>JALGPY010000005.1:101035224-101677724 GCA_023055425.1 Linanthus parryae
GAGTTAATAGAGCCAATGCACTCCAGAAAACGCAAGTAGCTGTCTCCCGAGCAATGTATCCGACTAGCTGCCAGACCACCGTCACCAGGTAGTCGTCAACCCGCCATCACGGTCACCACATCATTTGGTGGAGTGATAGGCCATAGGGGACCTCACGTCCTCTCTCGCACCTTAGGTCCACTAGTGAGCCCCGTTGATCCATTAACCCTTTTCTTGGTAACCGTTTGACCTAGGAAGCCGTTTTTTGATACTCGCATCATTGTTAGTATTTTTACCTTTCCTACGCGTCATGGCACGAGGGAGTTGAGTTGAGGGGGATTTTATGGGGTAGAGCAGCATTGTCATATTTGATAGTGGATGAGCTTCATTGGTATATTTGAGGGTGTGTAAGGGTGAGATAGTGACGGCAGCACACTTCGGTGTGGCGGTGACTCACGACATTACACCGTGAGCACAGGAGGAGTGTCGTAGTGCGTAAATTTTCCGCACGACATGGGGGACTTGGGGTTGACCGTGTTATTTGGGGGACGAGCTGTGCGATTTAGACATCCTTGTAGAAAGGAGGATCGGTTGGAAAAGCGCAAATATTTTACAGATTGACTACATGGTTCGAAATTAGTGTGGGGGTGGTCGTTTCAGATTTTATTTCAGTATTTTTCTGCCACCCCACGTTTTTGGTTTATCATAGAGTTGTCCTGGTTTATATTGTTTATTGTGTTGCCCAAAAAAAAAACGAAAAAAAAATAAGAAAAAAAAAACGAAAAAAAAAGTATCAAAGGCAGAAAATTCAGGGTGCTTGATTTATTTTATTTCAAAACGCAGGGCCGGCAATTTTTATCACAGTTTCACATTCGTTCACAGTTGTGGCCACGAGAACGGCAGTTACACCGGGACTGGGGAAATTGAGTGTCTAGAATCTTAGGTGATTTGGGTCAGTTTCTATCATCTTGGTGAGGGAGTGTGAGATTGGGGTGTGTGTGAGTGTGCTGTGACGTTTAGAACATCGCTTCTAAATGACTTATCCTACCGTCCCAAAGCCGGCAGATTTACATTACACCCGGAGTAAAAGCACGGAAGGTGTGCGCTAGGGATACGTTCGGTTTGCGTGCAAAAGAGGAAGTAAGTGGTGTTCGTGCTTGTTCCTAACCAAGGCTGGCCGCGAGTTCTTCCGATCACCGCAGTTTCTGAAATCTAGGGGAATATGAGAACTTGATGATTTTCAGTTTGAGTTGAAGAGATTGTCCAGGCTCACTAAAAAGATAAATTATTTTTATAGTATTAATATTGTTTTTAAATAAGTGCAGTTACACCGCTCTGGATTGATTCGGGATAGTATGCATTGGTAGTATATTGCTGGAGTTTGCTCGGGACGAGCAAAGTTTAGTGTGGGGGTATTTGATAACGCCCAAATAGGGGTTATCTTTTAGCCTGATTTGACGTGTCTTTGTGTCGGAAAGTCGCGTTTTAGCCAGAATTCACCCTCGGAAAGCCTCGGTTTTAGGAACGAGACGTTTATTTGCTCTTCGTGAATTTCTGCATGTTTTGTACTTTTATTGGATATGATCGCGGGTTTTTTCATGTCTTTACCAGGAACAGGTTCGGAAAGCGCATTGGGATGCGTGCCGAGACAGAACCGGGATCGCCTTGGGAAACATGCAGAAAATGTTCGGAGCAGGATTTGACCGAGACTGGTAAAAAGGGAGAGCGGAATGGAAAACGGAAAGACTGGAGGAAAAACGAGCAGTGAAAACCGACCAAGGAAGCTGAAAACGCCAAAACCGAGAATCAGCGGCATACGCTCGGTTGACAATATCTTGAGCTTGACTTGGAATTTTGAAGTGAAACCAGGGGCGAAAGAACGGAGATGTCAAGGGCTTTCCGGAAACAGGTTATAATGCTGAAACGGAGTCCGGCCGAAAAATCGACTCCCGTCACGTGTGGGTCCCAGCCAGGCCACGCCCGAGTAAGGAGTCTCGGTTCCCGGTGTCCAGAGTGAGGAGCAACTATTTCCGGGACAGTTTTGTCCTAGGGGTATTTTGGTCATTTTGGCACCGGGCCCGGGTTTCCGGAGTCAAGTTCAGATTTTGTCTCCCAAATTCACTCAGCAGTTTTCCTATGTCCAGAGTCAGAATTGGGCAGAATTTGGAGCGGTTTTGACCCAGGGGTATTTTGGTAATTTTGACAAGTTTCGGGTCAAAACGCAAGACGGGAACACGGGAAAGCAGGGAGACACCGAGGAAGGAAAACCGGAGATTTTAGACAGAAGTGTGGGACCCAGAAGACCCAACCGGGCCCACCAGAGGACCAAGCCGGGCCAGGAAACAGCCTTGCCTGCGTATATACGCAGGGCTGCGTATATACGCAGGCAGGGGGTGGGGGATGCTGAGTTGTGGGCCCCTGGTTGCGTATATACGCAACCCTGCGTATATACGCAGCCAGTTTGACTTTTTTCCCGAGTCGGTGGACCGATGGCAGTTTTCGTAAATTCTGGCGCAAGCGTTTCGGGAAAAAACAGCACTATTTAAAGACTCGTCCAGACTCGTTTTGAGGAGATCAAGATCAACACAAGACAGCACAACCGAAGGAGAAGTCGGAGCATCCCCGGAGAGCACGGAAACGTGAATCCAGATTCAAGACACCCGTTTGCTTTTCTTCTCTCTCATTCAAAAATTGTGTTATTTCCGTTATGAATTTAATTAGCTAAACTTTTACCTAGGTTCTCGGTGAACCTAGGGTTTCGTTTCAGAGATTAGTTCTACGTTTTGACTATGAATTCATGATCGTACTATCTTAATATCAGCAGCTTTATTCGTTATTCTGTCTTTGAATTTTACTGTTTATGCATGATCGGAGTCGCGAACCAGAATTGCTACAGACCCGAGCCGGTAGGTGAAAACGTCCGGTTAGGGTTAGGAAGAGAAGACAGAATTTAGCACCTTACCCCGATGGGCCGACTAGCGAAGGGGAGTTAGGACTAGCCTGAAATCGTTGAGACCAACTGTTAGAGAATCTGACCCGGGCCATCAGGACAGGTTAGAAACCCTAGCAGCCTTAGAACGAGACTGCAGATTTAGGCAGCTTAACAGGAATCCGACAGTCTGCAGGATTGTGATAACGTGCTGGAAAAGAAAAGATACTGCACAATTGGTACGTGGCACGGATAACGAGACTGCTGTGTGTTTTCATGTCAAACAAAGAACGAAAATCTGAAGAACCCTAGGGGATCCCGGGACCTAGTATCTCAAACCCTAGTTTTACAACCTTAAGATTATTCAGAAAATTCTCGCAAAAAGATTTACGTTTCAGTTATTTAATTTCAGTACTTAGTTAGCAAGAAACTCCCAAAATATTCCTCCTTTTTACACTCTGTTCGTTAAAACTGATTACTAGAAAAACCTGCAAAGTCCCTGTGGGATCGATAAACCGAGTCTAAAATACTCACTATATTACTTGATTCGTATACTTGCAAGTGTTGAGGACGCCTGGCTTAGCTTTACAAAAAGCATCCAAAACCTAGGTTTTCTCCAACTTCTTATTGCTGGAAGGTATTTCATAAAGCTGATTATATCTAACTACAATTTTGGTGGCAATTTCAAGTCTACTATCTTGTCAGTCAATTGCTTGTTTATTATTTAAATGTGTAATACTTTGAGTTGCTTAACAATTACTATTTGGAGATTAACTCAATTTTATAAGTTATTGGAGGGAAAATCTTGGAGGGGAATGTCAGTGGAGACAAAAGTTCAATAGGTAACCCTACATCTGTATATTTTTTAACGCTGAGGGGTGGAAATTTTCTTTTAGGATGAGGGGTGGAAACTGTCCAACCCAAATTTTGCATTTTCACAAAGTTTAACCAGAGGGTGAAAACTGTCTTCATGAACACTGTCAGGGGTATAATGATCATTTAACTGTTATGGAAAAATGAAATATGCAGAAAGAAAGAATCAAAACACACAGATTTACGTGGTTCGGCAAAACAGCCTACTCCACGGAGTTGCAGAGATTTCACTAAAACAGACGAATCGTTTCAGAGAGAATTACAAGCGAAATCAGAACGCTCAACATAACATGCTACGAACCCTAAGCACTTTATAAATAGACGACTGATAACGCCCAAATAGGGGTTATCTTTTAGCCTGATTTGACGTGTCTTTGTGTCAGAAAGCCGCGTTTTAGCCAGAATTCACCCTCGGAAAGCCTCGGTTTTAGGAACGAGACGTTTATTTGCTCTTCGTGAATTTCTGCATGTTTTGTACTTTTATTGGATATGATCGCGGGTTTTTTCATGTCTTTACCAGGAACAGGTTCGGAAAGCGCATTGGGATGTGTGCCGAGACAGAACCGGGATCGCCTTGGGAAACGTGCAGAAAATGTTCGGAGCAGGATTTGACCGAGACTGGTAAAAAGGGAGAGCGGAATGGAAAACGGAAAGACTGGAGGAAAAACGAGCAGTGAAAACCGACCGAGGAAGCTGAAAACGCCAAAACCGAGAGTCACCGGCATACGCTCGGTTGACAATATCTTGAGCTTGACTTGGAATTTTGAAGTCAAACCAGGGGCGAAAGAACGGAGATGTCAAGGGCTTTCCGGAAACAGGTTATAATGCTGAAACGGAGTCCGGCCGAAAAACCGACTCCCGTCACGTGTGGGTCCCAGCCAGGCCACGCCCGAGTAAGGAGTCTCGGTTCCCGGTGGCCAGAGTGAGGAGAAACTATTTCCGGGACAGTTTTGGCCTAGGGATATTTTGGTCATTTTGGCACCGGGCCCGGGTTTCCGGAGTCAAGTTCAGATTTTGTCTCCCAAATTCAGTCAGCAGTTTTCCTATGTCCAGAGTCAGAATTGGGAAGAATTTGGAGCGGTTTTGACCCAGGGGTATTTTGGTAATTTTGACAATTTTCGGGTCAAAACGCAAGACGGGAACACGGGAAAGCAGGGAGACACCGAGGAAGGAAAACCGGAGATTTCAGACAGAAGTGTGAGACCCAGAAGACCCAACCGGGCCCACCAGAGGACCAAGCCGGGCCAGGAAACAGCCCTGCCTGCTTATATACGCAGGGCTGCGTATATACGCAGGCAGGGGGTGGGGGATGCTGAGTTGTGGGCCCCTGGTTGCGTATATACGCAACCCTGCGTTTATACGCAGCCAGTTTGACTTTTTTCCCGAGTCGGTGGACCGATGGCAGTTTTCGTAAATTCTGGCGCAAGCGTTTCGGGAAAAAACAGCACTATTTAAAGACTCGTCCAGACTCGTTTTGAGGAGATCAAGATCAACACAAGACAGCACAACCGAAGGAGAAGTCGGAGCATCCCCGGAGAGCACGGAAACGTGAATCCAGATTCAAGACACCCGTTTGCTTTTCTTCTCTCTCATTCAAAAATTGTGTTATTTCCGTTATGAATTTAATTAGCTAAACTTTTACCTAGGTTCTCGGTGAACCTAGGGTTTCGTTTCAGAGATTAGTTCTACGTTTTGACTATGAATTCATGATCGTACTATCTTAATATCAGCATCTTTATTCGTTATTCTGTCTTTGAATTTTACTGTTTATGCATGATCGGAGTCGCGAACCAGAATTGCTACAGACCCGAGCCGGTAGGTGAAAACGTCCGGTTAGGGTTAGGAAGAGAAGACATAATTTAGCACCTTACCCCGATGGGCCGACTAGCGAAGGGGAGTTAGGACTAGCCTGAAATCGTTGAGACCAACTGTTAGAGAATCTGACCCGGGCCATCAGGACAGGTTAGAAACCCTAGCAGCCTTAGAACGAGACTGCAGATTTAGGCAGCTTAACAGGAATCCGACAGTCTGCAGGATTGTGATAACGTGCTGGAAAAGAAAAGATACTGCACAATTGGTACGTGGCACGGATAACGAGACTGCTGTGTGTTTTCATGTCAAACAAAGAACGAAAATCTGAAGAACCCTAGGGGATCCCGGGACCTAGTATCTCAAACCCTAGTTTTACAACCTTAAGATTATTCAGAAAATTCTCGCAAAAAGATTTACGTTTCAGTTATTTAATTTCAGTACTTAGTTAGCAAGAAACTCCCAAAATATTCCTCCTTTTTACACTCTGTTCGTTAAAACTGATTACTAGAAAAACCTGCAAAGTCCCTGTGGGATCGATAAACCGAGTCTAAAATACTCACTATATTACTTGATTCGTATACTTGCAAGTGTTGAGGACGCCTGGCTTAGCTTTACAAAAAGCATCCAAAACCTAGGTTTTCTCCAACTTCTTATTGCTGGAAGGTATTTCATAAAGCTGATTATATCTAACTACAATTTTGGTGGCAATTTCAAGTCTACTATCTTGTCAGTCAATTGCTTGTTTATTATTTAAATGTGTAATACTTTGAGTTGCTTAACAATTACTATTTGGAGATTAACTCAATTTTATAAGTTATTGGAGGGAAAATCTTGGAGGGGAATGTCAGTGGAGACAAAAGTTCAATAGGTAACCCTACATCTGTATATTTTTTAACGCTGAGGGGTGGAAATTTTCTTTTAGGATGAGGGGTGGAAACTGTCCAACCCAAATTTTGCATTTTCACAAAGTTTAACCAGAGGGTGAAAACTGTCTTCATGAACACTGTCAGGGGTATAATGATCATTTAACTGTTATGGAAAAATGAAATATGCAGAAAGAAAGAATCAAAACACACAGATTTACGTGGTTCGGCAAAACAGCCTACTCCACGGAGTTGCAGAGATTTCACTAAAACAGACGAATCGTTTCAGAGAGAATTACAAGCGAAATCAGAACGCTCAACATAACATGCTACGAACCCTAAGCACTTTATAAATAGACGACTGATAACGCCCAAATAGGGGTTATCTTTTAGCCTGATTTGACGTGTCTTTGTGTCGGAAAGCCGCGTTTTAGCCAGAATTCACCCTCGGAAAGCCTCGGTTTTAGGAACGAGACGTTTATTTGCTCTTCGTGAATTTCTGCATGTTTTGTACTTTTATTGGATATGATCGCGGGTTTTTTCATGTCTTTACCAGGAACAGGTTCGGAAAGCGCATTGGGATGTGTGCCGAGACAGAACCGGGATCGCCTTGGGAAACGTGCAGAAAATGTTCGGAGCAGGATTTGACCGAGACTGGTAAAAAGGGAGAGCGGAATGGAAAACGGAAAGACTGGAGGAAAAACGAGCAGTGAAAACCGACCGAGGAAGCTGAAAACGCCAAAACCGAGAGTCACCGGCATACGCTCGGTTGACAATATCTTGAGCTTGACTTGGAATTTTGAAGTCAAACCAGGGGCGAAAGAACGGAGATGTCAAGGGCTTTCCGGAAACAGGTTATAATGCTGAAACGGAGTCCGGCCGAAAAACCGACTCCCGTCACGTGTGGGTCCCAGCCAGGCCACGCCCGAGTAAGGAGTCTCGATTCCCGGTGGCCAGAGTGAGGAGAAACTATTTCCGGGACAGTTTTGGCCTAGGGATATTTTGGTCTTTTTGGCACCGGGCCCGGGTTTCCGGAGTCAAGTTCAGATTTTGTCTCCCAAATTCAGTCAGCAGTTTTCCTATGTCCAGAGTCAGAATTGGGAAGAATTTGGAGCGGTTTGAACCCAGGGGTATTTTGGTAATTTTGACAAGTTTCGGGTCAAAACGCAAGACGGGAACACGGGAAAGCAGGGAGACACCGAGGAAGGAAAACCGGAGATTTCAGACAGAAGTGTGGGACCCAGAAGACCCAACCGGGCCCACCAGAGGACCAAGCCGGGCCAGGAAACAGCCCTGCCTGCTTATATACGCAGGGCTGCGTATATACGCAGGCAGGGGGTGGGGGATGCTGAGTTGTGGGCCCCTGGTTGCGTATATACGCAACCCTGCGTTTGTACGCAGCCAGTTTGACTTTTTTCCCGAGTCGGTGGACCGATGGCAGTTTTCGTAAATTCTGGCGCAAGCGTTTCGGGAAAAAACAGCACTATTTAAAGACTCGTCCAGACTCGTTTTGAGGAGATCAAGATCAACACAAGACAGCACAACCGAAGGAGAAGTCGGAGCATCCCCGGAGAGCACGGAAACGTGAATCCAGATTCAAGACACCCGTTTGCTTTTCTTCTCTCTCATTCAAAAATTGTGTTATTTCCGTTATGAATTTAATTAGCTAAACTTTTACCTAGGTTCTCGGTGAACCTAGGGTTTCGTTTCAGAGATTAGTTCTACGTTTTGACTATGAATTCATGATCGTACTATCTTAATATCAGCAGCTTTATTCGTTATTCTGTCTTTGAATTTTACTGTTTATGCATGATCGGAGTCGCGAACCAGAATTGCTACAGACCCGAGCCGGTAGGTGAAAACGTCCGGTTAGGGTTAGGAAGAGAAGACAGAATTTAGCACCTTACCCCGATGGGCCGACTAGCGAAGGGGAGTTAGGACTAGCCTGAAATCGTTGAGACCAACTGTTAGAGAATCTGACCCGGGCCATCAGGACAGGTTAGAAACCCTAGCAGCCTTAGAACGAGACTGCAGATTTAGGCAGCTTAACAGGAATCCGACAGTCTGCAGGATTGTGATAACGTGCTGGAAAAGAAAAGATACTGCACAATTGGTACGTGGCACGGATAACGAGACTGCTGTGTGTTTTCATGTCAAACAAAGAACGAAAATCTGAAGAACCCTAGGGGATCCCGGGACCTAGTATCTCAAACCCTAGTTTTACAACCTTAAGATTATTCAGAAAATTCTCGCAAAAAGATTTACGTTTCAGTTATTTAATTTCAGTACTTAGTTAGCAAGAAACTCCCAAAATATTCCTCCTTTTTACACTCTGTTCGTTAAAACTGATTACTAGAAAAACCTGCAAAGTCCCTGTGGGATCGATAAACCGAGTCTAAAATACTCACTATATTACTTGATTCGTATACTTGCAAGTGTTGAGGACGCCTGGCTTAGCTTTACAAAAAGCATCCAAAACCTAGGTTTTCTCCAACTTCTTATTGCTGGAAGGTATTTCATAAAGCTGATTATATCTAACTACAATTTTGGTGGCAATTTCAAGTCTACTATCTTGTCAGTCAATTGCTTGTTTATTATTTAAATGTGTAATACTTTGAGTTGCTTAACAATTACTATTTGGAGATTAACTCAATTTTATAAGTTATTGGAGGGAAAATCTTGGAGGGGAATGTCAGTGGAGACAAAAGTTCAATAGGTAACCCTACATCTGTATATTTTTTAACGCTGAGGGGTGGAAATTTTCTTTTAGGATGAGGGGTGGAAACTGTCCAACCCAAATTTTGCATTTTCACAAAGTTTAACCAGAGGGTGAAAACTGTCTTCATGAACACTGTCAGGGGTATAATGATCATTTAACTGTTATGGAAAAACGAAATATGCAGAAAGAATGAATCAAAACACACATATTTACGTGGTTCGGCAAAACAGCCTACTCCACGGAGTTGCAGAGATTTCACTAAAACAGACGAATCGTTTCAGAGAGAATTACAAGCGAAATCAGAACGCTCAACATAACATGCTACGAACCCTAAGCACTTTATAAATAGACGACCTATTAACCGGGCCGGATCCAAGCCCAAACGGGTCAAAACGGGTCAAAACATGTCTCCCTTTTCGGGTCGTAGCAAAACATGAAACGGGTCGATTCATAAAACGGGTCGCCCATGAACCAGGGCTCCACCCCAACAATTCTCCTACTTGGAGACTGGTTCAACATCATGTACCAGAACCACATCCCCTAGCATATTCAAGCTCAATCCCTGCAACTCAACTCATCTTCTTCAAGAAAGAAGACCCACTGAAGCTGCGCACAGCTTCAGTTTCTCAACAGTAACAACCTTTGTGAACATGTTTGCTGGATTCTCACTTCCACAAATCTTCTCAAGCTGAACCTGACCATCATCAAGTAAATCACGGATGAAATGATACTTTGTATCAATATGCTTGGTATTAGAATGGAACGCAGGATTTTTAGCAAGAAAAATAGCACTCTGACTGTCACTGTGAAGCGTGCCATTCTCCTGTATCTTCCCCAACTCTCCTAAGAATCTCTGCAACCATACCATCTCCTTCGCAGCTCCCGTGATAGCAATATACTCAGCTTCCGTTGTTGAAAGAGCAACAACCTTCTGCAAGTTAGAACCCCACGACACTGTCGTACCACCCAAGGTGACACATACCCTGTAGTACTATTCCTTTTATCCAGATCACCAGCAAGATCAGCATCAACAAAAACCTTAAGTTTCAAGGCACCTCCACCGAAACATAAGCACGTGTCTGAAGAACCTCGCAAGTATCTTAAGATCCATTTAACTGCCTCCCAATGTTGCTTTCCTGGATTACTCATGTACCTGCTCACAACTCCCACTGCATGGGAAATATCTGGCCTAGTACAAACCATAGCATACATCAACGAACCAATAGCTGAGGCATATGGAGTCTTACCCATGTGTTCCCGTTCTTCAAATGTCTTTGGTGAATCATATTTACTCAATCAAAAATGACCCCCCAACGGAGTGTTCACAGGCTTAGCCTGATCCATGCTGAATCTGCTCAGTACCTTCTTCACATACTCTGTCTGGGAAAAATACAGAGTACCTCTGGCTCTATCTCTGACTATCCGCATGCCAAGAATCTGACTTGCAGGGCCCAAGTCCTTCATGGCAAACTGTGTAGACAATTTCTTCTTCAAGTTGTTAATCCCATCCAAACTAGATCCTGCGATCAGCATATCATCAACGTATAACAACAAGATAATGTAGGAGTCATCAAACTGTCTAACATAGCAACAATGGTCTACATGACATCTCGTGTACTTTAAGCTGCACATAAAACTATCAAATTTCTTGTTCCACTGCCGAGGAGCTTGTTTCAGACCATACAAGCTCTTCTTCAACCTGCACACAAGATTCTCTTTACCCTGTACCTCGAAACCCTCTGGCTGATTCATATACAATTCTTCCTCCAAGTCACCATGAAGGAATGCAGTCTTTACATCTAACTGATCAAGATGTAAGTCTTCTTAAGCAACCATACTCAGCAACAACCTGATAGTTGTAAGCTTCACCACAGGTGAAAATATCTCAGAATAATCAATTCCCTGTTTCTGCTGGTACCCCTTCACAATAAGTCTTGCCTTATACCGTTTACTTCCATCAGATTCATTCTTCACACGATATACCCACCTGTTATGAAGTGCCCTCTTCCCTGTTGGAAGTTCATTAAACTCCCATGTCTGATTCCGAAGTAAAGAATCCATCTCATCATTCATTGCTGACTCCCACTTGCTAGAGTGAACATCCTGCAAAGTCTCTGCATAAGTCTCAGGCTCACCAGCATCAGTCAACAATATATAATTAAGACTAGGGGAGTAACGCTTTGGGAACTTTCTGTTTCTAGTCCCCACCCGAGTTCTAACACAGGTCTTCAGATGAGTGTTATTGTCCTTTGCAACTGGCTGTGACTCAGTAGTGTCAGGCACACTAGACCGATCCTGCGGAACATCATCACTGGAAGTGACATCCTAAAGAATATCAGGATAAACATACTGAGTAATCGGGACTTTATCCTCTGTATCAATATCAACACTCGCCCTATCCTTATACATCATCTTTTCATTGAAGATCACATCTCTGCTTCTTATAATTTTCCTGTTCTCAGCATCCCAGAATCTGTAATCAAATTGTGCATCTCCATAGCCAATAAAGAAACAAATCTTGGACTTCGCATCTAGCTTACTACGTCTGGCAGCATCAATATGAACATAAGAAACACAACCGAAAACTTTCAAATGATCAAAACTAACCTCTTTTCCGCTCCATACTTCTTCAGGCAATTTGAAATCCAACGAAACTGAAGGTCCACGGTTTATGCAATAAACCGCTGTGCTAACTGCATCTGCCCAGAAAGTCTTCGGTAATCCAGAACAAAGCCTCATGCTTCTAGCTCTCTCATTGATGGTCCTATTCATGCGCTCATCCACACCATTCTGTTGTGGTGTCCCGGGAAGAGTATTTTCGAGTCTAACTCCATGCGCAGCACAATAATCCTTAAGTCCACCATCAATGTATTCTCCACCATTATCAGATCTCAAACACTTCAATTTCAAACCCGTTTCAGTCTCAACCATGGCTTTCCACTTCTTAAAAGTTTCAAATACATCAGATTTATTTTTCATAAAATAAACCCATACTTTCCTACTGAAATCATCAATGAAAGTGACATAGTATTGAGATCCTCCTAGCGACGCTACTTCGCATCTAGCTTACTACGTCTGGCAGCATCAATATGAACATAAGAAACACAACTGAAAACTTTCAAATGATCATAACTAACCTCTTTTCCGCTCCATACTTCTTCAGGCAATTTGAAATCCAACGAAACTGAAGGTCCACGGTTTATGCAATAAACCGCTGTGCTAACTGCATCTGCCCAGAAAGTCTTCGGTAATCCAGAACAAAGCCTCATGCTTCTAGCTCTCTCATTGATGGTCCTATTCATGCGCTCAGCCACACCATTCTGTTGTGGTGTCCCGGGAAGAGTATTTTCGAGTCTAACTCCATGCGCAGCACAATAATCCTTAAGTCCACCATCAATGTATTCTCCACCATTATCAGATCTCAAACACTTCAATTTCAAACCCGTTTCAGTCTCAACCATGGCTTTCCACTTCTTAAAAGTTTCAAATACATCAGATTTATTTTTCATAAAATAAACCCATACTTTCCTACTGAAATCATCAATGAAAGTGACATAGTATTGAGATCCTCCTAGCGACGCTACTGGTGAAGGACCCCACACATCTGTGTGCACGAGATCCAGCTTGCTTGATCTCAAGGCACGACCGCCTTTCAAGAAACTGACTCTCTTCTGCTTTCCCATAATACAACTCTCACAAATACCCAGATCAACAGACTTAAGCTTTGAGAGCTTACCTTGGGACTGCAATATCTTCATACCTCTATGACTCATATGACCAAGTCTGCGATGCCACAAATCAGCGTCTTGCTCAGCTTCAGCAACAAATATTGTGTCACTCGGTCCCGAAGTCATGTCCAAAGTTCCTGTTTTCTTACCACGAGCAAGTATCATGGAACCTTTAAAAACCTTCCATGCACCACTTGAGAAGACCACAGAGTTACCATCATCATCAAGCTGTCCCACCGATATCAAATTATTCTTCAGCTCAGGAACATGTCTCACCTTCCGCAAAGTCCATACAGAACCACTTGCAAGCTTGACATAAATATCACCCTGACCAACAATATTCAGCGGCTCACCATCTGCCAAGTACACCTTTCCGAAATCCCCAGCAGTATAGTTCTACATAATTTCACGGTGCGATGTAGTATGGAAAGAAGCACCCGAATCTAATATCCAATCATCAACGGGACTATACACAGCAAGAAGTAAAGCATCTTGAATTTCATCACTGACTGCATTCACCGAATTCCCAGACTTTCCTCTGTTTTTCTTCGGTGCCTTACAATCACTCTTAAAGTGACCTGATTTACCATAGTTCCAGCAATTAACCGTGCTTCCATCCCTTGTCTGCGATTTTCCACGACTGATACCTCCATGATTAGATTTTGATCTTCACCGATTATTATTATCATTCCTTTCGTTGCTTCTGCCACGATTATCAACATTATAGGCTGAACCCGAAGGTTCACCAGAATCTTTACGACGCACTTGCTCAGCCAGAATTAAATCACGTATGTTATCATACTTCCACTATTCTTTTCCAGCAGAATTACTAACAGCAGTTCACATAGATTCCCAACTATTAGGTAATGACGCTAATAGTATCAAAGCCCTAACCTCATCATTAAAGTCAATTTCAACAGCAGACAATTGATTCGTAATTGTATTGAAATCATTAAGATGTTGAGCAACCAACATACCTTCTGTCATCTTCAGATTGAACAGACGCTTCATCAAGTACACCTTGTTATTAGCAGACGGAGTCTCGTACATTCCTGACAACGCCTTTATCAGCGAAGCTGTAGTAGTCTCCTTAATAACGTTGTGCGCAACTGACCTTGACAGCGTCAACCGAATAATGCCCAGAACCTGTCGATCCATAACCTTCCAGTATTCCTCCTTCATGGCTCCAACTGCAAGTGTATAGCTGTCGGTGTAGTAATAAATTCCGGAAAACCGGGTTGTCGAACCCAAGAGACTTCTTGTAAATTAATTAGAATTTCTTAACCTTTTGTGGGCACAGCGCAAGTTGTGTTTTGGTCTAACTCTACTAAAATAAAAACGCAATATTCTCAATTAACCGAGTGAAATAGTTCACGATTAATAAAGAATGAATTTTAGGGTTTTTGTAATATAAGGGAAATTACCGGGAATTCTCTAGGTTCACTAGGTTGAGCTAAATTTATGTTTTGACTTGTAAAACAACCACGTATCTTTCACTATCAATCAAGCGATATTAAACTCACCGAGTTACCAAGTGAGTTTACTATACTTTAAACCAAAACAAACCGAGTTACCAAGTCTATTCTAGCTTAAAGCATGCATTAAAACCACAATTCTACTTTAATGATCCTAGTTAACGATGTCGAGTAACCAAACATTTATTCGACTAGGTGAATTATTCAATTTACCGACTAATTCTCACGGATTTACCGCGTGAAAACTAATTAAGTTTATCTCTACGTTAGCTACTCGCAAAGATAATTTGATTACAAACGTGAATAATCCATAACAATGAAAGATTACGTGAGATTAAGCTAAAACGTGAATCACAATCATCAAAACATGGTATTTAGATCAAATCCTAGCTACACCAAACGAGAATTCCCAGCAAATAACGTTTAGCTACTCATATTCATACTCAAAACGACAAGTCTCATGAGTTTAAGCATAAAAATCAAGAAAAGAGAAGAGTTGAGAATCCAAACGGATGATCCAAAGCTCCTAAGCTCTCCCAATAGCTCCTTGATCTCCAAAAGATGTGTCTACCGTCAAAAACTACTCAAAAAGTCGACCTAACCCACTTAAATACGTTCCTAGAATGATATAACAAAGTTCCTAATAACTGCAAAAAGACCCCGGCCGTTTCTGGCTTTCTAGGCGAACTCTTCGTGCGAAGACACTTTCTCTTCGTGGGAAGAGATTGTCTGAAGTCTTCCTGCAAAAGTCCTCCTATTTTGAGACAGCATCATGTCACAGGAAGAGAACTGGAATTTTGGCTAAGTCTTTTCTTCGTGGGAAGAGCTTTTCTCTTCGTGGGAAGAGTTCCTGCCTTAGCTTTTTTCTGGCTTCTTTCTCTTGAGTTTTCCTTGCTTTCTTTATTTCCGAAGCTCGTTTCTTCACCACCTTTGATCCTCGCGTCCTATTTCCTGCCAACCACAACACGCAACACGAACCCGCGATCATATCACAATAAAAGCAACAAAATATACGAGAAACGCCCGGATTTAACGATGAACGCTCAAAAAGCTCACACTCAATAATATTTCACAAACACGGCCAAAATCTCATCTCATTGTCGGAAATCACGCAAAATAGTAGTGTATTAACTAAGAAATATAGCTCCAACTAAGGAGTTATCAAATACCCCCACACTTACTATTTCCGCGTCCCGAGCAAAGTCTCATCTACTGCATTCATCTGTCTAATAGCCGACAAGACTCACACGACTCAAACACGACTCACGACACAACAATGCAGCAATATGATGCAAATGCAAATTCTAGACTCTATCTTAACACAACACACAAAACGTTTTAAATTTGTCTTTTTGGTAAGATCAGGCAATCACCCTCTCATTAACTGAAAATCATCAAGCTCTCACTAATCCTTTTTGAAATTCATATACACGTAGCAAGAATTTGAAATAAAAATTTGATTTAGTGCAAAAGCTCACTAAGGCGTCCCCTTTCCTCCACCAATTCAAACCAAAACACAAGCACGTCCTAAGCTTCATTGGGTCTAATTAAGTTCAAATTTCAGTGTAGTCTTTCTTCGCCGAATCATCTGAGGTTTTCAGACCCTCTTAGCCTTTATTGCGTTTGAATGCAAATTGTCCCAGTGAAGGGAGTCACAACTCCTGTGAATAAAGCTTGACTCTAGTTTTCCTCTCTAAGCTCTATTTGGATGGAATCCAAATTTTCCATGTGACTGGAAGCACATTAGGTTGTTTCTCCTTGAAGCACATTTTTTCTTCTTTTTTTTCCAGATTTTATCATTTTCTTTTCTTTCCTCCTCTGTTTTTACAACCGTGCAGTAGAGCATAAAGAGCATGGGCTTTTTCGGTTAACTCTTGTGACCACCGTAAAGGATGGTGGTGTACGCCGCTCAACTTCACTTAGGCTGAGGCAACCATACCACATGAAACCAACTCTACACGAAGGTCCACCCCAGATCAACAAGAGACTACAAGTTTCCACTTGAAAACAGAATATTCAGCTACAAGCAAAACTCAATCTAATTAGCACACTATAGGAAACTTAGGTATACTTTACATGTCATTCTTTCACAACTTCCAAAAATTCTCGGGACATCCTTAGTGAAACCTCTACACAAAATATTTAAAGAATAAAAATTTCCCTACTACGGCACTTCCTAAAGGATTCATTCACTAAGCTCTCTTCAGTTTCAAGATCCTCGATTGCCTTTTCTCAAATTTTCTATTTTCTATTTTTATGAATTTCCTTTTTTCTCATTTTTTTTTATTATTTTTCACAATATCCTAACTCTATATGCAAGGCTTTGACACGAAAAAAAAAATTGACACAACACAACTCAACTTTTGGTGGGTAGACTCAATTATGTAAAAGTGCAAACAGTATATAAACTACACTACACAATACGACAATATAAGTAAAAGCTCAACATACACCACAACACTAACTCACAATACATTCTAAACACATCCTACATGTAACTGGCTATGCAAGACACTATGGTTAGCAAACAGATAAACCACCCCCACACTGAATGCTTCGTTGTCCTCAACAAATTTAGAGAGTATGCAAGAAGACTCAGCAATCAATGTGTAGGCCAGTAGATGAGATGGAGCATGACATACTTATATAAAAGAAACACAAAATTTAGCAAGAGAAAAAGATACTCACAACCACCTCAAGGGTGGGGAAGAAATCACGCCAAGCAGTCCCCAAGCACAGTAGTGGTGCCACCATGCTCCTATACAGTCAATGTGTACTCGCACACCGGGGTCGACTGCCCTCCTCTACTAAAATCTATGTATGAAGAATCCCCAACTCGTCAATGCAAGCCCCTGTGAAGGTCATGTGTGCCATCGCACACCGGGGTAGATTCTCCCATAATCTGCTCAAATATGTCACTTGGAAAAACATCATTAGTCCCTCTCTCTCTCTCATCTCTCCAGAATAACATAATAAAATATCTGAATTTATAAAAACACAACTACACTAAAGAAAATAAATAGGTTGGGTTGCCTCCCAACAAGCGCCTTGTAATTTAAGGTCGACGACCCGACCCATTTACCTCAAAATATGTTTAAGGATATTTTTCTCTCCACTTTTTCTTCTTCCACCATCGTCTCTCTTTTTGTCTCTTCTCAAGTGAGCATCCATAAGACACATATGGCAAGAAGAAGTTGTAGAAGACGGCCTTTGCAAATTTCTTCATCTTGTGCTTCCACTCCTTGATCACCGGTCTTCTCGAAAACTCATTCACCACATCATGACCCATTGTACCTTTCCTCTTCTTCTTCTTCTTCCAATTCTTCAAAATCAATATCGTTGAGGATCGCTTATGTGGAAATAGCATCTCAGTTGGAACAGTAATGGCAAGGAGTGCCGTCTTGACTACTTCTTTCCCTTGCTCTTGTCTTGGAATCACAGGTGGTAAATCATGGACTGCATAAAATTGGGGCCTTTGGTCTTCCTCATGCGATTTTTCCAATTTTATAATCTCCAAGAAATATGGATTAGACTTAGGAATTTCTTGATATATGTCCATGTGAACATTTCCACGCAATAATTTAGCTTCATGGATTTCTTCCTCACAACAAATATCTTCAGTGGGCCATAAGCTCGCGATGCCCACACTCTCCCATTCATGCCATGGCTCTGAAATTATGCGAGGCACAAGTTGTATAGGCTTCACAATATCATCCCAATCTGAGTCTGAATCCGAGTCTGAAGTAGCCCGAGGATCTATTACTTCATGATGAACAGCATTGTAGACATAGACCTCTGGGGGTTCTTCGTCTTCCTCTTCGCACTCCTCAACTAAGTCAGGAATGATGCTACTTGGCCCATCGTCATCATCTGCATATGCCAATGCACTCGAAAGTTTTTCCAAGTGTTGTCCCTTCAGCTGGAGAGTTTCATCCATCCTATTAATCCCTTCCTCCATTCTGTCCATACTAGCTATCATGAGCTTCAATACTTCTTTAATATGCTCATCTTCTTGATTGCAAGGAGGAGGGGTGTACATATCTCCATAGGAGTAGTACGGCTGGTAGACTGGAGATTGCCCATAGTAATTCTGCCCCCACATGATTACCAAGATGTCTGCACAATTATTCACTAGGAAGCAGGTGAGATCAAAAAGAAAATAAACAAAATAAAAAAATAAAATTCCCTAAAGTTAATAATTCTAACTTATTCAACCGAAGTCCCCGGCAACGGCGCCAAAAACTTGACACGCTCCAACTGCAAGTGTACAGCTGTCGGTGTAGTAATAAATTCTGGAAAACCGGGTTGTCGAACCCAAGAGACTTCTTGTAAATTAATTAGAATTTCTTAACCTTTTGTGGGCACAGCGCAAGTTGTGTTTTGGTCTAACTCTACTAAAATAAAAACGCAATATTCTCAATTAACCGAGTGAAATAGTTCACGATTAAAAAAGAATGAATTTTAGGGTTTTTGTAATATAAGGGAAAATACCGGGAATTCTCTAGGTTCACTAGGTTGAGCTAAATTTATGTTTTGACTTGTAAAACAACCACGTATCTTTCACTATCAATCAAGCGATATTAAACTCACCGAGTTACCAAGTGAGTTTACTATACTTTAAACCAAAACAAACCGAGTTACCAAGTCTATTCTAGCTTAAAGCATGCATTAAAACCACAATTCTACTTTAACGATCCTAGTTAACGATGTCGAGTTACCAAACATTGATTCGACTAGGTGGATTATTCAATTTACCGACTAATTCTCACGGAGTTACCGCGTGAAAACTAATTAAGTTTATCTCTACGTTAGCTACTCGCAAAGATAATTTGATTACAAACGTGAATAATCCATAACAATGAAAGATTACGTGAGATTAAGCTAAAACGTGAATCACAATCATCAAAACATGGTATTTAGATCAAACCCTAGCTACACCAAACGAGAATTCCCAGCAAATAACGTTTAGCTACTCATATTCATACTCAAAACGACAAGTCTCATGAGTTTAAGCATAAAAATCAAGAAAAGAGAAGAGTTGAGAATCCAAACGGATGATCCAAAGCTCCTAAGCTCTCCCAATAGCTCCTTGATCTCCAAAAGATGTGTCTACCGTCTAAAACTACTCAAAAAGTCGACCTAACCCACTTAAATACGTTCCTAGAATGATATAACAAAGTTTCTAATAATTGCAAAAAGACCCCGGCCGTTTCTGGCTTTCTGGGCGAACTCTTCGTGCGAAGACACTTTCTCTTCGTGGGAAGAGATTGTCTGAAGTCTTCCTGCAAAAGTCCTCCTATTTTGAGACAGCATCATGTCACAGGAAGAGAACTGGAATTTTGGCTGTCTTTTCTTCGTGGGAAGAGCTTTTCTCTTCGTGGGAAGAGTTCCTGCCTTAGCTTTAATCTGGCTTCTTTCTCTTGAGTTTTCCTTGCTTTCTTTATTTCCGAAGCTCGTTTCTTCACCACCTTTGATCCTCGCGTCCTATTTCCTGCCAACCACAACACGCAACACGAATCCGCGATCATATCACAATAAAAGCAACAAAATATACGAGAAACGCCCAGATTTAACGATGAACGCTCAAAAAGCTCACACTCAATAATATTTCACAAACACGGCCAAAATCTCATCTCATTGTCGGAAATCACGCAAAATAGTAGTGTATTAACTAAGAAATATAGCTCCAACTAAGGAGTTATCAACAGCGTCAACCGAATAATGCCCAGAACCTGTCGATCCATAACCTTCCAGTATTCCTCCTTCATGGCTTCAGGCTTTACCCCCTCTAGTGGAGCATGCAGTTTCTTCCCATACAGATAGTCCTCTATCTGCATCTTCCAGTACGCATAATCTGTGCCATCGAACTTTTCAATTCCTGAACCTTTCATCTCATCTGCCATCGTTTTTCCCAAACCCTAGCGAACCTGGCTCTGATACCAGTTGTTATGGAAAAACAAAATATGCAGAAAGAAAGAATCAAAACACACAAATTTACGTGGTTCCGCAAAACAGCCTACTCCACGGAGTTGCAGAGATTTCACTAAAACAGACGAATCGTCTCAGAGAGAATTACATTAACATTACCAAGTGGTGATGTAATCATGTAAAAATGTGATGTAACTTTTTCATAATGATGTTTTAATTAAATAGAGTCAGAATGCATAGTTATCCTTAAAAATGTGATTACATCCAAGTGGTATGGACGTATAAGTAATTCCACCATTCCTAGGGGTAGAATGGTCACAAAAAAGTCAATTAGTGCCTGACACTAACATAAGGGTGGTATATATCCACTCTCCATCCAATGACAGGAGGCATATCATCACTGACATGCAGGTATCCGTATTTATCCAAATAACATGGAGGTATTTGTATTTAACTCATACTCGAGGGGAGGAAATTGATTTTTATCCAATTAATTAATATTGATAACCTTATGTCAGGTAGGAATTTGAGTTTTTTTCTCTCATAAAACTACCAATTAGAAGACAACTAAATTACTAAGGACACAAGGAATTCACACGATTAAACTGGTGATGATGCAATATGGGTACAAGTACCGGGATACCTCTTTGGATTAGGGGTGCAACTTGGACGGGCACAGCCCGACCAACCCGATCCCAGCCCGGACTAAATTCGGGCTTGGGCACATGTTTTAAATAATTTGGACGGGCTCGGGCAAAAATGACCAACCCGAATTGTAATTAGGGTCGGGCTTGGGTACGAATATTAAACAACGGGCTAGCCCGATTTGCCCGATTTGTATACTCATTACCTATAAATGTTATATTTGGAGAGTATTATATAACACATATTGATCAAGAATCTATTATCTTTTTATTAATTATTAGTAGTATTTTCAATTATGTTTATGTTCGTAACTATATATTTTTTCCACAAAACATGTTGTATATTCTTGTATAAATGGATAGTTTTTTAATTCACTTTAACAATATATAAAAGTTATTTTTTAGCCTTATACAAATTAAAAAATTGAAGTGTCTACGTTCGATATCTATTTTTACATGTAAGTTAATTAACTTACTTTAAGGGGACGAGTTTAATTAAGTTGAATGTGATAATTATGTTAATTTATTTAGTTTAATGGGCTAGCCCGAATTCAACCCGAACCCGAATTGGTTGTTCGAATTTGGGCTTGGACGGGTTGGCGATGCTCCTAACCCGGGCTGGGCTGGGCTTGGGCAACCCCGACAGAAATCGGGCTCGGGCTTGGACAAGGGTGTCAACCCGCCCAGCCCGTCCGAGTTGCAGTCCTACTTTGGATAGAGCTGCTCCCGGTAACGAATTATGCTTTATGAAACATTGATGATGATTTATTTTTAAATGAGCATTAGTTATCTACCGAGTCACCAAGTAGATTGTCTATGTCTAGAATCACATGAAATCGAGTCACTATATTTTATTTGATCCTAAATATGCATTAAAATTTTGATTCTACTCATGTTCCTAGTTAACTAAGCCGGGTCACCAAGCTTTGGTACGATTAGGTGTTTAATTAAGTTTTTTGGTTAGTGATTACAGAGTCACCTAATAATTGCTGACTATGATCTTCTTACTGCGATGTCATACAATACGAAGATAAGATGACGAACATGAATTAAACATAACAAAGATCACATCATCAATTAAATTTCAAAACGTTAATCACAAATCCATAATCTGCCAAAACTAGCTTTCAACCCTAGCTATCGTAGAGGATCCTAATATAATAAACTTAAATACTCATATTCATGACTATAACAATGTAATTAATCGACACAATGAACGAAACAAAGAAAAAAAGAGAATAAGAAATCAAGAGGAAGTTCCAAAGCTCCTAACACTCTCCAAAGCTCCAAAAAACCATTTCCAACGTACTCTACTGAGAATAGACGCTCCTTGGTTGTTCTAATAGTTTTATAAATATTTATACTCGTTAAAAATAACACAATTACATTAAAACCCAAAAAAACTAATTTGGACGCCAAGGTGACAGTCCTGTGATGTATGATCACAAGTTAAAATGGCAGTAATCGTACGACCACCGTACGACTAGGCAGAAGCATGATCAACGATCGTTTTCAAATAATGGCTAAGCTCACAGGATCGTACGACCCTTGAGGGTAATCGTAGGATCACTTATGGGCAGTCAGCTCCTTTCTTGATCTTTTTATTATTTCCTCCTTTGTCTTCATTCCTGATCACGTCCTTTGAGCTTTCTTCTATTCCTAAGTTCCTTCTGGCTCCACTTCACCTCTTCAAGATTCCAATTCCAACTGACAACACAAAAGGCTACCAGAAGATCAAATGAGATGAAAATAGTTTAAAATCAACGCAAGGAACGTCGAACTAAAAATTTATGCGTGACAGCTCAATCATGCCATTTTTTCTAAGAATTGGCTAAAACAGCATACAGATGTACCGAAAGTCACGTAAAACAGTAAAGAACCACATAAGAATATAAGTCTAAATGACGAGTTATTAAATACCCCCACACTTACCATTTGCACATCCCGAGCAAATCTCGTCCACTGCACTTACATGTTCACTAGCCGACTCAAGATGCAAAAACCTCTACATGACTCTCGACAGGATAATCCAGCACTACGATGCAAATGCAGATTCTACAACTCGATCTTAACTCAATGCGTATTTAAAACAAACCAACCATCTTTTTCTTTATTTTGTGAGATCGGGAACCCCCGTTATCCTTAACCGAAATTCTCAAGCTCTCACTTGTCCTCTTTGAAATTCCAACACACGTAGCAAGAAGTAGAATTAAAATGTTCAAGTGCAAAAATTCACTAAGCCGTCCCTTTCCACAATATCTAACCTAAAGACACGGATACTTCCTATGCCTCGAAGGGTACAATTGGATCAAGCGCCATCGTAGCCTTTCTTCACCAAGTCATTTGAGGTTTTCAGACCCTCTCAGCCTTGATTTCGTTTAAATGAAAATTTTCTCTTATTAAGGGCGACATAACTCCTGTGAAGTAAGGCTTGACTTTAATTTTTCTCCTTAGCTCTCTGTAGGATTGAATCTAAATTCTCCATTTTATTAGAGGATCATTCGGTTGTCAACCTTATTTTTGCAATAAGCATATTCTCATTTATTTTTCTTTACTTTCTCCTCTATTTTTCAACCCATGCAGTCAAAAACTAAAAGTGTGTGATTTTTCGATTAGCTCTTGAGACCACCGTAAAGGATAGTGTACTACGCTCCCCGACGTCACTTAGGCCGACGAACGTACCACATAAAATCCGACTCAATACAAAGGCCTGCCCTACATCTCAAGAGTCCACAAGTTTCCACGTGAAAATGGAATTCAACTACGGCAGACACTCATTCCAACTGACACGCTAGAGGAGACATCGACATACCTAAACGCGCTTAAGGTAAACTTCTCAATTACCGGGACATTTCCTTCATGAAATCGCTACACAGAACCCTTGGGATAAAAATTCCTATCACGACGCTTACAGTTCTCGAAAACTCAATCATCAAACTCTATTCCGTTTCAAGTTCCTTCACTTCCCTTTGTCGATTTTTTCATTTTTTTTTTCATATTTTCTCATTTTTAATGTTTTTCATAAGATTATAACTCTACATGCAACCCCCTCAAAAAAAAACTCTACATGCAAGGGGTTGACACAAAAACTGACGCGAAACAAGACTTAACTTAGGTGGACTCGATTATATAAAAGTGTAAACATTATATAAACTACACGAAACACAAAATAATACGACAATATAAGTAAATACATAACACAAACCACGACACCCACGTAATAAGCAAGCTGCCAAACCCCCCCCCCCCCACTTGAGCGCTTCCTTTTCCACAACAAATTTGGTGATCATATGTATGCCCCAGAATTCAAATGCATGGGGAAAAGTAGATAAGAGAATATCATATTGCGCACGTGACATGGAGCAGACGAACTGACTAAAATAAACAATGGTCCACACAAAAGGAAACAATCCTCACAACTGCCTTAAGGGCAGGGACAAAATATATGCTAATCAATCCCTAAGATACATTTCGTCACGCAATGCGATCCCATGTGGTAGTGTGTTCTCGCACACAGGGGTCCACCGCTCTCCTGCTGCCAAAATTTTTGTCTGAAGAATCTTAACTCACAATTGCGAGTCCCTATGAAGGTCGCGGGTTTCATGGCACACCGGGTAAACTCTCACATAATCTGCATAAGTATGTCACTAGATAAAGCGTTAGACCCTCTCTCTCTCTCTCTCATCTCTCCAAATAAACATAAAAGCAACTCATTACAACTATATCAAAGACGTACTCCCTGAGCTAAAACGTAAATACGTTGGGTTGTATCCTGAAAAGCGACGTGTAATTTCAGGTCAACGACGCAACCTAGATACCTTAGATAGTTAAGGAGGCATAGCATGACGTACTTCTTCCTTAATTTTATTGACTTTTATCTTGAACACTACATCATGTGCTCAGATAATTTCTTGCTTCTTCTCTGCTTCACGTGGATCGAGCTGCAGAATTATAGGCGACCTAGGAGTAGGATCCACTCGAACTTATTTGAATTTGATCATTTGCACCTTCTTATTCCCCTTTCCTGGGTGAAATGCGTTAAAGACAAGTGATTGATCCAGATCTTTGATTGTCATCTCCTCAGTCTCTAAGTTCATATTTACATGCATTGTCTTCAAGAGCGGTCTCCCAAATATGAGTGGAACGCCGCGATCCTCCTTGATGTTCACTATCACAAAATCCTCAAGAAACAAAAATGCACCCACCTCGATAATCACATTCTCAATCACACCCTTCGCCATCACATTAGATTGGTCTGCCAGTTGCAGACCCATTTTGTTTGGATTTGGTGCACCAATGCCCAATGTTTGATACAGTGACAATGGCATGAAATTGACGCTACCTTCTAATTCACAGAGGCCATGTGTATGAATTCCACTCCCAAGACTACATGCTAAAAGTACACTGCATGGATCTCTCTTATAGGGGATATCTCGCTACATCACAGTACTAATGTCTCTGTCAGCTACACCGTGGCATAGGGGTCTATTGTAACACCCCATATCTCGATTCATGATTAATACGAAAATCGATAACCAAAGGTAGAAACTTATTTAGTGAGATTACATTTTAGTTTATGTATATAACAAATATTTTGATAGTAAGTACAACTTTTGGAAAAAGAAACATGTTCGTGATCTACTAAGGTATCTAAACGGTACTTTGCATCCGCGTCTCGATCCACGTAATCATCCCGATCTGTACTAACATGTGGTGATTTTGAATAACAAAATCATGCACCACAGTTTGAAAGCTATCAGTAAAAACTGAGTAAATACATACTACATGTAAATCAATGAGCGGCACACAAGCATAAGTTGAAAAAAAAATAAGAGATTTGAAACACTACTAAGTAAAAGAGTTGGTAATTTCTGGAAAATTATAAGTAATCTTGTAACAAGAACCTCTCAACTTTAAAACATCCGTAAACAACAAGTATTCAAGGAATTCTTAAATATGTAAAATCTCAAGAGTAAATAAGTCCCTTTAAACTGATAAAAATATTAATTCACGAGCGTTAAAGGAGCTCATACGTCAATCCCGACTCAAAATATTAGCTAAAATGCATTAAGTGTCGACACCCCTATACCATAGTGACCCTTACAAATATAAGTAGCACTCTATAGCTCTAAATACTCCTTGGCCGCAATACCTTGGTACATTTTGGCTCGCCGGGGGAGAATTTGTGAATAAACCTTGATATCCCTTCAAACAATACATTTTTGTTACCTTGAGATATATTGGGAGCCGCATATCAAAAAAAAAAAAAAAAAACGTTGGACATTCTATTCAATAATGCGAAGCATTTCAATGGCCGTATTTCATAAGAAGTTGGAGGATCGCTAGGTGCCTCCTGCCGGAGCCACAAATAAACACAACTTTGTACATCGTCATAAATCTATTAGAAGTGTTTTAATTCTATTCTTTCCCATAACCGAAATCAGAATATCAACTTATTACAAGTAAATTTCAAGAGTTATAAAGAGAAATATATATATATATATATTAAAAAAACTCGTGTATAAATCATGCTTCTCATTCATTTTCAATTAACAAAATATTAATTCGATACGTCGCACATATACTCACATTTTGATAAGTAAGGTTTGCACATATGTACTTACCACTGAGATGAAGCACAACCAAAAGCAAGAAAGTTAGTGTAGCACTCCAATGACAACCACTCTCTTACGAGGTCAATTACTACAATCAGATGTATAGCTTACTCATTGCAACGAATTTACACATCCATAGTCCAAATGCAACACTTATATCAACAAGAAATTCCCTCTCGGTCGATTACTTCACTTCTTACTCTTATCACATTAGGAGTTCATATATATTAGGACATGTAAAAGGTCGGCGCCAAATTTAGAAAGTTCTAGACCAACATACAAGTTCTCAAGTTTACAAAACAAACTGAGAATTGATCGACATTTCCATTAAGTCTAGCCCTGATTAACAACAAACGAACACATGCTTGACATAACCACTCAACCCATATTGTCTTACCTTTATAGGATCGGATAAACCAATCACTTCAAGTGTTCCACACACACGAGAGGGAAAGAATACGATGTGTCGTCACACGACGTGCTTCTCCTGCTTAACTCGCATGTGTTTCTAGTGTTCCAACTTAGTTGCTCAGTGGTTAAAGCACATAGTACCGTCACACTATGAGTCGCGTTAAAGGACTGGTAAACATAGTGGTCCATATCACTTGTATTTGGTAGCTCGACACACCAATCACTTTCAAAATTATTTTTAAATATTTTATTGTCGGAACATTATCATTTTAGAAGTAACCGTGCTCGAAATAGAACAAAGTCCAACTATATTTTTAATTTTTGTCACTCGTATGAAAAAGGAGGGGTCTTAGGGTATTCAAAGTCAAAACGTCAATACTCTTGTGCCGTTAAAATAGTATAACCAAGCAAGTGAACGAAGATTCACATCACACGACAATGAAAAATCATTTTGATATAGGAACTAAGAATGCTCAAAAGATAACTAACATATAAATAATCAAGCAGATTCTGCATGGATCACATACCAATTACCAGTTATGAGCTAACCAACATGGCATAAATCTAGTTTAACAATATGTAAGTTCCGAAACTCAATAATACGTAAGTATCCAAACTCCACATCGGCTTGTTTACTTCGTTAATTACCAATTTTGAGTTTTTCTATCCATTTTAAAATTTTAAAACATGTTATCTTTATTTATATTCTACAAATATAAATCGAAAATTCACATTATTTGGAGAATCGATACCTGATACCAACAGTAATACCCCGAGATCTCGGTTCAGGATTAATGCGGCAATCGATAACCAAAAGTATACACTTATTTAGTGAGATTACATTTTTTGTTCAAGTATAAAAAAAATATTTCGATAGTAAGTACATTTTTTAGAAAAAGAAACGTGATCTATTAAGGTAGCTAAACGAAACTTTGTATACTCATATCGACCCGCTTTCCCATCTTGACCTGCACTAACATGTGGATGTTTTGAAATAACAAACCCAGACACCACAATTTGAAAATAATCAGTAAAAGTAAGTAAATACATACTACGACATGTAAAGCAATGAGTGGCACACTGCATAAGTTAAAAAAATCAAGAGATTTGAAACATTAATAAGTAAAAGAGTTGAGAATTTCTAAAAAATTATAAGTATTCGCGTAACAAGAACCTCTCAACTTTAAAACATAAATAAACCACAAGTATCCAAGGAATTCTTAATCAATAAAATCTCCAGAGGAAACAAGTCCCTTTGAACTGATAAAAATATTAACTCACAAGTAACCACTGAATTTCAACTCGTTAATCGATAGAGTAGTCAACTTTCGTTCAACTTCAATTAATCACAAAATTTAGCTGAGGTATGTCCAAAGCCACCAGGGGGATTGATGTTGACAAAGGGGTCACAAATTAATCATAAATGGTGATTTCTAGGGTCTATCAAACTCTATTTCTCTCGAGCGTTAAGGGATCCCATACATCACATCCCGCTCAAAACATTAGATTAAAGGCCTACGTGTCGACACCCCTATACCATAGTGACCCTTACAAGTATAAGTAGCACTCAACAACTGTAAATACCCCTTGACCGCAATACTGTGGTGAATTTTGGCTCTACAGGACGGATTTGTGAACATTCAATTTCTATCCAATAATGTGAAGCATTGCGTCAAATGTCGTAGCAGTAAGTAATAGGAGTGTCGCTTTGCGCCTATGGTCGGAGCCACAAATAAGAACAACTCTATACATCATCCTAAATATACCAGAAGTGTTTTAATTCTTCTCCTTTCCACGACGTAAATTAGAATATCAACTTATCACAAGTAAATTTTCAAGATTTAGAAAGAGAAAACAATATATATTCAAACAAATTTCGTGTATAAATCATGCTTCTCATACTTTTTCAATTAACAAAATATTCATTCAAGATGTCGCACAAATACTCGCGTTTTGATAGGTATGGGTCGCACATATGTACTTACCACCGAGATCAAGCACAACCATCATCAAGAAAGTAAGTTTAGCACCTCAACGACAACCACTGTCTCCTACGAGGTCGATGTCTACAATGACACGTATAACGTACTCATTACAATCAATTTACACATCCATAATCCAAATGCAATACTATATGCCACATAGTTCTACAAGCCCCAAGTGCACATATAATGATGTTCACTTATTAATATAAATCTAACCTAACACCTAGAAATGTAAAAACGCAAGTTTTTTTAAAAAACTGTGAAACTATAATTCTGGACATGTTTTTAGCTCTAACTTTAGAGCTCTATTTACAATATCACAACATCTCCTAAAATCATGAAATAAATTTAGGATGGACCTACATGTGTGTAAATTCAAAATATCAAGAAAATCATGCATAACCATTATATAACTCAAGTTATAAAATAAACAGCACTTTTGTGCAGAGAATAGTTTGGAAGAATCTTTCAACATTTAAATATGATTACTACGACTTGGAGAATAGAAAAGATGCTCATAACTACCATAATTAATCTCATATGTGTCTATGTTCATCACAACAAAGGTGAGGATATTTTGTTTTCTTAAAATTGGGTTTTTAAATAAAATACCAAAACAGTTGTAGAAAGTTTATTTCTGAAAACTTGAAACTTAGAATGAGCTTATCTCCCTAACTAAAAAAGCTATAGAGTTGATGTTTTTTTTTCTCAAAATGACCATCTCTGAGTCTAGTTTCAAAATCTGTAAGAGTTGAACATTTCACAGAGAAAAAGTTAGGAGCTCATCCACGTTTTTTACATAATGTCCATATTGTATAAACATGCAATCTTCACCTAGAACACTCAAAACATGATCAAATTAAGTGATCAAATCAATTCTATGACATATGAAACTTGAGAAAATTGATTTTTCACTTAGGTACTACCAATTTAAACATGCAATACAAAGTATACCTTATAAATTGAAGAATCAAGTGAGGAATTTGAAGAATTCATGCTCAAAAGTTGTTATCCAAGACTAACAATACACATTCAAGCAAATATAAAGTAATTTTCTATATTGATAATTAAACTAACATCAAAATGCATTATTCAAATGGAGAAATTGATGCTTTCAATAAGACTTAAAGAACTTATAATCTTGATGAATATGAAGGAAATGGCTCCCTCCATGCATAGCAGGACAATGGACTTGATATTTTTCATGAATTTGAAGGTCAACACTCAGAGGTGATTACTACGACTTGGAGAAGAGAAAAGATGCTCATAACTACCATAATTAATCTCATATGTGTCTATGTTCATCACAACAAATGTGAGGATATTTTGTTTTCTTAAAAGTGGGTTTTTAAATAAAATACCAAAACAGGTTTAAAAAGTTTATTTCAGAAAACATGCAACTTAGAATGAGCTTATATCCCTAACTAAAAAAGCTATAGAGTTAATGTTTTTTCTCAAAATGTCCATCTCTGAGTCTAGTTTCAAAATCTGTAAGAGTTGAAAATTTCATAGAGAAAATGTTAGGAGCTCATCCACGTTTTTCACATAATGTCCATATTATATAAACATGCAATCTTCACCTAGAACACTCAAAACATGATCAAATCAAGTGATCAAATCAAATATATGACATATGAAACTTGAGAAAATTGATTTTTCACTTAGGTACTACCAATTTAAACATTCAATACAAAGTATACCTTATAAATTGAAGAATCAAGTGAGGAATTTGAGGAATTCATGCTCAAAAGTTGTTATCCAAGACTAACAATACACATTCAAGCAAATATAAAGTAATTTTCTATATTGATAATTAAACTAACATCAAAATGCATTATTCAAATGGAGAAATCGATGCTTACAGTAAGACTTAAAGAGCTTAGAATCTTGAAGAATATGAAGGAAATGGCTCCCTCCATGCATAGCACGACATTGGACTTGATATTTTTCATGAATTTGAAGGTCAACACTCCAATCGGAGAATGGAGTTTCTGGAGAGTGAAGGGAGCTCCTTGAGTGTTCTTCAATGGGGAAAAAAGTGAAGAAGAAGATGATGATGGTGCATAGAGAGTGAGAGGTAGTGAGAGAGTTGTTGAGGGATGGGTGTGAGTTGATGATGGTGATGATGAGTATAAGAGTGTGTATGTGTGTGTATAAGTACATGTACTAGGAACAATAATGAGGAAGTATTATTTTAGTATAGTTGACTTAGTTTGGTGGGAAAGGGGCTTGTTTGCAAATACAAGCCTCCCAACTACAGTAAAACCTCTATAAGTTAATACTCGATAAATTAATAACTTCGATAAAATTAATATTTTGTCCCGTCCCAACTTGGGACCAGTACAAAATTGGACCCCAATCGATAAAATAATAAGATAATAACTTTTTCTAAATCCCAGTGTACATATATTGGTCCCAACAAAACTATAAATTAATAATCACTAAAACAGTCCAAATATTCTAAGATTGTCTTGTTAGAAATGAATCTATATTCATTTGTTTTTTGTTGAACTTCAAGTATATGTTGACATCTTTAAATCTCATCATTGCACTTACATTTAAAGAAAAATAAACCATTCTTTAACTTCCGAATTTAATTTAAAGATGAATATGTGTTGAGCATAGTGTCTTCCACCCTTGGAGCATGTGTTGCACGTGGCATTTTATTTACTATAAGGGATTAAATTGTTCTCTACAAAATCACTAGCAAGCATGACTAATGGAAAGTATACCTCAATCCATTTTGTGTTATAATTGGGAAGCAAAAATGAAAGACTTGATGCACCACAATATTTCAAAGTTGAAAATATGTTGAGTTCATCTTTAAATCTCTTCATTGGATTTGAAATTTTGAAAGTCATACATTAAACCTCTTTAAATTAATAAATTATTAATTTATCGATATAATAATATCTCGCTAAGTTAATAAAATATGTCGGTCCCAACATTATTAATTTATAGAGGTTTTACTGTAGTTAGTTGGGGGTAAGAATAGGAATACAAATTAATCGGGAGGGGGGGGGAGGAGTTGGTATGAGAATACTATATATTGAGGGTAACTACAAAATTACTTAAGCATGAGGGGTAGTTTTGGAATTCAATACTAATAACAAGTTGCAAAGAATAATTTTCATAAAACATTTATTTTTGAAAACTACTAATTTTTTTTAATTGGTATCTATCTATGAGTCTCAGTTTATCTAAAAACCTTTAAATTTTTTAAAATTTAAAAAATGACCCAAAAACGAAAATTAAAAAATCATAAATGTCACATGACGCTGTTATACTTTATAACTATCAATAAGTAGATAATAAGTATCAAATAGTAATTCCATGAAATCATCAAAACTTATTTTTGAAATTACAAAATGGGCTGTTAATGTGAAACTGTCTGAATATATTTTTGAAACGTCCATACAAGTGCTCATCACCTTCTCTCGTCATCGCCAATATGGAAGTCGTGGCTCATAATCATCAGGATTTAGAGTTTTCTCCGATTCTTCCTTCTTCTCCACCGCGTCCTTTAATTGGGGACTCACGTCAGTTTTGGAAACCTCTTCACCCAATTCTCTCTATGTGGCCTCAGTAGCCTCAACTCTGGCATGTGTAGGATAAGGTGGGCTTCAGTAGAGATGACACTTCTGGTAGTCATTTCTTGTACATGATTAGTGGGAGGAATGGTACCTGCAAGAAGCATTCCATGTGGCATCTTGGTGTTTTGGTTGGTAATCTGGCCAATATGCGTCTCATGGCTTCTCACAATTGCCTTTGCCAATTCACTTTCCATGAAATCATGCTTCTCATTCATCTTTGTTAAGAGGCTAACAATATTTGGAATTTTTGTACATGTTACTGTTAAGGTGGAGCCGCTCTCTGAATTAAACCCATTGTTTGGGTTACTATAGCTGAAATTAGGATGATTGCGGTTGTTAGGTTGATAAGAATTCCCCCACACTTTTTTTCGAGGAGGTCTCATGTAATTTACGTCTTCAATCGCACAATCGTATACCTCATTCTCATCTATCATATGCTGACCCATAGTCTTCACCCGTGCAATTGGGTTCTAATTATTTAAAGATGTGGACATCACGACCATCTGTTGGTTTAGTGTCTCCATCTGGGTAACAAGAGCTGAATGTCCAGTAAGTCTCCCCGTTCTACGAAAGTCGGATCTCGTAGTCTCCCCCTTAGCCACACTGTTCAGCAGGTTCTCAACATGTCGTTTATCCGTACCCATAAAATTATTGCCAATGAGCATAACTCTGTTGCAGATTCCCAATATAAAGCAGTGTAGAAGTAGTGGAAGAGCTTATACTAGGGATCTCCATGATTCGGGAATCTGTGCAAGATTTGGTTAAACTTCATCCATGTGTCTCCCAACGTAGCCCATTCAAGTTAAGTAAACCGGATAATCTCTACCATAAGTTCTGAAACCTTAGACGATGGATGATGCTTCCTCGGAATTAGTGATTGAACATGCAAGCAATTCTTGTAGCCATTGCGGAGCAGTGCCATCCAGAGAAAAGGGAAACAACATCATCTAGACTGTGTTCTCTGGCACTCTATGATCATGAAGTGTGTCAAAAATCAGAGTGAAAATCTCCAGAGGTGAATTAGAATCATCCCTACAGCTCCATTGAATCGGCACTCATTTTGCACCATCTGAACATCGAACTTCGAATCTCAAAGTGTATTGCATTGATGTGTGGCACCACGTTAGCTGGGAGATAAGTGGCCTCGGTTGGCCTGTACATGTTTACCATTGAATGCCCAATATGTGCATTGTTCTGTGATTGATTTCCCAGTGCCACATTTTTTACATCCGTTGGAGGCGGTGGTGGTGGCGGCGGAAGAGGAGGAGGAGGGGCACAACATAAAGCGGCTAATTTTCACCTGAGCTCCTTAGCTTCCTTCTGGATCCTTTCCCTAGTATCCCTCTCATCCGCTAAATTCTAGCGAACTCGTTCATAATTCTGGTTTCGTCTATATGAGCTTTCCACTGGTCTCTACATCATGCGCGCAAGAATGCTTCCTGATCCTCAAGATATGGGTACAAAGGCTTGTTTTGGAAACGGGTCATGCACCAAGAGATTCATCTGAAAGCACAAAATACATTATGAGGTGATTAAAGATAATAAAACGGACTGATAAAATCCCTAAGGCTAACAGTTTTAATTAATTAAAACAAAGTCCCGACAACGGTGCCAAAAACTTGAAACCAACCCACAAGTGTGCGATTGTCAGTATAGTATAATAGTAAGGTAGGGTTTTCGAATCCCAAGAGACGTGTTTCTTTGTTACAACGTTTTGAAACCCTAGGGTTAACCACATGAGTAGAATCAGAAATAGAGCACCCAACTTGTTTGTGAAGGAGGCCCTAAAAGGTGATAGTGTAGGAATATTCTTTCAAAAGCCTAGATGGGTTAAATTTGTACTAGATCAAGATTTGTTGGACCAAGAAGTTATTAATAATATTTGATCAGGCAGTTTCTAAAAAAAAGTTCGAAACTACATACTACATCTATTTCTTCTATATGTCCTCACAGGGCTTTGACATAGAGATTAGGAAACGGAGGTGTTTGAACCTGCTACCCCTGCTTTATTTTTAATTTATTTCTCTTCCTCACTCTTCTCTCTCACACTCTCTAACCGTGTCTTACAGGAACAACCATCAACAACACCATCACTGGCCGTCCATCTCTCTCTTTACCCTGCTCTCTCCCCCTCTCCCCTCTATGCCTTGCTCGACAGAGCCATCAGAAGACGAAGAAACCCAGAAGCAACAGCAGCAGAGCCGCCAGAGCCGCCGGACCTCCATGAATTCCGGCGAGCTTTGAGCCCAAGCAAACCAGCGGCACCCACGACCTCTCACCTATATCTATTGAATCCTAGAGGTCCGACCGAGCTTGAGGAGGCCTCAACCGAGTCCAAGAACAACCGGAGAAGCTCCGGTCGAGTTCCAACTCCGGCGACTTCTTCGACGCTTCGACCCGTCTCGTTTCTTGACCGTTTCTCGCGATTTTTGGCGGGGGTATGATTTAAAGCTCCCTCTGAGTTGTTTTTAGTAATCAAACTCATGTTTTGTGGCTCGAATCCGTGTTTTGATAGGGTGAGTTTTAAGTGTTCATGAGAGGGGGTTAAATTGCTATTTTCAGAAACTTTTTTTGGGTAGGTAGTGTCTCATATTGAAACTTTGAATTTTAGTGGGGGTGACTTGTTGTATTTTCAGAGAACCCTAGGGGGGCTGATTACACACTCTATATCTATATTTATAAGTTTATTAATAGTATTTACCAAACTATATTTCAAGTGAAGAAAAATAAAATAAATGCTTGGGGTGATAAAATACGTGTTTTGGTGATTGGTTACAATAAATTATTTCTTAGAAAAATAAGCTGCTAAGTAAAATATTTGTATGTTGTTTGAATACTAATTGTCACACTTGTTTTGTTCATATGAATAAGTATTAAGTTCATATAGTTATTAATATTTCTAGGACAACTATAGTTGTTTTAATTAAATGTTATATTTCTAGCCAAAATAAATCTTTATAAATGCAGCAAAGCTCTTTCTTATTATCACTAGTAATGATTATATTCTTGTTTACTTTGATAAATATTAATAAGTATTAGTTAAGTTATTTAATATCAAGCTATTTCAAGAATACTTCTTATTATTTGTATACTTATAAGTATAAGACTTTAGACAGATTTAATTGGGGGGAAACGTGAGAGTCGGACTTAGTATTCGACAAAGCCGAGCATTCGTATAGGGCTAGTGCATATGTTTGTTTAGAAGTATTATTGTCGTAATTAGAAATTGGTAATTGTAGGCGACGGATTCGCAAACAAGGGCTACAACCGTTCGTAGGAGCTTTTATGTGATAATTGCTATTGGATCAGGTGAGTTATATGCTTAGCCTTGACTGCCTAGCTCACTTCGTGTCAAAATGTGATTTATATTTTCTGTCTCAAAATATACTTGTGAGTTTTACAAGCTTAGCCTTGCGTGCAAGCTTATTTTGTGTCCAATACTCGTTTAATTGAGAATGTTTGTCGTGTTTCATCCCCCTACTTGACAGATGCATTTTAATTGTTTTAAATCTGTAAGATAATAATTGAGTTTGGAATACTTATCACACTTGATCAGAAATCGGTAATAACGTTATACGAATCAGTGATGTTACTTATATTGGGTGATGATTCCCATGGCTTAGTCCCTAAAGAGATAATCGGGTTCGATCCCCGGAGTTACTTGTGTTGGGTGATGATTCCCTGGGCTTAGTCCCTAAAGAGATATTCGGGTTCGTTCCCCAGAATAAAATGATTAGCATGTACCGGAACCAGTTATATTACTTATTACGGGTGATGATTCCCTGGGCTTTGGTCCCTAAAGATATGGTACTATGTGCACCCCGACTCCTTCGCCGTAGGCTGGAGTACTGCTTCTAGATACCACTCCTTTGATTGACGCTCTTAGGAGGGTGTTGCAACACTTAAGGTCTAGAATGTCTGATTGTGGTCACTGGTCTACCCGGGTACTGTGAGATCAATAATAATACGATTACTACGTTTGGGACCAGTTATATTCAAGCCACGTTCTGAACAGGTCTTGCCACACGAGAAATATTTAATTGGAAACTTTTGACGTATCATAAATTTTATTGGGACATCGTGGTAAACGGGTTTGTTACGTGAAAACCAATCGATACTTGTTAATCGATATATCAACGTATTTGCTGGCATTATTACTTGGAGGCCCTTTGTTGGCATGTTTATTTCCAGTTATTGTGAATCAACGGTTGGATTCTTGGATTTTGTTCGGGACTATTTCATTAACACTGATGTTCATGCCGTTGCAAACTCTGATAAAGTTTTTACTCATACTTCGTTACTCTTGTTATATATAACGTGTGACCCTGCAGCCTTTCGTAATCTTTCTGTTTTTACATGCTAAGGTGTATCTCACTCAGTATTTCATGCTGACTTTCGAAAAACTGCGGTCTTTGTTTTCATTCCCCCGCAGGTCTAGAAGCTGGGATTATGGAGTAGCGGGATTCGGGACTCACGTAGATTATCACACATCGTCACTTTATGTTAACAACAATAGATTAATAGAATCATTACCGTAACATTGTAGTTGTAGTCTAAAGTTGATCATGTAATAAGTTGTATTATTTGATTTTAAATGGAATGTTTTGTTCTCGATTTCCGCTACTCAAGTAGCACCCTCCCGGTCTCTCCCGAGACGGTAATAAGGGGGTGTTACAAATATAGAGGTATGATTGGATCACTACTCTATCTCACAGCTAGTAGACCAGATATCATGTTCAGTGTGTGTATGTGTGCTAGATTTCAAGCAGATCGTAAAGAATCACACTTGACTGCAGTTAAGAGAATTTTTAGACAATGGTACCAAAGACTTAAGGCTTTAGTATCCTAAACAATCTAACTTCTCTTTGTCTGGCTATTCAGATGCTGACTTTGCAGGATATAAAGTTGATAGAAAGAGTACATCAGGATGTTGTCAATTTCTTGGATCATCTTTAATCAGCTGGCATTCCAAGAAAGAAAACTCAGTTGCACTATTAACAGTAGAAGCTGAATACATGGCAGCTGGAGCTTGCTGTTCACAAGTGTTATGGATAGCACAACAAATGAGATACCTTGGATTTGACTTCAGAGATATACCTACCAAGTGTGACAGCACAAGTGCAATATCAATTAAAAAGAATCCAGTTCAGCATTCCAGAACAAAGCATATTGATGTTTGACATCACTTCATCAGAGATCATGCTGAGAAAGGTGATATTGTTCTTGAATTTGATTCTACTAACTTGCAATTTGAAGATATCTTCACTAAACCATTGCCAGATGAAAGATTCTCAGCCTTAAGATTGGAATTGAGCATGCTAAATAAAGAAGCATTGGTTTAGGGGGAGAATAAGGTAAGTATTATGTGTTTCAAAGGTTTGAAATGAATTTCAAAGCCTTGAAAATCTTTTCAATGCTTTGAGTATGTGTGCTTTCAATCATATAGCTTTTCAAGGCCTTGAAACCAATTCCAAAGCCTTGAACGTAAGACTGTATGCTAGCAAGTCAAAAATTTGGATCTTTCAATGTTGGGTGTTATCTTTGTCGATAATTGCTCAATGTTTCCCCTCAAGTTTTCAAATACCCTTTTTTAGCCAAAATAGTATTATATCTTTTATTTCCAACGACACAAAAAAATTTGAATCTTTTTGATTCAGCAAATCTTCAGAGATTAGGGAGAATATTTAGTTTCCTTTTCAAACTAAAACTCTCTTCTATTTGTCTTCTTCATTTTTTCTATTTTTCATATCTATCCTACCTCTATCTTCTTCTATCCAAACCCTAATGAGCACTAGAAGAGCCTCCAACAGAATTAAGATGGCTGGTGGTTCAAAGGCTGCCACAGAGAAGAAAAGAAAGGCCACTGTGGAAGAGGTTCAGACCATCAGTGGAGATTCAAGTTCAAAGACCCCTACTGAAGAAGACATGGAACCTCCTCCTCCCAAGAAGAAGGAAAAGAAAGATCAGACACCAGTGTCCAGCAAGAAGAAGAAGACAGTGGAGTCTGTTCAAGAGAAATAGAAAGGGATTCAGATTGGTAGCCCTAAGAAAGTAAATAAGAAGGTCGATATAACATACAAGGGAAAAGGCAAAGAGAAGATCTACATTCAAGACTCGGATTTAGATGCAACTTCAAGTTCATATGAAGTCTATTCAGTTTCAAAGAAGAACAGAAAGAAGAAAGAAATTCAAGAAGATGTGTCAGAATCTAGCATGGAAGCTGAAAGAAAGAATCATAAGAAAAATTGTTCTTTGACTAAGAAAAAGTATTTTGTAAAGAAGAAACTAAAACATGGAAGGAAATAGTCGTGTGATCTAGACCATAAGCTCAATCATTGAGGATGTTGATGTGGCTCAACAAGAAGAAGAACAGGTTGATGATGATGAGGGAAATAGACAAGAAGAAGATGCAGAGAAACAAGGAGATGAAGACCCAAACCCTTAACTCTTGCCTACTCTTTCTTCTACTTTTTCAAGGCCTTGAAATCCATTTCAAAGTCTTGAAATTCTGTCTTTTCAATCATTCTTTTAAAAATCTTTCCAAAACTTTGATCCAACATTTTTTCTCATTCTTTGTTTTATGAAAGTCAAAAAGGGGGAGAAATTTAGGCTATTTTATGTTTACTTTTGTGTTTGGAGACCTGATTTTGGTTAGTAGGATTATCTGAAACTTTGTGGTTATTTGCTGTTTTAAGTTGGTTTAATAAGTTGGATCTTTTGGACATTATGTGTTAACATTATGATTAATTCTGCTATGTGCTAATGAGTATTTTTTGCAGAATCATAGTATCAAACAGATTGAAAAATTGTGGTTTTGTCTTTCATCAAGGGGAAGATTGTAAGTTCAATGCAGGTTCAGGACTTGAAATAGCTTGTCTATTTCAAGGCCTTGAAACAGCTTTCAAAGCCTTGAAAATGACTGAGCTTTATATGCATGAACTTAGGGGGAGTTTCTGATCTTCATTCAACTCCTAAACCCCTGTGCATGATTAGCTTATACTTGATGATGAAAGACAAAGTATTTTGAGTCAGTTTGCAGTATCTAACATAATCTATTTGATTAAGTTTTGCAGGGATATTGTGTTTCCTATTTTATTGAAATCTGTTTCCTAACTTATGTTTTGCAGAAAAGGAAACTGCTTAATTATTTGATTATGTGATCAATCTGCTGTGTTTAAAAGCTTCCCAACATATTTACAACAAGATCAAATAAGTATCCTTGAAGATACTGAGCTACTAGCCGTTGGAGGAAGCTGCTAGAAGAGTCAAGATTTGAAGCTAATTTTCAGGAAAGTTTGTTGAAGAGATTCTCAAGATCTTCAATTCAAACTGGGTTTTTAAAAGGAGAATTGCTGAAGGAATTTGTAGACACAACATAGATAAATTTACATAGACACTCAAAAACATTCAAGAATTGACAAGCAACAAAGAAGCAGATTCATTTCTCTCAATCCAATTATCTGAAGGACACTGCACACTCATTACAGATTCGGTTCTAGTGTTCTTCTTTTCTGAACTTCATTTGTATATCATTTTGATAATACTTATTGTTATCATTCTCAAAGATTGTTCAAGGTGAACAATAGAGAATTCCTAGTTAATCAGATAGCTAGAGAAGGTACTAGATAAGTTAGTGAGAACCACAAGCTGTAACAGAGCAAGGCATCTCTCTGTGCTTGAGATCTAGGGCTTGGTTGTGGATTAATAAGAATTATGATGAAAATCCTGCAGGGAGAAGATCCCTGAGGTAGAGACGTAGGTCCAAGGGCACTAAACTCTATATATCTTGTGTATCTTGCATTTACTTTTCAATTCCATAATTAGAACTGTTGCAGCATTCAAAACAGTTTCATTTCAAGGGTTTGAAACTCATTTCAAGGCCTTGAAATAGACTTATTCTTTTCACACTCTAACTGTTTTCATTCCAAGGACTTGAAACCCATTTCAAGGCCTTGAATCTCTTTACAAATCTTTTGAAACCACTATTCTTGCAAGTTTAGCAAAAGTGTTCATACTCTATTCAACCCCAACCCCCTTCTAGAGTATCGATCATGTATTTCTACTTACTGTACACCCCTGCAATTGGTATCAGAGCTTGTATCACTGCATATATTTAACCATCTTGTGATCATGAGTATTGTAGGTGATGGTGGTTTCTCTCAGGGAAGAGCTGCTAACAGACCTCCTATTTTCTGTGGAGATAATTTTGTCTACTGGAAAGCTTTGATGAAAATGTTCATCATTGATCAAGATATGGAACTCTGGACTATCATTCAGAATGGTCCTCATACTTTCTACACAGAGAAAGATGGGATTAGAACTCCCAAATCTGAAGACACTCTCTCCTCATATGAGTTAGAACAATTTTCCAAAAATTATAAAGCTATGAATCTCTTATATTGTGCTTTGAGTGCAGATGAATTTAACAGGATCTCAGGTTGCAAGACTGCCAAGGAGATCTGAGATAAGCTTGTGGTGACCTTTGAGGGAACTAGTCAAGTCAAGCAACGAAGATCAACATATATCTCAGGCAATATGAGCTATTCAAGATGATTGGTGAAGAGTTGATCAGAGACATGTTAAAAAGATTCACTGATATTGTCAACAATCTTTATTCATTGGGAAAACACATTTCCAATGAAGAAAATGTTAGAAAGATTCTGGGAAGTCTTCCAAAGGAAAAATGGGAACCAAAGACTACTGCTATTGAGGAAGCTCAAGATCTCTCATTACTTCAACTTGATGACCTACAAGTAAAGCTCCTTACACATTAAATATCAATGAATGAAATTGATGGAGAACTACCAGAAGATTTCAAGAACCTAGCTCTCAAGGCAAAAGAAGAATGAACCATTTCAAAGCCTTGAAACTGAATATGATGAAGATCAATTTTCTTTGATTTCCAAAGCCTTGAACAGAATTCTAAAAATGAAGAAGAACTTTGGTAACGAGGACTTCAGCAGAGAAAGACACATATCCTCAAGTAGCAAAGATTACAGAGGTAAATCTTCTTCACATGAATTATGGGTAGATTGGCTGCAATTTTAACGTAATGCAATCGTTTTGGTATGCTTTTGAGTCTTTCATTATATATTAATCACCACATTGTATTTATAATAACATTGTTTCCGCGTTCCTATGATGAAACAAATGCGACATGCATTTCCAGAGTTGTGGAACATAGAGGGAAAGTATGCAATATTCTGATTCTCTTGTGTTTTTCAGTATCTTCTACTGCATTTGCATGTGCTATCAATTTCTGGTTCTCGCAGTTTCCTGTTAATCACAGAAAAAACGCTATCTTTAATCAAAATCCATATAAATTTCTCAAAGAATTTCTAGGTAGAATGATTAATGTTCCTACTTCTCAAGGTTGTAGGTTTATGAACATACAATTCATGAGTGCTCAACTGTGCCAAAATGTTATGTTGTTGCGCTAAAATGTTTACATAGATTTCTACTACTTCTACATTTTATCCATCTGGTTCTTTAAACTGTCTGCAGTTGATTAACTCCATGTCCCAAATAAGATAACCTTAGGATCGGGGTTGTCAATTTCATTGGTCGTTCCGTGTACTACGACCTCAGAGAAATCCTATTTGCGGATATGAAACGCTTCAAAGCTCTGGGAACAATGAGGAGGAATCCGCCAAGAAGTACAAGATGATACCTACGTTCTATGCAGCTTATTTCGATCGTTACAATTGAGTGGGGCAGTCCGTTATTTTCATCTCTCTGTGGTTTTGTGTTTGTTTTGAAAAGAATTGACCGGTTGTTTTTGAATCATTTGAGTGGTGGAGATTATTGTGGTTGTAATGGTGAATGTGGTTTGAAAACAATTAACTTTTACGATTTTTGTTCAAAGTCTGGACAAGGTTTCTGATGGTTTATCAAATCTATTTGTATGCTAAACACTTTATATGTTATTTTGTCACGTCGGTTTATCACTCCCGATCACATTCATTGCTTCCTTCCCTGTATTACTCGCTCAGACTTACTCTTTGGTGTCAAAGTAGTCAAACTTGTCATTATGGACAATTTACTCTCCATTTATGTCCAACAACCAACTACCCCTTCACTTTTGCTACTTATACACCCACCCACTCTTGCACAATTAGATCTTCCACTTACACCTCCTCTCCATCATCCTCTCCTCCTCCAAATATTCCCAACTTCTCATTATCACCATGTCACATACCTCCTTCAACTCCACATCCCGCCAATTTTGTCGTAACACCGAGTCTCGAATAATGTATTGTAACTGTGAAAGGATACGAGTGATGAGAACAACTCGTCCTCACACAAAGAACCCAGGTAGAGATTTCTTCGGGTGCCCACTACCTCAGGGGTCTCAATGCGGCTACTTCGTATGGGCCGATGAAGACCCTCCATGCTTTTGCGAGAAAACAATGCAACGATGGTCCACAATTATTGCAACAATGAGGCAAATGAAATCTGAATATGAATAAATTCTAAAGAGTCAAAAGATAGAACACAAATGTATCACCGTTCTTGCATTTGCATTACTTTTCGCATTGCTTGCTCTCTTTATAGGTGAAACAATCGTCGCAAGGTGTGCTTGTGTCCATTACTTATGTATCACAAGTTCTGATCTTTTTTAAGCTTCGGTGCTTGTAAATCTGCTGTAATAGCTTAGTTGCCGAGCATTGTTTACGTGTTCGTCTGATTCATTTCAGTTTCGTCCATTTCACTTCAGTTTTGTCTATTTTTAATTATTTTTATCTTCAGATTTATCTAAAACTGTACAATGTTATCCATTTCCTTACATTTATATCCGAGTTACTGATGGCAGCGCCCTGGGCTCATTTTTTTGTCTTTTTGCTGGTAAAACCGTAATTATCGGAAAAAACCGGCTAAACAAGTTTCTTTTTGTGGGACCAGGACGTACTGTAGTGGCCTCCATTGTTTTGTTTTCAAAAGAAGCAAAAATTAATTATTGCTTATTTTTCATTATGTTTTGTTGTAATCTCTCATCAAGCCACAAATTTGTGAAATTTTTCATCATTATTCCACTCGTTCTCTGCCTTTGCTTGAGAGAGAGCAAGAGAGAGTAGTACTCCTCAATGGAGTTTTTCTAGTCTTGCGTCATCGCAAGTTCCTCCTCCTTCTTCTTCATCTCTTCTAAACAGTTTTCTGCCCTTAGTCGCTGCTAGGTGCCTCCGTCGGGCTCGCCGTTGCCGCCTCTCTTTGCGGCGGCGAGCTCTCTGTTTTTTTGTTTAGTTGTGTCTTTTTTTTCCCTTTATTTTACAGATCTGGGCGTCTAGGTCGTGATTGGGATTCTTGCCTCTCTCGGATAGCAGCGACGGTGTCTCTCAGGTGATGGTGAAGCCAGGGCTTAGAGGGGTTTGGGCGCATCTTTTCCAGCGGCTGCCATGGCCCCTGTTTTTCTTTGTCTGCTCATCCTTGGGGTCGGTCATCGTCATCAAGGCTCAAATCTACTATTTTCTTGTGCTTTTTTTAGGTTTTCTCTAGTCAATGTTGAGCCTCAACCGCCCATCCATTATCCTCATTTATGTGAAAAGTTTCGATCTTGCTATGGATGAAGGTGCTGGGGTTATTTAGATCTGTTGCCGGCCAATTTTGAGGATGTTTCGAGGCCATAATCGTGCTTTAATGGCTGTATCGAGCTTTTCCGGTGCCGTTTTTCCATGGTCGGAGCAATCCTCCTTTTTCTGGTGGTCTTCATTTATGTCATGGGAACTCGCAATGTCAACATGTGGAAGCGTAAAAGACTATTTCTTGTTGTTAGAATGGACCACTTTTGTTTTATAATATATTTTTTTTCTTTTCTAGAGCTTTGTGTGTCAGAGTTGGAAGCATATACAATCCTGTATTTATCTGGTTTCTTTGGTGTGATAGTTTTTTTTAACAAAAGCTATAATTTCCTATAAAAAAAAATCACTAAAAGTCAACGGAGGTTATGTCAAAGAAGCATTCCAAGCGTTTTGTTCCTTCCCCAATTTGTTGCGGTAGAAGTGGTTGTACTTTCGACTACAGAGAAAGAAATCGACTCTTCCATCTGATTCGAGAGATCTCCCCAAGAAGAAAAGGACGTTTCTTCCTCTGTAGCTTCAAGGCTCGCCTGTTTCAGTCCTCCCTTCCGACTCCCGTTGATCTCTCTTGCAGTGGAGTTGATTGCTCTCTCCGTTTCTCTTGGTTAGCCTCTCTTCCAATTGAAGTTCAATAACAGCTCAATGTTTTTGATTTCTTTCAGTTGTTTCTGTAAGTTGAGAATGGGCCAATTTTGGACTTAAAGCTTTTTCTCTTCTTTTTTAATTTTGGATTATTAGGGTTTCTTAGGAATTGAAAATTGGTGATTGGGGTTTATGTTAGAAGCTTATGCTGTCAGGATTGAGCTTTTATAGAGTTAAAATAGCTAATAGCCTTGGCGGTGGCAAGGAGTATGAACTAGGGTCACTGCAAAAAATGATGGCAAGGAAGCTGATCTATCAAGCAATAATTGCTCTTGGTTTGTTGAGTTTGAAACTGCATTGCTGGTGATTAGTAACTGTGACGATTCATTAAGGAACGATAATGCTTGTTCTATTTGAAAGAAATATATCATTCTTACCTATCAATTAATGATACTCTTAGTTACATTCATTTGTGTCCGGTGCTTCTAAATTCCTGCTCCACATCGCCTGGCCTGAGATCACGAGGTTTCCCCTTGCTTTTACATTAACATGAGTGTGTCCATTTTAGAACGAATAGTGATCACCACTTTCGATCAGGTTGAACTGTTAAAGCCCTGTAAATCATTTAAACATGAAAACAATCACATTTTTGAGCCAGATTGGCATGAAAATGCAGTTGAATCCGGTCAGGAAGTGTGAAGTATCAAATTGAGTCTAGTTTCCTCAAGTCAAATCATCCCGAGGACTGGTTTATGAGTAACTCCTTATTTAGTCTTACTAATTGTTTGCTATTGTCAGTTGAACTTCTGAATAGCATCTCTGTGCGCGTCAACACACCTTGAGCTTGCAGCTGATATTTCCATCCATGTTTGACAACTCCCAAATATTAATGTTGCTTCCATACGAAGCCTCTACAACTCTGTTATCCTATAGATCAACTTGGTAGTCTATGTTAAGACATGGCAGCGGTTTATTATTGCACTCAAGTCAGTGCAAAAGAGTTATTACTGAAGTCGCATGGTTCCAGAAAATAACTATAAAGTGAAAGCCTGCTCTCATACTTAAGGCTTATTTGTTTTACTATTGTGAACTTATCAAACAAGTGGAGGTTGTATGAACTATGAAGTCCCTTTAGCTAATGGATAAAAATGCATTACTTGATCAGCATACTTTGTCCTGAATTTCAGGTTGTGAAACTGAAATTTTCTAAAATTTGGTTTGATACCTGCGTAGTTGAAGCTCCAACCGTGAAACATATTTCTGTGTTCTATTTGTGATGATTAGATAAAGCAGGAGGATGCTTGCACAATATATCCTGAAATGAAGTTTTTCTGCTTGGAAACTGATGAATGAAGTTCACTTCTTTCAGATTGGTAGGGCTGCCGGACACGGTTTATTGAAAGCGAGAGCTCTTACGAGATGGATGAGTCCGAGTTTCAACGTGTTCTCAATCTCTTTCCAGTTGTTCGTCCCCGTGATTATCATGTAACTCTCTCTCTCTCCCAACATATACATACTATAGTATTTTCCGTATAGTCTCGGCTTAATCTTTCAGAGTTCGTAAAGTTTATACCCCGCAAAAGCAGATGTCTCCGCTAGGAGAGCCTAATTTCATTGGATCCTGGGAGTAACCTAAAAAAAAAGCACACTCAATATGCCTTGCCCTATTTGTGGATTTTTAGCCTTACCTTATTTATGGAGAAACAAAAAGGAGTTTCTTTTATATATATACTTATGAAGGAGGGTGTGTTAAGAGAACATGCATTTTAAAGCTGACGTGTGGCACTATATAATTATTAAAAAGTGTATATATATCTACACTATAGTTAGTAAAATACGGGACGGGAAAGAAACGGATTCGTATACGTACGGGTATAAAAAAAAATTAATAATTCGGAGACAAAAATTCGGCACAAAAATTCGCAATTACAATGATTCGTCGAAACCGTACGTACGGGTATAATACTTCTTTACTTGAAAAATTCGGTATAAAAAATACGGAACATTATCTATACCAAAAATAGTTAATATGATAGAACTAAAACAACTTTCCCGTAACATAAAAGTCAAAGAATAAAGGAACTAAAATTTCTTACATCCTACAAATAGGACTTTATTAGTAGAGCTAAACAATCATGTAATCTAATAATCTAACCAAGAAAGATCATCATCCTCAAGATCGTTACTTGTATCTGATAGATTGTTCTCCTCGTCATGGAGTGGTTCGCAGTAATCTGGAAGCTCACCAAGGTTGTGAAGATCAATGGGTGCTAGATCTTGTGATTCCAATGTGTTAAAATTCTCCATCATTATAGTGTTCATCCGCACATACACAAGATTTTCTAGGATTTTTGGAGACAATCTATTTCTCTTTTTTGTTTGGCAGCTTCAAATGCACTCCAATTCCTTTCGCAAGATGAGGAGCTGCAAGGTTGACTCAATATTCGAATGGCATGCTTTTGTAGAACTGGAACACAGTCACCACAATAATCCCACCACTCCTGTAAACAATAGAAAATAATATCAATATGAGAAAGAAATAAAAATACACTACACATATATAAATGAAACATCCACAATTTCACAGAGTGATATGAGAGAATGATTTGACTTACGAGGATGAGATGTTTTAACCATTGTAAGAGCTGTCTCTGTAAACAAGATGGACGTCTTCATATGGTACATTTGAACTTGTTTTATGAACTCCTTTTCATCAACCCGCACCAAATTGATAAGCATATAATTGATCCCATCTTTCATCTCACGATCCTCTCTGAAACTATCGTTATTCATATAAGCAGGATTAAGAAAAACAGCAACGGCATGTATTGGATGGATGATATTATCAGGTCTTCTTTTTTCCAACAGCTGTAATATATGCACATACTTGTCAGGGTTGTCTGAGCCTCGAAGCCTAATTGATTCTTTAGCCCTTTCCATTGCTTCATATAAATATACTGCAGTTGAACCATCGCCATCCACTAATCGAAGAACCCGAACTAGTGGTTCCAAAGCTGCTAGAACTTCCTTTCCCTGGTTCCTATATTCTGAACTTTGAATTACATTTGAGACATTTTTTCCCGCTTCCTTTTTATTAAAATGTAGTCCTCTCCACTCTGGAGATGCTACCAACAAACACAATCCATCCTCATTATCCAAAATTGATTGGAGCATGAGAAAATTAAAGGCAAACCTTGTTGCACAAGAATGCTTCAATTCTCTATTACCTGTTTTCTCTCTCATCATTGCCAACCAAATAGTATGTCTGTACAAGTAAGTAGCAACCAAATGTGCTTCAGTGATAATTGTTTTTATCGACGGGACTTCATCGTGTACATCTTTCAAAAGCAGTTGTATCCCATGGGCAGCACATCGAGTTTTGTACATTTGGGGATATTTCCCTACAAGCATGTCCCCTGCTGACTCAAAATTTGATCCATTATCTGTTATAAATCGGACTACATGTTGTGGTCCAATATTATCAATTACCGAAGAAATGGTATTTCGCAAGTAAAGGCCAGTTTTCTTTTCGCTAGAAACATCAAAAGAATTCATAAACACCGCTCCTCCTGGTGAATATGCTATGATATTGATAAAAGCATGTTGCTTCATATCAGACATAATTGTGCAACCAGTTTTTACCCATGTCTTCTTGACATTAGCCACATAACTTTCAGCTTCTATTTTTGATTTTGGGATTAATTTGGCACGTAAAGTTGAATAACTTTGCAACTTATAAGTTGGTCCAAATTCAGCTACTCCTTAACAATAAAAGACGGAGTTTGCACCAGATGGAAGGCCAAGTTGTTCACAATTACTGTCTTTGCAAGCATCTTATCTAGTGAACTTTTATCCATCTTCTACGTGGTGCAATACGTTGTTTCTACGTTGTTTCTACGTGGTGCAATACGTTGTTTACAACACCTACAAAATCCATTCTCAGAAAAAAAAAATAGAGTAAAAGTAACCAACAGTGGAAATAAGCAAAAAAACAACCACGTTGCTAGTCTGCTACTACTACTAGCCTAGTAGGGTAGTACTATACAACTATTTTATTGTGTTTATGTGATAAGGTGGAACTAGCCAAAATTGCATTGAGCGGAGAGATAAAGTGGCTATACAGTATACACCTATACTCCTCTATGGCTATATGCCTATATGAGATTGAGATCAGATCATTAGAAGAAAGAGAAAGGCTTTGAGCTGTGCCGGTGGTATGTACATCCATGTCCGGTTGATGAGGTTGAAGGTGGTCATACTACTTCTTAGTGGAGAAGCAGTAGCCTTCTAAGTTCTAAACTACTACTGATCTGAGCTGCAGTACTACAAGAACGGGAATAAGAACACCAGTACTCACCGGAAAAAGTTTGAAGCAGAGCTCTCGTCGTTGGCGCTAGTCAGTAGAGGGATTCTCAAATTCTCCTTCTAAGCGTAGAGGGATTATATATCGAACGCGGAGTCCTTTGAAACAAAATCATTGACGGAAGGATTGCAATCAATCTGCGAGATATGTTTAAGCTATTGTTGATAAAGTAACCTTTTTTGCAGACTAATCCCGTATTTCTTGCCATTTGGTCAAACGTTCCCTGTATTTAACGTTTTAAACTTTGAAATGATAAAATACGAGAATTATACCGTATATTTGAGATCTGTACGGAAAACGGGAGTATTTTTTAAATAATCGTACGTACGCGTATAATACGCGAATTTACCAACTAGGATCTACACACACTAACATAACTATTGAAGAAAACGATCAACCCTTCACAGATAAACCAAATCTATATCCTTGAATGACTTCTATTACTACATCTAAGAAGGAGGGTGCGATAAATATTTTGTGCTCAACTTTTTTAATAAAATTGATACATAATTTATTTGCTATGAAAAGAAAATGATAAGTACTTCCTCTGTTTCTGCTCTTGCTTCCTACTTCACTATTCTCCGGGTCACTTTGACCAGGTAGTTTGTTTAGCAAAACGATGCAAGAATTTCGTAATATTTTCATGGTGTTATAGAGCAAAGTTTACTCTACATTCTACAACACCATGAAACGATTACGAAATTCTTGCATTGTTTTGCTAACCAAATCTCCGGGTCAAAGTGACTTGGGAAAGTCAAAGTAGCAAGCAAGAGAAGAAACAGAGGAAGATTAAGATGATAAGAAAGCTATATTTGTGAAATGTTTTGCACATTGATGTAAAAGGATAACTAATTTCCAACAAGATATAGACTCCCTCGCTCTATAATGCTTAATTGGTGGAAAATTTCAACCATGTGAGCAAACCTTGCTTTAATGTTCGCCATAAATGGAGCTGGAGTATTCAAATTTTGACGGTCAAATTCAGGTCTTATCTTTCTCCCAAATGAATCAAAGTTTCAACTTTTAGGTAACCCCCTTATCCATTTGCACTAGCAGATGTTAGCAACCGATTAGCTGAAATGGATCAGGTTAAGCTTGCTTTGTGTGCTGTTCACTTATTCCTCGAGATACAGTTTATCCTTCCATACTCTCCGTCGATCTCGGATCGATCAGTTTCTCATGTCAAATCTGGACCCACCAAACTTGATTTTTTGCTTAATAATAGTGCCAAAGTCATTTACTAGAATTAAGTTGTGGTGCTGCTCGTGCTTAATTGCCGAAGTTCGTGCGCGGTACATCGTCTTACAGTAGGTCATGTTATCTAACATTCGCTAATACATTTTTGTTAGTTGTTTGAAATTTTTTGTGGCTATTATCTTTTAGAGGTGGAACATCGAAACTCTCTTAGATTTTAGTAGACAAATTGTGGCTGAAGCCACAATAGCAGTTATTTGTACTGTTAGCTAGAAATGATGTAAGAGTAAACGCAGTAAATCCCATTAGGCCGAGTTCGTAATATATACACCTTTGTGGTATGCCAAACAAGTAAAATATTTTCTATGGTGGTGCGAGAGCATTGGTGACGAATGAGATAAAAGAATAGTAAGAAGCAGATAATTAAAGAGTACTGTAACATGAACTTGTTATATGCTTTGACTTGGAAGCTGGAACATTGATATTGCATCTGCAGTTAGGTGGCGACAAAAAAAGTTAAAATCAATTATCTGAACCAAACCATGTTATGCTGACGTTGTCAAGTTAAATTTGTTCACATAACAATTATGTTTAGTCATCAGTGCAATCAAGCCCTTTAGACACGATGAGAAGCATACAAGAAAATTTACGCATTTCTTATTAGTTTGTTTCCTTGCAAATCCTGTTAATAAAGTCTAGTACAAGTACAACTACTGAAAATTCAAGGAGCTTGTGCGTGGAAGTTGTTATGTTGTGGTTTGCAATATATTTTCCACCAATTTACTACTGTATATTGCAAAGTCTACTGAATTTACATTTTGCCTCTATCTCACCTGACTCACTCTTTTTTTAGGCTGATTCGGCACCATCAAGACCATCTGCTGCTCAATCAGCACAGCTTCAGGTGCTTTTCTTTGAGTGCATTTCAGAACTCCCTTCTTCATTTCCGTTTGTCTACTTGCTAAATTTACATACTTCGTCGTCTCTTAACAGACAAAGAAGGGAACTGCTGCAACTCAAGGCGACAAGCATGGTAACCCTTGATTCTTAATTGTGTCTTAACATTGTCAATGATTTGAGATAATATTACATCTCAACCAAGTTACTCAACTAATTTTGGTCAGGATTTTCAGTTATAAGCTTTTATTCATCTTTGCATATATAGCAATTTGTGGACTTAAATTGCACGTGCTAATAGGACTCATGTCATGAATTGCGGCTGTCACTACCTAGTTTGTTGCTTTGTATTCACACGTTCATACAATTAATGTCTGAAGTTCACTATCTTCTTTCATTGTCTTTGCAGAGGCATTTTGGTTAAAACTGTCGATGGCTGCAGAAAAGAAGGTAATTCTCCTTTTTCGTACGATTGACGAACTCGAATTCTGCCACTACGCTGTTATGTTCGAGAACTGATTTTTTGCATAGAATGGTCCTTTGCAAAGAGAGGACTCGTAATTGCTGCTTAACAGCCCTACTTAACATGTTCTGCTTTCCGGAAATTAACTATCATTCTCTTTACAATTAGTTTGTCATTCTTTCTTCAGTGTCAAGGTGATCTACTTTTTCCTTGCAAATACACTTTGGACAATCAAGAAACTTTAGTACACCAAATTCTGTTCTCCATGTCATCGAGTTTGTCCCTAAGTTACCTGGAACGCGGATCGTTCCGGTTCGTGGAACGGGATCGCGGAACGCCATACCCTATGGAATTCGGTACGCCAAGGGTAGGCTTCTTTGGATACCTTTATAGGATTTTTACCATTTTCAACAAATCATGAAGTTTGAAACTGCTCAATTTATACAATATTTAAAGTCAATACTCTAAAAATAGATGTAACTTAACATTTCCAAATTTGATTTTTGCTTCTACATAGATACTTCAGGTGAAAGTAGTGAACAAAACTGGGATCGCCAAATTAAGCGATCTGGATCACTGGTGTTCCACGTTTCGGAATGCGCGATCCAATTCGCATTCGCGGGGGTACGAGTGAATTGTGGTAACACTGGTTTGTCCAAGAAAGCTTTGCGATCTATTCTTGGTATTATTGGATCATTAGTCACTGCCTTTTAAAAAGATCTTGTAGATGCTTGGGTTATTTAGGATGGTATCTTAATGCAAACACTTAAATCATCAAAGTAGTCTTCTTCAATCTCTTTGACGAAGATGTGTGGAAATAAAAAGAGAGAGCTTTGGAAGAACATTATAAGTATATTTATCTTCCAATTGAAGATGGGAGAGAAACAAACGATTTTCCCATAACGATAGGTTTAAATCAAAGGTTGTGTTAATCCCTACATGTTTGCTTTGTTATGTATGAGGTTACTAAGAATATTTAGGATGAGATCCCATTGCACATGCTATTTGCAGATATTATAGTTTTGATCAGTAGATATATTGGATGGAGAATTTATAATGTTTAGGGTTTAAGATCAGTAGAAAAAAAGACATAGTATATGGCTTTAGGAGCGTAGGGGAGGAGATACTAGCAGTTGGTTAACAAGATCTGTTGGAGAAGGATCATTTCAGATAACTTGGGTAAATTATATATGTTGATGGGAAGATAGACAAGGATGAAGTGGAGAAATGCATGTGGAGTGTTGTTCAATCGCAGATTCCAACTAGGTTGAAGGTTAAGTTCTATAGAACCAATGTAAGACCCGCATTGTTGAATGGGACTGAATGTTTGGCGTTACGAAAAATATGATAAAAAAGGTTAAAAGACACTCCCCCCCCCCCCCAGGTTTGACACAGACCTTCACCCCTTGCAGTTTGCGAAAGGACACTTTCACCCCTTCAGTGTGCCGTAGTTCAGGACACTTGCACCCCCTCAGTGTGCCAAAAGAATCAGGACACTTACACCCCCTGATCGTGTCATTCCATTCTCTAAGAGGGAAAATTTGTCCCGAGAACTACTATCAGTGCCAGAATCCCACCCTCTGACTAACGGCCTCACAATTAGGGAGTGTAAGTGCCCTGAAATTTCACACGGAAGGAGTAAACTGTCATTTCCCAAACTGAAAGGGGTAAAAGTGTCTTTGCATCAAAGTTGAGGGGGGTTTAAGTGTCTTTTACCCAATCAAAAAATAGTGTAGCATCAAACAAGAGGGTGTATGTGTCCTGAAATTTCACACTGAAGGGGTAAACTGTCATTTCTCAAACTGGAAGCGGTAAAAGTGTCTTTGCATCAAACTTGAGGGGGAGAGTGTCTTTTACCCGATCAAAAATAGTGTAGCAGAAATGGGAATGTGGTGTGATTTGGAAAGATGGGATGCGCAATGGCACAATCACAGGAAGAGGAGGAGAAGGAGACCATGACTTACTTGGCTAGACACAATTAAACAAGACTTAATAAATTATTAAACTAGGCGAGTGAATGGCTTTGCGATGGAATTGAAGAAATTTGATCCATGTATCTGGCCCGGTTAAACTGGGAATCAGCTTGTTGAGTTAAACCAATACTTTTGCAGGCAATTCTGAAAAAAATGACTTGTGTTACGAATTACGACCTGTGTTTCTTCAGAATGAGCTGAGAGGAAATGGCACTGGTTTTAAGAAACCTGTGCCTTTTACATTTGTACCTTCACCTATCAATCTAATTACCATCTCTCTCCCTCCCTCACTCTCTCTCGCAGTCAACACACCACCACACCAGCACCACCAGCAACATCACAACCACCAGGAGCTATAACATATCAAAATGAAACAATCTAAACCAAAAAAATCAAAGATAGAGTTGTGGATCAGAAGGAGAAGTAGTGACAGATCTGTCCCATTTGATTTCCATCTTTTTCGATCCACAACCCAGACAGAGAGAGACATGGACGGAGAGAAAGAGAAGGGGGCGAAATCGGATTTGTAATTGAGGTAGAGAGAGAGAGTTGCGGAAGAGGAAGAGAACGGGAGGAGTAGTCACCGCCGTCGTCTCTTTGCTCATCGCCGTCGTCGTCTCTTGCTCCGTCGCCGTCGCGCCTTCTTCTTCTCCTTCCTCTTCACCTTCTTCTCCTCCTCCTTCCTCGCCGCCTTCTCCTTCTTCAGTTTTCACCTTCTCCAGATCGATTTCTCCAGTCTACACTTTCTCTCTTTTCCTCTCTCTGCCGTCTGCAAAATTGTGGGGAAGGGGAATGGGTTGTGGTGGGTTAGGTACGGTTAATAGGTAGCGAGGGTAGTTAAGTCATTTCAGGGAGAAAACTTACTAAAAATGAAAAGTAGGCTGACCGTTTAGGGAAGTAACGGGAAGTAGGCTGAAAGAGAAGAAACAGAGGTAGTACTTGACAACCTTCAAGTAAAAAATAGGCTTAGTTCCTTATTGCCCACCCCCAGTTTAGTGAAACTGTCATCTTACCCTCCCATCTTAAAACTGTCTTGATACCTCCCAGTTTCAAAAGTGGGTGCAATCAACTTTTGGTAAAATTTTCCGTTAAGGTTTTCGTTAGTTTTCAGTTATGTCCCTTTATTTAAGGGGTAAAATGGTCGAATTCACATAAATAATAACATCAAGAACATTGACGATTCACTCCAGAATCCGGCAATTCACTGCAGAGTCCGGCATAAAAGCCCACAATCCGGCGATTTTGTCTCTCTCTCTCTCTCTCTCTCTCAATTCAATCCATCTCGATATTCTCCCAATCTTCTTCCCTCTCTGTCGATCTTTCTCTCTTTCCTACACTCGCAATCACCATCGCTTCAAAATCAGACCCAATCTCTCACAACTCAAGAGAGCAATGGGTTGGGTGGGGAAGGACGACGAAGCTGAAGAGGGCACCAAAACTGTGAAATCAAATCATAGATGCAACGAACGAGAGACCTTACCCCCTGAAATTGAACGAATCCCTTTGGTTTTGTGAAAAGAAATCAGATCTTTCAAGCTCTGATTTTGAGCATCGATTTTGTCGTAAGCTATTTTGAAATCAGAGAGAGAGAGAGGGACGAAGAGAGACAGAGAGAGGAGAGAGAGAGGAGAGAGAGAGAGAGAGAGAGACGAAGAAAGACGGATAGAGAAAGAGAGGAGACGGGAGACATGCGAAGATAGAGGGAGAGATGCGTGTGTTATCCATTAAAGGAGGTGGATGTGCAATCTTCCTCGTCTTCTTCTTTTCTTGCTATAGTTGTTATTTTTTATATTTATTTTTGATTTGATTTAATTCAACTTTTATTATTTTATAATTTTTATTTTTGGATTGACAATTTTCCCTTCTTCAACCGTTAGTGTTTGGTCGGACTTTTTTTTTACTAGAAGTTGATTGCCACACCTTTTGAAACTGGGGAGGGCAACAAGGCAGTTTTGAAACAGGAAAGGGGAATATGACTGTTAGCAAACTGAGGGTGGGCAATAAGGAATTCAGCCTTAAAAATATGAACTTACTAAGCAGAGAAGTACAACAGAAGAAAATATGGGGAAGAACTAATATTTGGTTTACGTGTAAACAGGTTGGATCGATTGAAGCAGAAAACTTCGTTGCGGCTTTCCAGAGAAGTTACAAGAAACTAGTAAGTATATATTTTAAGCCGTTGAAAAGAGCCTATATGAAGATTTCATTCTTAGGTGGACTTATGTTTAAAACTGAACTGTCATGCAGGTGCACGAGGAACTAAGTCCAGATGCAGCTAGGGGTTTTCTAAGCTCATACAAAAGCTAAGTGCGAAAGATAGTTTCTTGCTGTGTGATTTTCTTGTTATTCTGTTTGATCAAACCTTTCATCTTTATAATGCCTAAATATGGGAGAATTATTGTTTTTTAAGTATGCAGCTCAATTACTATGCCGCGACTTAAATTCTTGGTGTAGTTGGATTCTTATGAATGTAATGCTAGAGGGGCTCCTATTCTCGCCTTCTGTTCATCCCGAACCTGAAATTCTCTGTTGTGTTTGGTGTTTTGTTGGAGAAATTTTAGTTGTTTGCGAGAACCTCGTCATGTCATGTTGTTCTCTCTATCATTAAATATATATGACTAGGGTAAAAGACAAAAACCACCCCTCGAGTATGGGGTATATACAAAAAAAACCCTCGTGTTCGGGGATATACAAAGACCACCCCTGTCGAGACAAAAACCACCCCTGTCAGTGGATGGACGTTAGACGAAAAGCACCCTTCTGTTACAATAAGCTAGTATGGGGGTGCGATTTGTCTTTTTTATGACCATTTTGTCCCTACTTGTATTTTTGTGTTTATTGTGTTGTTTTTGGTGTTCTAAGTGTTCTTGACCACCATTCTTAGTGTTCTTGAACACCATCTCCACCATCACCAAATCCCCACCAACACCACCACCACCACCACCACCACCACCACAACAACAACAACAACCAATAACCACCCACCACCATGAAAACACCACAACCACCATCGAATCACCACCTCCACCATCACCAACAAATAACCACTACAAGTCTGGGTTTGAACAAAAAAAGATCGAACAACATCAAGAATATATATCCGAATTCATCAAAAAAAAAATTGTAATATGTTTTTTGTTTTGGTTGTTCATCTATAAATATATAACCGAATTTATCAAAAAATAAAAATTAAAAAAATCAATATATCAATAAACAACATCAAGAACATCTGTAATAACATCAAGAACATCAATGTATCTACAATTTTTTCTGGACCACAATTTCTTAACCGAAAATTTTTCTACCAAATTGGACTATAAAAATATCAACAAAACAGATTTACAGATCATTAACAAAATGAGTACCAGAGGGATCATGTATGACACAAGAGGCCTCTCCACAGCTAAATGATTCAGAAACTCCATAGCTTAAGTCAAATCAAGATTCCTCTTTCTTCTCTTCCTCATTCTACTTGGCAAGGTTTCAGGGCATTTAAAGCAGTTAACCCAAAAACCCAATTCTCTATTTTGAGTTTTGACAATACAATCAGAGATCGCTGACCCCCCAATAACTCAACTTCCTTGAAAAAAACCAGGCCTTCACAATCCCAAATATCAAAAGAAAAAAAACTTACTTCTCTGAATCAATTTCAGAGATCAGAGACAAGCAAGAACTCAACTTTCTTCAAAGACGAGAGGGTGGTCTGGTTGGAGACTCACTCAAACCAAGAAGGTGGGTTTTGATGAAGAAAGTGGCCTCTCCTCTTCTCTGGAAGCTTGAGAGAGAGAGAATTCTACTCCAGTCAGCGGCAATGCTCCGATTGTCTCCGGCACTTCTCCTTCAAACCCATTTCCGCCGAGAGAACCCATCCTATACCGCCGTCGTCTTCCTCCTGTGGGGGCGGCGCCCTCCACCTCCACCCCCTTCTCTTTGTTCGTCATACCTATTTTCTTCTTTTTCTGGTTCCCTCATCTTCTTTCAGATTCGTGAGAGAGAGACCAGATCTGAGGAGTGGAGAACCCATCATTTGCCGCCGTCGTTGTCGGCGTCGTCCCCCTCCTGCGGGAGCGGCGTCCTCCACCTACTTCTCTTTATTCTTCATAGTTCATACCTATTTTTGCAGATTCGTGAGAGAGAGAATCTGGTGTACGTTGGTGAAAGATTTGAAGGGATAAGGTGCGGATGGTGAAGAGGAGTGAGAGGGAGAGAGAGAAAAGAGGCTCTGTTAGGGTTAGAAATGAGGAGTGAGGAGAATATTATAGCAGTGTAATTTTTCTTGAAGGTGAGGGTATATATGTCTTTTTCTACCTCCGTTAGTTACCGTTAGTCACCGTTAGTTGGCAGGGGTGGTCTTTGTATATCCCCGAACACGAGGGGTTTTTTTGTATATACCCCATACTCGAGGGGTGGTTTTTGTCTTTTACCCATATGACTAATAAGAGATCCAAAAGGATAAGTACTTAAACCTCCAAAGAGGAATTTTGATTTTGACACACCCTTGTTGCTCTTTTCACAGAGCTCTATAGAATTTAGTGTTGCAGGAAGAAATTTATTTTTGGTGGGATAACAACTTTGGATGCAATACTGAAAGAATATGAAATGTGGGGGATTATGTGCTGTGCTAGCATGATTGCAAGTGAATAAACGACATCCCCTAGCGAGTGATGGGTTTATTACGCCCAAAGGGGTGCCCGACCACAGTGCTTAGGTATCAACATAGAAAAAGAAGTGCTTGCTGCTTGCTGTCTACCTGGCGACCCTTCACCGCCCCATATTTACTGAGGTATTTTCCTTGTTTCGTCCGTCCAGTAATGTGATTAGTTTTTTTCTACTTAGATATAGAGAAAACTGTCACCATGTTGGTTCAAAGGCTCTACTATTATTATGTGTTGGAGAAGATGAGTTTAGGAGCCAAATGTTTGGTACTTGCCACTCTATCATCAACTTCTCACTACTGCTAAGTTGGTAGAGTGAAAAAAATGGTGAATAAAGCGCTGGCTTACTATTCTAGTAGGAAAACTCTGTAGCCATTTTTTTTTGGCTCACTGGTTTTTGTGGCTGCCCATGTGGGCTGCTCCAATTGGTTTGCAGGTTTATTGGAAAATTAAAACAATAACAATACATGACAGTTAGCAGCGAACTTAGCGGTACTTATATTAGCCCTCTACTTCATCTGGCCCTGGAATTCGTGAGTAGGAATGGGTAGATAAGTCTGACTCTATCTCTCCCTCTGCTGAAACTGAAAGATCTGCACCTCTTGGGAAATTTTATGCACTTCAAAGTTTTTTGCAACTCTTGGCAGTTTCTGCAAATCAGACCCGTTGTCCTGTTGCTAGTGTCGCACAGATAAGGCAATGGGATTTTTTTTTCTTTCTTTTTTGGTATTAAAAGGGAGTCGAAAAAAAAAACAGCTAAATAATCATTCCAAAGGAACCCTGATTTGCAAAAAAAAAAAATAAAAATGGAAAAAAATAAAAAGAAGGAACCCTGTCTTGTAGCATCTCTGCCAAGTTGCATCTGGCAATAGGCTGGAGGAGACTCCCTGATCTCTGCACCAAGGTGAGCTTGCTAGTTGGATTTAGCTAACAGGTCACCAACATTGTTTCTTTCACAGAGAAAAACCGGCTGAATACCTTGTGTGTTAAGCAGCAGCAGAGACTGAACTTCTCTAATGATTGGCTTCAACCTCGATCTTGATCTACTCAACAGCTTCACTGGAATCAGACTCGAAAATGAAATTTCAGAGAAGTTTCAGCTAGGCTATCTTGAGGCCTGTTTGGTTTTCCAGGAGCTTTCCTTGGCTCATCACATTATCCAGAGCAGTACCAATAGCAAGGCGTTGGAAATCTGATGACTTTCTTGTCTCAAACTGTCAGTGAGGGTGAAGAGGATGTTTCTTTAGTGACATCATCATTTCTCGTCTCATAAAACTTTGGAAGCTAGGAAGCTTTTCAGAAACTATGGTTTATTCTTGGAGGGGTTTGAAACTCTCAAGGGTAGTAGTAGTAGTAGTAGTAGTAGTAGTAGTAGTAGTAGTAGTACCACCTTTTTGTGTGTGTTTATGGTTTTGGAAGCGAAAGAAATTCTGCACATGTTGATTCGCGGATGAAATAAATATAAGCTCCTTAGGTCAGCAATTGGAAAACATGATCTGAGTAAAGAATATATCAAACTTATCCAAATAAACAGACTTGCAGAGAACATAAACTATCAAGGTTCTGATATTGAGCGAGTCGCAAAGCGCCACCAGTGTGTGCCACGAGATATGTTAAAGACCCTCCAATTTTCTATCTCAGAACGGAAATGTCAATTACGCCACTATGCTTTGCAAGATATAGATTGAAATAGTGGCAGCTAAAAGACGCACTTTTTCCGCGAGTTAAATGACTTTAATTGTGTTGTTTAGAGGCTAAGCTACGATACACAACACCACGGGTGTTTTAATTGTATAGCTAACCATGTACGTGTCACAACAAATATGGTGACCTAAATGAATGTGACACGGATCTGTGGGTTGATTATGCTCCTTTTATGAATTTGATTCCAGTAAAGTCTACTACATGACATAATTGCAAGTTTTTCCCTCTAATGTTTGCAGTGGTGACCGTGGTTCATTTGTAATGTCTTGCATTTGGAAAAAGAAACATATTAAGAGGTGTGGCAATGTGCATCGTCATGGCGATGATTGTGGGGTTAGCGGCTGTTTGGTATTTTTTTTAAATCAGGAAAACAGTTCAATTTTTTCTAAAACCACGTCTCCTGTAACATGTAGTCTGCTATAGTTAGTTTGTTGGGTCTGCTCTGAATAGGCTAGTCTCTATTAGTATGTTGGATCCTGGCGCTTTTGGTGCGTCTTGTACTTCTGGGTTATATATTGAAGTTCTCACTCGCTTGCAAAAAAGAAAAATCTAGAACCAGTATTTCTGAAATCCTTAATACAACCCTAAAACTTGGGTTATAAGGCATGTTTTCAGTTAAAACAATTGCACTTAGTACTAATATGAAATGGAAGACAGCGATCAGGAACACTATTGTAGTCTGTCTTATTAATACTCCTTTTATTGTAATTTCACGAGCAATCTGGTTACACATGTCTTACTCTTGCCACTAGCTATGTTGCACGGGTGCTTCTGGGAGGTCACGCACCCGCACCGGGTGCTTCTTGGGCGCTTAGTCGGTGTGTTGTGGATAAGGCTTCAGTTTAAAAGTTTTAGTTGAGAGGTCTTCTTAACTAACTACAACTACAATTTAACTAAAAAAATGTGCAATATGTGAGAACATTTCTAACTCTTAAGATAAGTAGTCTCTCAACAGTTATGAACAACAACGACATGAAGAGATATATTGTTGATAACTTGATATAGTAACTATGTATCTTTGACTCTGTATTAATTTATGTTTGATTATAATTTAGATTACTATCATTGTTGTTTTATAATAGTATTATGGTATTACAAATAATATAAAATAAAAATATAAAGAAAGTCGCCGCATACCCGCCGCACACCTGCACCTTCGAGTTTTGAAAATTTGTCGACACCTGCACCCTTGACTTTTGAAAATTTTCCGCACCCGCTCCGGACCCCTGCTACATAGGCTACTAATGAGTGAGCATTTATTCTTTCTGATGATACATACAAGGTGTGAGAACTGAGAACATCAGGACTAGCTTTTAGTGTAGTACTTGGGCAGCAAACTATTTGTATCAATATTACCTTTCTCTAATCCTTCAAGTGAACACACGAACTCGAAAACCTTGACTCAGTTCTTACGATAAATAGTCATAATGCAGCTCTCTGTGAACTATTGTACCTAAAAATTCTATCAAGCAATGAAAATGAAGTCCATGTCTCCGAACTCTGAAGGAAAAATTTATACAACTTTATGGAAGGCGAACATCTCAAAACTAGCATATATAGCTCATTCGTAAGAAATTGAGTCATTTAATTAGCATACTACAGCTCATTGATACTATAGCTCATTGTTCAGTTTTACCGAGTCTACTGGAGAGATATCATAGTTGGTTATGTTTCACAAGATAATCATAAAACATTGTAACTGTGAGCCCCACAATGATTTTTATCTACAATTCATTTACATAATTTTCTAAATAGTTATCCTGGTGTTGAAAAGATTCCTGTAAAACTCCTACTATTCCTTTTCCTACCATTTTCGCTCATATGGTAGTTGGCTTATACCATGAATGGTGACTGTTTGATCGCAATCTGCTGCCTCAGAAGCAAGATCTCATATACTGCTCAAATCCATGAAAGGAACAAATGTTGTTATGAATTTGGATTCTTCCCTTAACTACTGTAGCATACAAATGACAGGCGGAGGAAACTAACAAACAATGAACATCACGATCCTGATCACTATCAGTATCCAATTTCCAACAATACCCTATTGGACATCTTAAATTTACAGCCACATGGAGCAAATACACACACATGTATATATTTAGAGCTTCATGAAATCAGATGCATTTGCTGGTGTAATTTCTTCCCCACTTTAACAAGTTAAAAATCATTAGAGGCAACTAGCATTTCAAAAAGACCCAGAAGCTGGATTAATCAAAGCTCTAATCACAGCTCAACTGGTCATAATTCATTTCAAAGTGTTCGTGTTTCATGTTATCAATTAAATAATAATAGTATTAAAACATCTAAAAGATGAAAAACTTTATACATGCACTATTTCTTGGCTTGCCTCAATCAAACCTCTACATCAAAATCTCAAAGCCCAAACCCTGTTGAATTAAAACAAAAAGTAACAAAACAAAAAACCAACCTATGAATCAAGAGAGAGGGAGAGAGAAGAAAACATGGCATTGTTTTCCGGATTTATGTACTCTCATCTGTTGTGCAGAGGATTGGGACCTGTTTGGACCTTTCTCTTGTCATCACCAAATACTTCATCTTGTGATTGTTCACCATTTCGTCCTTGGGATCCATGAAAACTGGATTGTTGTTGTTGTACTGCAACACGGCTTCTTTTATTAGCCCCTGGTGGAGAAGGACCATGGTTTCTAAATCTTGAAAACCCATCAACAGGATTTGAAGAAGAAGAAGAAGGTGATTCAATGAGGATGAACAACAACATCAAGATGAGGATAGAGAAGAAGCAAGCAGACTCCAGTGCTCTCATGCCTAGCTATTTGCTTTCCTCAATTTCACCCAATAAGCAAAGAAAATGGGAATACAGAAGCAACTTTTAGGTATCTGTTATATGGATCTGCACCACCAAACAGAGAAAAGAAATGGAAGGCAGAGAGTGATGGAAATTGGAAAGGGACTCCAAAAGGACCAGTCACAGATTTGAGTACTGCCTAATGGACCTGGGAATTTGAGCACTTTCAAAAAATGGTGCTACTTGTTGTTCTTTTGTTGTTAAGAAAGCAAATCAATACTGAAGTCAATGCTAGTAGTAGGAGTAGGAGTGAGAAAGAGGTTCAGCAGGAGTCAAAATGCATTGGTTTTGGAGCCTGGTGCTGGCAATAAATTTGCTCCAGAAGGTGTTGGATAGGAGAAGAAAACCTCTCACCACATATTAGTGTGATCTCTCCTCTTCCTCCACATTTGACTTTGGGAGCTCATTTTGACTGACAAATTTAGTTAATGATATAATACGAAAATATGTTATTTTTTTTATAATATCGTATAATACTATGAAAAAATTAATAAATTTTTGTATCATATCATCAACTAAATTGGTCTTTCAAAGTGACTCATCAAAATCAAATAGAAAAAAAAAAAGAAATGAGACAGAGTAGTGTTTATATATATATATGTGTGTGTGTGTGTGTGTGTGGGGAGAGAAGGAGAGAGGAGGAGGGCCTTGCAGTCAAATGGCTATAATATACCGAAAATAATAAACAACAAAAAGTGCATGAACAACGTTTTGCCCGGGTTTTATAAAATTTAATCCATATTTTCGGCACATCTCAAACATATTATAACTTCAATCAGCTAATTCAATCTTAAGCCGGAACCAAACATTCTTTAGACGTATGGAGATGCTCTACCAGAAATGTATGAAAATGTGGTTGCTCTATCTGGAACGTCTATTTCATTATTTATTTGGTCCTCACAAAGAATTAAAGATGTATGGGGAACAAGAACAATTAAGCGACTGAAATTTTAGCAATGGTCCACAGCATTTATAGCGCTACCAAAAGTTAACCCTTGGTAAAGAAAATGATGAATCCCTGGTGCATTGCAGTTCTCATAATGCGGGACAACACATTAACAACTGAACTGGCAATATATATGCTATAAACAATTTTTTTTTTCATGTAAAAAACATATTAGACGAAGAGACCTATGAGCACAAGATTACTAGACCCCCACTTAAGGTTAGGGACTGATTCAGGATTTCGGCACGGTAGAGACTAAACTTTTTTTTTGCGGCAACATTAGAACTTCATATTAATAAAGTAGAATAATTCATCGTACAGCAGGCTAGGCATAGACATAGACATAACATCATAGCAACATAATCAAAACACCAAAACAAGGCTAAGACAAGCAGCCATGAACCACCATCCAAAACTACCCGAACAACTAAGAAATACACCAAACCAGACCCATAACTAGAGCGAAACAAAACAAGAAAACATATCTTAGTAGAACAAACGGGAGTAGCAACTGATAAGCATCAATAAAGGGAATGATAGCAGACTAAACTATTAAGATGACTCAAATGATGATGTCTTGATTAATAAATTTCAGTATTGGGGTTTTTTTTTCCGAGAATATTTAAGTATTGGGTTTATCATTTGATTTGTGTGGGGAATAAAATGAATCAAATGTGCTAAAAGAAGGTAAAATTGTCATTTCAAAAAAGTTGAGTGGGGCTGTTGTAAACACCCACTGGTTACATGAATCCGCCGCTGCTCTCAGTTGTAGTCTCGCAAAGAGATGGAAGAATGTGACTGAATATCATGACGGTCACAACATTCGAGGAAGATGAATTAAGAGAATGAAAGTTAAACGGGCTACATTTCACACAAAACAAACCTTGACGTCTTCATATCAGTAGGTCGAAAACATTCTCAATCTTTGTCGAATTCACATAACAAATGTTTTGTAGTCATGGTTCGAGCTAATGAAGTTCAAAACGAAAAATTCAGAGAGCGAAAGAAGTGGGAGGGTGGGATTTGTAAGTCAAGAACAAGTACTATTAGGAGTGGTTACTTTCTCAGAGAAAATGATGTTGATGTCTCCAAAACCATGATTATTCTGAACATTTGTGAAACAAGGATAGTAGAAACAATACTATGAAAGTCGAGGAGTACTGTTCTTAGCACCCTCTCTTCAGTGGGCGTGGCCGTGTGGGTCACAATAGTACACCCTGAAAGATTTGTTTCAATTTAAAATATGCCGAAACTTTTAGGCTTAAACTTGGTTTCGTATCCGTTTAAAAACAAGAAGAAAAAAAACGTGCGGAAAAAACACATTTAAAACATAATAAAAAAAAAACTGTTTGATATCCGTTTAAAAACAGTGTTTAAAATCAAACACATTTGGCAACATTACTAATTTTCAATGTTAATTTACTTGAATATCATTTTTACGTACAATACCGACATATATTTGATATTTTTTTTGTATATAATCATAGTTGAAATGTCTTTAAACACCAATAATGTGAAAAAACACAAAAAAAACACCACATTTGCATTTTTTTAAAACATCTGTGAAGGGCAGGAAGGATCTATCACATACAGATCTACAACATGAATTATAGCGGAAGATTCATGTGTTTACCTTGTCTTCCTAAGCTCCTTTATGCAGCGGATGATCGTTGTGTTGTTTGCTTTCACGCGCCTCCTTCTTGATCTTGCTCCCACCAATCTAGTGTGAATCTCGAGGACGAACACTGTTTTCCACACCACGTTCCACCTCCTTGGATGAAGTTGGAGAGAGACTAGGGTTCTCTACAACTAGTATGAATCTAGACAGAGTAACTTTACTGTGTGGAATAGCATTAGCCTTAGCATAATGTGTAGGAGGCTAATATAGGCAAAACTTCTCCTAGGTTTGCACATAAACCCCTAGGGTTTGAGCCTTAGCTACTAACCCCTCTAGTTTGTGCATTAGTGCAACTAACCCCATAAGGTTACGATAATTGCATTGGGCACCCCACATGGGCGTACCAATTGCTAACATCTCCCACTCGCACAGTGGGGTTGCACAATCCATCTAGTCTCTATCAATCTCCAACTTTCTATCATCTACAAAAGAGTATTGTGTGGCCGTGGCGTGTGACCGGTGAGAGTACCTGCATTTCGGGAGATCCGTACACCAAACTCGTATAGCCAGCATGGGAAGGCACCCTCTCGGGAGATCCACATACCAAACTCGTATAGCCAGCGCAGGAAGGCACCCTTAAAACATACAACATTAATAATGCTCTCTGTAACTCTCGTATTCCCCAGATTCCTCCGATTGTCATCTCGTGGATCATGAGCACCTGCCTTGTCCCGAAGGCCATGCTCCAATGAGTCCACATCTCCTTTATATTTTCATATCCTACATGATCCCATAAGATCTTGCAGGTGGGCCCAATGAAGATAATAAAGAGCGATGCAACGAGAATCTTTCCTTACATACATGTGTCACTCAGATTCGGCTCAGCTGCTTTCCCAGCAGTGTCCGGAAGGCCGAATCATCCATAGCCGTAAGGTGTCACGCCAAAGTAGCACCACCGACCCGTCTCCTCATGACACAGACGTAAGTACAAAGGGTATACAGTGTCAACCATCTTTATATGATCGACGAGGCTCACACGATGAGGAATCCCAGGGACTAATTCTACTCATCACCTCATGGTCACTCATAAGCGCGCGTTATTCAAGGGGAATATGCGCCATAGTGTTTAGACTCTGATCAGAGCGCATGTCTTATCCTTGCAAAGGACCACTATGCAGATGACAATCCGGTAGCCCTTATGGCCACCAGCCCGAGTACTGCCATGTCACACTATTGTGAACAATTATCAGCCCTCGCATCTGGCTTTCTCTACACAGACTGTGCATGGTTCGGGGTAATAACCATGTTCGATTGGCCATAACCAGTCTCACCTTGGAACTTATTTCCAATGCGACAGTTGAATCCGTCTGACAGGCTCCTAGCTCTACTGATAGACATCTAGCTCTTATCATAGGCCATATGCTTGTATGATAGGCATCTCATATCATATCGCAGGCTTTCAGCGCTTATCGGGATTCTGTCTCATCTTCCGCCACACCCAGACATATCCAGGATATTGCGAAGGCGGTCGCTCGTGTGAGTGAGCCGACCTAGTGCCTGCGTGACATGCTCTATGCTAGTACCGGAAATGTAACATATCATACACGTATCAAACAACATGCTGCTTAAAACAAATCCAATTAAAATCCAGTCAATCAATGTCTCGTGTGCTCATCAATCATATTTCTAGTTATCGACTACCAAGTCCCAATTTTCTAAAGCAATCCACAAAGGCAATTCTTAAGTGGTTTAGGAATGGGATGAGCCAACATCCTGACCCATAGTCGATCCACTCCAGGATTACTCTCTAGGTAGTTATTTCACCTTTTGCGAAATAGAACCCTCGACTATGTGTTTGTCTTTACCGCAGTGTCACAGCCATGTGCTAGCACTACTCATGGTAATCGGTTTGTTGATAGATCATAAGCTTACAAGAAACCTTCTCAGTTAAACACATTTCTACCCTATGGCAGAACAGGTAATCGTGCTTCGCTTCCATGGTCAATGGAGCGGTCTAATACGATCATGCAACACTTATATTACATCTGTTCCATGCGAGTCTATCATCGAGCATGGACGATAGCCTGAGTTGGAACCATGTGCATCTAGGTCCCCACCCTAGTTAGCATATATGGCTAACTAGTCGAAGCATCATCTTCGATAGTCATAGCACGTGATCCGTCACATAGAGTATCCTGGTTACAATCTTGTGTCTTAAACTGGAATATCCTGAAATCCAATTCTTCCGATTGCATAGCGTTCGCTAGGTCTGAGTATACACCATAGTGCATATAAGACTCATACTGAATCAGGCACTCTGGTTATTTGGTCATTCTTGTATGGTGTCTCTTAGGGCACATGCCTAGGCTCGTAAAGTCTTGCGCTGAGCTACAGGAGTACAGTTACTCCTTAGGGGACTCGAACAATCCCTAAGCTCCACTAGCCAATAGTGTGTCATCGATATTAAGTGACGTGATCACCAACTCTCTACTAGTGAGAGCGATATACAGCGATTTCCATTTGTTATCGTAAACATATAGTAAACGATCCCTGATGAAATACTACTGTCCAGAGGACTAGCTAAGATCCCATATGGACTTAATTAGCTTGCACACATTCTGTGCATTTGACCTTATGTCACCTCTGGGATTTCTCCACTGAGAAATTCAGTCATCACGTTTATCGAGAATGGATCCACAACTATTGATGCTACCAAGCGAATCAACGTAATCCTTATAACCCAAAGCCTTGGGAAGGATACCTTGTTGAACCAACGCAAATTCATCGGATCGACTCAAACTCGTCGATGACTACTCTCAGAATGAGTGTAGCCTTCTTCGCTTCTACGCAAGTCATATGCCTTACCATGCTTCCGTGTGGGTCTCTGATTGACCTTGGAAATCCGTTGATCTCCAATAGTCTTCCATCCAATCGGGCAGTCAACCTAGTTCTTAAACTTGGTTGGCCCCTTTATAGACTCTAATTTATCCTGTAAGCTTACTATTCATTCTTCATAATTGGGGAACGATAAGGCCTAGGATTCTATCCTATCGTTTATGCAAGGTGATCCTTAAGATCATCCCTTCGATCTCAAGTAATCGATGGGGTATGCTCCTATGAGCAATTCCTTTGCATAGGAGGATCATCACTTGCTCTCATCCCTTATGGATGGGGCACCCAGCTTGGAAAGTCACTCCCACTGTTCAAAGGATCCTTGAGGGACTAATTCCTCATAATCGATTTAATGAACGGGTATCTTCCAGTGGTATCCTCCATGCTCGTGGAGATCATCATCTCTACGAACATATCCCTTAATTATGGACATCTCCTATGAGAAATCATATATCTCGTGAATCCATTTTGTCACACTACCTATCGGCTGTTGCGTTTCAAATACGCAACCCCTAGAGTGCTCCTAATAGCATAAGAAGATACGTTACTCCATGAAGACACGTTTCTTCCATCTAGGGTCCAACTTCAAATTCCTTCTTGTCAGGTGATGAAAGATCCTGGGACAATATCCTAGGTTCATCATTGTCTTGCGTGGTGACCCTTATGGTCTTCCTTTCGATGTCAATTCATTGACGGGGTACGCTCCAAAGAACGTTCCTGCGCAAAGAGGGTTCCTCCACATAGTCATAATCTATGATGGGCTGTTCACTAGGCATGTTACTCCCACTGTCCTGAAGATCCGTAGGAACTATTTCCTGTTGATCATTCAGGGATGGGGTGTCATCCAGTGAAACCTTTATTTCATAGAGACTTACTTCTCAACGAACCTCTTCCTGACTTGAATTTGAGTTAGTACGTATGTTGCCGATCCCCATGGCCTAAGGTGACCTCATTCAGGTTGCCTTTTGGTCCACATCTCGTAGGGTGTAGTGGCTACAGACTTGGTGGACTTATGGTTGCGTATGTTGATAGTCGTTTAGCAAAGTGTCTCCTCCGAATAGGGAACTTGTACTTTGCACGCTCTATCATACATCCGACCATCTCTTACAGTAACCTATTCCTCTTATTCTCTACAGCACCCTGCTGAGGCATGGGAATAGCCAACTGCCTTACTATTTCTCTCCATCACATAGCTCTTGCTAAGATAGATACTTCCAGTCTCATTCTGGCCAAGGACATATCCTATTATCCAGACGATTTTCTACCTTTTTTAGAGACCTGTCTGAAGCACCCTAGTGCCTCAGACTTATGTGGCCCAAGCACACACAGTTGAGACGTGGACAATTATCTACGAATGTGATGGAACAGTAAGCACCATGTCTTAGCTCTAACAAATAATGGAACACAATAACAGAATGAATAATATACAAAGACTCAGTAGTCCTTAATGCTCTATTGGATGATTTTGCGTTTCGCCTTTCTTGTCCGGCAAGAACCACACACAGGTAAGGGTACCTTGGGCGAAATCCAAGCAGGCCTGCCCTAGCTAGCCTGAACATCCTTTCCTGTCACTGTGTGTCTTAATCTAGCACGCCACATATCAGAATCTTAAGTCATACCCTTAAGCTGACATTCAAGAATTCTGAGGCGTTACTCATGCTAGAATCTTAAGAACGCAAACACCATGATATAACCATATCCAAAGTTAAAACTGTGACCAAAACAAATTTTGGTGGCTACTCCCTCAAAGATAATCCTACGGATCCTTAGACGAGAAGTCGGTTCCAGGTCTGGCCTTTTCTCTTGTCTTAGGAAAACTCCTTTGCTCCCTTTTGCGTTTGCCAGTCTTGGTCTTATACCAATATTGCCCCTAAATTCCCTAATCCTTGCCCCACATGTTGCCTTGGTCCTAATACCGGGCTAGGGACTATATCTGCCTATCATACTTCATTAAGTATGATCATACTTCACTAACAGTCTTTAGCAATCATATATTGCTTAGACATCCGAAGTATGCTAGACTAGTATTCTTAGCAAACTCTTTTTGCTTAGATCCTAGAACAGGGTGATGTTTGGCCTTATCCAAACATCTTAACACTTACAAAGTGTGTCATATAACGTTTCATGAAACGTGGCAGAGATTGCAACAAAGTACAAAACGGATAGCTTATACCTGGCAGCCTTTAACTTTCTGATCATAAATGGCATCAATCTCAGACGTCAGAGTCGAGTGCTCAATATTATGACATGAGCCATAACTCATAGTTAAGGTAGGATTATTATGAGTCATTACTCACAATTTATGTACGCAAATGGCTAAGCTGGATCCAAGATTCTTCTTTGGAAAATTCCTACAATTTTAAAAGTGGTCTTGAACATGCTGATGAGGTCATTTCCCCACCTTTTCATAGCATGCTCTATGACATTATCTTGACTGCAGCCTCCCACAATTGGTGAGCCTTAAGAAAATGTCTATGTGCTGCTGTGACAACTTATTCATCACAGGTTTGACCATGTTTGTAGGTGGTTTGACAACCTATGTCCAATGGATGGTTACATAGTACGACGACTTATCATGTCGTTGTTGTCACCATTTAGCCTTGACAGTTTCGATTTAGACACGATTGATAGAGACATTGCGGAAGTTAATCACTAGCATTTACTCAGCTCCAAAATAACATGTGACATCGATTAAAACTTAATAGTTCCTCACAAGGACTCCACCAAAACCTAGCGTATATCCTAGGAATCAAATCTCATCACTTGTGATTTCCTATCAATTTTAATCATGTCATCATGTGAGCTCTTTTGTTTTAGTTCTTTAGCATGCGAGGTTAAACATATATATCCAATCACACGCAGTTATAACATAAAACAAATATAAGCATAAATAAATATGCAATGGATGTGGCCCCTAAGGTGCACTCCCACTATTGAGAATACTTCTTGAGCAAGTCTTTGAACTCCATCTCATGCCATCTCGCCTCCTTGAGGACTCCAAGCTTGAGGCTCCTTTAGACCGTCTAATTGCTCCATGCACCTTGCGCCATAGCTTTTGGTTTGGCCACCTCTCTTGAAGCTTCAATCTTCAATCTCTACTAACTATCTTATTTCTAATAAGAAGTAACCTCATAGAGGCGAGTGGATGAGAAGAGAAGACAATAGAGTATAAAGAGGCACGACACGCAGGCCGTATTTTGATTACATATTCAAAAACAAAACCAAAACTAAAATATAAAACATCTATTCCACATCCATGCACCAAACACATCCATTCAGCCCATAACAGCATGTATAACAATATAATAAACATACAGGGATTTTCTGGGAATTTCCGGAATTAATCTCTAATTACTGGAAATTAATAAGCAATAATCTAATCAACTAAAAAGATCGAAAATTTCTCCCTACCACTTAGGGTCTCACCACCTATGGCAAAACGTAGGGAAAAATAACCTAAGTCTCCAGAAAAAATTTGGGCTCAAAACAGTGTGTTTAAGGTCGTCAAACTGCCTCCGGAAGTGTGCTAAACACTAATTAATTAATCTGGAAATTACTAAAATTTTCCGTCGCTCCAAAAATTATGAAAAAATATCCACAAAATAGGAAATTTAATTTGGAGTCTCTAGGAAAAAACCGGACGAAAAATGACGGTGGGAGGAGGCCGCACGCGCCCTCACGCGCCGCCGCGCGTGGGCGCGTCCGCCTCCGCCACGCGCCGACGTCGGCCATGTGCCACGTCAGCATGCCACATGGCATGACACGTCAGCACTTATGATGACGTGAACTGCCACGTCACCCCCACCACGTCATCGTTGCGTCAGCTGCCACGCCAGCCGACACGTGGCTGCCACGTCATCGCCACGTCAGCCGCTTGCTGACGTGGCACCGTCACGTCATCTGCCACGTCAGCCCTAGGGCCATGTCAGCAGACGCCGCCAGGCCTTAGGCGCGTGCGGCGCGTGGCGGCCCGTGGCCGCGCGTGGAGGCGGCGTCGGTGGCGCGTGAAGCCCACGCGCCGCCTTCCCATGCTCCGTTCCCGACGAATTTTTCCGGGATCGTCTTTTCGTCCTGATCCCGATTATGTGGTCAAAATCCAATTTTAACAAGTTTTGAAAAACGTGTTCTACTTATTGGATCTAGAAGTCCAGATTAATACAGTTCCGAATCTTTGAAAATTCATAACTAATTCATCGTAAATCCAAAAATTATAAAAATTATATTTCTGGAATCCTCGCGAAAAACCCTACCTAACCATATAGGTTTCGTCTACTGGTTATGAAATTTCAGAAAGTCGATTTTTAATACAGATTCGGGAACGCATATCGAGGCACGAAAAACAAACTAATGGCTCTGATACCAATGAAGGGCAGGAAGGATCTATCACATACAGATCTACAACATGAATTATAGCGGAAGATTCATGTGTTTACCTTGTCTTCCTAAGCTCCTTTATGCAGCGGATGATCGTTGTGTTGTTTGCTTTCACGCGCCTCCTTCTTGATCTTGCTCCCACCAATCTAGTGTGAATCTCGAGGACGAACACTGTTTTCCACACCACGTTCCACCTCCTTGGATGAAGTTGGAGAGAGACTAGGGTTCTCTACAACTAGTATGAATCTAGACAGAGTAACTTTACTGTGTGGAATAGCATTAGCCTTAGCATAATGTGTAGGAGGCTACCTCTTTATATAGGCAAAACTTCTCCTAGGTTTGCACATAAACCCCTAGGGTTTGAGCCTTAGCTACTAACCCCTCTAGTTTGTGCATTAGTGCAACTAACCCCATAAGGTTACGATAATTGCATTGGGCACCCCACATGGGCGCACCAATTGCTAACAATCTGTTTTTCAGCATGTTTTTGTTTTTAAACAGTCAAAAAACAGACATATCAAATGAGTTTTAAAAAATACCTTGTTTTTAATCAAAGTTCCTCATTTCAATCCCAGTTTAGTGCATGTTTGGCATTCCTGTTTTTAATCGACTTTGATTAAAAACAGGGTGTTTTTTTAAACTCAATTGGTATGCTTGTTTTTTTTTCTGATTTATAAAAAAATACATGCTGAAAAACAGTTGTTTAAAAAAACAGCAAATGTTATGTGTTTTTTTGTGCTTTTTTCACACTATTGGTGTTTAAAGACATTTCAACTATGTTTAGATGCAAAAAATATCAAATATATGTCGATATTGTACATGAAAATGATATTCAAGCAAATTAACATTGAAACTTGGTAATGTTGCTAAATACGTTTTTGATTATAAACACTGTTTTTAAACGGGTATCAAACAGTTTTTTTATTCTGTTTTTAAACGTATTTTTTCAATACGTTTTTTTCCCACTGTTTTTTTTATTTTTAAACGGATACCAAACAAGCATACTCTTTTTTCTTTTTTTAAAGCATCTCAGTTTACTCTCAACTGTTATACCAGTCATCTCCCTTGTTTCAAAATCATCTTGTTGCCCTTTCCAGTTTAAAAGGTGTGAGTCCATTTTTGATAAAAATATACAAAAAGGAAACTTGTATTTTTCTTTTCTAATTTCTTCACATTGGTCTTTTTTTTCTTGAAATTTCTTTACCTCTTTCTGTCTTTTTCTCTCAATTCTTTTTAGTCCTTTCTAAGCAATTTCTTTTAGTTTGGGGTAGTTTCTTGTAAATTTGAACAAGTATTTTAACATAATTTTGGATTGAAAAAGCTAAGAGGCTAACACTGCATAACCGATGTCATTGCAATGTAACTTTTCAAGCTACGGGTTACCTAAGCGAATTGAACATAAACCTCATTTTACTTAGTTTTAATTTACTCTTTATCTCTCTGTGTATCTCGCCCTCTCAATGTCCACTAGGGCTGGCCATGGGCTGGATCGGACTAGTGTTTTGAAAACGTGAACCCGAGCCCCAACAAATCCATTGTTCGGGCCAACACTCGAACCCAAGCCCGACCCATTTGAAAACACTCTAAACCCAAACCCAACCCGTGGGTCAAAATAATTTCAATATTTTTTCAAAATAATAATTTAAAAATTTAAAAGTTACTTAGTACTACCTCTTAGGGCAGAGCACGGGTCGGTTCGGCCGGGTATTTTCCCATTTTGCTGACCGACACGACATATCGGGTTATGCCTGATGCAAACCCGTCCCCAATCGGACAACCACCAAACCTGACGATTTCGGTTCATCGGGTCCGGGGTGATTTCGGGTAAAACCCGGTCATCTTCCCCAGAGGCGAACCCATCGAAAATAATGGCGGAAGTGTAGATCGGAGGTGGAGAAGTAATCAGAAGTAATGGCGGAAGTGTAGACCGTAGGTGGGGAAGAGTGAACTTGTAACGGGAGTTCCAATCGGTCGTGAAAGTGAAGAGAGAGAGAGAGAGAGAGAGAGAGAGAGAGAGAGAGAGAGAGAGAGTGACGAATCAAGATGTTACCAAACATTCTCTGAGTCCGGTTCGATTCTCCGATTGTAGGCGGATGTCGGACGATGGTGTTCATCTTCTTCTTCTCCTTCCTCTCTCTCTCTCTCTCTCTCTCTCTCTCTCTCTCTCTCTCTCTCTCTCTCTCTCTCTCTCTTCACTCTCTGTCTTACCAAGACAGGGGGCGCTTTCTAGCGTGCTATTCGCAAGTATACGAATCAAATAGAGTGTATTACGACTCAGATTATCGATCCCACATGAACTTTGCAGGTTTTTCTAGTAATCAGTTTTAACGAACAGAGTGTAAAAAGGAGGAATATTTTGAGAGTGTGCTTGCTAACTAAGTACTGAAAGTAAATAACTGAAACGTAAATCTTTTTGTGAGGATTTTCTGAATAATCGTAAGGTTGTAAAACTAGGGTTCGAGATACTAGATTCCAGGATCCCCTAGGGTCTCTATAGATTTTCGTTCTAGTTTGATATGAAAACACACAGCAGTCTCGTTATTCGTGCCACGTACCAATTGTGCAATATCTTTTCTTTTCCTGCACGTTATCACAATCCTACAGACTGTCGGATTCCTGTTAAGCTGCCTAACTCTGCAGTCTCGTTCTAAGTCTGCTAGGGTTTCTAACATGTCCTGATGGCCCGGATCAAATTCTCTAACAGTTGGTCAAACGATTTCAGGCTAGTCCTATCCCCCCTTCTCTGGTCGGTCCATCAGGGTAAGGTGCTAAATCATGTCTTTTCTTCATAACCCTAACCGGACGTTATCACCTACCGGCTCGGGTCTGTAGCAATTCTGGGCGATCAAGCCGAGCATGCGGGAACAATAAAATTCAAAGACAGAATAACGAATAAAGCTGCTGATATTAAGATACTGTAATCATGAATTCATAGTCAAAACGTAGAACTAATCTCTGAGTACGAAACCCTAGGTTCACCGAGAACCTAGGTAAAAAGTTTAGCTACTAGAACTCATAACGTAAACACAAAGTATCTGAAATTAAGAGAGAGATTAAAAGCAAACTAGGTCTTCGAATCTGGATTCGTGCTTTTGTGCTCTCCGTGAATGCTCCCCAACTTCTGCCTCGGGTGTGTTGTGTCCTAAAACGAGTCCTGAACAAGTCTTTATAAAGTGCTGGAGACGTTTCTAGAAACTGCCACTGGCGAAAACCGCCTCGGAAAACGTGATTTCTGCATGGCTGATGTGTGGCTGTTGCGTAGCTACAGCGTAGTTGCAACGTAGTTACAACGTAGTTGCAGCGTAGCTACAACGTAGTTGCAAGCGTAGTTATCTTGCTGGCTGCGCAGCTGGACCTCCCAGCTGCGTAGCTAACTTGCTGGCTGCGTAGCTGGTCCCTATCTGCTTGGACTGCGTTTTGACCCGAGACTTGTCAAAATTATCAAAATACCCCTGGGTCAAAACTGCTCCAAATTCTGCCCAATCCTGACTCTGGTCCTAGAAATACTGCTGACTGAATATGGCGCCAAAATTCAAACTCGACTTCCGAAAACTCGGGCCCGGTGAAAAATGACCAAAATACCCCACAAATTTACACTTATACGGTTTTGACCCCAGCTTGTCTGATTGTAAACGTTTTACATAGACATCGCAGCCCCAAATCCTCATGAACCACAATGTGGGACGCCTCCCACTCCACATCTCATATGGTGTCTTCATGACTGATTTAGATGGAACACGGTTAATGGTGAAAGCTGCACTTAATAGAGCGTGGACCCAAAACGATAATGGAAGATCGTTTTGACACATCATAGATCGAACCATATCCAATAGGTCTCAGACACGCCATTCCATTGTGGCGTTCCGGGTGGAGTGAGTTGGGACACGATCCCACACTCTCTAAGATAGTCGTCAAACTCTTGGCGAATCCGATCGTAGAGCCTTCATACTTTTGCCAAGTTGCTTCTCTACTTCATTCTTGAATTCTTTGAACACTTCAAAGGATTCGGATTTGGCCCTCATAAGGTACACAAATCCATATCTACTGTAGTCATCATTAAATGTAATGAAGTAGACATAACCACCCCTGGCAGACGTGGCAAATGGTCCACACACATCAGTATGTATGAGCGCCAATTGCTCACTAGTCCTCTCACCTTTCTTATTGAAAGGGGACTTTGTCATTTTTCCCAATAAACAAGCCTCACATATCTCATATGATTCAAAATCAAATGAGTCTAGTAGTCCATACTTATGGAGTCTAGATACACGTTTCTCGTTTATGTGGCCTAAACGACAGTGCCATAAATAAGCAGGATTTAAATCATTTATTTTAATCCGCTTGGTATTAATGTTGTAGACAGGATTGCTTAGATCAAGGACATATAGTCCATTAAATAATTGGGCACTAAAATAGTGAATATTATTCAAATAAAAGGAACAACAATTGTTCTTTATTGAAATAATAAAACCATCCTTGTCCAAACAAGAAATAGAAATAATGTTTCTGCTCATAGCAGACACAAAATAGAAATTATTTAATTCTAAAACTAATCCTGAAGGCAGAGATAGCTCGCCCACGCCCACGGCCAACGCAACAACTTTTGCTCCATTCCCAACGCGCAGATCTATCTCCCCTTTAGCCAATCTTCTACTTCTCTTTAGATCCTTCACAGTTCGACAAATGTGAGATCCACATCCAATATCTAATACCCATGATGTAGAGACAGTTGAATTGACATCTACAACAAAAATACCTGGTGGTGGTGGAATCACTATTCCAAGCCTCTTGTCCTCCAGATATTTTGGGCAGTTCCTCCTCCAGTGTCCAGGCTGACTGCAGTAGTGACACTCACCTTTAGTCACACCTTTGGCAATGCCACCAACAGGCTTAAGGGCATGTTCCTTCGACTTGGCAACTGACTTGCCTTTGCCCTTGGAGGATGAGGCAAACCTTTTGCCCTTTCCTTTCTGCACCATCATAATGGCCTTGCCCTTACCCTTGTTGATGCTCTGTTCAGCTGTCCTCAACATATTGAGTAAATCTGGCAGTGGTTTCACGATCTCGTTCATGTTATAGTTCATGATGAACTGTCCATAACTCTCAGGCAACGATTCCAACACGAGATCGGTTGCCAACTCTTGGCCGACCGGGAACCCTAGCCGGGCGAGATTCTCCAAGTACCCGATCATACGGAGCACATGGGGTCCTACCGGGTTCCCTTCTGCCAGATGACACTTGAACAGTGCCTTAGAGACTTCATACCTCTCAACCCTTGCCTGCTCTTGGAAGAGCTGCTTCAGATGCTCGATCATATCGACATCATTCATGTTTTCGTGTTGCTTCTGCAGCTCAGAAGTCATGGTGCATAGCATAAGGCAGGCCGCATCATTAGAGTCATCAACACGCTTCCGATACGCCTTTAGGGCAGCAAATGTTTGGTTCTCTGGACCTGCTGGAACATGCTCCTCTATAGCGTACAGTTTCTTCTTTTGCTTGAGAACGATTCTCAAGTTTTTGTACCAATCAAGGAAGTTGGTTCCAGAGAGCTTGTCCTTCTCAAGGACAGATCGTAGGGAATGTTGTGAACTCGATGAGTTGTTTGTCATTTGGAATTCTACAAAAGGAAAATACGCAAGTTTTAGTATTTGTGAATTTTTGACTATATTCAATAATGGCTAGTTTATCAAATATAGCTCCCACTACGGATTAATAACCCTCAAGATATTAATGCGGAAAATATCCTTATATTTTCTAGTGGGCCAAGATCCATGTTTCATCTCCTTATGAGCTTGCTTTGGCAAGTCACCCATAATTTGACTACTTTAGGTAGGAACAATTCCAATTGCATCCCTTATGCAACTCTTGGTTCAATTGGGAAAATAACTCCTTATTTATCCATCCTTATGGATAATCCCAATTGATTGCCTCAAGATTTCTTAATCATATTAATAGCCTAGTTGTGTTCAACCTCTTATTTAAACAATTGCACATTACTAGCATGTGCCATCTCATTCCATCATTATGAACCAAGTCGCCATGCTTTGGCACGCACGAACTTGATAAATCATGATGATGATGAGTGTTTAAATAACGAGAAGGCAAGAACACAATATTTGAATTTTGAGGGATTTTAAATTCAATTTTAATTGTTTTGTTGATCAATATCAACTAATCTATCTATTTGAGTTGGGCACAACTCCAAATAATAGATCCGGGTTGTCTAATTATCTTATTATCCTAATTGCATGCATCAATCATACACCAACCACAAAATAATAAGACAATAAAGTAAACAACCACAAAACAAAAATAAACGTGATGTGGATATGGCCTTTTATAGACTAAGATAATTCCAAGCCAATGGAATTATCTATGAACCCTAAAAGCAAACACATCTCCATGCGCCTTGATCTTTTGGTCCATCCTTCATAGTCATGTGGAATGCTCCATGCCCCATGCTCCATCTTTTGTGGCTCCTTTTGGCTTGGGCTTCTTTTCTTCAATCTTGGCTAACAATCTACTTTTTCTAGCACTAGCTAACTTCTATACTAAATAAAATAAATCTCACAAGTTGAGAGAAAAAAAAATAGCTCGCAGGCCATAAAACCCTAATTAATTATTACAATTAATTGATCAGCTCGCAGGCCGTAAACCAAACCACAAAAATTAAACATCCACAACAAACCACATCCTAAGGCCATATCCAATCACCATGCGAATTGCACATAAACAGTTAAAATCCAATTTTAACGCGCTTGGTAAATTTTAATTGATTTTAGGATGTTGTAGGGTTAAAACGGTCCATTGGGCTCAACAATCTAATTGCCCGGGCCCAAAAAGTGAACCGCAATGGCCTACGGTCGGCCGACCCCTAGCCCAAGCGGCTAGGCCGCGGGCTAGGGCTGCCCCGGCCCCTAGGCCGGCCTTGCTTGGGCGGCAAGCAAGGAGGGGCGGTCCCCTAGGGGGGCCGAACCTCCTTTGGGAGTTGTTTTCAAAACAACTCCCTTGCTTGGTGCCCAAGTTTGGTTGTTTCCTTGTTTGGGAAGAACTCCTTCTTCCCCAAGGATGCCTAAATCCTAGATCTAAGATCCTAAAATTTCTCAAACTCACTAATTCATGCATCTAATGCAAAATCTAGGTCTTGCTATGATAGATTATTGACAAATTGCATCACATGCTTGATTTGTCTTGTTTTACGCGATAAACAACAATTCTAAGGTGTAAAACTATCAAAACATAACACATAAACCACGTTTATGCTCTACGACCTGTGGCTCTGATACCACTGTAGGGTTTTGATTCATGGATGCGCAACGGAAAAAATAATTAACCATGCAAAACCCTCTAAGGATCACAAGTCAAGAGACATAACGATGGTAAAGGAAGAAATCAATTAACACACCATAGGGTTCTCCTTTGATGACTTCAAACGCGAATTGTGTCACGTTCTCTATAGTTGATCCACGCCTATAGTTGATTTCTAGATCTTCCAACCGTTGGTGCTAGCCCGGAAAGAGGAAGAGGAAGAAGAATCACGCAAAACGAGACCGAAACAAGGAGGTTCGGCCTCCATGTGGGCCGACGGGAAGGGGGCGGCGGCTCCTTGGCTTGCTTGCTCTCTCTCTCCTTTTGTTCTCTCCCACTCAAGTTATGATCAATTGAATCATAAGTGTGGGAAGGAAGGAAGGAGTGTCCTTTATATAGTCCAACAAATCCTTGCCAACTACCTAAAGGACCTATTCTAGTCCTACTATAATTCAATTTAGTCCCTTCCTTGCAAATTAGTCCCTACTAAGTTTGCAAGGTATTGCAAAGTGATCCTTCTAATTTATTAATCCAATTAATTAATTCCCAAATCTAGTTCAACTCTATATAGCGTGTGACCCCATAGGTTCTATCTAGTTGGTAGCAACTATTTGTTAATATGGAGCGGTTTCTAGCAAAACATCCATTCTAGCCAACTAATAGAATAGTCATCTTGACAACATTTGTACAAGTAATTGTCTCATCCCTTTGTCTCTATATCCGGATTGGACACGAGACATACAAGTCACACTCGTATATTCAATCCACAGTTTCTCGATCCATGGGAATAGCCTTATTCGTGCAAATAACATCAATATCCCATATTGATTTATTTTAGTCTGGCCAGACATTCTATAAGCACTATCCCTCGAGTGGCCTAGGATATTTGCTCCCGTTATGTGGGAGGGACAAATTCTATCTACGTCCACTACGATCTCTAAGGTTGCTTCTTATTGTATCCGGTACACGCCTTTATAACTACCCAGTTACGTTGTAGCGTTTAACGCTACCAAAATCACAATGATCCACAACTAGAATATCTAGTGACTTCAAGTCTAAGGATGACAATACCATTGCACCGCGAGAAGCGCTTGTGACTCAACATAATGTGTATGTAGCCTTCTCGGAGATGGGTCAATCCAGTGCGCATTACCCTTAATGCACACCTATGTGTTGGATCATGATATCTCCCTATCAATTCAACCCCATACTAGCCTATAGATGATTGTCTCATTGATCATTATACTGGACTAGGGATATTTAAGATAAACAACACAATTGTAAATCTAAGAACTTCATTATATTAAATATCCAATAAATAATAAATGAATTCTCTAGCCATATACAAATTCATACTAAACCAGATTGCCTCTAGGGCATCTATTCCAACATTATCGTCCCCTTCTTGTGAAGAATGGAAAGTAACTTTAAATGAAGAGTTGGAGTTATGAAAGGCAACAATGTTTGGGATTTGGTTGACTTGCTGCTTGGACATAAAGACTATTGGGAACAAATGATTTTTCGAGGTCAAGAAGAACGTAGACGGAAGCGTAGAAAGGTATAAAGCTCTCTTGATGAGGAATGGATACACCCAACAAAAGGGTGTGGATTACAGCGAGAGATTCTCCCCGGTAATGAGAATTGCATCGATTCACCTAATCTTGGAAAATAGTAGCGAACATGGACCTCGAGGTCCTGCAGATGGACGTAAAAAACTGCATTTATCAATTGAGAACTCACAAAGCACATCTAAATTAAATTGGGGAGGGAAATAATGTTTTGAAATAGTGGAGGGGACAATAACATTTATAGTAAACTGGGGGAGGCCAAAAAGGAATTAAGCCTTATTGCCCAATATTCCCCTCCCTTATTTTAAAACCATCTTGTTTCCCTCCCCAGTTCCAAAATGTGTGCCAATCAACTTCTAGTAAAATTTTACATCCAATATGTTTTGTCCCCTTTTCTTAAGAGTAAAAATGTCGTGTTAAAAAACTATATACTCCAAGTACACCACTCCCATTGCGACGCATCCACCACTCTCACCATCCGTAAACTATGATTCTGGGGACCTTTTTCATATTTGGCGTTGGGGTCCAAAATTAACCAAGATCAACCAAAATCACAAATACCGCCCATAAAATACATCAAAGTCAGCAAATTCCGTTCTTGTTCGTATTACGTCACAAATCTCCTTAAAATCAAGACAAACCATATCACCACCATCATATCTGACTTTAAGCTAAAATATAATAAACCAAATTGGTATCCAAAACCCAAATCAAGGAAAGAGAGACGCAATTCTTAAACACATACCAAGAAAGGGTCGTAGCCAGTAGTAAACCAATATACAAACACAAGCAAACCAAACTGAGAAACATTAGACAAACATGGCACATAAACCCATCAGTGTCTATCCTCCTACCATCACGACTCTAGACCATGCGCAAACCTTTTTCTGCCTGATATTGAATAGAGTCCTCTAATTTTGTGAGAAAATTGAAACTTTAAGCTATCTTCTATCGAGCCTTGATATTGATTATGTTAATTTAGGGGGAATAAAAATAATGTATATTCAAATTGATCAATAATGCATTTCATCAAACCTAAAATAGGTAACTATAAGAATTCCTAACTAGAAAAAATACTAACACGATAACTTCAAAGAGCTGAAGATAACGTAAATCCTAACAAGATCATCTAAAATACTTTAGATATCATAAATCTTAACACCCCCACCCCTCAAACTGAATCTCGTGAGTGATAAGCTAAAGTATGAAATAACGATAGTAGGCTCAAGTATGAGCATTGTAGTAATCTCGACTAGACGAAACTAGGAGCAATGTAGTAAGCTTGAATAGGTGACACTAGGAACAAACAGGTAGTCGGCTCGACTAGGAGAAACTAGGAGCAAAGTAGTAGGCTAAACTAGGCGAAACTAGGAGAAATATGTAGGATATTTTCGGACATATCAGGTCATAGGGACTACGCTTGGGTAAATTCTGAAATTTCAAAAACTGAATACCCACAAGAGATCATAAATAATTTGGGTAGGGCACATGAGAAACTTTAGGAGCCAACTGTAAATACGCGGATCTGGGGAGGTCTTTTTGTAAGACCGCCTACTTCAGGGGTTATCATTGAGAACAACCCATATCATTTGATTCGTATGTTCCTCTTTTTCACAGTCGAGACGAATAACAAAGAAAGCGGCAACCATGATTCTTGGAACTCCGAACGAAGTGGCGAGGGTTATAGTAGTGAAGGATGGGCAGGTAGCACCGAAAATTGTGGGTAAATTTATGCGGTTGATGGGGTACGTTAGAACAGATCAATATTGGATGCAGCATCGATGAGCACCATATCAATCACGAGGAATATGGATCGATCATGCTGGATCAGTGGATATAGTGAGTCTATGTCGACGCCACGACAGTGATCATGGTGGTGGGGTTGGTTTATCTGCGTGACCTTGGGCAAAGCGAGGCCAATGATAGTCGCAGGTGATGATGGCTACAATGGAGGAGGTAGTGGTGATGGCTGGAGGTTGGGTGAAAGCAGTTGTAGGAGACTGGTGGTGAGGAGAAGGATACAACTACGGTGACTGACGTTGATGGCATGGTGGTTATTGGTGAGTCCCGCCCACGATGGTGACAGAAAGGCGACGATTTTTTGGTCACCCGTGAGAGAAGAGGCAGAATGTTTGACTCCACCCCTGAGCAACGGTAAAGTGACGAGTAAACCATGGAGGAATCCTAAATTTGTGGTAGAGAGCGGTTGAAAGGGTATGCAACACCCCTCGATTCTCAAGCTTTCCGTTCTGGAACAGAGAGCCCAGGAGGGCGATGCCAAGAGAGTCAATGGAAACCGTAAGCATAACATCCATATATTACATTACCATTAAACGTTACGTAAGTCTTTAGATCTTACATGCGACATTTTGCACTACTACATTATTTTTAGACTAGCTACTCATGATGTCGTCACTATACGTGAGTCTCGTACCCCTTCCCCATAGTCACCGACTCCTAGACCTACGGTGGGAAGGAAAAACAAGAATCGCATTTTTTGACAGTCATCAATGAAATACTGGGTAAGCAAACATCCAAGCCGAATGTTGAAGAATAAAGTATGAATTCTTGCAACACATATGAAATTCTCATCTTTTACCGCGCTTCTCAAACTTCCTTTTCTCATATTAGCATGCAACACTTGGCATGTTTACTTACTTTAATCCGATAGAAAATATCACATAAAAGCTCATAGGGATGCACAATGTTAACGCCTACAAATCATATTTCATAAATCAACACAAGTCCAACTAGCCGAGTATATGTTATAAATTCTAGCAAGAGCGCTACTTGACTTCTAGATTAACCAGTTCCCACATAAACAATGCTATTCTTAGGTACAACTCTCAAATAACGACGCTTAATTTTTATAAAGAGCAAGAAAACATATTTATGAACTCTTGTAACTCGTTTATTTTCAAACAACTATTCAATCTATTTAGTATTTTTGAAATGCATGATTAATTTAGATAAATCTTCTTCGTAAAAGAAACTCGTAAATGAAGATAAATATTAAACAAATGTTAACTTATGCATATAAAAATTAAATGAAAGAAATATTTCGAAAGTATAAACAATTTTGATAAGTAAAAATATTGAGCTTCTAGGAAAAATGAAAACTAAATATTCTACACAATGAAACGATGTTTATAAAATATCTAGTATCATTTTACAAGTGTTTGAACAAAACTGAAATGAGAGTTAAGTGATTAAACAAAACTTTTTTAAGTTTTCAAGAAAACATAACTAGTCTAATTTTAAAATAGACATTACCGAAAAGTTAGAACACCCGAATTGCTTTTCTGAAACGAGAACGGAAACTATTATTTTTAGAAAATATCTTTAATCCAAATATAACACTTTTTGTTTTTGCGTAAAGTTTGATATGTAAGTAAAAGACATGTGAATTCCCCTTGCTTAAACTTAAAGAAAGCTAGCACCCCTGAAACTCACATCACAGGTTTAATAAAAGACGACAACTTCTCAACAGTTTCTTATAAGACAAACAGCTCCCCCACCCCAACACTAAGATGCAGTTTCTGAAAATGACAAACACACTCCCCTAAGCAAGAACTACCCAATTCTAACAACATAAACATGGATTCAAGCTCCAAGACATGATTTTGACTACTGTAATTAATTCAAGGCGAGGTTTAGAGAACCCTAACCAAAAAACACGAGAATTGATCGAGAATCGAGTTGGGCCAAGATTCACGTCGAGGCGACCGGAGATGGAGCTTGACGGTGGCGTTACTAGGCTCCTTATCTCCCTCTGAACCTTCTTCTAGCTTTACGGTCTCCTGAGATTCAACTGGAATTGAATTGAAGGCGTGGGTGGCGCTGAATTTGCTCCGGTGAGCTCACAGGCAGATGAAATGGAGATACGATGGTGACGATGATAGGTTTTGTACTGCTGCTTCATTGCTGCTTATCTGTTGCGGTTTTGTTCTCTCTATGGTCCAAATAATAGGGTGGGAGAGATTGAGATGGAGGGAGATAGTAGAGAAGAAAAACAATGGGTCTTCGGTGGTGTTTCCCGACGATTACAACGGAAAACGCATGTTGCTGGCTTCCCCACTGCTGGTGGACAACAGTGAGCAGAGAGGTTGGGAGTAAGAGGGCTCGTCGAAGAGAAAGAGAGACCGAGGTAGAGGTGGCATCTGGGATTTGCCGAGAAGAAATGGTGAAGATGATGGGTAAAGAAATGGGTGTGGTTGCTAAGGTGTGAGGATGGAAGATGAAAGAGATAAACATATATACAAGAGCTTTTCATGGTGAGCATATGGTCCTACAAAAAGTGAGGTGATGGATGTGATGTTGGGGGTGAAAATGTTGGTAGAGGAAAGACCTACAGAGAAAAAAATCTTCATGAAGAAGATGAGTGAAGTACTAAGGTGTTTTGGGTGCACGAGAGAATAATGTAATGGGGTGCAACAGGTGGAGGATATGTCTTGGTGGTCGCACACGCGCTCACGAAGAAATAAACACACTGGCATATTAAACTACGTCTTTTATTTCTAAAATTTTCTAGAATTCTCTTCACACATTTTAGAAGAATCTTCACATATTTCTTAACTATAAAATCACGATAATTCATCCAAACACTATTTCTCAATTAAAATCGTATTTCTCTTCCCAAATTACTATTTTACCCCTAGCAATTATACGGGGTATTAGAGGGTAGGGACTTCAAAGTCCATAAAATAGAGCTTAGGGATTGAAGAATCCAATGAATGACACAAGTAGCTAGAAACAAGTACCGGGGGTGCGGGGGGGGGGGGGGGGACTAGTACTGGCGTCGTCGCCCGCCAAAGCAGCAAAATAATAAATTAACGATATCATCCAATGGTTCCTCCATCATGTAGAGATCGACATCCCCACGAACTTCTCCCTAACTTGGAAAATCTCCCTCAAGGAATTCTATGTCTCGTGAATCAATATATGTTACACTACCATTCGGTTGTTTCTCTATGAATAAGTAACTCTTAGAATGCTCTGGATAGTGAATGAAAATATGGTTCTTCCTCTAGGTCCCAACTACCCATCTTTATGGGAGATGGTTCTTCCTTAAGTTATCGATCCCCATGGCATAAGGTGATCTGACCCGGGTTCCCTTTTAGTCCACATCTGGTACGGGGTAGTGGCTACAGACTTGGTGGGCACTCGGTTGAGCATATAGGCAGCTAGCAGCAAAGCATCTCCCCAATACAGATTTGGAAAGTTTTCACACACCATCATACATCAAACCATATGTAGTAGTGTCATATTCCTTCTTTCCTCCACACCATCTTTTTGCGGGGTATTTGGAATGGTCAACTGTCTTACCGTTTACTTTTCTTCACTGAGCTCTTTAAATTGCTCAGATCGATACTCGCGACCCTTGATCTGTCCTAAGAGCCTTTCTGCTCTTGTCGGGTTGGTTTTCCACCTCCAATAGATACTACCTGAAGCAGTCTAGTGTCTTGGACTTAGGTGAAATCAAGTACACATCAAAAACTCATATAGTCATCTATGAATGTGATGAAATAGTAAATACCATTTCTAGCTCTAACATGTAATGTACCACAAACATCATAATGAATAAGGTGTAAATACTACATTTCCCTTACTATTTTACCAAAATGGTTTGGATTTTGCCTTTCCTGTAAGACAAGACTCATGTACATGTAAGGCAACTTTGGACAAATTACAAGAAGACCTGCTCCATCTAGGTTGTTCATCGTTTCCTATCCAATGTTTCCTAATGGAGCATGTCATCCATAATAATCTTAATCACCATTCGAAAAAGTGACACAAGAAAAATATTTCGAGGCATTATTAGAATTAGAATTAAGAATGTCTAGTCAAACCAAACATCCGATACATAACCAGATCCAAATTAAGTTGTTCCCTAAAATAATTTGGTAGCTTTTGCCTCAAATCTAAGTCTATAACCCAAATAAAAAATCTTAGAAACAAAAAAAGTATGTTCCCCAACATTGGTAATGTCTCTAGCCCTATTAACCCTCTTGCCCCCTTTGCGCTCTTGCCAGTATTAGGCTTTGGGACCCCGACTGCTTTTCCCTTGGCACCCTTATCGGTGCTCTGCTGTTTCCACGCGGCCAAAGTATCAGGCCAGGGGTGCATCTACCACGAAGGCTTGACTAGCAGTCTCAACAATTTCTAATCTCTCAGACTCCAGAAGCACGTGACACTCTATATGATCAAATTTCTTGACATCCATATTGTGTGTCATATATAGCTTCATGCATCTCATGAGCGTGGTAGAGATCGCAACACGACTTGTACTTGTTGCAAATCAGATAGATAGTGCTCAACAACCTTTAACCCCCTGGTAATAAATGGTGTGGCTCTCAGACGCTATGATATCGAGTGCTCTCGTTTCTTATGATGTGAGTCAATACTCATAGTTAAGGCACACAACTTGGTTCAAAAGGTGGATCCATACTTTTATGTGATCGATCCCCGCATGACCTTGACATTCAATGCGGTCTCGAACTCGCTAATGAGGTCATCCTTCATTGAGCACATCAAATTATAGCATGCCCTCTTGTCCGCTGCCTCCTACTTTTGGTAAGGCTCAAGTTTGCTTCTATATGCTGGTGTGAGGCTTCATCCGACACAACAAGTTTAACCATGATCTTTTGTGTAGGTGGTCTAAAATATATATGTCCAGTATGCAGTACATAGCAGGACTACTTCACATATCATAGTTGTCACCATTTAGCTTCAAAACTTTAGCAGAATCATCAGTAGTTCTCGATTTCAACACAATTTATAGTATGATCCATTTTGCATTAAACTAATACTAGCATTACACAACTTCAAAACATCAGCCACTAACTAAAAAATTAATAGTCACATAAGGACTAAGCCCAAACCAAGAGAGTCATGGGTATCAAACATCATCCACTATGCTTCCCTATTAATGTTCAATTATGTCTCGAATGAGAGCTAAGTTTGTTTAATTCTTAAAGTATGCTGATTATATCTCAATAAAAACAAGCTTATGAAATCAAACATACACAAGGACATATATAAACATGCATGTATGTGGCCCTAAAGTTGTGTTTTCATCAACTGAGAACACTCTTGTGAAGCTCTTGAACTCATCTCCTTGAATTCTCATAAACTAAGAACACTCTTGTGAAGCTCTTGAATTCATCTCCATGCACATACGACATGCTCAATGTTCTTCATTTGGTCCCTCTCTCAGACATTCATTCTCTACTAACGTATCTCAGTAAAAGAAGACCTCGTATACAAGGGGAGTGAGATTAGGAGAGAATTATAAATATATCATAGATAGAGGCATAACACGCGTGTAGTGTTTAAGACCTCCCACTTGCCTCGAGAAGTGTGCCTAATTATTAATCATTCAATCCTGAAATTAAATAAATTTTCTGCTTTTCAAACAAATATGGAAAAAATACTCAAAAATTATAAAATTATAATTTCAAGAGTACTGTAAAAAAATAATCTGAAAAGGGTGGTCGAGACCACCGCACGCGCCGCCGTGTATGGGCGTTGTCATCTCAGCCTCGCGTCGGTCAACCGCGCCCGACCCGACCAAATGCCATGTGGATGGTGACTTAGTGCCACATCATCTGTCATGCAGGGTGACATGTCATCTCACACGTGTGCCACCACGTCACCCGAAACGTTAGGCTCTATGCTCACGTGTGCTCGCCACGCCAGACGTCATGTTAGCCCTTGCTGACCTCATCTGCCACATCATCTACCGCAGTCGCCCTTGCTTCGTGGAGACGTCATCAGTCGGTACCTTTACCCCCACGCGCCGCCTGCTAGCGGTCCCTTTCCAACGAAGATTATATGTCTTTCTCGATTTTTCGTCTTGATCGCAATTTTTTATTCAAATTACGATACACAAAGTTTGAAAATACACAGTTTATATTACAAATCTAATATATATAGCGCACTATTAACATTTTGTTTTTCCTTCTTAAATGTTTATTCCATTATCCAAAGATCATAAATTTCATATTTTTGGAATCGCAGCGAAAAGACTTATGCACATGTATATGATTTGTATACTGAGCACGAAAATCAAGGTTGAGAATACAGTTAGGTTTCATGCAGAACAAGGCATATGATAGCAACTTAAAGCTCTTATGTTGGAATAAATATGGTAAATTTTAGTATGATACTAGCGGAAGCGATTATGTTTTACCTCTTGTAGCGTGATCGTTCCTCTAACAATGTCACGAATTTTGATGTTGATGTTCGCGCACTTCAATCAATCTCGGCACACATCTCTTGGGTGAATGTTGATTTTCACAGCACAAATCGTTCCTTTGATGCGTGAGATAGGAGGAAGAGAGAAATTGTGTTTTCTGGTGTGTCTAGATGCATATGAGTGCTCATCATATTTGTAGATTAAATTTTCACATATTTACAGCATAACCCCTCTAATTTGTGATGTTTGCTCTTTAGGTTAATAAAAAATACACTGCAACCTGTTGGGATTTATCACGTCGAAATCCCGCGCAACAGAAAATCAAACACGATCGCTACACGAACACGCGATATGGAGAAAAATAAAATAAAGAACACAATATTTAATGTGCTTCGGCAAATTGCCTACGTGGACTGGGCAAGAAAGAATTTTCACTAGTACTAAAACCGTAAACCCAGTGCACGTAGGCAATTTGCCGAAGCACGTTAAATGTTGTGTTCTTTATTTTCTTGTTCTCCATATCGTGTGTTCGTGTAGTGATCGTGTTTGATTTTCCGTTGCGTAGGATTTCGATGTGATAAATCCCAACAAGTGGTATCAGAGTCAGGTTCACGATCCGGGTTATACACGCGACAAGAACGGAGACGGGATTATGAAGTTTCCGGCAACAATGAGACGCTTGCGGCGGCGACGATTTGTGTTCTTGAAGAGCTCACGGCAACGGGACTTGTGGTGCGTGGGTTGAGAAGAACAAGGAGAAGCAGCGACGTCGAAGGAGTTGAAGCGGCAGTGAGAAGCGGCGGGCAGCGGTGTTAACGGCGGCTACGGCGATAGAGTTTTTTCACGGTTGGGCGGCAAAAGCTTCCAAAGGTAGCACGTTAACTCCTTGATCGTTTGTTGGGTTTGTCTCGAATTCCGCAAGACGAATCGGTGCACCCGATGCGTCTGATTTCTCTTCTGAGGAGGTGATCTCTAAGGAGGTGATAGCTTGGGCTTGGTGGACTTTTCCACCTCCTCTAGTTTAGTATAAGTAGAGTGTGTAGGAGAGTTGAGAGGCTTAAGAATTCTGGTTGTACGGTTTTCGTAATAGTGAAAATTCTTTCTTACCCCGTGCACGTAGGCAACTTGCCAAAGCACGTTAAATATTGTGTTCTTTATTTTCTCGTTCATCACATCGCGTGTTCGTATAGTAATCGTGGTTGATTTTCCGTTGCGCGGGATTTCGACGTGATAAATCCCAAATCATGTAATTTCTAACAATTCATGTGCGTGAGAAACAGCAGCAAAAGAGTAAGAAGTGGAAATGGATTATGAAGTGGAGAATTGTGAACATTGTGTTGTAAATAGTAAATGTTTTGCCGTACTGGTAATTACCAACTCTCCTTTAATAAATAAATAAAATAAAATATTACTTCAAGAGTAATACTGCAAAAGTAATACTGCAAAAAGGTTTAGAAGATATTTTATGATGGACATTAAAGTTAACAAACATAACCAGTAGTATTGACCCTCAGTTTTTTTGTTGTCATAACAGTGACCCCCAATTCTCATACTAATGATTTCGATCAACTTAGCTAACTGCTTCGACCCCCAATCAAAGTTTAGAGCGTTCTTATGATTATGGTGAAATTTCTTGAGAAAACAAACAAACACTATAGCCAATCTTAAACGGGACAAGGTGAGGATGAATTGGGAGACCAGAACCTGTGAACCGTGAGACAATTCCGCTGCTCTCTCCTGGTAATGCTTGACCAAGATGCTTTTGGTGATTATGATGAATAAACCATTGATGCCATTGTTGTTTATATGAAAGAGAGAAAAAAAATCTTGCTACAGCACCATAGTAACATACCATTTCACATGATGACTAGCCACCCACCAATCCTCAACCCTTGTCAAACACAACTCCTACTGTTGATGATATGGAAACACACTTTTTGACTGAAAAGCAACCAGAAAGATCGGACAAGTGATCCTATATTTGAGTGCATCTTCCAGGCATCATTGGGGGAGCGAAACTATAGATTGGTGAGCAAGCAATTTGGCTACTTTTGTTTTGTCAAAAAAATAGTTCACTTCCTTTTTTTGATTGCCCTTCTTTTACTACTCTGTCCCAGCTCTTGCCCATCATTGAGAATATTTGACTCGTATATGGGTCACTTTGACCGGGTGATTTCGATAGCAAAATAATGCGATTTTTCGACAATTTTTTCATGGTGTTATAGAGCAACTTATACTCTACAACACCATGAAAAAATTATCAAAAAATTAAATTACTTTGCTATCCAAATCACCGAGTCAAAGTGACCCAGTGCATAGTGGTAAAAGTCAAAATGATGGGAAAGAGCTGGGACAGAGGTGTATTTTCTTACTGGTCAAAGCATATAATTTGTCTCTACCACCATCATTGACATGTCGACTATTACCATTACTAAATTAGCTGTGGACACCGAAGACTCATTTATTTTTTCCTCACCACTCATGGGACCAAATCATTACCCCAAACTTACTAGTCATGTTTAGTAGGGGTACCCCATGCACCAGCTCCAGAGTCCTTCAATGCTGTCCTTTTTAGTTACTGGTACTTGTAAGTTGTAACATTCAATTCAATTCAATTCAATTCGCCAACTACCCCATGGCACTCACATTAGAGCATTGGAGTATTATATAACTAAGTTTGAATACTGCTCAATGGAGTCACTACAACTGTACGTACAATATTATCTGGTCTGACTTTGAACTAGTAGTAGTGTGTAGATCTCATGGTTCTGCATTCAAATAGATAGACGAACTAATATGCATGCAAGACCTAGTGCGTCAGAAGTCTGTTAACCAAATTAGACACTCTGTGAAGAGGATGTTGGAATCCAAGTTTGGTAAAATACCTTCGAAGTGCCATATATACCTCCGAGCCAAATTAAAAAATGGGAAATAACACCTGCACCCCCTTTGGTGTGTCAAACTTCAAGACACTTGCATCCCTTCTGTCATTCCATACTCGGATTTAATCCCAAACACTACTGTTACTGGCAGACCCCCCACCCCTGGACTAACGGCATCACAACTAGTGAACGTAAATGTCTTCAAATATGGCACGCTAAAGGAGTGGAAGCGTCATTTCCAAAACCAGAAAGGGTGGAAATTTCCTTGTATAAAACTTGGGGGGGGGGGGGGGTGAAAGTGTCTTTTACCCAAAGAAAAATGACAAACTAGAGAAAAGTGGACAAGGCACGGCTCCCACAGCCATTATAAGGGTAACCTGGAGATGAATATGTACGAGGCTCCAAAATATACAGCAACAATAGTTACATACCTCTGAACTCTGAAATGGAAGGTCTGAGGCTCAACATTAAACTTATTAACTGAGAGTCAATTGTTCATTTTGACTCGGACACTGAGAAAGAAAGGAGACCATATAAATAGCCAGAGCAGTTCACGGTGAGAAAGACAGAAACGGCCACACATGCCAATTTCCAGCAAAATGATAACTGCAGACTGTTTTGCAGTCTGCATTATTTCATAAAATTATACAATGATGATGCTGCTCCTGCGAGTTTTAGGTATTGAGAGGCAGCAATTAAGCCTTTCATATCTTAGAGGCATCAGCAGTAACTACTCGGCTCAAGGCAATGGCGGTCTTGGAACCTGACTGACGGCCAAGATGCTTGCTGATGAAGTCCCCAGCTTGCAAGAGCTTTCTCAGGTCAACATTGGTTTTCACACCAAGGCCGTTGAGCATGTAAACAACATCCTCAGTCGCAACATTCCCTGAAGCTCCCTTGGCATACGGGCAGCCTCCCAGACCAGAAACAGATGAGTCGAGTGTGCTAATCCCCATCTGTCCCACAAAAAGTTGGAAAATTAGCTACGTATTAGAGTGTTCAGGCAACTATTTGCAATCAACTACAATATAACATTTTGTAATCAGTGCAACATCATGCGCAGGTGAAGAACTTTCTCTAAACGGCACCCAATACAGGCCTTTTACTTCATAATCACCATAAATGTAACCATTATCTACGCCTTGGTGTCGCCTCCTGTTTGTGATTTCAAATAAATTGCCAGAAGAAAGGGGGCGCTCAAATTCAGATACAACAACAAAATCTGATATGCAATGTGGGAAGGTGGATAAAAAAAAATACATGCTCTCGGCATGGAAATGATAAATATCAGAGAAGCCGTGTTCTTTATATCAGCACGGGACTTTGTTAAAATCGACAACCAAATGCTTGGTTCAAGTAGGACACAGATAAATTTGTACAGTTTTCATGATATGAACAGAGCACAATTTGATGTGTGGAATAGAGTTTTTAAGAAGGTAACTTACTTGGAGAGACACTAAAATGTTCGATAGAGACTGGCCATAAGTATCATGAAAATGGACAGCAAGCTTCTCAACAGGAACAACAGCCATTACGGCTTCAAGCATTGGAAGAACAGATCCTATGCCAAGTAAAAAATGAAGACAAGGTAAGGACACAACCGTACGCATAATAACTTTAAAACAGAAATCATGTGATTTAGAACATAGTTGTGAGTGCATATGAATCTCTTCAGTGTAGTACGGCAGTGGTGGTGGTGGTGGTGGTGGTGGTAGACCAATGCTCGAGCTAGTGGAACAATGGTGCGCATAGATTTTAAAACCGGACCGGAGGTCAAACCAGAACAGTGCCACCGATCGGTTCACTGGTCCAAGCAGTTCAACTGGTTCAATTTTCGGTTCAAGTGGATGATATATCTATTCATAAAATATACAGCTAGTTGAAACAAAATTTGAATTTATATTGAATGTGTATAATAATACTTCGAAAAATAATTATTTTGACTTAACCATGGTATGTCAAAATTGTTGAAAAACAAAGTGTATCACATGTGTGTGTGTGTCTAGGCAATAATATAAATTGAAACAATCGTAAAAATAACTTCCATTGCCTTCTTGGGTTAAAAATAGTTGCACAATGTTTTAGAAATCATGATTTAGATATAAAGAGAGACATAGTATTAAACATAAATTAATATGTCCGGCTACAAGTATATTGCCCGTGCTTGAAGGCACTATCTACAGAGCTTGTGGGTCGTATGGTCTTCTCCATTAATTTTTAGGAATCATAGTGTATTTGTATAAAGTTTGTGGTCATATCATAAATATGACAAAGTTTGTGGGTCATTTTGTAACAAAATATAAATACAAAATGTCTAATTGTAAAATGTGTGGGACTCACCCCGCTCTATCTCACTTGGTCTGTTTTGCCAGAAAGTTCCCAGTTGACTTTAGGGAGGTCACTTTGACCAACTAATTTAGATAACGATATGATACGAAAATTTGCTCATTTTTTTCATAATATTGTAGTGTTAAGAAAAATCTACAATATTATGAAAAGATAAACACATTTTCGTATCATATCGTTAGCTAATTTAGTCGGTCAAACTGAACTGATGAATAGCACTGGGTATATTCTAGCAAAACGGAGGTAACATTATGTAGATTAGCAACAGTTGATTAACAAAAGTGTCCATAGTCTGGTGATAAGTGGTCCACATACAATCTCAACGCCTCAAATCCCAATCTCATGCGGTGTGGGTTCTAATTTAAATTGCTAACTGGATGATTATACCCTAAGTCAACTGGAATGGGAGCGAAGGCGGGAGCACGAAAGCGGATAATTTGAGAAAAACTGCATTTGAGGGCGTCGTGAGAGCGTCAAAATATTTATGCTTATTAATTATAAATATACAGCTATATGATATCTCCAAGTATTGCAAAATATGTGATATAGATTATTTGTATTTAGAAGCATCACACTAGAGATAGTTTGAAGATGAAACAATTTACTTGTTCAGAAGTTGAGTCGCAACACTTAAGGATGAAGTATGTTTATTAACATGGTGATGTTATCATATGAGAGAGGACTTACAATAATGGCTTGAAGCTCTGATTTAGGGAGAGGGAGAGGAAAAAAAGATAGTTGTGGACTTGCAATGGTGGTGGCTGTGTACAGGTGAGAGTAACCATGTGTTTTAGGTGTAGGGAGATAAGATCCCTCACTCTTCACTCCAAAAACTGTCTGGTTGTGTCTTTCGTAAGCAAATGAGTATCACATCGGAGAAAAAGAGACCCAGCTCTCTCTCCGTTCGTTGCTAAATGGGTGTGGCTTGTTATGAATTTATCAGTTGGGATAATCTTAAGTTTTGGGCCTGACAAGTTCAAATTTTGTGGGCTCTATCTTTCTTAAGAGGTGGCCTAACAAGTTTAAATAAATAAGTGTGGTTTGTTATATAATAAACGGAGCCCCTGATCTTTCACAGGTTCCTCAGAGCGTCTCTAGAGTTCAATAATTGTGTTCCAATTATACTAGAGCGCGATTTTTGCGCATTTTCGCCCTAAAAGTGCCGGAGTGCGTCTTGAGAGCGGGCGCGTGACCCTAAAGCCCATGTTTTAGGTGATCTAGGTGGTATCCAGTTTGTTTCCCCTGTTCCGTGGTTCAAGCTCACGATGGCGGTCAACACCCTACCTGGACCGGATACATACCTGCGACGGTCAAACGGCCAGTCAGGTCACGGTTCCAAAACCATGATGGTGGGATTACAAGATTAGAGTGAGAGAAAAGGAGCATGTTACATTCACGCTTAATTCCTTCAATCATTGGGTGGAAAGTTTACCGCTGGTACTATTTCTCACAAAATTTAAATTGGATGGTGCAATCTGTAAGTTCCTGAAGTGGGAGTGCAACCAGTAAGAACAGGTATACTGGCAGGGTAGTCTTGTGATTAGGCCTTAAATATACTAAATCCCACTGTCAATCTACCTTTATTCATTTCCTCGGCTTCTGGATTTTAGAAGATGGTGCAGCTGTCCGACATGGTGAAGTTTCACATGACTGCAAAGCTCGTGTGTAGAGCTCATTATTTTAAAACAACTAGGCTGGTGGTCTGCAGCAGGGTTAGAATGTTGCATTACACAAGAGATTTTCGCAGCGTGAGTGGATTACAATGGGGTGTGCAGATACGAAGATTACTTGTTGGTGGGCCTTTATGAAAGAAAGATGACGGGCAGTAATAGATGTGCACTGGTGGTGGTGCTGGGATATGGAAGATGAGAAGAAAGCCAGGGTAGATTTGGTGTAATAGTGTATGTGAAAAGGATATCATGGGTGTTGATGATCAGTGGTAACGATACACGATCAATTGTGTTCAACGTCATTTAGTGCTATATATCTCATGTATGATATATCTGTAAAATGTATTCTCTGCTCATTGAAGCAATGTTGCCTTCCAATTAAACCGTCCAGAAAGTCATGAGATGGTCAATCAAGGCATTTCTTGGTCACGTCCTCAACAGGTGGATGGAGGGGTTAGCATGAAAATATGTTAGGACAACTCTGTCTCCATTTGAAAATTTTGGACAAACAAAAGTGCAGAAGTCAAAGTAGGGAGTTCATAGGGATAACGCATATCAATCATGATACTTAAGCAAAGACATAGGTCAAACATTACCAGGTGTTCCGACGCCTATAGTATCACCCAGAGAGATTTCATAGCAGCCCATATCATGAAGTTCTTTAGCCACGTAAGCCACTTTCGAGGGTGAAATAGCTCCTTCCACTGGGCATCCGACCACACAGGAGACATACCTAGTCAAAATGAGACACCAATATTTTTCATACAAGTTTTACTGAAGAACAAATTGAACATGGAACTTTACATTAGACGATCTAAGATTCAATTAAAGAACCTAAGAAATCTATATTCCTGGTAAAGAAAGAGAAACTGGTAAGAGCATCTCCAACCGTGAGGAGGGAGGGGGAAGGTGGGGATGATTTTAGGCATGGGTGGGGGATGGTTAGGGTGCATATCCCCCCCCCCCCCTGGTGGCTAATTAATCAAATTTTGGGATATATTAATTACACTTGATAATATATTATAATCATATATGTTTTTTTTATTATGCTTAATATATTTTTATTATTATTTTCATTATCAAAATAAATAAATATTTTTTTCTTGATAATTGAAAATATTTACAAAGAATTATTGTTAATTAATTTTGTTGTCAATTTGATATATCTTGTTTTTGTGATAGTTAGCAATTGTATTTACCGAACAAAAGTGTTTTATGTTATTCTTTTATCATCACTTTTTATCATTTTTGTGAATATATAAATATATTGATATTATTTATACTTATTTTTTATTAGTATTAATCATTTATTTATAAATCGTTAAATATATTTTGAAAAATAAACTTTATTGGGTGGAGGAAGGGGATCGGCTGTAGATGAGTAGTAGTTTGGGGTGGGGGAGGGGCAAGTTGGTGGGTGGGGGGAGGGGGAGGGGGGAAATGGCATCTGTTGGAGATGCCCTAAATAGTTAAAAAAGTTCGAACTTAAGGAAAACAACCCATACCCACGAACAGGAACTGAGAGGTCTTTTGCAGCCTCAACAACAGCACGATAACGGGAAAGACTCTCATCAATGCTGCAATTGATGTTTGACCTTGAAAAGGATTCAGAAGCAGATGCAAAGACTGCTACTTCCTTGGCTCCAGCAGCCATAGCCGCTTCAAATCCCTGGCAAAGTTGTACATATCAAGTTATTTATTTTTCAAAATGCAGGCCACTGCCGAGCTATTTTTAGCATTACCCACCTTCAAATTAGGAGTCAAAACAGGTAACTTCGCCCCCTCTGTGTTTTTAACAGCTTCCATTACATCTTTTGCATCTGCAAGCTATCCAATCATAAATGAAAAAAACAAGAAAGAGAAGTCAGGAATGAAGGGTAAATCAATTCACAGCAAAACAATGCATGCAAGTCTAATCGGAAAAGGAGAAAACTATAAAACCTCGAGATTTCAACATAATCAAATTTCCTATCTAATATTCCAAAGCAACTATATTAAGAAATCATTGTTGAAGTGTTGCTCCCTCTATTACGTAGTCACAATTCAGGATGAGTAAACTGAGCCACAAAAGAAATCAGTGATGAGACCTAAGGACCCTAACAAGAATCACTTCTAACATTCACAACTTCAGGTAGAATCACAAATAAGAATAAGAAGCCACTAAGGAACTTGCACGGGGGTATCCAAGAAGAAATGACGCTTAAAGTCCTAAAGAAGATTGAATTGCACTCATGACGGTAAAGAATCAGATAATCAAGATGTTATCTAGAATATTTGAAGTCTTAATTTAGACCCCGCGAAATCTGGAAGTGAATTGACTAGTTAAATTCAGTGAGAATGGATGGAGATTTACTAACTCTTCCGTATAATCTACTCAAAAAAGCATAGACGAGAGAATGGGAGTTCACAACTTGTTTTTTAATGTGTGTACTTCAATTAGGCAGGCTGGTGCTGCAAGTACAGGTTGTGTGGTTTGCAGCTACGGCTGCTCTTTAGCTTATAGCCGCACAATCCCTCACAACTTGGTTTCTTTCTTCGTTCATTTGCTTATATGAGCAAAGTTGATTCAGGGTCTGTGAGTCAAGGGTCCCCTCATTGCTCAGCTTTTGGATTTACTGGGGGTTGATATTGTCATCTTCGAGGGTTTCCAGCTACTGTTTCTGAGTTTATAATAGCAGCACGAGCTGTTTTCATTGATAAGGAACACAGCAGAGCTTGGACCTGTCCCGATGTGGGTCATTCAGAGCCAGAGGGAACGCTGGACTCCAAAGGAGAGAGTGATACAGGCACTGAGAAGTGCAAGGAGATGTAACATATTTTGTAGGTAGGTTTATTTTTGAAATTTGTTAGGTCTCCACAATTTAGGTTAAGGCTGTAGCCCACGTGTTTCTTTTTGTGCAGGTTAGGTTACTGGTTCTATTAGGTTGGAGTCTTTATAAAGCATTGTACTGCTTCTAAGTGGGTATTCAGATTTTGGTTATAAAATTGAGAGCTTTTTAGATTCACACGATTGTGTGATGCATTCCAAGCCCTAGGTACAATGCCTAGCCCATTTTCTGCTTTCTTCCTCTTCTTTCTTGGTTTGCGTTTTAACATATAGCAAGTTGACTTACCATATCCAATTTACTTACCTACCAAGAATTCTGACCAAAACCCTAAAAATATTGTTCACGGGTACTGTTCACAGCAGCCCAACAACAGTTTCATAAATTGTAAGCTCTTTGTCCTACTTCAGAGAGTCTTCATCTGTTGTGGGACGGAGCTCAAGAGGCCATTTGTTGGGTAGTTTTAGCGTGACTTATTTCCAGAGGAAGGTCGTTCATTTGCTTGCAGGTTTGTCCGAAATTATCTGAGTCTACGTTATTATGACTCTTCACTCTTTGTGTTTGTTTATCTTAACTGGAAATTCCCACTACATATCAAAATTCGTTCAGTATAGCGCTCATCTACATTTTCCAGAATTACCATTTTCGTGATTACCGGTCCTAAGTGACCTTCATCCTTCATGGCACAAACGTCCTGGAGGGAGACACTTATCTTATCAAAAACAGAAGTTCAGGATTTGGAGAAAAAATCTAACACAAACTTCGGAGTAGAGCACGACAAGGCACCTCTGTCAGGGCCACACTAGAATTGTCTTTGTCTACTAAGCAGCAGGACATGGAAAAACCAAAGTCATCAACTCAAGCTACTTGTTTGTTGATCTCAAATCAAACATGCATGAAAGTTATCAGTGAAGCAAGTTGAATCACTCGTAACTTATGATGCAAGGAGCACCTACATGGTCTGTATATCCTTAGAAGTCCAAAAGCCCCCAAAAAGAACAATGAAAGCTAGTGTATTCTCAAGCAAATGCAATTATCAAGTATTCAAGTTACCTGAGGTACCCATTTAGGCGAGACAAAACTCGTTGCCTCTACAACAGACAATCCAGAAGACACAAGCCTTTGGATCAGTTCTACCTTCACAGATGTAGGCACAATACTTTTCTCATTTTGTAGCCCATCCCTTGGACCCACTTCCACTATCTTCACATAGCTTGGCATACCTTTAAGTAGTTTCTGAATCAATATTCAAACAAACTATTAGATACATGAGTTTCCAGTAAAAGAAAAAATAAATGAAATTATCAATAGCAAACCGAGATTCTTTTATACAACAGCTACCTTGTCTGTTATGTTCTTCGTGTCTTTGTCACTGGTAAAGGAACTATATCGATGACAAGGCAAATACCGTGAATCAGGCGGGCTGCCACGCACCACTACGTTCCGGCTAAGAACTGAAGTCCTTCGACTGGACATATCATAACTCCTTCGCCTTCTCCAGGGGGATGCCTCTCTCGTATATGATTCAGAATCTTCACTGCAGGTGAAATAGATACATCAATATATGTATTTCATGGTTCTGAAACACCAAGGAAACTGACTGTGGCAGAATTCAGGACAACAGGTGTTCTTATCAAGTGACAATAAATCAATTTGCAGTACTTGAAACAGAAAGCAATATGTGAAGAATAAGAGCTGTAAATTTTATGCTCATAGGTGCACCCTAATACCCAGGGTAGATAAAGGTTATTTTACATTTGGCCCAGAAGAGTCAATCCAACCATATTTAGATCCTTTAGAAAACCCCTCGTGAATTTTATGCTCATAGGTGCACCCTAATACCCAGGATAGATAAAGGTTAACGTTTGGCCCAGAAGAATCAATCCAATCATATTTAGATCCTTTAAAAAAACCATCGTGAAATTTATTTCCACAAGTCGCTCCTGAAATAATAATTTAGTCTAACATGTCGAAAGTATATAAAAGAAAAAAAAAAAAAAAAAAAGTTATGAAGCATGTAACATAGTCTTACTAATACTCAGTTGGTAGGATATGTTCTCATGAAAAAATCATTAAATTCTTCATGAGTAATTGTTGAAAGAAGTATGAATGTTCCCAAATTCAAGAATATTTAGTATCTCAGTTTTGGATCCTGAACAAGGAAAGTCAAAGATTGAAACAAAAGGCTGGCATTTTGAAGGGGGTGCCTTGCTGTCATCCAACTAAGTAATACCCAAATTCTACCCCAAAAGAAAGATCCAGTTCATACGAACCAGTTGTCCTAGTCAGACATACTGACATACAACCCGTCCTCAAATCATAACAGCAATGTAACTAGAAAACCAACTGTGATCTCACAAGGCTTGGATAAAAGTTTCCCACCCAAAATTAACTCATTGTAGATCAATGAACCAGTAAAAAATACCAAGATAGATCACAAAGTAAGCCATCCAACCATATTTGGAGCCGGAAGACTGTTTTCTGGATGGCTTTTAAGGATTAGCGTCTGTGTATATGATGGTTATTGATGGGTCTTCATCGTTCAGAAACTGGTTCGTGAATTTAATTGCGCTCTTTACTTGGATTTACTGCATTTGTGTTCTGAATGAAACAGAGAGTTGGGGTGGTATAGAAATATGTTTCGTCCCTCCACACCATAGTCAGCAGTGAAGCTTCCTCATGCGTTTCGTACAATTTTCTTCTTAATGACTTCACAGACTTTAGAAGCTTAAGGTGTTGAGCCTTTTACTCAAGCTGGAATTGTTTTGATTTAGTAAGAATGAGTGGAACTGGCCTGCAACTTAGCCAGAGATGATCTATCGCAGATTTCCAACTAAAATAAGATTGAAATAGGAAAGCACGTTAAGAGAAAACTTTGGATACTCAGAAAGCAATGACTTGTTAGTTGTTACCTCTTACCCTCTCCTCTACAGTTCACCCCTAAGTAATTGGTATTTTCAGATTTATTCCTGCCATTTGAGCTCTGTTTTACAGAGAAGATAGAATGGACTAGAGCTTTCAAACGGGCCGGTTAACCGGAAAAACCGGCCCGAAATAACTGAGTTTTTTGTAACCAAAACCGAGCTCGATATGACCAAACCGGGACCGAAACCGAAAAGATTCGGGCTACGGCTGGTTAGACCTTCTCTGGAACCGTGAATCGGCCTGAAACCGGCCCGGTTTGAACCGAGCCCGGCCTGAAACCGGCCCGGTTTGAACCGAGCCCGGCCTGTAACCGCTCGATTAACCAATCCGGTCCATTTCGGATTTGGATCCCCTGCAGCGTGCTGCCTCTGCAGCCGCGGATCCGGTCCGTCCAAATTCAAGACCCACGGGATTTCGCCACGTCCTGACTTTGATCCGTGCTCACACCAACACCGAAACATTCCTTTCATCCCCTTCCTCTGCCTCCAACCGGTTCCCCACCAACTGATTTCTCTCTCTAAACCAGCCCTTGATTCTTCTTCTGTACCGATTTCTCTCATTAGCACAAATTCTGAACCTTTTAGGTATCTTCAAGATGATGCAGTGATCCAAAACATGGGATGTCCAAACTCGAGAACTGAATCTAGATCTGTTTTGATGGAATTGAATCTCTCCTATAGTTGATTATCCTGTTGTTAAAAATGGCTTCTAAGCTTGATCGGTGATTCTTCGTCGGCGGAGATTATAGAACTGTAAATTATCGCCGGAAACCTCCATTCATGTATACTGGATTTCGCTACAGCCGGAGAAACAAAAAATTGATATTGCGAATATTTTGTGGCTAGGGTTTTCTAAATCTTATATTTGGGCGACAGCTAAATGGCGTAGTGGTCTCCGTTTACATAGAACAAGAGGGGTTGCAAAAGAGTTGACTTTTGATTTGCGAGAGAAGTATGAACTCAGAAGGCAGATGAAGGGGGAAGGAGACATGTTCCACTGTTGGTGTGAGCATGAATCCAGTCACGACGTGGCAACATCCCGTGGGTCTTGAATTTTGGACGGACCGAATCTGCGGCTGCAGAGGATCCAAATCCGTCCATTTCCCACCACTTTTGAGGTGTGACCATCAAAAAATTGGTTTTTTACCGGCCCAAACCCAACCGGTATACCCGGTGATGGTTACACGGGTCGGAACGGGCCAGTTAACCATAACCTAATAACCGGTAACCGAGCTCGAACCAAACCGAGCCCGATCGGTTCAAGGTTTCTCGGGCTGGTTCCGGTGAATCGAAATTACAGCTCTAGACTATAGAAGGGTTTGATACTTTGCTCCAGTGGGTGCTAAAATTTGAAAGCACTTACAGTCTTCTTTGCTGCAATAATGATTTCCATACCCAATGATAGCTCCAGAATCATGCAGCTTAATGTGGTGGGGAGGTACCCAATGGAGATAATGGTCAAACAGTAAGTGGGTAAATGGTTCATATGAACCTGGTTACTGTATTTTTTTTACTTATTTTCAGTGGAGAATTATTTTTGCTAAATAGGAGCGCTATGATGCCTATTTCACATAAACTTATCATCAAAATTTTGGACTCCTAATCCGTCAAAGCACTGGCATTGGCTTGTTCCAAGAAGTTTGGAGATCGAATTTCCCTGTTTCAAAGTTCACCGAAGAGCGATTGTTCAGGCTGTTTGAAGCTTGACCCAGAAGAGCAAGTTCGGGGACCAAACAGCCATATATCAGCCAAAATTCAAATGATGGACTCCTCTTTGAGCTGCCTCTGAGTTATTACAGAATGTGGATGGCTGACATGAATATAACATGATACCTAGAAGGGAAATTGCTCGATCCCTAATAAGTAAATAGAAAATAGAAACTGAGAGAGAGAGAGAGATACTTAGCAGAATGTAAATGCATTTGCAAAGTTAATTACAATGAAATTCTGGGCGCATTCTCAAAATATTTGCAGTGCCGAAGTTGCATATTTAAGTGTAAAGATAAAGTACAAGTTTGTAGAACTAGACAAATATGAGAAACTGTAAAATTACACCAACTAACAAATTCAAGCACGAACTTCATTGCATTGATTTGAGTTATAGTAAATGATGCTTATTTAATTATCCTGAAACAATGTCATACAACAAAAACATGCTTTCTTTTAAACTCTCTTTGCTAAAAGGACCGAATAAAACATGCTAAAACTGAAGGAGCTTGCGAGAAAGCGATACTTGTCTGATTCAGATAACTACAATGTAGGCCTAAATTAGCAGACCACCATGTCTGAGAGGTAGATAATTAGGCAATAAAGGAATGCTAATTTTAAGCACCAACCAGAGTACTGCCATGGGAAAAAAAATATAGAAATTTCTAACTGCACTTACTCACAGCTGTTGGAGGACCTGCAGCTTCGCCCTTCAATCCAGCAGTTTCCCATTCCAATGTCCTCTCCTATAGGCCTACAAGCACTAGATGAAAACCTATTGCACAAATCCATAGTGCTCAGAGATGGCAACTTGTCCAAACCTAATGGCTCTTCCAAGCTTGACATTGCAGTAGCAGATGCAGTGCCGTAAACTGGAACAAATGCACGACAAAAGTGAGTGGACCCCCACGACCACTTACGCAAGGCCTTTTTAGCTAGCATTTTAACAGCAGAGATTCAACATCTACTCATCTCAATGACTTCTCAATTATTTTGACAGTTCAAATACCTGGCCAGAGTATAACAGAAACATAATATTTTTAGAGTTTAATATATTGACCTCGGCGCAAATTACATACATGGATTATAAAAAAGAAGAAGAAGAGGCAATTTATAAATCGAGTGAACAGGTATGTCAATAAGTTTTAACCAAACAGAAATTACTTGTATAAAAAGGAATAATTTGAACCATATACCAGGCACTAATAATCCAATCAAGGTAAACACTCCTTCAAGCACCCCAAGAACTTAACCAGAGACAAATAATTTAAACGTTATACATTTCCGATAAACAGTTATTTAGTTGAATGTCATTTATAACAGCCTCCAAGCGCCTTGAGAGAAGAACCCAAAAGAATTCCTACTAGAAATCTTTTTTTTAAACAAACAAATGCGTGAACAGACAGCATGAGTTAAAAGCCAGCACACCAGACACAATATCTGAAACAAATTAGTGAGATGTCCTCAATTGTGCACAAAATCTTTAGTTTCTCAACCTGATAGTGATGAAGGAACAGAGTCAGATGTAAAGGTTGTATGTTCAAAAAACTCGTCAGTAGGGAATTGTAAGAGAACAATTGAAGAAAACCCAACTTAGAAAGAAAATTTTCTCTCTAAGAACAAAGAGAAGACAGATATAAAAAGGAACTGCTATAATTATACGAGCATGCTTCACTGGATTAAGTCACACGCAAGACCCGAGTGACCAACCGTTTGTTCTGTGAAGATCAAGCCAATGTCATGGCTCAAAAGTTCCCTTCCAACAAAACCCTTGTCTGTAGTGTCCTCAAAACTTAAGAAGCGTCTGAATGAGTAGGAAAAAGTCAACTATCATTGGTTGAGTCTTCTGGTGTAAAATCTACCACAAACAAGCTTAGTTTACTGTTGATCTTGCTAATTCAGTTAGCACTATTTGCCACCAACATTCCTCATTTTCAATAGATAACTAGATATCATTAGCTAACCTAACTCTACATTATGAAGCACAACCTAGATCATTCGGAATTGCTACAATCTGATCGCCTTTAGTTCAAATTCTAGGAAAGTATCACACAGAAAAAGTGGGTTCCGAAATTAATTGGATCCTCTATAGAAAGAGCAAAAAAAAAAAAAAAAAAAAAAAAAAAAAAAACAACTTCATCATAAGCATATCTTTGGTTGTCATGACCAACAGGTGCAATTCCTCAATTGAACATGAATTTCGTCGGACGACTTCATTATAAAATTAAAAAAGAATTAAATCCCAACTTGAGTTCAATTGATGGGCTTTGAATTCTTCGCTCACCAAACCAACCATCGGCGAGGAATTTGAACAGATAAAAACAAGATCAAAGACGGAGGAAACAAACCTGAAAAAGGGTGTAGGGTTCGTGGAGCTGCGAAACCCTAGAAATTGATTTTCTTCAATTGTACTCCAGGATGAAGGGAGAGGGAGAGAGAACGGAAGGTGTGGTGGTTAGGAATACAGAAGACAAACGTGAGGGATAGAAAAGTAGAGAGAGGGTACTTTTGCTTATGTAGAGTTGTTGTGTGTGAATTGGTGTTTAATGTGCTTCAGACGAACGATTTCTTGGGCTCGCTCTGTGACTGGTGAGAATTGAATTCTCTACCCCCCAGACCTAGAGAGAGAGAGAATGAGGGGATGGAGAAGGTTGGTAGGTAGTTTTCAGTTGGAAGTTGATATGTTTGTTTTGTCACCTTCCCTATCTTCCTCCTCCTCCTCCAGTTTTTCCAAGGCCACTATTTGTTTTTCTGCCAAATGTATGTTAGTTGGGTTTTACACTGTAGTAGTAGTTCTAATTCTGATTCTGGTGAACCATCCCTATCACAGTTGGGCTAAAATTTAGATTGTGAGGTGGAGATGCTTTTGGTCAAATCTAGGCTCAAATGCACCAGTGTTCAATTTCCACCCATATGTATGTGCCCAGGTTCTTTCTGTGTACTACTCCATTCTCTCTCTTTCTGTCCTTTGACTTTTTTGACTTGTATTTGGGTCACTTTGACCGGTTGATATGGATAAGAAACGATGCAATTTTTTTATAATTTTTTCACGGTATTATAGAACAACTTTTACTCTACAATACCAAGAAAATATTATCAAAAAATTCTATCATATTGCTATCCAAATCACCGGGTCAAAGTGACCCAGTGAATAGTTACAAAAGTCCATTGATAATGTGTACAAGAGAATCTGGCAGGGAGAACTCTGTGTACACCAAGGGCAGAGAATAGAAAATAGCACAGGAAATGTTGGGTTGTGTGTAGGGAGAGAGTAAGGCAGTAGTACTGAGAGAGAGAGAGAGAGAGAGAGAGAGACAGGATTCTGGCAGAGCTTTCGCGTGTCTCGAATCGTTCGTTCCCCCGTATGGAAGGGTTAACGATCCATATATAACAGAGAATGTGACCATTGTAGTGTGGTTAATGCGCCCATCAATGGCGGCTTAATTAGCTTAACCACAATGGCACGTTCGTCCGTGTATATAGGGACTGTTACAGCACGTTATCCGCGTTTACCGGAACCGTTATGGGATTGACCGGGTTTATGGAGCTCGTGCCATAAATCTCTCAAAAGTAGTTACTAAAGGTCGCGCGCGAGCTTGGCTCGCACGCGACAGGACTTACTCTAGCCTCCAGACCACTAAGTCCCTACAAGTCCCGTGCGATGGTGTGCGAGGGCCCTGTCTCGCAGCCCCCACGTGGATCAGCGCGGCTGGTGATCCAGTGTGTGTGGAGCACAATATGGTGTGCTAGATGATTGCCACGTGGCTAAGATCTTCTTGTCCAGAAAGCACTATCTACATCAGCCCCCTTTCTGCGCGTGAAGACTCATAGCCGGATAGACTTCCATGCGCAGGAACCAACGTACGCGCACCAATTCAAATATACACAAGTTCAGCCCCCATGCGTGCCATTATGACCTAAACCCCTAGAGTCGTGCCGCCTGGCCTTTTAGGGTTTTAGGCGTGACGTCAGCTTGCCCTGTGATTGCGCGATTCGACGGTGACGGTTGCGATTCGACTACTGAAAGGACTCAACCCTTCATTGTTTTTGGATAAATACTTTGTACTCTCCATTGTTGCAAAGCATCACTTCTTTGTCTTTAAAGTGAATGACCCCCGGAAGCCTTCAAGAGCAGATTCAGATAATCAATCACCAGTTCTCTCTTGTCAATCGTCTTCTTCAACTGTGCACATCCAAGCAAGCTTTACCAAAACAAGGTTGGCCTTGTTCAATTTTGCTTAATATACCGATGTATGCTTTGAACTGTGTTGGATCTGCAAACCCACGATTCTCTAAAACATATTATCCACTGAAAATGTATGAAGGAGTATTCGCTCTTTGAATCCAGCTTTGATTAATCCCCAAATTGCAAGGATTTTGAATGTAGGGTTTCTGAAATTCCCAATAATGCAAACGATTCTGAACTTCAAACTCCACAATTGACACTGGACTGTTCATCTTTCTCCCAATAAATCCTCGTATGCCTTGAACTGAATCTTGAAATTCAAACTAAAGTATGTGTATTTCTCCCCCCTTTTTTCTTGCTTTTCCGCAGGAATGGCAAAGACAAAAGGTACCGAACCTGTTAAGGAGGTCGAAGAAATTCCTGATCTCCCCCGGGCCTTATGGCGAAAAGCCCCCTATCTGGGTGGCAAAGACTTTTACCATGCTAGGGTTAAGGTGAAGAACCCGCCGATTCCAGTCCCTTCTGAGGAATTGCAAACACTGACCCCTCCAGTTAACGCGACCATGCTCGAATGGATTGATTCCAAGGACGTGGTTCGATTGGGGGTCGAAAATGGGTTTTTCCCGTACACTGCGATTTCCACTCAAGCGTTTGTTCAGAAATTGGACTTCATGGATGAGTGGATTGACCATGTACTGACCAATCATGCCATTACTTTAAACGATGCTGGCATTTATTTCGCAGTCAGAGCTATGAAGGGTGCTGTCGTGAAGCTGGACCAGTCCATGCTTCTAAACCTTCTTTCACGTTACTCGCCTGCGACTCACACATTTCACTTTGCTGAGTTCGAGGCTGCCCCCACTATGGAAGATGTGCACATGCTGTACGATCTGTCCCCTGTGGGCGAGGTGGATCCTTTGAGTCCCTTGAGGACTGATGCAGAAATTGCCTTGTACAAGCAGATGGAGGAGTGCTTGTCGGAGGTGAAGAAAATTTCCACCCGGTGGACTCCTACAAAACTTCTTCCTGACTGGCAGTTGGTTGACACCTCTGCGAAGAACACGTGGAACAAGTGGGTGCAATATTTCTTTCGCGATTATGCGAACAGCAGTATCACCAAGAAGCTTTTGAGCCAAAACCCGAAGGCTAAAAACTATGTAGATGGCAAGGGTTATCACTTGACCCTATGCGCTTTTCTCTGCGCCTGGATGTCGAGGTATCTGATCGATGGACATCCGCATGATGGGGTCTTCTATCATGTCCTTCCTCTTGCTGTGAAACTGGCCCTTGGTCAGAAAGTCGCACTTGGGCCCCTGGTCTTGGGCACGCTGTACCACAGGTTGGATCAGCTAGTTGTAGCAATGAAGGAATCGCGCGGTCGCCTTGACGTGCTGACCTATGTCAACATTGCCTTCCTGACTATGTGGGTCTTCGAGCGGTGGCCTTCTTATGCCCCCAATCCTTCTAGGCCCAGCAAATGGTGTCCCCCAGGTTCGGAGGAGGAGCGTAATAGCGGCAGGGCTGCGAGGTGATTTGGAACTAACTTACCCAAGTGCGTTTGGAGCTTGGTATGCGACAATCGGGAGGAGTTCATAGCGAGACCTTACGCCACGCGCATTGAGAATGTGCGATGGTTCCCAAAACTGTATCCCTCCAAGGCTGTTGCTTTCTCAGAGGAGCTTCTTTTCGAGGGTGGGGAGCATTTCCACGAACGCTATCGCGAATTCTTCTGCTGGTGTCTGAGGGGCTCTCTTCCTGCTCTTGCGGAGTATGTGTGTGAGCTCTCCCCCAGATACGAGAGGATCACAGTGGATGATGACCCCACTCGCGTTTCTCCTCAGTTTGGCTTTGATGCGGTGGCACCATCAATCTGGCCGCAGTCCATCATAAGAGGCTGCTACAAGCGATTACTGTCTGGGGAGTGCAAAATAATCTTAAGAAGCAATCTTCCCTTCGAGCAACCCCCAGGTAATCGCGAAGGTGGCTACTCCAGAAACTGGGTCGCTTATTGAAATACGCAGCAGACCAGGTTTGAGACGCAGTCGTCCCCTCGGCCAAACAAAGCTCCTGTGATCAAAAGGAATTCCTTCCCTTTCCGTCCCAATTGTAGCTTGGACAAGTCTGAATACGGCTGCTATTCATTGCTGGATCGCGAGAATCACCTGTGTCCCTCTACCATCCTTGACGAGAAGATAGCCGCAGTTAAGAGAGGTGATTCGCATGTCATCAGATACAGCGAAACTTTTGCCAAGGTAAACAATCTCTCCTACATGTGCTAAGTTTCCTTATTCCAATTCATTGAAACTTGATGTTTCATTTTCTGCCGCAGTGCTATGTGAGGAGGTTCGCATCTGGTGAACGTTCCAAATCGCTGGTCACCAACATTGTTACTATAAGAAGACGGGGAGAACCCGTTCGGCTAGCACTGAAAATGGATCCCGCAGTTGAGACCAAGATTCGCGAGATCATGGATGCTTTCGCTGATTCGCTGATAGAAAACACTCCAGCCTTGTCTCCACCCAGGAACGATCCGTCTCCTCCAGCTGCTGCTGCCCCAAGAGCGAAGAGGCCCAGACAAAGAGGAATTACAATCTCTTCCCCTAGGAGCGCTCAAACTTCTCCTCCTGCGAGATCCCTTACTTCCAAGGATAAGGGTAAAAGTCGCATGCCAAGCAAGGCGCAGAAAGAGCTCGCGGTGGAGACCTTTGTTCCGTTTGACCAGGAGGAAGAGGAGGAGGAGAGAGAGGAGGCGAGAGGGCATGAAGAAGAGGAAAGAATCGAAGATGTCGGATACAGAGAGAGAGATGAGATACAAGAGGAAGCGTCAGGAGGTATCTCAATCATACTTCTCTTCTCATTATCTTAACTTTTCGCAATCTTAATTGAACAAATTGTTCCTTTGCAGATGATGATGATGAGACCATCAGTGGCCTTTTGGCCAAGAGGCAGAAGAGGGGTTCCCATTCTGGTGTTCCCGACGAAACCATAAACGAGGAAATCCTTGCTGAATCTAGGAGAACAGCTGCGGAGGCTGCTGAAAGAAGAAGAAAGTGAGAAGAAGAGGAGCTTGAACTCGTAAAGCAAAGGAGCTTAGAAGAGCAACACGTCGACGACTTAGTGTGTCCAACCCATGAGGGAAGTGCGGTTCCAGAAGAGGAAGCTCCTGAAATTGACGAGGAGGATGCGGCTCCAGAAGAAGATGCGGCGGCTCTAGAGCAAGTCCAAGCGGACTTTGAAGAAATCGCAGGTGGTAACGAAGGTGAGATTTTTAATCTCGCAGTAACTTACCGAGATGTAATTGTTGGTGCATTAAAGCATGGTTTGTCGAAAGCTGACATTCGCCGCTGGCTAGTAAGCAAGTGCGGTGAACCTTCAGGTAATCACTTGAACAATACTTGTGAACTAGGCTTAGTCAAACATGCTCATGACTAGTTTCTTCGCACCCCAGGTCATGCTCCTCTTAAAGACATGCTTAATGAAGATACATTAATAGGACACGGTTCCGCGTCTTTAGCCTACGATGCAGATGCTGCAATCCCACCCTCGCGTGGAGGTACCAACTCTTGGCTTATTAATACGATAATAAAATATGATGCAATACAAGTTACCTCACATCATCGTATCTTGTATCGCAGGCAACGATGATGAAGCTATGTTGGAACAAAGGAGTCAACCTTCTGCGTCTTATGTCCCGGTGCCAATTTCTCACACTGAGAAGCCCGTCGCAGCTGCTGAGTATGCGGGAGAGCCCTTCGAGGACATCATCGAGGTTTCTGACGATGCCGAAGCTAACACCGTGTTGATGGAGGATGACGCCCATGCTACTGTTGAGGAAGCAAATGCTGCTGATGCTATCGCACCTGGAGGCATCCCTGAACAAGCTGCGACTTCTACTGCTGCTATGCCTCCGGCGATGACTGAGCCTGCAGTGACTCTTCCTGCGTGGAACTTTTGGAGTTCGCAGGTCGGGGCTGCAATCGCGCCTGGTGCGGCTTATGCTCTCCCTACCAACTATGAGGAGTTAGAGCTCGCAGCTGACAGGAGGGTAATGGAGCAGAGACAATCTTCAGCTGCCCCAGCAGTGCACATTCCATCTTTGCGTGAAATCCTTGAAGGAACTGGTATGCTGTGATTGTTATTCGCACCTCGCATTCTTTATTCACAAGTTTGATAACTAACTTGTTTTAACATTGCCTAGGATTGAAGCAAGCTGACGTTGACTGGCTGGTTCGAATGCGTCTCTCCTACCCTCAATCATTTGTGAGGTCACTGGAGATAGGGCCCTTCAAAAGTAGACTGTTTTTGACCGAGGCCATCTGGATTTTGGAGCAGCTATCTGCGGCCACACCTGCGACCATCTCTCCTCAGAGCGCGGAGCTGCTTTTCGGCATGTGCCAAAACCTTCGCACCAAAGTTCAAGGCAAGCTGGGTTTTGGTTATCTTATCAAAAGAGTCACCCAGATTCGCGCGGCCGTGAATTTGAACCGTGGCTACCATAACCTCGCAGCTGAGGAACAGAAGGTGGAGCAACAAAAGCAGAAGGCTGAAGAGGCTGTAAAGCTCTTCCATGAAATGAACGCCAACTATGAGCGATTGAAGCAAGAAGTGGAACAAGTGGCAAACTTGTCTGCTCAGTTTACTCCTGATGACTCCCTGGTCAAAGGCTTGTTTTGAAAAATAACAAATTTGTATTTGAACAAAAAATGCTAAAACATTATTGTAATGCTGCTAGGGTTTCTCCCCCCTTTTTTTTCAAAAAGAATTTGAATGTCTGTTTTGCCCTTCCCGGGATTTGCTCAAATATCTCTGTGCATATCAATTTATGACGTCAGCTATTGATTTTTCGCCTTGATTCTCGCGCTAATTGCTCATTACATAAGCACGCTTTCCTTGGGAAGTCCATCCGTATCATGACTATCCGTCATTAATTAGGATGCGCAACCGAATCGTCGTAGCCTTTAGTAGGGCAATTGATTGTTACCTCTTTCCAAGGCGTAAGTGATTGATTCTTACCCCTTTTCCAAGTTTTGCTGACTCATCTAAGCAACTGAAGAGTCTCAACAGGGTCTATATAAACCCTGCCTTCTGCTGCTTGGGTTCTTCATCCCACAATGTGGCTTGCCGTGAGTCCCAACAACTGCTGGCTTCAACGCTTATTCTTCGTTGATTCATGGCAGTTTCAAGTTGTGAAACCTGAGTTTGTGCTTTGTGCCATAGAAATAGCTTCCAAGATCTGCTTTATAAGGCTTATTGATCTTTATAACTATCATAAAGAAGATGCAGATAATACCTCATGCTTGCTCGAAGAATTTTCTTCGTCTATTATGCTTGCAGGTCATGTTTCCGGCCGCCTCCCGGCGAGGTGCAGCGCCGTAGTGACCTTGCTACCAATTCGTAATGAACGGCGGATTTCTCCTCTAGCTTTCCCGGAGGAGAATTTCTTGCCTCCACGTTCTTGAACTCGGGGTGGCGAGCTAATGTGCTCGTCTCCGTGGACAAGGAGCCTCTTGCCCTAGGAATGACTGCTTCCCTGTCTTGCACAGCCGCATACGCCGGAACAGGTGGTTCCTCAGGCACATATCTTGATCAGACAGAGGCCTTGTCAGATCCTGAGATCTTGGACATAGCGTCGCATAGGTCTTGTAGACATGGCGGGCTGTCCATTGTATAAGAACACCCTACTTGCTACAGATCTTTGGTCGCAGACCATTACATCGCATGGTTTTTGTTAGAACCAGTAGGTCGATCCTCTTTTAGCGAGGATTCCCCCGATGTGTAACTTCCGCTTGTAGGCTACTATTTAGATGCATTGTAAGCCATGCTGGCTGCGTAGCTAGCTTGATCTGAGCTTTTCGCTTGTAAGCTGTTATCTAGACAGATAAATTGTAAGTCATTTTTGTCTCATAATGATAAACCGCTTTGTATGATTTGCTGTCTTGTTACAACAAATTACAATTTCGTATGCGCGTTGGCAAATTTCGCCTTTTGTAGTGTTGTATTCACACTTTGCATTGTTTCAATGATTCGCTATCCATCAGATAGATTCACAGATGTATTTCAGATCATTTGAGACCGCACTCGCATAGTTTTGCTATTTTGGCAGATAGGCCTGAGAATTGCTTAAGATGTGATTCTAGTGCGGCTGCTATCATTGCAGATAGGCTTAGAAGATCACTTAAGATCATATTTGCATAGTTCAGCTATCACGGCGGATAGGCTTAGAAGATCACTTAAGATCATACTCGCATAGGCTGCTATCACGGCAGATAGGCTTAACATATAACTTCAGATCATATTCGCATAGGCTGCTATCGTGGCAGATAGGCTTAAGAGATCACTTAAGATCATATTCGCATAGGCTGCTATCGTGGCAGATAGGCTTAAAAGATCACTTAAGATCATATTCCCATAGGCTGCTATCGTGGCAGATAGGCTTAAAAGATCACTTAAGATCATATTCGCATAGGCTGCTATCGTGGCAGATAGGCTTAAAAGATCACTTAAGATCATATTCGCATAGGCTGCTATCGTGGCAGATAGGCTTAAAAGATCACTTAAGATCATATTCGCATAGGCTGCTATCACAGAGGATAGGCTTTCGCTACTGAGAAATAATGAAATAAACAAAGTAATAAAGAGCTGAAATTATAAAGTTCTTCCCATTTGGGAGAAGTCTTTTTATTATAAAAATACTCTCATATGGGAGATATGAGATTACAATTCCCTCATATGGGAGAGAAGATGCACGGGTTATAGCAATACAAGGCATAAAGCAGACGTTGTAATCTAACGCATATAATGAGAGGTGTTAAGGATAATACTTCTTAATCCAGCGCATGTTGACTGAGCTTGGGGTTGAGGTTGTCCCATGTAGCCTTTGTATATTGAAGTAGCCACTATGAAAGACTTCTGTAACTTCAAAGGGTCCTTCCCAGTTGGCTGCGAATTTTGGATGAGCTGCTTCTCGCATGCAGTGGTCCGACGCGCGCAAGACCAAATCTCCAACTGCGAAATCTCGACGTTGGACTGTTTTGTTGTACGCGCGGGCGATCCTTTCTTGGTATCGTTTGTTAACCCTTTTAGCTTGCTCCCGCTTTTCTTCCAACAGGACCAGATCATGGTCGCGTTGATTGTCATATGATGCATGAAAAGCCAACCTCGCAGAGTTGATCTTCACCTCCGCAGGTACCACAGCTTCAGCTCCATAACATAAAAGGAATGGTGAGACTCATGTGGGCGTCCTTGGAGAAGTCCGATAGGCCCATAAGGCTATGTTCAACGAATCAGCCCACTTCTTGTGGTCATCTGCCACCATCTTGCTCAAGATCCTCAATAATGTCTTGTTGGTTGCTTCTGCTTGCCCATTTCCCTTCGGGTAGTAGGGGGTGGAGCATATCTGCCTTATGTTGTATTCTGCTAGTTTCGCAGCTACCTGGCGATTAACGAAGGGAGTGCCATTATCCGAGAGAATGGTGTTTGGAATTCCGAACCTGCATATGATGCTTTCTTGAATGAAATAGACCACGGATAGCGCATTTGCTGTCTTTAGTGGTATCGCTTCTACCCACTTGGTGAACAGCTCGGTTGCGGTGAGAATGAAATGATTCCCGTGCGAGGTTGGTCGAATGGGACCAACAAAATCCAAAACCCATGTATGGAACGGCCACGGTGTTCCCAACGCATGTAAATCCACAGCAGGAGCGTGCACTAGATTTCCTTTGAATTGGCACTCCTGGCACCGTCTTACTTTAGTGCGACAGTCTGCTTCCATGGTGGGCCAAAAGTAGCCGATCGAGAGGAGTTGTCTGCATAACTTTGCACCTCCCTGGTTTTCCACTTGATGAGAGAGGTCCATCACTTCTTGCGCCTCTTTGTTTTCTAGACATCGGAGCAAGTTACCCTCATGGCCCCTGCGCCAGAGCATATTTTCTTGCACCACATACCGTGCTGCTTTTCTCTTTAGTTTCTCAGCTTCTTTTCTCGACTCAGGCACAATACCCTGCGTGAGAAAGTCAAAGAGTGGCTTCCTCCAATCCACATCATCATCAGTCAGAGCAATTGATAAAGAGTCTTTGATCAGTGCGCAACTCTCGCAGTTTCCTTGAATCAATGCTGCGGCCGTTGACATGTACGGCCAATGAATCCCATACCTATGGGCTTTCCGATAGATTGACACCTCGCTTTCCCCGCAAGCATGTTGGTGAATCTTTTCTAACAGCGCTTGTCCCTCCTGCGCTGAGATGCATCGCATCAGTATTCCGCCAGGGCCCTTGTAATAGAGGGTGTTGTCATGTATGCAATACCCCTTCGTAGATGCCCAATTCTCATTGCTCGTGCCTTCTGCGATGGCCCGTAAGATTGACTTTCTCCAGTCCGCATCATCCATGCATTCGTCGTCGCACATGTCCTCTGTCAGCGCCGAGGATGTTCGCACTTCAATTGAGACTCTCGCGGGACATTTATCCGCACTAACCTTGGATCCCAAGGTAGCTAAAGCATCAGCATGCCTATTGTCCGCTCTGGGTTTGTGCTCGTACTTGACATCGCAAAACTGTTGCACCAGTTTCTGTACCAAGGTCCGGTAGGGCAACAAGTTGATCTCCTTCAAACCATACTTGTAACACCCCCAAAACCGCCAAGCCGGAAGTCGGAAAAGGCCGACCCGGTAGCCCAGGGATGTCACTCCGTACCCGAGATTAAACCCGGATACAAGGAGATTTTATAACAGAATATCCAAACCAAATTCATAAAATAATTAATTAAAACTTTAAAACTTGTCCCGCTACAAATATGAGCATTATTCCAATCTAAAATTATCTAAGTCTAACTGAAGAGCTAAAGTAAAACAAATGTGATTTACTAAACTTTTCCTATGTATGTCGAGTCGCGCTCCCGTTACTCCAGTTGGTAAAATCGGCTACTTAATATCTTCAAGTCGCGGGTTCGAACCTACTCATGTGCGTTTTTAAGGAATGTTTCCCCACAAGTGAAGTGAAAAAGGAAAAGATTTGTGAGTTCTTATTTCAAACTTATTCTCTTACAAAAATTCTTTACTCTTCAAACTTATGTGTCGTTTTTAAACTGCTTCATAATCTATTTACATGCTTGGGTGTTGCTTACTCAGTATTTTCAGCTGACTTTGGAAACTGTGGTGTTTCTTTTTGTTTCTGCACCACAGGTTTAGGTGGAAGCATGGCTTTTGGGGGAAATCGAGACACATCACTCTAGTAATTTAAATTTCACATCTAGAATTATTTTATTTAGTAGTTGAATTTTAGATTGGAATAATGCCCATATTTGTGGCGAGACAAGTTTTAAAGTTTCAATTAAATATTTTTATGAATTTGGTTTGGATATTCTGTTATAAAATCTCCTTGTATCCGGGTTTAATCTCGGGTACGGAGTGACATCCCTGGGCTACCGGGTCGGCCTTTCCGGGCTTCCGGCTTGGCGGTTTTGGGGGTGTTACAGTTGGTATCAGAGCCAGGTTATCCAAAAGGGAAATCTAAAACATGTAGGGAATTTAAAATGGACATAGGGAAAGAATTTAAAATTTGACAAGCCGTTGAGAATTTGGGTAGTCTTTGATAGGGTTGTTATGTGAAACTAATTGTTTGATGATCAATGTGTTATATTACTTGATTAGCTGCTTATTATATGCCGTGTATTGTATTGTATTTATTTATTTATTTATTTATTTATTTATTTATTTATTTATTTATTTATTTATTTATTTATTTATTTTTTACTTATACTTTAGGGTATTGTATGGATGATGCAATAGGTTATAGTGTAGGATTATGGCTAATAGAACACACCCTTGAGAGGCAACATGTGAAGCGAGGGATGGTATGAGGAAGGAGTGTCCTCACCTTTTTGACGAGATAGTTTGAGTTCCGAGGACGTCACTCCTTTAAGGGGGGAAGGATGTAACCCTTCAGATTTTAAGTACATCATTCTAGTACATCGTTATAGAATATTGCTCATCGTGCGTGACATTAGGTTGCATTTGGTAGTTATACCCTAGAATGGAGACTCTTAGTTGAGGGTCGTTTAGAATGTGGTTTCAACTTCGAGGACGAAGTTTCTTTAAGTGGGGAAGGATGTAATACCCCGTTATTTAGAAACAAGTATTTTTAGATAATATTAAGTGTTAATATGTTGAAACGGTTATTTTATGAAATTATTGAGTGTTAATATAATATTATTATAAATATTGGGTGTTAATATGCTACTATTATATTTAAAGATATTATTTGGTGTCAATATGACATGAGTATAAGTTTGGGTAGTAGTTGTTATTATTTAGAAAGTTAATTTTAATGTTATAAACTACCTAGGTGCTTTTATGTATTTATTCATAACTTATATAGTGTCTTTTAGTTGAACTTGGGGGTAGTAGTTGTACTAAGCCTAAAACTAGTGGGGTTAAAGTGTCTTTTCCCTTAAAATTAGTCATCTTCTTCCTCAAACTCTCCCATGGAGGAAGAAGACCATCTCCAACCCAAACACCACCATTACCACTCCGAATCTTCACCAAATTCGTTGATGTTTGTCCCAAATCACTCTCTATTCGATTTAAACTCATCAAGGCTCGATAATTTAGCATCAAGAAACCCAATTTCGCCAATTTTTGGTCCCGATTCAAAATCGAAGTTTTCAAAGTGGGTTTCCTCATGGAGGTTGAATTCTTCACCCTCTAGCCTATATAAACCCCCCAATCTCAGAGCAATTCTCATACAAATTCATAGCTCTCAATCTCTCCTTCAATTTCTCCCTCTCTCTCACCCAATCTCTCTCTCTCTCACCCAATCTCTCTCTCTCACCCGACGGGCTGCCCACCGCCGCCGCCGCAGCCCGCCGACGCCGCCGCAGCCGCCGCCGGCACCGCCACCGCGCCGTCGCCCTCTGCCCGCCTCACCGCCGCCACCATCGGCCTCACCATCATCAACCCGTCACTCTCTCTGGTCGGGTATGAAGAGAAAACCCGTCTCTCTCTCTCTTCTTTTGTTTTGTGTTGTTTTCTTTTTTTTCACTAAACAGTCTAGTTAGTTGGTTAATAATAATAGTTGGAAGTGAGAGAGAACAAGTGGGGGCCTGGCCTAGTGGTTAGTTGGTAGCACTTAAAACTTGGGTGTATGTGGGGGATAGGTTCCAAGTTCGAATCTCTTAGGAGACAATTCTTTTTATACAAGTTTAAAATCATCTTTTTTACTCATCTTCACTCCAAAATAAAAGTATATTTTTCTTCCTATTTATTTTTATAAGTTTATTACAAATTAGAATAAGTTATTTTCTTCAAATAGATTTGTTATTTCTTTTAAATAAAAGTTAGTTAGTTTATAACCTTTATTCTCTACTAAGGCTTGTTTGGTTATGAAAAACTACTATTTGAATTAAAAGTGTTTTTGAGGTAAAATAATATGCTTCTCTACCCTAAATAATAAAAGGGATATTTTATCTAATCTTATAAGTTATATTTATATAATTATAGCCTAGTATGTTTTAACAAATAATAAACGTTAACTTTATAAAGCGTATTTTATTATAAAAGATGTTGTTCACGTTAGCAAGGTTGGGGAGAGTTAGTAAGGGATTTATTTCATAGGACTTTGTGTGCAATATGTTGATTAGGATATGATTAAATTTGTAGGCGACAATTTCGTTGCCGAAGGATACGTCGAGTGTTACTAGGAAGCGATTTGCTTTGCTTGAGATTCAAAGTAAGTAAACATGCCAGGCCTAGCGCCCATATCTTCTTTCGTGTCTAAACTTCTTCTGTGATTTGTTGTCTCAAAATTTGAATATCTACTTGAACTGTTTATTTGAGAAAGTTTACTGATTTTACAAAGGTGATTCTATCACAACTATCACATGAAATGATAATAAGACGTAAAGACGTAAAGTGGAATAGTTGTACCGGGGATCAATATTTTGAGCTTTGGTCGATGTGGACTACGTCTCTCGACCCACTTTATTATATTTAGCTTGGTCGCAACCGCCACGAGTTCGCTCCAGTACTTACCTCTCTGGCCGCAAGAAGTCTTAGGGGGGTGTCGACACTTATGGTCTGGTAGCCAGTTATTAGTAGATCTTCCCCGTGTCAACATGGTAATATATGTGTTCTGAATGATGGACCTTTATGATTGAGAATTGGAAGTCTCGATTGGACAAATGAGGGAGTTTGTGAATATTTCCCCAATGGAGATACTAAAGTGAAAAGAGTTTGGGAATGTTTCCCCACAAGTGAAGTGAAAAAGGAAAAGATTTGTGAGTTCTTATTTCAAACTTATTCTCTTACAAAAATTCTTTACTCTTCAAACTTATGTGTCGTTTTTAAACTGCTTCATAATCTATTTACATGCTTGGGTGTTGCTTACTCAGTATTTTCAGCTGACTTTGGAAACTGTGGTGTTTCTTTTTGTTTCTGCACCACAGGTTTAGGTGGAAGCATGGCTTTTGGGGGAAATCGAGACACATCACTCTAGTAATTTAAATTTCACATCTAGAATTATTTTATTTAGTAGTTGAATTTTAGATTGGAATAATGCCCATATTTGTGGCGAGACAAGTTTTAAAGTTTCAATTAAATATTTTTATGAATTTGGTTTGGATATTCTGTTATAAAATCTCCTTGTATCCGGGTTTAATCTCGGGTACGGAGTGACATCCCTGGGCTACCGGGTCGGCCTTTCCGGGCTTCCGGCTTGGCGGTTTAGGGGGTGTTACAATACTCGCCCGAGGCTTGTTTGACGATTAGCTTGGAATCTCCCATAACCGTCAAGTTGCTTACTTCGAGTGCCTTTGCGCGAAGACTGGCAATGAGAGCCTCATACTCTGCTTCATTGTTAGTGACTGCGAAGTCAAGCTTTGTGGACATCTGTATGACTTCTCCGTCGGGTTTGGTCAAAACTATCCCGATGCCTCCACCTTTACTTGTTGATGAACCATCGAAGTGGAGTGTCCAATAGGGCAACTCAACTGCGTAGATTTCAGGTCCCTCTAAGTCTTCTTCAATTACAGGCTCAGGACTGTTATCAGGGAACTGCGCTAGCAAATCCGCCACTGCTTGCGATTTGATTGCCCGGGGGTCGAACACATGTGATGTCATATTGAGAAATGGTCATATACCATTTTGCCAATCTTCCCCCAGGAGCAGTGTGAGTCAGAAGATACCGTATAGGATCGCTCTTTGTGACCACTACTACTTTGTGCGAAGCAAAATAGTGCCTCAACTTCTCTATTACAAAGAATAAAGCAAGGCAATGACGCTCGATGTCCGTGTACCTTGATTCTGCTGGCTGCACTATGCGAGAAATGTAGTAGATGGGCCTTTCTTGACCCTCATACTCCTGAGCTAGGAGTGCCCCTATGGACCTCTTTGTTGACGTTAGATACAACAAGAGCGGTGATCCGAGCTGAGGTGCGATCATTACCTTTGACGATATCAACAGGTATTTTAGCTTTCCGAACGCAGCCTCGTGCTCTGTAGTCCAGTTGTATGCAGCATCTTTCTTAAGAAGATCACTGAAAAAGTAGGTGATTTCGGCGATCGCTGGGATGAATCTTCGCAGGTAGGATAACTTTCCCAGGAAGGTTTTCAAGGCACTTTGGTTTTGCGGCGCAGTCATGCTAGTGATCTCCGATACTTTCGTAGGATCAGGCTCTATTCCTTGACGATGTACCACGCATCCCAAGAACTTCCCTGATGTTACCCCGAATGCGCACTTCATTGGGTTCATCTTTAATTGAAAGCTTCTGCATCTGTTGAACACCTTTCGCAAATCCCCCAGATGGTCTGCCTCTTCCTTTGATTTGACGACTAAGTCATCCACATAGAATTCTACTTCCTTGTGCATCATATCGTGAAACAGGGCCATCATGGCTCGCTGATAAGTCGCACCTGCGTTTTTTAGACCAAAGGGCATAACCGTGTAATTGAAGACTCCCACCGGAGTGATGAATGCGGTTTTCCGTGCATCTTCGGGGTCCATCTTGATCTGATTGTACCCACTGAAGCCGTCCATGAAGCTGAACATGCGATGACCCGCAGTCGAATCAATAAGTAAGTCAATGTTGGGGAGTGGAAAATCATCCTTAGGGCAGAAACGATTGAGATCCCGAAAATCCACGCAAATGCGAAGCTGCCCATTCTTCTTTACCACGGGAACAATGTTAGCCAACCATGTGGGATGGTGATTTGGCTCTATGAATTTGGCATTCAGAAGTTTGACAACTTCCTGCTTGATCTTAACGTTGAGCTCCGGTCTAAAGCTTCTCGTGCTCTGCTTTACCGGTTTCGATCCTGGGATTACATCCAACCGATGCATAGTGATGCTCGTGTCCAGGCCGGGCATCTCATCGTACTCCCATGCGAACACATCTTTTTACTCATTCAGGAGTTGCAGCAATCTTTCCTCCTCCTCACCTGCGAGGTCTGCACTTAGAAAGACTGGCCTCTTCTTTTCTTCGCTCGGGCTCAGGAATACCTCCTTTAGCTCCTGCTTTTGCGGCATGGGTTTATCCTCCATGCATTCGGGCGCTTCTTTGAGTTTCTCCTCTAGAACGCTTGGCATTGGTTTGTCTGGTTCCAAAATCTGCTCAATCTGATTGATTTGCCCAGGGATATTCCCATGCTCGCGTGAGGACACCCCCGCGCACCTTCATATGCGATAACATTTCTTTCCGTTGGCGTAGAAACTCTCTATTTCCTTGCCTTAGGGGTCATGTTTCGCTATCCTCTTTAGAGTATACACATTCTTTCGCTGGTAGGCAATCCGCGGCACCTCTTCTCGCGTAGGCGGCTTTTCCTTGGCTTCCTCTCTTGTCACCATCACCCCTGCAGGTGACTGATCTTTGATGTCCTCTTAACGGGGCAAAGGATTGGGGTTGAACGGCCCCGGCGTTTGCTCGTCTGCCATCTCCGTGAACCATACCGCCTCACTGAGATGTGCTTCATCCATGTTGAAAGGGTTTGTCGAAGCTGGTATCTCAACTACTCTATCATTCCAGATAGCTTTCATCACTTGGTCAGCTGTTGAAGGGACAACATTAAAGCGATGAATCCAGGCCCGGCCTATAATCATGTGATATGTGGTGTTCGCATCTATGACATAGAATTTTGCTGAACACTTAATTTTGACGATCTGGACACCCAGGCGGATCCATCCTGTTGTCATTCTGGAGTCGCTTCCGAATCCCATCAATGGGGACGGACGCTTGACGATCTTGTGCTCTGGAATTCCTGCCAACTTCAGAGTATGGAGCGAAACAACGTTAACTGTTGCTCCTCCGTCAACGAACGCTCTTTTGAATTCTACGCCATTGATGATTGCTGTTACATACAGAGGCTTCTGGTGGCTCGCATCTGTCTTCTTATCGCTTGCGGAGAAGGTTATGACCTTTTCTGTAGAGCGAGATGCCCTGACAACTTTTCCATTGGAGACTACGAGATCCTCCTCGTAATCTTCTGCTATCCTCAGGATCGCCTTTGTCATCTCCGTCCGGCATTTTTCTGAGAAATTCATCTCGTCGAAGAACCTGCTGAACCCGTGCGACCCCTTCATCCGGTCTGCGCGTTCGTCCTCGGTGTCTATACTGTAATCCTCGTCGTTGTGAATCTCGGCAATGATGGGTAGACCATCCTCAGCAACCTCTTCAAGGTCCACAATCGAGATCATGGCGACCTCTTTGCCCTTCGGCTCTTGCTCTGCATGGGCAGGGAGTGGATTGTTTCGCACGTCCTGCCTTTGATCGCTGACGATCAGTTTGCCATTCTTCATCTTTTGGCTTACCATGATTCTGAGCTTCTTGCAATCAGCTGTAGGGTGCATGACCTTTCCGTGACATTCGCACCACTTCGGGTCTCTCACCATTTCCCTGGAAGGTGCTTTTTCGAGCGGCGGCAAGATACCGTCCTTACGCCATTGTCTGCACAGGTCGCTCGCCTCCTCTACTGAGCATGGCAGCGGTGGCGCATCGAAGTTCACTACCTTCGGCTGCTTTTGGGGCGAGATTGTATTATTCACTTCAGCCTCGCGTCCTCTCTTGTAGCTGAATCTCTCAATTTTGAAAGTGTTTCCGCTCGAGGATCTCTCAGGGGCATTCCTCTTTTTCTGTCTCTCCACTATAGGATCGATATTCTTCGTGCATTCAATTAGCTTCGAAAACGTAGGTGTTTGCAGGTTGATAAGCATACTTTTGTATTTGTCTCGCATGCATTGCAGGCATATCTCCACGAGTCTGCTTTCGAGTAGCACATCTTTGCACTCCAAGGACTTGGCCCTGAACTTCTTGATGAATGTTATTCCATCCTCCTCGCGCTTCTGGTACATCCGCGAGAGATGAATCATCGTCACCTTTTCTTCCATTTGGAAGAACTTAGTGTAAAACTTCTGGACCATGTCGTCCCAAGTCTTCACGGATCCGGCTTCCAACGTCCTGTACCACTTGTAGGCCACGTTCCCCAAGGACTTTGGGAACTCGCGCATCAGCAGCTTGGGATCAGCCCCATATGGACCCATTACATCAATGAAGCGCATGACATGCTCGTGAGCGTTCCCATTGACATCTTCGAACTTGTCCCATTTAGGAGCCTTGTACCCAGCAGGGTTAGGCATGAGGTAGATCTCTCGTGGAATGGGCAGATCGTTGTCTAGTTTCGGGATGATGGTGTCCGCGAACGATTGGTGAGCCAGAATGGTGTCTATGCGCCGTTGCAGCGACGTCATACACTCTGGAGCACTTCCCTCGGCAGCGGGAGGAGGGGTTGCTGCAGGTGGAGGCGACACATACGCCGCAGGAGGGCTAGGGACATATTGTGAATTCACATTACCCCACATTACCGTTGGAGGAGGCAAGGGATAGTGTGAGGCCGGATTAGGTACCAAAGTTGGAGGTTGAGGAATATGAGTAGTAAGAGGTAACATTTAAGCCGTTGATCCCTGAATTGAGGGTAGTTGCGTAGTTACCGGTGGAGTTTGCATGTTAGGATTGGGCGGTGTGGTTGACACTCCCAATCCTTGAGTGGTGGAGGCTCCTCCTCCCTGAGAGACAGTGGTGGCTGGTGTGGGGTTTGGAGCGAGAGTCCCCAGGACAACCATTATCCGTTCTAGCTGCGCAGATTGAGCTTTGAGAGCCTTCGCCTGACTCTGGATGGTGGCGTCCAAGGCTTCCAGCGTCGGAGCTTCACCGGCGGCTGTAGGAGTACGGCGGGCCTCCTCTCCCGAGGTGGTTTCCGTGGAAGGCGATATGTTACTGACATCATCCTCATGGTACATGGTTGCTTGCAATGGTAAGTTCACGTCGGGTTCACCAAAATGTGTACAAGAGAATCCAGCAGGGAGAACTCTGTGTACACCAAGGGGAGAGAATAAAAAATAGCACAGGAAATGTTGGGTTGTGTGTAGGGAGAGAGTAAGGCAGTAGTACTGAGAGAGAGAGAGACAGGATTCTGGCAGAGCTTTCGCGTGTCTCGAATCGTTCGTTCCCCTGTATGAAAGGGTTAACGATCCATATATAACAGAGAATGTGACCGTTGTAGTGTGGTTAATGCGCCCATCAATGGCGTCTTAATTAGCTTAACCACAACGGCACGTTCGTCCGTGTATATAGGGCCCGTTATAGCACGTTATCCGCGTATACCGGAACCGTTATGGGATTGACCGGGTTTTGACCGGATTGACCGGGTTTATGGAGCTCGTGCCATAAATCTCTCAAAAGCAGTTACTAAAGGTCGCGCGCGAGCTTGGCTCGCACGCGACAGGACTTACTCTAGCCTCCAGACCACTAAGTCCCTATAAGTCCCGTGCGATGGTGTGCGAGGGCCTGTCTCGCAGCCCCCACGGGGATCAGCGCGGCTGGTGATCCAGTGTGTGTGGAGCACAATATGGTGTGCTAGATGATTGCCACGTGGCTAAGATCTTCTTGTCCAGAAAGCACTATCTACAGATAGAAAGAGAGAGAATGGAGTGGTAGAGAATAAGTGACATGTACCTAGCTTTTATAGAGGAAGATATATGGCCAATTTCCAATACAATTATAAAGAAGAAAATACAACTCCGAGATGGAAATTCAAATCCACGGGCTCCATTTGGATGAGCAACGGATTTGACTATAGAAACAAAATACATTGTGCGATAGTCTTCTTCCTCTCTCTAAAAAACTCTTCCAGAAACCCTAAACCCACTTCCTTCTCCTCAGGCGGCGGCGGCTCCTCCTCCATGAAGTTGCTGCCAGCCAGCCACTCCTTGTGACCACCCTCGCCCCTCCGACCACACTGTCATCTCCTGCACGGCCTCTCGCCGCTCCCCACCGGCTCCAAGCGAGGCCATTTTTAGCCCGTGACGGTTGCTCCAAGTCCACGCAACACCAGCTCTCCCGCCGGTATCGAAGTCGAGAGCGCCCCTCTTCGACGTCCCAGGGGACTCCAAATCTGGCCTCCAACTACCCTGTCTCCTCTCCTGTCACCGCCGCCGTCATGGCCAGAAGCTCCGACGCCTCCTTCACCACGGACGTTGCTGACGCCCTTGCTGCTTGCCACCGCCCTCCCCTTTCGCTCCAGTCGTCTCTCCGTTCATCCTCCATCAGCCACCCCCCTTGGCTCGACTTCCACGTATGCTCTGTGGAGCTCCAGGTTCTCACCCTTCCCCCTCCCCCCGTTCTAGATCTGAATTGGCTAAGTTTTACGGAGTAGTCCCCTCACTGCCCACCAACACCACCAATATTGCATCTATGATGGCTCTCCGGGTGAGATTTGGTCTTCCATTTTGCTTGTTGCGTTCACCGATCCTTGCGTCGGCTGATGGAATCCGGTTTTGGTCGTCCTACGGCGAAGACTTTGGTGGTGCGGCTGCCTCGTGTCGCAGCATCTCCAGCCTCTGTTTAGGTCACGGATGTGCCGTGTTTTTGGGCCGTTTTGGTTTGGGCCTTCTCATGGTGTGTTTCTGAGGAGATAGAGGCTCTAGGGCCTTCCTGGGCCGGATCTTTTCAGCTTTGGGTAGTTTATTGTGGGGCCTTTGAGCTTGTATCCCAATAGGTGAGGACTGTTCTTTTTAGGTAGTGACTCGTTTATGGTAGAAGATTTGGCTTGTTTTCTGTTTTTTCCGTTTGGGGGTATGCCCCCTTTTCTTTATATAATCATTTTTTCTTATTAATGTGATCTCTTTCATTGCCAGTGAAAACAAAAAGAATTTGATTATAAATTTGAATTTCAAAGGTTGTAGGATCAAGTCATTTTCCAATACAGTACTAAGCTCGAAATTTGCTTTGAGAGTTTTAGCCCCAACAAATCATTCACAACATAACGGATTTCAAATGATGACTAAGTTCATGTCATTTCATATATTACACATTTGAGCTATATTATGGCTCTCTTTTCATACATCTTATTAATATTCGATTACCGCTTTCCCCAAACTAATTTCAGTTATGTACATAAAATCCTCTTGCTTTGAATCCAAATCTGAATTCAGATTCTGTATCCAAACGCAACCTTAGAGTGCATTTGATAACCCGGGTTTGATTATTACAGGGTAACATAGTGATTTGGTATATTCTAAAGTCTGTTGTAAGCCTATTACTCAAAAAATATAAGACCATATTTCATAGTACTTCTATCATTTTCAATGATAATTAAGAGATCTTGCTATGACAAGGAAGCATGTTTTGCTAGGAGGTTGTTTAAAAAAGTGATGTATAGTGATTTTACTCACGTAATAATCAAAGTTATGGGAACCCCAAGGGACTGGTGGCCTAGCGGTTGAGGTTTGGAATTGAAATTTAAGGGTTTTCTCTCCTTATGTCTTTCGAATCGCACGAACGCCAGTTATCTTTGAGCTTACTAAGAATCTATATGACTATCAAAAACCATAGATGTTGATGTCTCCTAGAATTTTGTAAATTTATCGAGGGGCGCGCAAGTTGGCTCGAACTCCACTGAAAAGTACCCTCAAATAATAATAATAATAAGGGTAAAAGACAAAAACCACCCCTCGAGTATGGGTTATATAGAAAAACATCCCTCGTGTTTGGGGATATAAAAAAACCACCCTTGGCAGCTAACGGTGACTAACGAAAACTAACGGAACACACTACATACCAATTTTATCCTCAAATGAAAAAAACAATTACCCTACTATATAAGTTTATTTCCTTCCTTCTCCTCCTCATTTCCTAACCCTCCTCACCAACCTCATCTCTTCCTCTCTGTGTTCCTCCTCTTCAACAGACATACCTCTCCATCACCACCCTCTTGTTTGGGGCTTTTTCATTCATTTGTGATTATCTGAACGGGTAACATTCACATTTACATGTTGCCAAAATCTTAACACTTTCGGTGACTTCATCCCGGTTTAAACCAAAAGAGTTCACCGATTCCTCACCATTTATGTACATCTGAGTCAAATCAGTCATCTCTGCCTCCTCCCAAAGTCGTCAATCATTAGCCATCGCGACACAACTATTTCAGATCTCTCACTGTCACCTTCCGATCTGCTTCCGATCTGCTTGCTTGATGGATTCGTCCGTTTGCTTTGTTATGTCTCCTCTGTTGCTATTTCCGAAATTCCGCCAAGATCGGACTCTAGGAAGGCAACTACTGGCCGGAAATCGATCGTGCTTCCACCAAATCCAACCATCAGCGCCTCATCTCGTCTCTTCATCCACTGAACCCAAATATCGACCATCACCGCCTCTTTTCTTCTTCGGATCTACGATCGTCTTCGAATGCTGCGACCAGTCCCGACCGGTGTGGCGGCTGTGGGGGTTGCGGATCCGGGCGAAGGCAATTGGTGGTGGTGGCATTGGAGCAGTCGGAGGATTGACAGGGGATTGGGTTGCAGTATGGTGTTGAGGGGTCTCTCGCGCCGCTCAAGAGTTGAGCATGTTCTGCTTCTTCTTCTGTAAATCTCTCTCTCTCTCTCTCTCTCTCCGTCTGTTATGGTTTATCTTCTTCTCTATATTGCGTATATCTGTAAATTGGGTGCTTGATTTGTTCTACTTCTTATTCTTTTATAAATTAATGCATTCATCAGTAAATTGATTTATTGATCTGTTATGGTGGATGTTTTAGTTGATGCTGTGTTGTTGATGGTAACAGAGAACAGAGGCAGAGAGGGAGAGATAGTTAGACAGAGAGAGAAAGAGAGAGGGTGTGATGGAGAATTGGTACTTTTGTTATTTAGGGGTGGCGGCGGCGGCGGTGAGGCGGCGGCGTTCAAGAACACAAGAACACGAACAAAGTTAACAAAAAAACACAAATAGGGGCAAAATATTCATAAAAAATTAGATTGTACCGTTTAGTAGCTGACACGAACAGAAGTGTGGTATTTGTCTAACGTCCTTCCACTGACAAGGGTGGTTTTTGTATATCCCCGAACACGAGGGGTGTTTTTGTATATAACCCATACTCGAGGGGTGGTTTTTGTCTTTTAACCTAATAATAATAATAATAATAATAATAATAATAATAATAATAATAATAATAATAATAATAATAATAATAATAATAATAATAATTAAAAGTGTGTAATGTAGACTAAATACAGGACCTAAATACTCTAGAAGGGGGGGGGGGTTGAATAGAGTATGGAAACTTTTTGCAAAACTTAAAGTTTAACAGGATAGCTTTGTGTGAAACTTGAAATCTCAAGGCCTGAGATTTTGTAAACTGTCTGAAACTCACTAAGGCAAAATTGTAAGCTTCAAGGCCTTGAGCTGTGAACAACTCTAAACAGCTTTTAAACCCTAGTTTGATTTGAGTTGTATGCAGCAGATAATAATCAAACAGAAAAGTAAAGAACACAAAGCAATTTACAGAGTTCAGTCCCAATGGACCTAATCTCTGCATGAGGGATCTAATCCCACCAGGATTGGGCAAACACTTCTTATTACTCACACAGAAACAGCCCTAGATCTTCAAGCCTAAGTGATTTCCCTTACACCTATACAGCTTGTGGTTCCAAACCTATCTAGTTCCAGCTACAAACTGTTGAGCTAACAAGAACCTCTTGTTGTTCACTTGAACAACCAACCACTAGGTTAAGTGAGGTTTAAAATAATATAGAGATACACAGATGAAGTACAAATGAAGAACACAGTATAAAGATAAGTTGTTGAAGCCTGTAAGTGTTCTTCAGGAATGACTGGATTGATTTGATCTTCAGAAGTCTGGAATGAAGCTTGAATGATTGTGTGTTTGAATGGATGATCTCCCACGAATTTGTCACACCTCTCAGAGTATTCTGCAAGCCTCTCTCTTCCTTCAAAATTCAAACCAGTCTCTTTTATCCACAGCTGCAACTGATTGAGAGATTTTAGGATCTCAGTTCCTACAAATCCTCCTTCTGTTTTCAACTTAAATTCAAACAGCTTCAGGTGGATATCCGTTGGAGTTTGTTGAGATTTCTCCTGCACGTTTAACAAACCTGCAACAGCCAAGAAACACTGCAACAACACAATCCAAACAACTAACAGTACTGAGACTGTTTGGTTATACAGTTTCTGATAAAACTGTTTAATAAATTTAGAACATTAATCTGCATATCCTCTAGAACAAATAAGATATGAAAAACAAGTTTAAGACACTTAGAAGTGAGTAAATAATCACAATACTAAGAGTCATAACCTGCAAGAAAGATCAATCAAGTTCTGTAAAAACTGTTAGTAGCTCAAGGCATATCTCAAGGCCTTGGAGCTCTGAACCTGCTTCACAACATTTCAAAATTAAACCCAGATAACTTTGATTCTTCCTGTTCTGATCATCTGCAATTGTGTTAGATGTATAAATAGTACAAACCAAAAATACATACCATAAACCACTGATTTGCATAATCAGATATCCAATTCTGCAACACTAAGATGTTAGAACACATAGCAGAATAAGCAATCTCAAGGCTTTGAAGTTCTGTCAATCTCAAGGCCTTGAGATAACTAACAAGTCTTTGCTGCTAATGTCTTAGCCTTTTGTCTTTCATCACTCAAAACAATTACCAATCAAAGCACATTCAGGGATCTTGACTCAACAATCTCCCCCTTGATGAAAGACAAAACCTACAGTCTTGCATAGATCTTCCTGCCACTCATATTCAAACATTAAATAACCACAATTTGCAGAAACACATATATATACTGAACCTAAACAGATAACCAGAGAATAAATATTACAAAATACCACAGAATTACCACAGAAATAAAATTAACCAAAATAACTAAAGGCCAACTCTTATTATTTACTGGATACTGCAAACAAAACACAAATACATTCTCCCCCTTTTTGACTTTCATCAAATAAGGTTGAAGAAATGTAGGATCTTTACTCAGAGTTTAAAAATTAACTTAAAACAAAAACTAGCTAAAAAGTCAAGGCCTTGAGACAGAAAAGATAGAAGAGAATGAGAAAGATGGTCAAAGCTTTGGCAGTCTCTGATCTTCACTTCTTCTTTGATGTCTGGCCTTTCTCTGAGCCTTCCCCAATTTCTTCCTCACTTGCAGCTTCTTCTGCAGACTGATTACCTTCTTGTTCAGCTTCAAATTCAGCAACCACTTCTTGGATTATCTCATCTACTTTCTTCTTAGCCTGTGCTGAATCTACCTCTGTAGCTGCATCAACACCTGTGTCTTCATCAGCATCTACCTCATCAGTTTTCTCAAACAAGTCTTTTGAAGCTAGCACCACTGGAATTGTCTTCTTCTTCTTCTTCTTCTTCAGAAACTCTCCTAGCTTCTCTTATGAATCCACACTGGTGTCATGAATAGTAGCAGAAGGTATCTTCTCCAGATTCAAGCCCTTGATGACAACATCTAACTTTCCATTCATAGTATTCATCAAACCCTTGAACTGATGAAATTCAGTTGACAGGTCAAACAACCTCTGCCTGAGATCCTCAATCTCAACTTGCTGATCTTCTAACTTCTCAACCAGCAGAGAGTAATTGGCTTGCCCTTTCCCAGATGCAGTCCCCTTAGGCTTCACAAACTCCTTCTCAGCAAGTTCCTCCTTTGACAAATCAGAATAGAATTTCCAATGTCCTTTCCTAGTCTGAACCACCCCAATCCTCTGAAGTGAAGTCTCATCTATCATCCCAAATCCACCAGTAATATTTTCTTCTCCTTTAACAGGCACATAAAAATACTCAAAGAAAAGAGGTAACAGGTTGGCATATGGAAGAGGATGGTTTCTAGTCCTGGTTGCACAATAAATCATATGTTCCATCACAGCTGTAGGCAGGTCTATCTCAAACCCTTGAGATATCAGATACATCAAAAACAAAACTTTATCAGTTACCAGCTCTCTTGAGTTCTCCCTGGGAACTACACTCCTCATCAAAATAGTAAACAAAATCTTGGCTTCACAGTTGAGCACAGAGTGTGTCAACTGTTTTGGACCAGAGGGAACACCTTCAACAAAGAATATCTCCTTTGCCTTATCTAAACACTCATTCCTATCAGGATAATCTCCAACATTGTATTTCCTAGGAATGCCCAAGACTTTGGCAAAAGTCCTATGATCTAACCTCAAATCCACACCAGCCACTTTAGATGTTAAAACCATTTTCTCATCACCTTCAGACACCAAGTTCAGATAAAATAACCTAGTTAACCTAGGATAAGCTTTTGAACTAGGATTTAAAACTTTCCAAACAGCAGTTTCCCTCAATTTTCTCATGCCATCTATGTCCAGTTTATCCAATAACTCATCAGAAATCATGCTACAGAAGGCCACTTTAGATGATGCATACCCTTGCATCCAAACTGTCCTAACTTCAGAACTAATAAACCACTCAGTTGGAAGTAAATTCTTACCTTGATATCCTTTCTTAGTTGCAGCAGCAACTTGTTTAAACCTAGTATTCTTCTCAGAGGGTTTGGTCTTCTCTTGTACTCCTTCAGTTGATTTCTTCTGGCTCTCCTGAGTTGACTTCCCTTTTTTCTCTTCAGTAGCCTTTTTCTTTTCTCCCCCTTTCTTATTCTCTGACCTAGGTTGATCACCACCCTGAGTCTCCTGTTGTGGATCAACACTTGAGCCTTCATCTCCCTTCTCTGTCCTTGACTTCTTTGCAGGAGGGGTATCCTCATGCAAACTTTGAGTGTTTTCTGAATCTGAATCAGAAATCACTATCTTCTCCTTCTTGTTTGCTCTCTTCTTGGATCTGCCAGAGGGCTTCCCCTGTTGCTGAATTCTGGCTGATTTGCGCTCCATTTTAGGGTTTAGGGTTTTGATAAGATAATGTGATTGAGAGGATTTGTGTGAGAGAGAGAGAGAGTAGTCGCAGAAAATTGGAAGAGAATGTGAAGAAAAAGCCCTGACTTTCATCTTAATGTAGGTTGAGAGGATGAGTCATAAAAGGACTCTGCAATATCTACATGCAAAAATAGAATCTTGAAAAATCTTTTTGGAATATTTTAGAAAATTCTCTGAGTAATTCAAATATTATACAGTTATCTAAAAAGATAAGATATAATATTTGATGATCCAATTTTTTTTAAAAATTACAGATATTATCATGACCTGGAGAACAATCTCAAGGCCTTGAGATTTTCTACAGATTGAGAAACTTCAAAGCTTTGAGCTATACTTTCAAGGCTTCTGAAAGTATAATCTCAAGGCTTTGAGATTCGAACACATTTACACATATAGATACTAATAATCCCCCTAAACCAATGCATCCTTGTTTAACATCCCCAATTCAAGCCTTAGAGATGAAAACCTATCATCTGGCAAAGGTTTAGTGAAAATATCAGCAATTTGCATTGAAGTAGAGATAAATTTTAAAACAACATCACCTTGTTCTGCATGATCTCTAAGGATGTGATGTCTCGCATCTATGTGCTTTTTCCTTGAGTGCTGAACTGGATTCTTAGAGATTGAAATAGCACTTGTATTATCACAATGAATTGGCACATTTCTGAAGTTGTAGTCAAGATCTCTAAGTTGCTGAGCAATCCATAGCACTTGTGAACAGCAAGCACCAGCTGCAATGTATTCAGCTTCTGCAGTTGATAGTGCTACAAAATTTTGCTTTTTGGAATGTCAACTGATCAATGAAGATCCAAGAAATTGACAGCATCCAGAAGTACTTTTCCTGTCTACTTTATAACCTGCAAAATCTGCATCTGAATAGCCACTCAACATAAAATTAGATCTTCTTGGATACCAAAGCCCTAAGTCTCTGGTTCCATTTAAATATCTAAAAATTCTTTTAATTCAGTTAGATGACTTTCCTTAGGATCTGCTTGAAATCTAGCACACATACAGACACTAAACATAATGTCAGGTCTGCTAGCAGTTAAATACAATAGTGATCCAATCATACCTCTGTATTCCTTCTGATTCACACTCTTACCAGTGGAATCTTTGTCTAAAGAGAGTGATGAACTCATAGGGGTCTTAAGCACCTTGGACTGTGACATGTTGTACTTATTCAATAAGTCCTTGGTATATTTTCCTTGATGCACAAAAAATCCTTTCTTCATTTGTAACATATGAAGTCCAAGAAAGAAATTTAGTTCACCCATTAGGTTCATCTCAAACTCCCTGCCCATCAGACTAGAAAACTCTTTTGAAAGAGCATCATTAGTAGCACCAAATAATATATCATATACATAAATCTGAACTACTAACAAATCACTTTGTTGGTGTTTAATGAAAAGAGTTTTGTCTACTAATCCTCTCCTGAAATTGTTTTCAAGTAGAAATTTTGAAAGTCTGTCATACCAAGCCCTTGGAGCTTGTTTTAAACCATAAAGAGCTTTATCCAATTATAAACATGATCAGGAAACTTTTCATCTTCAAAACCAGGAGGTTGTGCTACAAAAACATCTTCTTGTAAATATCCATGTAGAAAAGCACATTTGACATCCATTTGATAAAGCTTTATGTGATTATGAGATGCAAAAGCAAGAAGTATTCTAATAGCTTCTAACCTGGCAACAGGAGCAAAAGTATCCTCATAATCTATACCTTCTTCTTGATTATATCCTTCAGCTACCAGTCTGGCTTTATTTCTTACCACTTTGCCATTCTCATCAAGCTTGTTTCTGAATATCCATCTTGTTCCAATAACTGACTTCTCTTTAGGTCTAGGAACTAAATTCCAAACCTTGTTCCTTTCAAACTCATTCAACTCACTCTGCATTGCAATAATCCATTCTGCATCTTCCAGAGCTTCCTTGGTATTCTTAGGCTCAATCAAAGATACAAATGCACTGCAAGCACATAAGTTCTTCAATTGTCCTCTTGTCTGTGTTCTAGTTGATGGATCTGATATAATATTGTCAGCTGGATGGTCTGCAAGGTACTTAAACTTCTTTCTTGGTACCCATGAGTATTCTCCTTCAAGGATTTGAGTCCTTGAAACAGTAGAGGGAACATCATAGAAAGTTTCAGCTTCTGTCTCAAGGCTTTGAGATTTTGGTTCAGCAGGAGGTTCAAGGCCTTGAGATTCTGCTGGTTGATTCTGTACAACAGTTTTGCTCTTGTCTTCTTTCACAGCATCATCATCTGATTCATGCTTATTCAAATCCAGCTCTGCAAAACTTTCACTCAGAGAATCTTTAGTACTTTCATCAAAAATTACATGAATGCTCTCTTCCACAATCTTGGTTTTTCTATTATAAACTCTATAAGCCTTGCTAGTTTGAGAATATCCAAGAAATACACCTTCATCACTTCTAGCATCAAACTTACCAAGATTGTCTCTACCATTATTATGCACAAAACAGATACAACCAAATGGCTTAAAATAAGAAACAGTAGGCTTTCTCCCTTTAAACAGTTCATAGGGAGTCTTTTTCAAAATAGGTCTAATCAAGCATCTATTCAGCACATAATTGGCAGTATTAACAGCTTCTGCCCATAAAAACTTTGGCAAGTTACTTTCAAGCAGCATGGTTCTGGACATATCCTCAAGTGTCCTATTTTTCCTTTCAACTACTCCATTTTGCTGTGGAGTTCTAGGTGCAGAAAAGTTGTGTGAAATGCCATGCTTTGCACAAAACAAATCAAAGTCAAGTTGATAAAATTCTCTGCCATGATCACTTCTAATGGATGCAACACGTAAGTTTTTCAAAGTTTGAAGTTCTTTGCACAATCTAGAAAACTCAGATAAAGCTTCAATTTTGTCCCTGATAAACATCACCCAAGTAAATCTAGAATAATCATCAATTATAACAAGCATATACCTCTTATCTTTTGGGTTCTGAACTCTCATAGGACCACACAAGTCCATATGCAGCATTTCTAAGGGTCTAGAAGTACTTACAAAGTTCTTTGGCTTGAAAGAGCTTCTGGTCTGTTTACCTTGTACACATGCCTTACAAACCTCATCATCTGAAAGTTTCTGTGATGGTAAACCTCTTACCAAGTCCTTTGAGATGATCTTATTCAAAGTATGTATACTAATATGCCGAAGCTTTTTGTGCCAAAGCTTTGAATCTTCCTTCAAGGCCTTGAGGCATTTTAGCTTATCACCTGCAACACTGTTAGTATTCATGGCATATAGATTATATGACCTAGGAGCAGTGAGTATGCAATCACCAGATTTCTCATCTTGCACCACACATTTCTCCTTGTCAAATACAGCTTTATAACCTTTATCACATAACTGAGAGATACTAAGCAAATTATATTTAAGTCCATCTACCAGATAAACATCAGATATAGAATTTGTAGAACCATTACCAATACTACCTATACCAATGATATTGCACTTTGCTTTGTCACCAAGTGTACTTGTTCCTCCAAATTTCTCTGTAAGTTCAGTAAAGAGAGACCTCTTTCCACTCATATGTCTGGAACACCCACTGTCTAATATCCATTTCTGATCTTTCAAGGCCTTGGTGACATCCTGCAAAAACAAATCATTGCCTCAACAGGCTGTTAGACCAAGTGCAGAACTTTGAGTCATACTCAAAATCAGCCATAATAGGTGGCCTAGTTCCTTTTGGAACCCAAATCTGCCTAACCTGTCCCTTAAGCTGATAAGGATAAGTATTCCTCATAATATGAGGTTCTGATCTTCGGAAGGGACAAGTTAATCTGACATGACCAATTTTTCCACAATAATGACATTTTGGAGAATGTCTGCTACCAGATTTGACAAAAGTATTTTGGCCTTTCTTTAGAAAATTTGGATTATAGCCAATCCCACTTTTATGCATTGATTTCAGACTTCCTTCAAGAATGAGATTTAGATTATGTTCTGAGCCTGTAAACTTAGCTAGGACCTTCTTGGACTCTTGAAGTTTCTCAGTCAAAGTACAAATCTGTTGTTCTAAATTCTCAGAATGAGCTTTTAGATCAGCATATCTTTCAGTTAAAAGAGTGTTTTGATCAACAACCTCTTTTATCTGTGCCTTCAAGACTTTGAACCTGCTGTCCAAGGCCTTGAAGTCTTTTTCCAGCTTTGTCTTAGAAACTTCAACAGTTTTGTTTGAAAATACTAGTTCCAGGTTTTCTTTTACCTGCTCATGAACCTTAATCTTTAAATCAGAAATCTCATTTCTATAACTCTCTTCATTCAAAAACATACTTTTGAGAATTTCAGAAAGTACATCAGATGGACTAGCAAGTAAATTTTTTACCATGTCTTCAATGTGTCTGTCTGATGAACTTTCCTCATTATGCTTTTCCATGAAGCATAAGTTTGCTTGCTCTTCTTCTGTGTCTGAATCACTTGATGAATCAGAATCACTCTAGGAAGCCATCATGGCTTTCTTCCTTCTGTTGTCACCATCCTTTTTCTGAAAGTTCATGTTCTTCTTCTTTTGTGGACAGTCCCTTACTAAATGATCTGCATCACCACACTCAAAACAATTCATTACTTTAGTTTTATGTGACTGTGATGAAGATTTACCTTTGTAATCCTTGCTGCCTGAAGGTCTTGATCTTTCTCTGCTGTAATCCCTATTACCAGAGTTTCTTTTCTTTTTGAGATTCCTGACCAAGGCCTTGGAGATCAATGCTAAAGCCTCTTCATCATCAGGTTCCTCCTCAGTCTCAAGGCTTTGAGATTTTTCAATGTCTTTTGCCTTAAGAGCTAGGTTCCTGATATTTTCACTCAAATCACCTTCCACATACTTCATGGACATTTCATGAGCTAGCAGCTTTCCTTGTAGATCATCTAGCTGAAGAAGACTCAAGTCCTGAGCTTCCTCAATGGCTGTTGTCTTTGGCTCCCACTTTTCTTTTGGCAAGCTTCTCAGAATCTTTCTGACCTTCTTTTCATTTGAGAACCTCTTTCCCAAAGACTCCAGGTTGTTCAACACATTAGTGAATCTTTTGAACATTTCCTTGATGGTTTCATCTGAATTCATCTTGAACAATTCATATTGCCTCAGAAGTATGTTGATTTTTGTCTGCTTAACCTGGCTGGTTCCTTCATATGTCACAACCAGTTTATCCCACACTTCTTTGGCACTTTTGTAGTTTGACACTTTGTTGAACTCATCTGCATTCAAAGCACAATATAGCAAATTCATAGCTTTGTAATTTTTGGATACCTTTTCCAGTTCAGTAACTGAGAGATTTTCCTCAGACTTGACAGTTCTGACTCCATAAATTGTAGTGTAATACTCATGAGGACCATTCTGAACTATTGACCATAGTTCCATGTCTTGATCTATGCTGAACATCTTCATCAAAGCCTTCCAATGCATGAAATTGTCACCACAGAACAATGGAGGTCTGTTAGCTGCCCTTCCTTGTGAGAATCCACCATCTCCTACATTACTCATAGTCACCAGATTGTTAGATCTAAAAACAGTGACACAAGCTCTGATACCAATTGAAAGTGTGTGATGTAGACTAAATACAGGACCTAAATACTCCAGAAGGGGGGGGGGGTTGAATAGAGTATGGAAACTTTTTGCAAAACTTAAAGTTTAACATGATAGCTTTGTGTGAAACTTGAAATCTCAAGGCCTTGAGATTTTGTAAACTGTCTGAAACTCACTAAGGCAAAACTGTAAGCTTCAAGGCCTTGAGCTGTGAACAACTCTAAACAGCTTTTAAACCCTAGTTTGATTTGAGTTGTATGCAGCAAATAATAACCAAACAGAAAAGTAAAGAACACAAAGCAATTTACAAAGTTCAGTCCAAATGGACCTAATCACTGCCTGAGGGATCTAATCCCACCAGGATTGGGCAAATACTTCTTATTACTCACACAGAAACAGCCCTAGATCTTCAAGCCTAAGTGATTTCCCTTACACCTATACAGCTTGTGGTTCCAAACCTATCTAGTTCCAGCTACTAACTGTTGAGCTAACAAGAATCTCTTGTTGTTCTCTTGAACAACCAACCACTAGGTTAAGTGAGGTTTAAAATAATATAGAGATACACAGATGAAATACAAATGAAGAACACAGTATAAAGATAAGCTGTTGAAGCCTGGAAGTGTTCTTCAGGAATGACTGGATTGATTTGATCTTCAGAAGTCTGGAATGAAGCTTGAATGATTGTGTGTTTGAATGGATGATCTCCCACGAATTTGTCACACCTCTCAGAGTATTCTGCAAGCCTCTCTATTCCTTCAAAATTCAAATCAGTCTCTTTTATCCACAGCTGCAACTGATTGAGAGATTTTAGGATCTCAGTTCCTACAAATCCTCCTTCTATTTTCAACTTAAATTCAAACAGCTTCAGGTGGATATCCGTTGGAGTTTGTTGAGATTTCTCCTGCACGTTTAACAAACCTGCAACAGCCAAGAAACACTGCAACAACACAATCCAAACAACTAACAGTACTGAGACTGTTTGGTTATACAGTTTCTGATAAAACTGTTTAATAAATTTAGAACATTAATCTGCATATTCTCTAGAACAAATAAGATATGAAAAACAAGTTTAAGACACTTAGAAGTGAGTACATAATCACAATACTAAGAGTCATAACCTGCAAGAAAGATCAATCAAGTTCTGTAAAAACTGTCAGTAGCTCAAGGCATATCTCAAGGCCTTGGAGCTCTGAACCTGCTTCACAACATTTCAAAATTAAACCCAGATAACTTTGATTCTCCCTGTTCTGATCATCTGCAATTGTGTTAGATGTATAAATAGTACAAACCAAAAATACATACCATAAACCACTGATTTGTATAATCAGATATCCAATTCTGCAACACTAAGATGTTAGAACACATAGCAGAATAAGCAATCTCAAGGCTTTGAAGTTCTGTCAATCTCAAGGCCTTGAGATAACTAACAAGCCTTTGCTGCTAATGTCTTAGCCTTTTTTCTTTCATCACTCAAAACAATTACCAATCAAAGCACATTCAGGGATCTTGACTGAACAACAACAACAACAACAACAACAACAACAATAATAATAATAATAATAATAATAATAATAATAATAATAATAATAATAATAATAATAATATAAGAGAGACTTTCACCCCCTCTAGTTTCATTAAGGACACTTTCACCCCTTCCAATTTGAGAAAGGACACTTTCACCCCTTTAATAAGTCGAACTTCAGAAAACTTACAGTCTATATTATTACTCCGTTTGTATGGAGTCGGGAACTTTCGTTAAAAATATTTTTTAGGACAAATTTTCCCTCATGTTATGAAAATTTTAATGATTACTCAATGGTACATTAGACTTTTTTCATAATATGGGGGGTCAAATTTGTCTCCAAAATTAGGGTAACAGACAAAATCCACCCCTCGAGTATGGGGTATATACAAAAACACCCCTCGTGTTCGGGGATATATAAAAACCACCCATGTCAGAGTTAGGAGGTAACAGTTCTCTAACGGAGGGGTACAAAGACACATCTACCCTTACATGAAAGAAAAATTACACTGTTATAAATACTCTTTTCTCCTCATTGCAACCCTAGCCGCCTCTTTCCCCACCCCCCCTCTCTCTGCGTGTGTGTCTCTCTTCAATTACCGGCGGCACCGTTCTCCCTCTTCCCCGAAATCAACCACCAAACATCTGTATCAAGATCGAAGCTTTTGAAGAAGGGGGTGGGCTTCTTTATCCTCCTCACTTGCACAAAGCTCTGTTTCAAAATCGGAGCTTTTGAAGAAGACACTCGAAAATGGAGGCGAGTTCCACCAGAGCTGAAGACGAGAGGCTTCTCAGAATCTCGGAAAAGGTCCTGCAGAAGCAGGATCTGAACGGCTCGAAAGAATTTGCCATATTGGCTCAAGATATGGAGTCACTGTTGGAAGCCACCGATCAAATCTTGGCCGTCATCGATGTTCTGCTCGCTTCCCAGAGGCGGATGCAATACCCATGACTGGTACGGCATTTCCAGGAAACATCGCACAACGACCCCTCTTCTCTCAATCAGCGACAAAGAGAACGAGGATCGGGGCTGGTTGTGTTTCAAGGGTTTTTGAGGTTCCACCACAAAAACCCACTTCCTCTGTCGCTTCTCTGGTTCAATCGACACTAATTGGGTCACGGCTAATTCTCCCTCTCTGGGTTCGGCGGTGGTCGATTCCTGCCCAATTTGAGTTGTGACTTCTTGATCTGGGTGGGTCTTCAATTTCTGTTAGTGGGTTTTTGTGTGTTTGCATTCTTGGGTTTTGCTCCTTGAATGCCGAGATTGGGTTTTGCACTTTTGCTCGATTGATTTGCAGAAACCATGAAGAACCCAAATAACTGAAAAAAAACATCGCCATGGAAATGTTGTTGTTCTTTGGTTCTGGTGTTCGTTGATTTTTTGTGTGGTATCGGTTTGTGCTGTGTCTCTTGATTGCCCCCTCTAGCAGGCGATGATGATGAATCTGATTTATTGTAGTGGCTGAGAAATTGTTACTTTCTTGGCGAGACAATTAATTTTGCTTATAGGTGCAATCTTTCTGCCTCTCTTCAATTACAGATCTGAGCCTCATGTTAAAATGTGTTCTTTGTTGTTAGCTTGTTTTTTTGTTTACATGTCCGAGCAATGATAAAAATTTGTTGTTGTTATTTGTTTTTGTTATTGTTGTGGCGGCGGCGTGGTGGTGGTGGTGTTGCTGGTGGTGTCAAGAACATCAAGAGAGGTGGTCAAGAACACTAAGAACATCAAGAACAAGAACACAATGAACAACAAAATACAAGTAGGGGCAAAATGATCATGAAATTGACAGATTGCACCCCTATACTTACTAATTGTAAAAGAAGGGTGCTTTTCGTCTAACGTCCATCCACTGACAGGGGTGGTTTTTGTCTCGACAGGGGTGGTTTTTGTATATCCCCGAACATGAGGGGTGTTTTTGTATATACCACATACTCGAGGGGTGGTTTTTGTCTTTTACCCCCAAAATTATTTTTAATGACACATCCCACTCGCAGACCAAGGACATCACAATCAGATATTGTTAATTACTTGAAGTTCGGCACACTCAAGGGATGAAAGTGTTCTTTAATGAAACTAGAGGGGCTAAAAGTGTCATTTACCCTAATAATAATAATAATAATGATGATGATGATGATAATAATAATAATAATAATAATAATAATAATAATAATAATAATAATAATAATAATAATAATAATAATAATAATAATAATAATAATAATAATGATGATGATGATGATGATATAAGATACTGTTATATTAGAGATTCTCATACAAAGAACAACTTGTACTAATATATTACCCAACTGCACAAAAAATATATTTATTTTCTTTTTGAAGAGATTTGGTGGTTGGACTACTACCTTGTGAATGGCATGGTCTTTTTATACTCGAGCCTATTTCTTATTAAACGGTGACATCCAGCCATCCACATCTCTACGTTGGTGTAGCGATTACAAGCTTGCTAACACAAGCAAGCATGTTATGCAAGGAGATTATTAAAAGCAAGTTTGACAAGTGTTTAAAAATAGGAAAACAACTAAGAGTATAGTAAAATTAGTTTCTTAAATTAAAAAACAATTTCCTCAAAAATAAAAATAAAAAGCAAATTCTAAAAGACATAGAAAAATAAATACTTTGTGTGTGAAGATAGTTCCGCGGAGTTGGGTAAATGATGTGTATGGGACAGACTAAATTTTGGATGGACGAATGAGAGAATTACATAGATAGGGGATAAGAGCAAGTTGATTGCCCAGTGAGAGATAAATTTGATGTGGGCGCACATTCTCATGAGAGTTCACGTGTTGTTCTTGTTATGGCAAATGGGGAGGTGCCTTTATATAGGCATATGTTGTGTGGTGTTGGGGCCCCTTCGACTCCAGAATCATGAGACGGTTACCTCACTCAATATGAGGATGTGACATATGTTCTTAGCATGTGATCTAGACATGGGGTCCACTTGTAACCAGCGTGAACCTTTCGACCACAAGAGACCTGCATGTTATCTCTTAGGTTGCTGATGCCTGTTATTCTATATTTCTTGGAAGGACTGCCATCGATATGACTTTTCACTATCAAAATTAGTTTTGTACTTACGAGTTGCTTTATTCACATATTATTTCCATTGTGTAACCAATTTGAAACAAGTTGATACTATTGTATGGCTCCCAATAGATAAAGAACTTTACGGTGTCTTCGGCCTACAACATCCTTACCTCAGCTTCAGAGCAACCACCACAACTCAAGAAATAGAAGAAACTCTGAAAAGTGGCTATCGTCTATTAGACATCTACATTTGATCTCAATCAAGTGAAGAAATGTTTTTGGACTAAAACGAATTCACTGCCAAACAAATGACATGAACTCCAGATTGAGCATAAGCTGTTGGATGGGGATCTCATCTTTTAATCTTATTCATTGTTTCTTTATTACCTGAACAACGTCGTTGTGCTAATTGAAGAGTTAGTTACTAAGCTCTCTTCTGATTGGCCAACGGTTGCTGAGGTGCACGAGCCGTTTAAAAGCTCTTTCCCTCTCTTCTTCTGCTGTAACTTTTCACTTCGAATTTGGGATATGCAATTGAGAAATTCTCTCTCTCTCCTTCTCTCTTTTCGTTCTTCATGTTCTTCTCTATAGGTACGCTGGTTAGGGTTTGATTTCTCTCAATTCAATATCGTGGCTCAAACTAGCTTGTCAAAATAGGCCGATGACAAATTCTTTAAGATGTTAGAGGTACTCCCTATGCTATTTGTAGGCTGTGTTGGTACTTAACTGGTGCTTAAATGTGACCACAACTCATGCAATCTGTGACTGTCCTGGGCTCGACAAACACAGGTCTTATTTAGGTCAATTTCTTCATCACTCGGATGATTGTTGATGGTGAAGGAGCCCCATGAGCTTGTGTTTGTGATATGGAATCGGCTTATCTCTTCATACAATGCTCATGATATAAACTCTGGTTGTGGCACAATAAACCCATGCACTTGTTTGTTGTGCCGCAACCAGAGGATATTGTTTTCCTTTAAGAAGCTGATCCTTAAATAGGCGGCAAAATTTATCAAACAATGGTACATTAGATCAACTCTAATGGCGGAGGTCTCCCCTACCCTTAAACTCTCACTAACCCCACCGTTTAACTTCTTAATTTTTACAAGATGGTCATGTACCCTCTAACAGTGGAGGTCTCTCATACCCCCTCCATCCATCATCACTTATTATTTTACTCAGCTATTTCAATCACATTATCATTTATATTTTTTATAAAACTATAATTACTAACATAAAACTAGAAAAAGGATAATTACTACTACCTTTGTCTATTCTGTTTCAGCTCACTTTTTGTGACTATTCACTGGATCACTTTGACTCAGTAATTTCATTAGCAAAACAATACAAGAATTTAGTAATCTTTTCCGTGGTGTTATAGACTAAAGTGTACTCCACAAGACCAAGAAAAAGTTGTCATAAAATTACAATCGTTTTGCTATCCAAATTACCGAGTCAAAAATGACTCAGATACTGATTAAAAAGTCAAACGCAGACTGAACACCCCTAGTGGTACTCAACAACACGATAAAAGAAATTATCAAAAACTACATTGTCTTGTTATCCAAGTAACCGGGTCAAAGTCAAAAATAGAAGATAGAGAGATAATGAACTAAGTACACAAAGCACAAGCCCAAATATTAAAAAGTGTAGTCTTACATTGCGTTGCCCTAAACAGTGGTGGCCCAGATAAGTGAACGGGCCTAACAAAACTAGAAAAACGGTTACCCATGAGTCCCGAGTCCCAAACTGGGCAGCTTCATTTTCTGTGTGGCGCATTCGCTTCGTTACAGTCAGGGGGAAGAAATCAACAACAAGGCAGATAGAAATGGCGGCAGCAGCAGGAGATGATGGACACGATGACATAGTTTGTCTCGATGCGTCTTTTTTCATAAACGATGAGTATGTGAGAACTCTCTAGCATCTCTCTTTTTCTCTTCATCTCATTTTTTGAAGTTGTGTAGATTGGAACTAAGTTTGCTGGTTGTGATCGCAGTTACAAGCTCACTACCTTTACATTTGGGTCTCATGTTCTTGAGCTCCTCTGTCTCCAATCAGCCTCAAGTCAGTTTCTCTCTTTCTTTGTGTATCATCTTCAATTATCATCTGTCATTTGATATAAAAGATTGCATATACATATATAATAATAATAATAATAATAATAATAATAATAATAATAATAATAATAATAATAATAATAATAATAATAATAATGTATGTATATGTATATGTGTGTGTGTGTGCTCTTATACCCTGACTCCTTGAGCGAGTTTTCAGTAAGTTTAGGGCTAATATGTGGGCTTGTGCAGCTGTGCTAATGTCTAGAGTGTTTTTCAGTAAGTTACGCTGCGTACAGCATGATCAATTTCAATCCTGTGCTTTATTCAGTCATAGTTAATCAACATTAGAAGTATATTTATCTATTTCGTGTAACCCAGCTACTCTTTGCTTTAAATGCTTTTTAGCTTTGCATTATAGTCTCAATGAGAATGCTCGCTCTGGCGGTAATGTTATGATATGAATTTACCTGATTATGTATGGATGTCTACATTCAATTGAAGTAGTAAAATATAATGCTATTTGGAATTTGATTACAGTTGGAGTTGAACCTTCTAATTTTTCTTGGATGATCTCAGCGCTCTAACCATTCAGCGGTGGAGATTCTCAGTTGAAATCATTATTACAGTAAATAATCAAATTCTGATTGAAATGGATTTAGTCCAAAGTGATATTTTTGTTATCTATGAAGTAAACACACAATTTGTGAGCAAGCAACATATTCTTAAAATCTTTTCAAACTATCCAAACTTCCCACATAGTAATCAATTCTGAATTCTGGATAAAATAAAATCAGAGACCGGAGTTGATTGAAAAGTAGTTGAGGAGAGATGATCAAGCGCAAAAGTGAAAATAGTGTTTTACTATCTTTTTTGGAGATGGAAGCGGTCGTTGAACTGGGGAAGTAGGAATATATTTGAATTTCAAGTTTTATCTCATTCATTTGAAATACATATTAGCTAGTCGGAAATGCTTCAGGACCCCAAAAAAATATACAGAAATTCTCTGAAGAAATAGACAAAACAGAAACAGTAATAGTGAATGACACGCGTATTAGGTCACTAAATTGCACAAACATTTTATACGAATCAAATTGAATTTATCAGGATCAAATATAGCAATTTGAGAAAATAATAAAAGAGATTGAAGTTATACTCAAACGATACTTATCAAAGCTTGAGAAGATCGGTCAGGCCGTCATTGTATCTCTCCTTCCATCGCATGACGATTGCATCAGAAGCTCTACAATGGTCAATGGTACCTGTTATGAAGAACATGCTGGGAGGACTCATAAGCAGTTTTGTTTATCGAACAAAATCATTAGTATCATTTATGACTTTATCACCTTGTCACGGCTTATGCTGTGGGTTCTGGGTAGCTATATGATGTGGGATAAGATGGAAGACAAGGGCAGTTACAGAATAGAACCTAATAATAAGGCTTCACCTAAGTTAGTACTCCTGTTCTATATAATTATAGATATCTTCATCACATACCTGCAGTTATTGGAAGGTCTTTTTGTCAAGAATGTTCATGCTTGCACAAAATCGTCTATGCTAACAACCTCGTAGGCTGTAGACTTTGGTCATTGGTTTTCTATAAAAAGAGTGATCTAAAAATGTGCAGGGTGCATTTTTGTCTACGCATCGGTGCTATTGTTCCTAGATATAGACTTCCTGAGAGAATATTTTATAAGAGATCTGTTTGATGATTGATAGATAATTCAACAAATTGTCGTGAACGGTCACACTCAATATATTGCTTAAGATGTTCAATATTTTGCATACCTTTCTGGATCTTGTTTGAGACTCTGAGCACGCAGTGTGCATTTGGTATGAATGTTTCTTTTCCCTAACAACTGATTGTCGAATGTGATGTGCTATCTGCCAAAATAGATAACATAGATTATATTTATTGTGACAGCTGATTTTGATTTGACGGGGCAGTTGGTGTGGCCGGGTGCAGTGCTTCTGAATAATTACCTTTCAGAGCATCCTGAGATTCTCCGCGGATGTTCTGTGATAGAATTAGGCTCTGGTGTGGGTAAGTGATAACCCCTTACGATTCACTGATTTACAGCTGAATTATTGTTTCTGAATTAAGGTTGCTAAGTAATTTCTGTAACGGAACTTATTTGAGAACAAATTCTGTATATTGTAGATGCACGTCTCTAGGGAAACTGCACAATTTTGTTGAGGTATCAACACCATTTAACACAATGAATATATTAAATTATGCATCTGACGAAACTCTCTTGCTCCGTCTGTTTCGTTTGTCTATGCTGGGCCCTGCAATGGTGTGAGGTGACATTGTGTCCTCTTTTTATTAATTACCTCAGCATTTTTTGAGGGATTTCATGTCCTTCCAGTTGGTGAGAACTTGTAGAATATATTTGCTCATTCTGATGCTAAGTTGTTAATCTTAGAACGGGTAAAAGGCTGATGTGGGTAGTTTACACTCCAGAAATCTTTAGAATTTTATTTTTTTAGACGCATTGTAGCTGTCAAAGTTCGACACATAACGTGTTTCGATAATAGGGTTTGGTGTATCGTGTACCATACCTTATCGTATATTGTAACGATATGGACACCATTCTCAAAACAGCTTAAAATCATATACTGACCCTTATAGTGAAGGAGTTTTGAAATTTAACTAACATTTACTCATACGTTGGTCAGGTAGCTAACAGTAAGTAATAACATGTTATCTATTTTATTTTACACCGCTCAATTGTTTTTATGTAGCTACATTTTTTACTTGGATCGTAATAGCAATAATAACAATTATTATTACTATTATAAAATCGAAATACTAAAATTTGGCCCACTCCCACGATAGTATTCCACCCATTACTAACAGGATAGCATTCCTCTCATGTTATGTAAATAGAACAATCTGTTTTCTATCTGGTATCTTCTTCAGTCTTCTCCCTCTGAAGGACTGATCAACCACAAATAATTCAAGACATTTGAATTATTTGACTAGCGAGGTTGAGTGAAATCTGGAGAGGTAGGACAATCTAACAAAATATTCATATAATCTATATAAAATGAAATTCTCTATCAATCAGGTTGGCGAACTGGCCCAGTTCCGGTCCCAAAAGTATCGTGTGATACACGATACATATTGTTCGATACAGTTAGATAAACTTTCATTTGCCATACAACCACTGATACGTAACGGCGATGGATTGTATCGTATCGTACGATACGTATCGAGCATCGAACCACCGACAACAGAGCTCATTGGTATCTTTACTTAGCAACCAGGCGAAAGAAGTTTGTGGATGTTACCAAATTGTTTTAGATATGTTTATCATGATGGGGTTTTCACAGTTTCCTATGTGTTGAAACTCATTGGTCAGACTACATTCTCTTTTCTATATTTCTTACGGTAGCAATGCAATTTTTGTTTTTAATGCTACAAAACCCTTGGTTGTGTTTTTCTAGTAATCTTTATTGCAAAATGTACGTTAGATCTGAAAGTTAAGACCTTAAATAATATGATCTAAATGCACTTTTTCCAAATAGTGAAGGTGTTACTGGAATTCTCAGCAGCAGATTTTGCCGTGAAGTTGTACTAACTGACCATAATGATGAAGTTATAAAGGTGAGGTTGCAAGGCTAGTTAAATGTTCTGTTTCCTTCTCTTTTTAGAATTTGGTAAAATGATTATATGATGTTATAATGTGATTTGTTAATTTCAGATCCTAGAGAGAAATATAGAAATCCAGTCAGTTTCTGGCATGTCTAATGGTTCTGCTGGTAAAGTGAACTCAGAAATTTTAGATTTAGTTTGTCACTTTCAGTTAAAAAGTTGCATTTTTAATATTTCCTTCCAAAAAGTTCCATGTAGTAAAAAAAAAGCCCCCTAAATTTTCTGCAGGACTTGCAGTGGAAAAGCTGGATTGGGGAAATACCGACCACCTCAACGATATCTTGGAGAGGCATTCAGGAGGATTTGATTTGGTTCTCGGGGCTGATATTTATATCCTTTTAGTCACTTTATCAAGTAGTTTTTTTTTTTTTTTTTTGCAGAAACAGAAGAATCATGCATGTTATATACTAACAAATTCTGATGAGAAAAATATTTGCAGTGTAGTTAATAAATGCTTATTTACTTGTTTAACTTGCGTTTTTTGAGGGTAAAAAACACTCCAACCAGCATACTATTTGTTTGTTTCATTTCTCCAAGAGCAGGATGTTTTTCTGCTGTTAATCAATGAGAAGCCTGACCGTCGCTTCAAACGAATCTGGTTTGATCTTTTGCAATTCAGGATCTAGGCTTAGATCGGCATCTTGCGGTACTATCTAGTACTACTTGTTTTGATAGGCTTAAAAAAAAGAATCGTAAGGACAGCCATTCATAGTTTGATTATTTAGTAGTGCCAATGCTCCTACATTTTATATCTAATACTAATACTGACTACTTCCTCTGTTTCTTCTCTTGCTTCCTACTTCACTATTCACCGGGTCACTTTGACCTGGTGATTTGGTTAGCAAAATGATACAAGAATTTGGTAATTTTTTCATGGTGTTGTAGAGCAAATTATACTCTACAACACCATAAAGAAATTACCAAATTCTTACAAAGTAAGAAGTAAGAGAATAAACAAAAGAAGTACTACCACTCCGTCCCACCTCTTTTGCACCATTTGGACTTTTTCACCCGTAACTGGGTCACTTTGACCAGGTGATTTTGATCGCAAAACGATGCAATTTTTTTCGATAATTTTTTTATGGTCTTGTAGAATAAGAGTTATTCTAATAAAACTACGAAAAAAATTATCTAAAAATGACAATTTGCTATCCAAATCACTGGGTCAAAGTGACCCAGTGAATAGTGGTAAAAGTCCAAATCGTGCAAAAGATATGGGACAGAGTGGTACCTCTTTTTTTTTTTTTTTTTTTTTTTTTTTTTTTTTTTTCTGTTTCTTCCTCAATCACTTTTCATCACTATTCACCGGGCTTTTTTGACGTGTTGATTTGAATACAAAACGATACAAGAATTTGGTAATCTTTGCACGGTCTTGTAGAGTAAACGCAACTCATTGAGTCAAAGTGACCCGGTTACAGGTTGATAAAGTCAAAGCAGAAAGAAACAGAAGAAACGGAGGTAGTACTATTTACAAAGAATCAGTGATGTGAGAAATTCTTTATAATATTCCCTTCAACATGGCCTCTTTACAAGACTGAGTTCGTTTTATGTGAGTTTTTTTTCACGTGTTACCTATTCATTGGTTTGATCCTCAGTAGACTAGTTAGTGTAATTTTTCCGACTAAGTGTATCTCATGCTTCTTACGTACCCATTTAAGAGTTTGCTTATAAATTATGAGATATGAGATGGCCTTTGTTAGGCTTCCCAAGGATTTCCATCTGCTTCGTAGCACTGTTAGTAGATTTACATTCTACATGCATATAGCTCTATAACTAGTACAATGAGAAAGGAATCCTTGACAATATGTAAGCTTCCAACAGTCCAGCATACCGTTACTCTTCGATACGGTGCTTAAGCTCCTCCGTGTTCGTGGTGAAGGGAATTGCAAATTCCTGCTGGGTTATGTATCCCGAGCCAAAGTGTGAGTTGTTCATCTTCCTCTTATTATTATGCTATAAGAAAATTTACAGAGATCCATAAATATTGTTTACTTGTGTTACTCCCTTAGTCTCATAGTAATTTGTTGCCAATGTTTTTGGCTTGCTTTAGTTATCTTTTTCAAAATTGTTCTACATTTTTTTTTTTTTTTTATATATATAAAGGAGATTAAGAAGACTTGTGTTTGCCTAGTACCCTTTATGCCTACATTTTTCAGTACACTCAATTGCTGCAACTATATGGTCTACAAATATTGGCGATCCCATAAAAGGGACCACTTATTTAGGGACATTTTAGTACGAAAGGGACCTAATACATGGCACAAAGGGATATACAGCATTTGTAGTTATTCAGGTCAATAGTTTGATGGTGCTTGCTTGGCAAGATCATGGTAAGCAACCACTCCCTTAGAAAAGTTAATATCTGAACATATCCTCAATGTTTACTGAACTGAGTTACCTTGTCTTGCAAGCTTATTTTTACGGTATATATTAGTGATTAATATGTTTCTGTTTTGGTTCATCAGCCGGTGTAGTACAGAAGATACTCTATGTAATAGCTGTAGTTTGGTAAACCAAAACCCTCTTATGACATTGCTAGCATACCAGTTTTATAAGTATTGGTTATGTTTAAAGTCAAATTTAGTCACAAGACCAGGGCACTTGAAAACCATGCAAGAACACTCTAGGAATACCACCGGGTGAAAAACACACCGCTCCCTTGTGATTTTTTTTTTTTTTTTTTTTTTTTTTTTGACCAGGGCACTTGAAAACCATGCAAGAACACTCTAGGAATACCACCGGGTGAAAAACACACCGCTCCCTTGTTATATATATATATATATATATATATATATATAGCATGATATGTGAGAAAGATTTATTAGTTGTAGTATATGCATTTTCTTCACCTAGAATTCAAGTATTATCCATCCTGTGCACTGATAGGCACAATTGTCAAGCTTCCCACCAATTGGCTCAGAATATTGTTTCTACTTCATATTTCGACTAAAGTCGCAGTCAAATCCGAAAAACTTTTAGATATCCCTGTTTAATAGAAAGGTGTGTAATTGAACATTTTTTCACCCATTTTCTTTCCTTTTTTTTGTGAAATTTCTTTTTTCTTTGCGTCTTTACTGAACTCATTCTCTTTTTATTTTGCATATGTGGTCAGAAGATTCATCTACGCTTGTATGGCTATTATGGCTTAGATCTCTACCGTTCATTGCCAGTTTTCTTTATTTTGTGTCAGATGATTAAACTTCAATGGTCTAGTAGTTCCTTGTGTTTGGGAACTTCACTTTTTACCTTCTCCTTATACATAGTCTTGAAATAATTAATGCATTGAGGATGAGGATTCAGAAACATGAGTCCTGAAATAATTAATGCATTTAGGCTGAGGATTCAAAAACATGTGATAATTTGGGAATACTATGTGTGATCTGACGTCTACATGGTGTTGTTTTCATACATTTGACAGAATGGATGCCATGGTTATAAGAGAAGCCATCGGGCATGGACTGTTGATAAACGAAGTTGCTGGGAGCCGGTCTATAGTAGGAAATCTTCAAGGAGTTATATACGAGATCACCCTTGAATAACAACATTCATCATCCTCTTCTTCTGCTTAATGCAGCTCTATTTAGGTCTTGATCCATCCAACACCGAAAGAAGAACTTTCTATCTACAGCTGCTCAGAATAAACTCAGTTGACAATGTTAGACTGCTGTCAGCATTTTCATTTATCATCATAATTAGCATTGTTGTCAGGATTTTTCGATGCGTAATACCTCTCTTTATCGCTTGGGCAACTGATGCCTGTGATTCTGCATTTCATGTAAAGGACTGACTTCTATATGATTTTCAGTATCAGAATGAGTTGTGAGATACTTAAGAATTGGTTTTTTTCGCATGTTATTTCCGCTGTGGCATCCACCAGTTTGATCATTAGCAGGAAGTATAACTTTATCTGGAAAAATATGTTTGATGGCAGTAACTTTGTTTCAGATTTTTTGTAACTAGATTCAGATTCTACAAGAGAATGCATCGCCAGTATACGCACGCGCGCACACACACACACACACATTTTGTTTTTCTTCCACAACATTTTTAAATTTCATGATGACAGACTGGTGTTTCTTTCACAAGAGTGAGCGACTGAGTTAATATCGCAATCATATATTGTTGTTGAAGTGAAGATGGATGATGAAGAGATTTATCGGAGGATGAAGAAGAAGAAGAGCAAGAGACATGACGAGGAGAAGGATCACAAAGGTAATCATCACATCTTTAATCGGTTTAAAAAAAGAAAACATGAATCATCCAAGCCTTGGTCGGTTATGCCCCCCGCCAACCAACCTGAATTTTACATACAAGACCATCTCTCTACCACATTGCTTCATATTGTAGAGCTGAATATAGTTAATAATTTTACATACAAGACCACCTTGTCAGAGTGTTGTGGCATCCTCGTGAGGTGAACGGGTTAAAAAGTCGCAAGATCTATCAACATAGGCATATGTATCCATAATACATCCGAAAGAAGGCAACTCCATTGAAATCAGTATGACATCGACCTCTCCAGCTGGTCCACAAGAGATGTGATGTGTCCTTAATTATAATCTTATCCTTCGTAAGAAGGAGATCCTCTAGCGAAGCACTGAAATCCTGATTGGGATGATGATGTTGGCTGAGATTATTCCAGATGCCATTAAGCGTCCAACGTCTATAGAAATGGTGATATTGGGTCTCTGGATCCTACTCAGAGAAGGGACATATGCCGAGGTTCGCATTAAGCCGATGTTCAGAAAGTCCCTAGTTGGAAGTTTTCCATGTATGCACTTCCATAGAAGTACTTTCCATTTCTATGGATTTTCAATCCCCATAGTTTATCCCAAGTTTTCCTTCTCAAATTCTCATGGTAGTTGGGGTTCAGGATTCCTGGAGGCAGGTGGCACTCACTCCCTTTGCTTTTGAGAAAGTTATATCCCGAGTTCGTAGTGTAATCCCCAGTTCTTATATAAGGCTGAATAAGCTTATCATCTTCTGGACTTCTTTATAGCAAGGACTCTTTCAGCAATGAAAGTTGGGACTGAGCCTCTTATGACATTCTTTTTCCATCTTTTTTTTTTTTTTTTTTTTTTTTTTTTTTTTTTAAATTTTTGACTAGCTTTATCTGCTTTGATCCAGTCACAAACCTTCATGGTATGCTGGATTAGAGCATCTCCAATGGAGTGCTAAAAGTTGTTCTAATTCTATAATTATAGCATTGAAGTGCTCCGACGGGGTGTTAAAAGTTGTGGCAATTCTAAAATATAGCATTGTGCTATACTTGGTTTCAAATTTGAGACCAAGTATAGGATTGTGTTAAAGATAGAACAAATATTCTATCCATTGATCTCTTGATTTTTATTTACATATTTGCCATTTTGACCACATTTAACCATCATATTAACTTTATGTCGCGAAAGTTATTAATGTAGGTATAAAATTTAATTTCATTGTAAAGATGTTTGGTTATTATGGTAGTTGATGGAGTATATAATTGGTAATTTAGAATAAGATATTAGTTTAATTCAAATTAACTTTATGTCGTGATAGTTATTAACGTAGGCATAAAATTTGATTACATTATAAAAGAGGTTTGGTTATGATGGTAGTTGATGGAGTATATAATTGATAGTTTATGATAAAAAATTAGTTTTTGATTTGAAATAGTATTTGAAATAGAATTGCATGCCACACATACATTGGAGCATGAAATGCTATAAATGTCGAAATTCACTATTCATGTCCTAATTTGGCACTAGAAATGAGATCTTCATTGGAGATGCTCTTATGTCACAAGTGATGAAATTAGAAAGTGGGACCCCAATTCTCCAGATCAAATTATCTTGCATGATTTTAACTTCTTGGCCGCTTCCAGTCTGCCACATCATGCTTTGCTTCAAGAGATCCCTACCATAGAAGGCACTTTTCCTTGCCAAGAGGCAACCCCATGACTTTTGGTGGGCGTAGATATGATCCTCCAAGCTTGTATAGCTAGGAAGGCTTGATTGAACAATTGACAGTTTCTAAGCTCAAGACCACCTCTAAATTTAGAGAGAGAAAGGGTGCTACTAAGCGTGGTCCTAAAAAGGGTTATCTTTTAATGGTTCCGCCAAGAGTTTTGGATTCAAAAGGACGATCTTACAGCTCAGCTATGAATTGTGGAAGGCTGTTTTAATGAGACCAAAGAATAGGGTGTGCTTTAGAGAGAGAAAATCATCTCTCCAATCTCTAGAAAACCCTAATCTCAGTTGTCTCTCAGCCCTGTCTGACTATCGCCGCCACCGAGAATTCTCCTCTATCACCTTCAAATTTTTACTAGTTTTCGCTCCAGATCCACCGCCAAAAGCTCTTGCTATTGGGTGGATCGTGTTTTTCCTTTACAGTTTTCAGCCGTCAAACTCACCTCTCCGGCACAGTTCTTCCGGTTTTAAGACTACAGAGCTAGTAGTTAACCCTCTTTTCCGCTCGGTCCTCGGCTCTTTCCGGCTAAAGTAGGGACGTGGTCGCTCTTCTTTCACTCTTTAGCTTTCTTTCCGTTTCTCTACAGATCCGGCTACCCACCAGTCTCGTGTTTGTGGGTTTTATAGTTTTTCGTTTCAGTTTCTCAGGTTCATTCAAGGGCGAAGCCAGCGCCTGTATGCATCTCTCTGTTTTTTAGGTCCCCTGTCTCTGGTCGGTAGCCTTTCTAGGCGTTGGCCTCTTTCTTTTACTTGTTTATGATTTTTAATCTGGGCTTCTCTATCTTTTCGACTTATTGCTAGTGTTTTCTTGTTTCGATCCTCTGTTTATCTCTCAACAGGTTGTTCCAGTCCGTCTTGTTTCAATCATTTTTTTCATTCTCTGTTTTGTTTCTTAGCTATTGTTCTAGTTGGTCTCATTTCAATCATTTTTTTTCATTCTCTGTTTTGTTTCGTAGCTAATATCCACTTTCACCGCAAAGTCTCCTATCACCTGTGTTTATCTTGTTGGTTTTTTACATCTTGAATTTCTTGTTAATCTATGGATATCTCGGTGGTTAAATCTACAACCACATATTCTCTCTGTGGAAATAAGAGAAGAAAGGTTGTTCAATCCTCCCTATGATGTATTGTGGGCCTTAGAGGCACCCGAATTCAAACGATTAAGAGCAGGAGGTGCTTTTCATCACTTATCTCTACCATCTCTCGTGAAGGTTCGTACACACAGGATGTCCGACGTCCTTGGCCTTCGGTTCTCTCACTTACCAAAAGTCAAAATGAAAAGTGCTTGTTGAGTTGTGTGTAAGGAACTGGATAATATCTGTGTTCCGAACCAACAGACGGGGTTAGTCTTCATGAATCGAAGGAAAAACCAGGTGATTCAGATTGATCCTTTGTGGTATGAGAACCAGATTTGTCGATTTAAGAAGCTGAACGAGGACCAGACAGGTCCTATTCGGGTTGACATCACTGCTTTTCAAAGGCCTCTCCACGGCAAAAAGGAGCTTATAAAGAAGCCTATTGCCCGGACTTGCACTCATGCAGTTCTAGTTTTGGATCGGGCCTCAGATGTGCCACTGACCCCCTTTCAAGAAGGTGACTCTGAAGCAAAACGCGGCCTTGATACTAGCCAAGTGCAGGTTCAGGACAGTTTTGCTGGTTGCTCTGGTAACACGGATCTGGCAGCTATGGATATTGACAACACTTTGTCTGCTCAAAGTTTTCAACTTAAAAGACGGTGTTTGGATCTCTAGGAATCTCCATCTGGTTGTTTCCGTGAAGCTAAATATCTAAGGCTCTTGTTCAACTTCTGGTCGCCCACAGGATCGAACAAGAGTTGGTGATAGTGATACTATTGCGAATCCATTCTCGTCAGATCGATGCGTGGGTTTGTTTCTTATGATCATTTTCATTGGTTTTGGGTAGTTTGATGTTTTTTGTTTTCTTTCAGGATGGAGGTTTGAAGTGTCCAGGGTATCGGCCTCTTGCCGCTCCATCGATGACCCGTTTTTATGTTTTGCTTCCTAGTCTATGTACTCTTATTTTCTGATGTTGTTAGTCTGATTTAGGTGTTTCTTAGCTTTCTAGCTTGATGATTTTGTTGATGTATATACTTAGCAAGTAGTTTTATATTTCTTGTACTATGCTTTGATAATGAATTGATGTTCTCCATTTGCGGCAAAAAAAGGACGAGCTTACATAGGTAGGAATGACGGATAACACAAACATTGCTAGAACTAGATGGCCTGCGTTGTTAAGAAGCTTAGCCTTCCGTCTTTTCACCCTCCCCAAGACCACATGATCTCTATCAAAACAAAACAAAATAGTTTCTCCCCCTCCCGGGATTATGGGAAACCCTAGGTAGTTACTTTTGCTATTTTGGATTTTGGTACTGAACAAACATTCACAAAGAACCCGTAAGTCATGAGGTGTGTTGGGATTAAAGATAAGGGAGAGTTTGTCATTATTGATTACCTGTTCTAACGACTTGCAGAACTTATCAAGGGCTGAGGAGAGGGAGGCACATCTAGAAAGAATTGGCCTAAAGAAAATAATACACGTCATTTGCTAGAAGAGGTGAGAGATAGATTTTTTTTGAGGCAAATGATTTCATTAGACGCCCAATGGCTCTATATCAGAAACGAATAAATCTCTTGCCCAATCGGGTTTATGAGTAAAAAGACACGGGTGTAAAGACTGCAAAGACCTTTGTGCGAAAAGGTGAGCAGCCTTGTTACCCGAACGACCAACGTGTGAAAAAATAAAAGCATTGAACGCACTGAGGAGTTCTTTTCCTTTGATTAGCTCCTCGCTGATTTCTTCGCTAAATTCAGGGACTTTTCTTCCTTCTCTTTCTTCTCTTAATAATTGAATAGAAGTAAGGCTATCAGATTCAACTATTAACTTCAAGCATCCTGCCTCATTTGCCATTCTGATGCCTTCTACGATGGCTCGCAATTCCAGTAAAACCACCGAGTGATGATAATGTGTTTGAGAGAAACGGCCTGCTATGAACTCACCCTCGGAGTCACGTAGGAGATATCCCAAACCCGCTGTTCTGAATTCTTCCGACCGAGCTGCATCACAATTTAGTTTCGTCCAGCCTTCCGGAGGTTTTTCCCATCTACTTGCTGATTCTTTGTTTGTTCTCAACTGAATATTTTGAGACGCATCTTCCAGGTTTGTGAATGTGCGAATATGATTTTTGATTCGGTCGACAATACTCTCCGGTGTAAAGGAAAGGTTCCTAAAACGTACTGAGTTTTGACAAAAACATATTGACCAAATGCCAACAGTCCAGTTCAGCTTGAAAATCTCGAGTTCCTTTCTATGAACATGTTCCACCCACTCTCTGATGCTTTGTTGCCGAATTCTTGTATTGTCTTCACCCAAAACACCTTTCCAGATCTTCTTTGTCACCTCACAATCCTGGAAAAGATGGATGTCCGTTTCCGGAGCGAGCTTGCAGAAGGCGCAGTTTACATCAATGGGGATACCTCATTGCCGAATTTTCGTAACAGTTGGCAAGGATTCTTGCCACGCCCGCCATGTCGTGAAAATCACTTTCTTGGGCAGTTTCAGTCTCCACAAGCTTTTCAACCAATTTCTCTTGTTGCCCTCCGAGCTTGTAGCTTGCTCCAATTCAATACTTTTCTGGACTTCGTAACCCATTGCAACCGTATAAACTCCCAAGTCTGAGTGTACCCAAAACCTGGTATCTTCAGACTCGGTCGTCGGAATAGGCATCTTCATGATTTCCTGCACATCAATGTCCCAAAAATGGGTTAGGAGTTTCATCTCATGCCAAGTACCATTAGTAATGAAATCTGAAACTCGTAAATTGTTTATTTCTGGCGTTGGGGTAATAGCTCGATAAGAATCTGGGCGAGGCAGCCATCGGTCTGAAAATGGATTGATGCTTCGCCCGTTGCCTAAACGCCAGCATAAACCACGATCCAGGAGCTTTTTACCCTCCATAATACCACTGAACACATATGATATCTGGGACGATGGGTTTGCTTCCGGAATAGTTGCATTGCGATAATACTTGTGCTGGAGTATTCTGTTTAGTAGACCCCCGGATTTCGATATAGTCTCCATACTTGCTTTGCAAGTAAAGCTATGTTGAAGCTTCGGAAATCTCTGAACCCCAAACCTCCGTCTACTTTGGCAGTTTTCAAAGTCTCCCAGTTTAACCAGTGTATTCGACGACTCGAGCTTGAATGACCCCACCAAAAATCTCTTATCAACTTCTCAATCTCCTCGCAAATACTCTTAGGTAAGAGAAAACAACTCATTGCATAATTGGGTATTGCTTGAGCGATCGCTTTTATAAGGATTTCTTTGCCTGCAGCCGATAACAGCTTTTCCTTCCACCCCTTCAATATAGCATTCACCCGTTCAATAATCTTCACAAAGTTTGCCTTCTTTTGTCTACCGAAGGAAGTTGGTAGTCCTAGATAGCAGTCATGTTGATCAACCACCTGAACTCCTAAGAGTCCCTTGAAGCACTGTTTGTCCAATTCAGTAACATTATTCGAGAAGACCATAGCCGACTTCTGAAAATTTAGGCTTTGTCCCGAGGCTACTTCGTAAGCGGTAAGTAACTGTTATCTCAGTTTGGTTATAAATTTATTTAATTGAACTTTTTCTTTTGAGGAAAAAGATCAGGCTAATCTTGATATTTTTACGGCCCTCAGTGCTTTTTTGGGTCAAATTTATTGTGTAGCTTTAGATAGAGGTGGCCCAAGATAAGTGACTGGGCCTCACAAAATTGGAAAAAGCGGTTACCCAATGGCCCAACTCGGGCAGCTTCGTTTTCTGTTTGTGCATTCGCCTCATTACAGTCCGGCGAAAAAATCATCAAAAATCAGAAAGAAAAGGCGGCAACAGCAAGAAATGAAGGAGATGACGACATAGTCCGTCTCGATGAATCATTTTTCATAAATGATGAGTATGTAACTCTTATAGCACCTCTCTCTTTCTCTCGATATTTTTATTTATTTATTTATTTATTTATTTATTTATTTATTTATTTATTTATTTATTTATTTATTTATTTATTTATTTATTTATTTATTTATTTATTTATTTATTTATTTATTTATTTATTTATTTATTTTTTAACCTACGTTCTGTAGTTGTGGTGATTGCAGTTACAAGCTCACCACCTTCACATTTGGTTCTCAAGTTCTTGAGCTCCTCTGTCTCCAATCAGCCTCAAGTTCCCTTCTTTTGTGTATCATCTTCAACTATCATCAAGAAATTGACATAATGATACATTTTAGGGCAAACCATTCATTTTTGTGTATAATGTTCATCTACCGTTAATAAATTGACATAAAGATCGCATTTGTAGGGGAAAAATATACTTTGTGCTCATACATAAGTAGCCAAGTATGATGCTCATTCAATTTGACTCTAGTGGGAATATAATCTTCTAATTTGTCTTAAGATGATTTGAGCCCTCCAACCCTTCGGTCATTGGGATTCTTAGTTGAATCCTTATTTAAAGTAAATAATTAAATTCCTATTGAAATGGGATTTCAAGTCCAAAGTGATTTTCTTATTTTCTATCAAGTAGCCTACATGGCGCACCCAACTTGTGATCAAGAAGTAATGTCTTCTTAAAATCTGTTCAAACTATCCAAACTTTCTGAGTGGAAGTTGATTCTGAATTATGTATAAAATCAAATAACCAAATCAGATACGGGAGTTCATTGCAATGTAGTTGAGGAGAGATGAACACAAGCAAATATAATTGGAGAGATATTACAAGTAGGAATAGTTTGAATTCCAAACTTTAACTTTTATATTTGTGATATATACCCCCTTTCAAATAAATACATAAAATGTATGGATTTCCTTCAATACATGTCAAAGGTTGAGAAGATCGGTCAGGCTATCAGTGTATGATTGTATCTCTCCTTTCAATGGGTCATGACAATTGCATGAGCAGCTCTACAATGGTCAATGGCGTGTCCGACTCATTAGCATTTTTCGTTTATTGAGAAAAATCATTAGGATTTTAGTCACCTTGTCATGGCTGGGGGTTTTGGTATGACTTATAAGCAGCTTATAAGTCAATTCTGGATTATAAGTTGAAGACAACTTAAAATCAGTGTTTGATATGCGACTTATAAGCTGAACTTTTGGATTTTGACTTATAAGTTCATAATGTAAAAATGAACTTAAGAAAAAGTTGAGTTTTTGAATGTTTTCTTGAACTTTTGGACTTGACAACTTTTACATCAAACACACATATCTTTTTTCTTCATCTTTTTTGTCACATAAACTTATAAGACAAATTAAGTTGCAAATAAGTTATACCAAACTCACCCTTTGATGTGGGTTCTGGGTAGTTGTATGATGTGGGATATGATTGCAGACATGGACAATTAAAGAATAGACATGAGCACCTCAATTTAGGATGGCTACTTTACCATTTTTGTTACTTGAATAAGTTTCAATTTGTTTGGAAAATTCATGAAAGAACAAGGTTGTGGTTCACCTAAATATGATTCACATATGTCATAACTCTATTTCTATATAATATAGATGCCTGCAGTTGTACGGAGGTCTTTTCGTCAAGAATGCTCATGTATGTACGAAAATAGTATATTCTAACAACCTCATGAGATGTAGAGTTTGGTCATTTTTTTTGAGGGGAAAACTTCATTTCAACGAAACCAACGAAGAAAAAATTACATCAATTGAAAGCATATCTTAAAGTTTGGTCATTGGTTTTGTTTAAGGAGAGTGGCCTAAAATTGTGCAGGGCTGTATTTTTCTCTATACATAGATGTAATTGTTCCTCGATAAAAACTTCCCTAGAGAACATTTTAGAAGAGATCTGTTTGATATATAATAACCACTTTGTCATGGAAGGTCAGTCTCAAATTATAATGCCTTTTTTCTTCTATTGTTACAGAGAAGCTATCGGGAACAGGCTGTTGATAAATGAAGTTGCTGGGAGACGGTTTGTGGTAGGGCTGTAAGGAAAACTGAACAAACTGGTCAAACCGACCGAACCAAACCGAAATTTTTGGTTTTGGACGGTTTTTTTGATGTTCGGTTTATGAACAGTTCATGTTTTTACAAACCGGTCTAATCGGTTCGGTTTTCGGTTTGTAAAAATATCACACCGCACCAAACCCAATCGAACCGATATGCGCCTAATGCACTATCTTAAAATATATATTGTGTAATGTTTATTAAATAATTTATAAAGATATAACACAAGTATATAAATTCAATAAAATTAGCATATTGATCTAAATTTTTTCCTTTTCTCTCACGTTCCATCGTATTTTTCCCTAAAACGATAGTTGTGGAAGTTTTTTACGTCTATTTAATCTATTTCTCACTTAAATTTAAATTTCGTTGAAAATGCAATATTATAATATCTATTCAATAATGTTTATGCAAACCGACCGAACCGAATTAAACGAAACCGAAGTTCTTTAATTTGGTTTGGTTCGGTTCGTCCTTTCAAATGGTTTGGTTTTAAACAAAATTATTAAACCGATTTATTCGGTTTGGTTTATGATTTTCGCACAAACCGTACCAAACCGAACCGTATACACCCCTAGTATGTGGTAGGAAATCTGTTGGATTTGTGCCTTGAATAAATTGAAGAAATCATCAAGAGCAACAACGAGAACCAAAGGGACCAAGATGGAGAGAAAAGAAGCATTCAAGATGTTTTCAGAGGTCGTAGGACCTGGAGGGGAGGTCGCACGACCCGGAGGAAAACATCCGAAGCATCAGGATATTTGGAGGAGGTCGCAGGACCTGGATCAGAGGTCGCATGACCTGGTCTGGAGGTCGCACGACCAGGACTGTAGAACCCCGTATTTAAGCTAGGGGTTATTTGGTAATTTTAGAAAATATTTGAGAATTTCAAGAAATTAATATTTCAAACTTATTCTTTACTTCTTCTTAGTTTTGAAACATATGTGTGTCGTTGGACATTTATGAATAACTAGTATTTCATTCTGGGACTATTTGTAATTTATCAAATTTTGGATATCTTTGACTACTTGCTGTTTTTTATCATCCGAAGTGAAATAAGATAATTTCGTGTTAATTTTTATTAGTTAGTTGAATTTTGAAAATACCCTTCTTGAATTTGTAATCTTGTACTTTCCATCAGTTGTCAATATTCGCATATCAACCCTCATTTTTTTGATATTTCAATTTCTACCACAACTAGTTAGTTGGGAGATTTGTAATTGCGTCCATACCCTTCCCCCATTACCAAAGTCAACAACATAAAATATTATCTCTTCATGAACACACATTAAAATATTCTCATGTGTAGTCTTCCTACACTTATACACATGCAACCTCTCACACAAACTCATATGTTTTCTTCCATTACATCCATTACATCCATCAACACTCACATCAAACTCTCCATTCATATCCATTACTTTCTACCTCTTTCTCTCTCAATTATTCATATGTATTTCTCTTCAAGAGCACTCATACAAGCTCTCTTTCTCTCTCTCCAAACTTCAATCCCGTTTTTGGGTGTTGAACTCACAAAAAGACCATCAAAAATCTATTTTCTACTCTTCAAATCATCAAACACTTGATTACAAGGATAGTATGATCATGGAGGGAAGCTCTTTCACCATTATTCTCAAGAAATGAAGGCCAATTTCACTCTTTCATCCACCATCTTCTTGAATATTTGGGTAAAGTTTTTTTCTAGCCTTCAATTCATGCTTGCATGTCTATGTCTAGCATTTATTTATGAAATTTCATCTTAGTCTTCTTCATTTACATGCTTGATTCTTCATTTCTATGGTTAGATCATGTGTTTGATTTCAAAATTTAAACCATTTCATGAAACTCACACTAGAACCCACATGCATCTTGTGAATGCCTTCTTATTTGCCTTTGCATGTCAAGAACAGTTAGATAATTTGTGTCAAGAGCATGTAAAAGTCAAGTCTCCATAAGTTGCATGTATCATTTGAACCAAACTTAATGATTTTTGGAAAAAAATGTATATTTTGCAATCTGACCAGTTTGTGAAAAACGTACATTATCTCTAAATTTTGTCTATTTTGAATTTTTAACTCTTACATATTCTCAAACTAGACTCAAAGAGGGTAATTTTGAAAAAAAAAACAACTTCATAGCCTTTTTGGTTTGGGAGATAAGCTCATTCTAAGTTGTATGTTTTTTGAAAATCCGTTTCTGGACAACTCTTGCCATTTTTGTTAAAAAATTCATTTTCAGAAATCTATGGCATCTCACTTTTCTTTTGATTAAAGTAGACACATAAGGGATTCATTCTGGAGAATATGGGCATTTTTCCTATTCTCCAAGTAGTAGTAATTGTTCTTTAAAGTTGAACTTTCTTCCAAACTTGTCCCTGCATAGCAGTGTTTGTTATTTTTGTACCTTGAGTTTTATAATAGCTATGCATGATTCTCTTGGTGTTTCTGAAATTAGACACATGTAGGTTGATCTTAAATTAACTTCACAATTTTAAGAGATGTTTTCATATGGTAAATATGGCTCTAAAGTCAGAGCTACAATTCTGTCCAGAATTGTAGTTTCACCGTTTTTCGAAAACTTGAATTTTTAAAATTCCAAGTGTATTGTTTGATTTATTTTGGTAAGTTAACATAATTATATGTGCATTGGTGACATATAGGACTATGTGGCATGTAGGTTTGCATTTATATAATGCATGTATAAATTCGTTGTAACGAGTACGTCATACGTGTGATTGTAGACATCGACCTCATAGGAGCGAGCGATTGTCGTCGGAGTGCTAGGCTTAGTTTCTTGCTTTTGGTTGTGCTTCATCTCAGTGGTAAGTACATATGTGTTACTTTTACTTATCAAAATGTGAGTGTTTGTGTGATGTCTCGAATGAATATTTGTTGATTGAAAAAGTATGCAAAACATGATTTCATACTCGAAATTGTTTGGATATAAATTGAATCCTCTTTATATGTCTTGGAACTTTACTTGCGATAAGCTGATAATCTGATTTTGTCTATTGTAAAGAGAAGAAATAAAATACATATGTGCAAACTTTAATTATCACATTGTGACCATGTGTGTGACGTTCTAAATGAATATCGTCGTACTTGAAAGTGTATGAAAAGCATGATTTATAATGAAAAATTCCGATTATTGATTTATACTGAGAACTCTTGGAAATGACTTGTGAAGATTGTATACCAACTTTGGTTATGAGAAATAAAGGTAATAAGATACCTATAATAGATCTAGGACGATGTACAGAGTTGTGTTATTAATGGGAGGCGCCAAACGATCCTCCATTTTCTTATGGCTAATGCCATTGAAGCAATGCTTCTATTATTGGATAGAACTTAATTGTTCACAAATCCTCCCCCGATGAGCCAAAATGTACCAAGGTATTGCGGCCAAGGATTTGTTAGAGCTATAGAGTGCTACTTATACTTGTAAGGGTCACTACGGTATAGGGGTGTCGACACTTAAGGCCTTTTAGCTATTGTTGTGAGCGGGGATTGACGTATGGGCTCCCTTAACGCTCGGGTGAAATAGGGTTTGATACAACTTGGAAGGAACCCTTCGTGATTATTTCGTGATCCCTCTGTCCACATCGGTCCTGCTGGTGGCTCTGGACATGCATCAGCTAAACTTAACGATTAATTGATCTTGAAAGAAAATTGACTACTCTATTGATGTTGTTTGTGACTCTGGATATGCCTTAATCACATTAAATGAGTTTAAAAGCATTGGGTACTCGTGTTTTAATATCATTATCAGTTCAAATGAACTTGTTTACTGTTGATATCTTACTTGTTTAAGAATATGTAGAATACTCATGGTTTACTGATACTTTAAAGATGAGAAGTACTTGATATGCGACTACTTATACTTGTTCGGAAGTTCCTACCTCTTTAGTTATTAATGTTACAAATCTCTTGACTTATTTCAACCCATGCTTTCATGGAACTCGTTGCTTTACATGTCGTAGTGTGTATTTACTCAGTTTTTACTGATCATTTTCTTCAAAACTGCGTCGGCTTTGGCCATTTGAAAACCGCAGGTCATCAATCAAGGTGGGGTATGGGAACGCGGATCCAGACGAAGACGTTTAGATCACTTAGTAGATCACATAGCTTATTTCACAAAATGCTTTTGTAAACTTATCGTCTCGAAAATTTATGTATTAAATAAATTGTAATATTTGTAAATATAGTTCTACTTTTGGTTATCGATTGTCGCCCTACCCTGAACCGAGATCCCGGGTTATTTCAGCTGGTATCAGAGCATCAGTTCTCCGGTTAAAGTGACTTTTCGATCTCCATTAGTAGAGATAAGAAATAACACGTGTTCGAAATTTTAAAATTAACTAGGATAAATCAAGTTGGGAATAAATGAAGTAAACAAGCCGCTGGGAAGTTTGGGTACTTGTATGTATTTCTTGTTAAACTTGGTTTGTACCTGACTTGTTGATTAAATGTTAACTACTTATTGATATGTGATTCATGCTAAATCTACTTGCTTATTATATGTTGGTTATCCTATGAGCATCCTTAATTGCTATATAGAAATGATTTATCATTGTCGCGTGATCTGTATCCGCGTTCCCTTTCTTGGTTATGTTATTTTGTCAACGAGAGAGTAACGACGCTTTGACTTAGAAGAACATGAGACCACTCTTTTCCTACCTATGAGCGCGACTTTTAAGATATTACTTTATTTTATCTCATTTTGAGTTAATCTGACATGGTCATTTTCGAAATTGGAAAGTTTTGACAAAAAAAGTATCCTTTAGAAAAAAAGATTTCGAAAAAAAATGTTTGGGTGCGGAGATACCAAATGCCAAGTGATATGGACCACTTTGTTTAGCAGTATGCTGGCGTGGCTCTTAGTACGACGGTACTATGAGTTGTACCCGCTGTGTAGACTAAGTTGGAACATTTGAAACACATGCGAGTTGTGATGAAGAGACACGTTGTGTGACGACACACATTGTTCTTTTCCCCTCGTATGCGTGGAACACTTTAGGTGATTGGTTTATCTAATCCTATACAGGTAAGACAATATTTTTCATGCGGATAAGCAAAGTAAAATGACAAGTTATTTCGATCAAAGTATCTTTTTCTAAAATATTTCGAGATTTGCTTAAATTGTATAAATTTTTTGATTCGCTTTGTAAAGGTGGTAACTTGTGTGTTCGTCTAGACCTTTCAAAATTTGGTGCCGACCTTTTGCTTGAGCTAATTGTATTTGAATCTCTAGTATGATACGAGTGAGAAGAGACGTAACCGACTGAGAGCGCGTTCACGTTAATATAAGTGTCGCTTGTGCCTTAGCATTGCATAAAGATCTCATGTGCATTAGTTGCATTCTCGTGTAGCATGTCGTAGTTTTACGGAAAATTCTTTCAAGCTTCGGGGACGAAGCTTCGATTTAAGGGGGATATAATGTAATACCCCGTATTGAAGCTAAGGGTTATTTGGTAATTTTAGAAAATATTTGAGAATTTCAAGAAATTAATATTTCAAACTTATTCTTTACTTCTTCTTAGTTTTAAAACACATGTGTGTCGTTGGACATTTATGAATAACTAGTATCTCGTTCTGGGACTATTTGTAATTTATAAGATTTTGGATATCTTTGACTACTTGCCGTTTTTATTATCGGAAGTGAAATAAGATAATTTTGTGTTAATTTTTATCAATTAGTTGAATTTTGAAAAGGGTAAAAGACACTGGCCACCCCTGACTTTTGGACAAATTCCATTCCGCTACCCTGACTTTTGGAAAAAGACATTCTGCACCCAAATAACCGAGTATTCCGTGAACACTTCGCACCCTTCTGTTATGTTCAGTTAGAAAAGTGTCTGATTGAATTTTTTGGACCATATTACCCCTAAGTGATCTTTTGGGCTTTTTGCCCATTTTTATTATCAAGAACACTATGAACATCAACAACACCAATAACTATTGACGAAAAATTATCTAATCAACAAAATTTGGAAGTAACCCAGATGAAGAAAAATCTGTAAACATATCATTAATGAATGAGTGATTCAACTTCAATTCTTTCATCCAAAATGAAAACAAAGGCTTCCAAGAACAACAAAAATGAAAGCAAAGAGTGAAAGTTTAGATTGGAAACAAACCCACCAAACTCTTCAACAATTAATGCCCTTTCTCTGCCTTTTTACTTTTCCACGTTCATGTTCACGTTCATCCTATCCAAGAACAAACCTTAATCTTTTCCTCCTTTTTTTCTCTTCTTGGTCAGCAACAGATGTTGCTAACCGCCTCTTTCAACCAATACAAAAGCAACGAGTTTTTGCCTCTTTATGATTACCTATCAAAACCCTCTACAGGAATAAAGATCTTCCCCAATATAAACAAAATTTCTCCGTTTTTTGTCTAATTCATGTACTAAACTCTCTGCCGTCTCCTCGATCCTTCACCCCTACAATATAGCCTTAGTCAAACACATCTACCAATCTCTGCTCCTTTAACCTCCTCCATGAATCGCACGAAGATTTGTAGATCTGGGCGAAGGAGGTTTGTAGTGGCGACGATGTCGATCTAGGGCGTCCGAGTGGTCGGGGTCTCCTCCGTCAGCGCTGCCTCGCCACCGCCCATGTTGCTTCGTCGTCGTCGTCCTTTTCAGATCCGTCAAATACTTCTACAGATCTGTTGGATCTCAACAGCCGCCGGACTTCTACAGATCCTCAACGCCTTCTACCATAGTTGGGTGTTGAAGGAGGAGGAGGGGAGTCAAAGAGAGCTGGGGAGGAGAGGAGGTGTGGCTCTCGTCAACTTCCACTACTTCTCATCTTCCGATCTCGAGAGAGAGATAGAGGAGAAGAAGAAAATGAAGTAGAAGAAGTGGAAGAGAGAAAAGGGCTGCTGTTTCACTGCAAGAGGGAAAGAGGATAAGGGATAGAGGGATTATGTTTAGAAATGGAGGAGAATGAGAGATGAGGGTAATATATAGGATGTGATTTTATTACATTTTAGGGGTAAAATAGTCTTTTTTCCCGTACTATTAGTCAACCGTTAGCCTCCATCCGAAAAAAAGCGGAGAGTGTCTTTTTCTAAAATTGGGGGTAGTGGGATGGAATTTTTCCAAAGGTCAGGGGTGCTCAGTGTCTTTTACCCTTTTGAAAATACCCTTCTTGAATTTGTAATCTTGTACTTTCCATCAGTTATCAATATTCACATATCAACCCTCATTTTCTTGATATTTTAATTTCTACCACAATTAACTAGTTGGGAGATTTGTAATTGCCTCCATACCCTTCCCCCATTACCAAAGTCAACAACATAAAATATTATCTCTTTATGAACACACATTAAAATATTCTCATATGTGTAGTCTTCCTACACTTATCCATATGCAAGCTCTCACACAAACTCATATATTTTCTTCCATTACATCCATTACATCCATCAACACTCGCATCAAACTCTCCATTCATCTCCATTACTTTCTACCTCTTTCTCTCTCAATTATTCATATGCATTTCTCTTCAAGAGCACTCATACAAGCTCTCTTTCTCTCTCTCCAAACTTCAATCCCGTTTTTGGGTGCTGACCTCACAAAAAGACCATTAAAATTCCATTTTCGACTCTTCAAATCATCAAAAACTTGATTCAAAGGATAGTATGATCATGGAGGGGAGCTCTTTCACCATTATTCTCAATAAATGAAGGCAAATTTCACTCTTTCATCCATCATCTTCTTGAATATTTGGGTAAAGTTTTTTTCTAGCCTTCAATTCATGCTTGCATGTCTATGTCTAGCATTGATTTACGAAATTTCATCTTAGTCTTCTTCATTTCCATGCTTGATTCTTCATTTCTCTGGTTAGATCATGTGTTCGATTTCAAAATTTAAACCATTTCATAAAACTCAAACTAGAACTCACATGCATGTTGTGAATGCCTTCTTATTTGCATTTGCATGTCAAGAAAACTTAGATAATTTGTGTCAAGAGCATATAAAAATATTAGTTAATGCCTAAAATGGTATTATTTGGGTGAAAATCAAGTCTCCATAAGTTGCATGTATCATTTGAACCAAACTTGTTGATTTTTGGAAAAAATTGCATATTTTACAATCTGACCAGTTTTTGGAAAACGTACATTATCTCTAAATTTTGTCTCTGCGGAATTTTTTACTCTTGCATATTATGAAATTAGACTCAAAGAGGGTCATTTTGAAAAAACAAATCAACTTCATAACCTTTTTGGTTTGGGAGATAAGCTCATTCTAAGTTTTATGTTTTCTGAAAATCCGTTTACGGACCACTCTTGCCATTTTTGTTAAAAACACTATCTTTAGAAACATATGGAATCTCACTTTTATTGTGATTAAATTAGAAACATAAGGGATTCATTCTGGAGAATATGGGGATTTTTACTATTCTCCAAGTAGTAGTAATTGTTCTTAAAAGTTGAAACTTTCTTCCAAACTTGTCTCTGCATAGCCGTGTTGGTTATTTTTTTACCTTGAGTTTTATAATATCTATGCATGATTTTCTTGGTGTTTTCTTAAATTATACACATGTAGGTTGATCTTAAATTAATTTCATAATTTTAAGAGATGTTTTCATATGGTAAATATGGCTCTAAAGTCAGAGCTACAATTCTGTCCAGAATTATAGTTTCACCGTTTTTCAAAAACATGAATTTTTAAAATTCTAAGTGTATTTTTTGATTTATTTTGATAAATGAACATAATTATATGTGCATTGGTGACATATAGGACTATGTGGCATGTAGGTTTTCATTTATATAATGCATGTATAAATTGGTTGTAACGAGTATGTCATACGTGTGATTGTAGACATCGACCTCGTAGGGGAGAGCGATTGTCGTCGGAGGGCTAGGCTTAGTTTCTTGCTTTTGGTTGTGCTTCATCTCAGTGGTAAGTACATATGTGCGACTTTTACTTATCAAAATGTGAGTGTTTGTGTGATGTCTCGAATGAATATTTGTTGATTGAAAAAGTATGCAAAGCATGATTTAATACTCGAAATTTTTTGGATATAAATTGAATCATCTTTATAAGTCTTGGAACTTTACTTGCGATAAGCTGATAATCTGATTTTGTCTATTTTAAGGAGAAGAATGTGTAAACTTTAATTATCACATTGTGACCATGTGTGTGACGGTTTAAATGAATATCGTCTTATTCGGAAGAGTATGAAAAGTGTGATTTATACTGAAAAATTTCGATTATTGATTTATACTGAGAACTCTTGGAAATGACTTGTGAAGATTGTATACCAACTTTGGTTATGAGAAATAAAGGTAATAAGATACTTCTAATAGATCTAGGACGATGTATAGAGTTGTGTTATTAATGGGAGGCGCCAAGCGATCCTCCATTTTCTTATGGCTAATGCCATTGAAGCAATGCTTCTATTATTGGATAGAACTTAAATTTTCACAAATCCTACCCCGATGAGCCAAAATTTACCAAAGTATTGCGAATGCAGGTATTTCTGGAGGTTTCTGGGGAGAAGCAGTCTCCTTGGCATGCTATCTCGTGGATCAGAGCTCGCACACAAGTATAGGATGCAAGATTCCTATGGAAGTCTAGTCCGGTAGAGCAGTGGATTACTCGAATTTGAGAGTCTTTGGTTGTGTTTCCTATTATCACGTTGATGATGGAAAACTAGTACCACGAGCTAAGAAGAGAGTGTTCATGGGTTTCAGAACAAGTGTGAGGGGATACAAGATTTGGGCAGACAACAAGATTACACTTAGCAGTAGCGTGGTCTTTGATGAGAGTCATATGTTGAAGAATTCCGTGGAGGTGGAGCTTGGAGACGCAGAGAAAAAAGTGGAGGGAGAGTCGGATCCCATTGATCCTAAGGATGTCTACACCGCCGCCGGAAGCCGAAGAGGAAGAATCAGAAGATTCTAATAGTGAGGATGCGTCTCTACTAGAGGAACCATTTCATCAAAGTATTGCTGAAGGAATACCAAGGAGAGTCATAAAGCCTCCGGCGAGATACAGGGATGCCGGTATGGTGGGATACGCATTGCAAGTAGCGGAATAGGTGGAGGATGAGCCGTCCACTTACAAGGCCGCTATACCTAGTTCTAAGTCAGCACAGTGGATTACCGTGATGGGAGAAGATATGGAGTCTCTTAGCAAGAACTCGACTTGGGAGCTTGTTAAATTGCCGACGGGAAGGAATATAGTCAGTTGCAAGTGGGTCTTCAGAAGAAAGGTAGGAACTACACCATGAGAGGGCATAAAGTTTAAGGCAAGTTAGTTGCAAGAGGGTTCAGTCAGAAAGAGGGATTTGACTATAACGAGATTTTCTCATCAGTGGTCAGACATTCTTCTATATGGGTGTTACTAGCTTTAGTAGCACACCACGACCTAAACCTTGAGCAATTTGATGTCAAGAGAGCTTTTCTACATGAAGAGTTGGAAGAGGAGTTATACATGAGCCAACCGGAAGGGTTCCAAGTTCCCGGAAAAGAATAACATGTGTGCAAGCTGAAGAGATCTCTTTATGGACTTACGCAGTCGCCGAGGTAATGGTACAAGAGTTTTGACAGATGCATGTTGAATATTGGTTACCAAAAGTGCGAGTGTGATTGCTGCGTGTATCACATGGAGTTGCATGGTGGATCACGTATTTACCTAGTTTTGTATGTTGATGATATTCTGATTGCAACTCAGAATATCAAGAACAACAGAGAACTGTAAAGGTCCCTTAGCGCGGAATTCGAGATGAAGGATATGGGAGCTGCTAGGAAGATATGTTGAGATATATAGAGATAGGAATAAGAAGAAGCTTTTCTTATCACAGCTGAGATACATCAAGAAGATCTTGATAAGATTTGGGATGTTATCAGCAAGAGATATAGATACTCCTATGCCAGTTAACAGAAAGCTTGGAATGTACACCGTTCAGACTGAGGAGGGGGAGAAGGAGTACATGTCCAAGGTTCCATATGCTAGCGCAGTTGGAATCCTCATGTATGCTATGGTCTGTACTCGACCGGACATAGCATTCGCTGTTAGTGTGGTTAGTCATTTTATGGCTCATCCGGGTAGGGACCATTGGCAGGCGGTGAAACGGTAATTCACTTATCTTAAAGGTACATCAGACATTGGCCTATGATATGGGGCTAATGAAAACATCTTGGGAGCTGGTTTCTCGGATTCGGACTATGCAGGGGATATTGATAGTAGAAGATCAATGACGGGCTATGTGTTTGCTCTGGGAGCATTTGTTGTGAGTTGGAAGGCGACGCTACATCCGACGGTGACTTTGTCCACCATGGAGGCGGAGTATATGGCTCTGGAAGAAGCATGAAAGGAGTCAGTTTGGCTTAAGGGAATGGTCAATGATCTATGGCTACATCAAGATCAAGAGATAGTCTACTGTGATAGCTTGAGTGCAATTTGATTTATGATGAACCAGGTTCATCATGAAAGGACCAAGCATATTGACGTCAGGTATCATTTTCAAAGAAGTGAAAGAAGGATCAAGGTGATGAAGGTGGGGAATTCCAACAAACCCGCGGATATGTTCACCAAGCCGGTTCCGGAGAGCAAGTTCCAGCACTGTCTGAAATTGCTCAACATTATGAGCCAGCGAGCCCTTAGGGGCACGTTGGACCCGGCGAGGTCCAGTGAGTCTCCGTGACGGGAGACATAAGGTGCGGAGGAGGCAAGCTTTATTTGCGAGAAGAGGAGATGTTGTTGCTAAATGAGAGAATTCAAGTCAAGGTGGAGATTTGTTGGATTTGTGCCTAGAATAAGTTGAAGAAATCATCAAAAGCAACAACGAGGACCAAAGGGACCAAGATGGAGAGAAAAGAAGCATTCAGGATGTTTTCAGACGTCGTATGACCTGGTGGGGAGGCCGCAAGACCTGCAGGAAAACATCCAAAGCATCAAGATATTTGGAGGAGGTCGAGGACCTTGTTTGGGAGGTCGCACGACCTGGACCACCAGGTTCACGACCTGGACTGCTCCTGGCGTTTCTAGAATTGTTTCCTAATCTATCTAGGATGGCTCTAGGTCGGTTATAAGTACTATAAATAGGCTCTTAAGTGTTTAGAACATTTATGCACTACATTGTACTCGTTCCTCTTGATAAATAAAGGTCTCTCTTCACCGTGGACGTAGTTAGCTCGATTTGGGCTAGCGAACCATGTAAACTTGGTGTTTTGTTGATTATTTCATCGTTCGTGAGGCGTGAGTGATCGTGAGAGGTATAAAAAATATTCTAAAGAGTTATGTACGACATCACCCTTCAATAACAACATCCATCCTTTTATGTTAAATTCAACTCCATTTAGGTCTTGATCCAACACAGAATGAAGAACTTCATATTTGCATTTGCTCAGGATAAACTCTCCTAGTTTATGTTGACTTAAGATTTTATTTTAAGAGTACACAATGTAGACTGGCGTCAGCATTTTTATTTATTATCATGATTAGTGTTGTCACTTGTCAGGATTTTTGACGCGTAATACCATCTCTTTGTCACTTAGGTTATTGATGCCCGTGATTTTACATTTCATGCAAATGACTGCTTTCGATATGTTTTTGTATATTCGAATGAGTTTTGTACTTAAGAACTAGTTTATTCACATATTATTTTCATCGTGCCACCAGTTTGAACCAAGTTAACACTGTAGTATGTCTCCCAACAGAAGGGGCGGCCTTGGACTCTCGGGGGCCTAAAGCAAATAAAATAAATAAGGCATTCAAATAAAATACATAATTATATGATACACTATAAACTATTTTTTTGAAATGATGTAATTCGTTTCATTTTTATGCTAAAAAAATTGTTTTTCGAAAGAATGAACGAAATATATATTTCTTCCGATGCGTACAATATTATTGATTTTGACTTTGTATTAGAATGTAAATAAGATATCATACATTGATCGCATCGGGAAAAGAAATGTGTCCTCTTGAGCTCTCGCACATAGAGGTTTCGAGAATCATGGAGGATTTGGTTTGGTCCAGATTTTTGATTGATTGGCGACGGATTGAGACTGTTACGGAGAGATTTTTGGGCAAATTTCTGGGGAATGACGGATGAAGCTGGATATATGTATTCTCTGTGCTCTTGACGAATTTCTTCATTCTTCTTCATCTTTCTTTATCAACAATGGCCTCATCCAGTATCATTGCTGAGGTTGATGACGAAATTCAGATTCAACTAGGCGATCTTCTCTGTCAGAAGTCTGAGGAGGCATATGCTGCGAGCCTGGTCGGTAAATTCCTCTCAGACCAACCCATAAAGGAGAAACATATGATGGAAGTGCTGAAAAGGATTTGGAAGATGTCCAAATTCGAGTCCATCACGAAGGAAGGACAAAACTTGTTTCTTTTCAGGTTCGATTCAATCGGGTTCATGGAACGAATTCTTGCGGGAGGACCATGGTCATTTGATGATGTGGTGCTTGTGGTTCAGAAATGGGACCCCTAAATTGAACCATCAGAGTACGTCTTCTCGGACCTTGCATTTGGGGTTCATGTTCTGGGTCTGCCTACCCATTTGCGGAACAAACATGTTGGAGATCTGGTTGGGAGCAATCTGGGTGTCCTAATAAAATCTGAAGCTTTTGATGATGAACTAAGGAGGGAAACTATTCCAAGGACTCGTGTTCGCCTCTCGATTGACAATCCACTCAAAAAGTCTTCAACGGTGGGGACTGGCAGAGGAGGAAAGTGTACAGTCACCTTCAAGTACGAGAGGATTCCATCGCTGTGTTTCCGTTGCATCGGATTACGCATCAGGTCAGTAGCTGCACGCATCAACCAAATCCGGCAGAGGATGGTTCACTTGACAACAGTTTTGGCTCCTGGCTACTAATCCCAGAGGGCTATCACCGTTACCCTCAGCGGGGAAGAGCGCAAAATTGGGTACTGCCTGCTGCCTACGACCGAGCTCAGTACCGCCGGCAGGTGATTTCCGGCGACGAGGACGGTTTCAGGAAGGACGTGGATCCGGTAACTACGTCGGGGGTTAAGGAAACGGATGAAACGGAATTGGAGGACGATTTAATTGCGGAATCAAAAGAGGGGGTTGAGCCGGATTACGCTTTCAAGGCTCCGTAATTGGGAGTTACAGTCAACGGAAGAGCGGCGAATAAAAATGATACAGTAGAGGCGGTGGAAACACTAAATGAGGAGGGTTTTTTGGCGACTTAAGTAATTGGGCCTCAGCTGGATGATTTAAGTCATGGTGGGCCGTCAAAAAGGTCCAATATTTAAACCCACTTCCGGACCTCCAAATCCCTAGCTCAGGCTTACAATCTGACCCATCTGGGGTCATGGTCTTTTCAGCAACGGGCTGTTCAACCCCATCACCAAGGCTGGCCAAGAAATTACAAGCAAAGAAGGATCTGATTTCTCCAGTGGAAGAAGTCAAGATGAAGGGTCGAAATCTGGCGGACCTTAAGGCCCTGATTCGAAAAGGTAAAGGAAAAATTATTTGTGACAATTCTGAAAATCTTATTCTCCAGAAGAGGAAAACTACCGAATACTTTGTTGAAACAAATTTTACTGTTGAAGTTTAAGGGAGGGGTAAGCGTCAGAAACAAGACTACTCAAGTCCGGAGGAGCATTAAGAGGGGGCTGCACAAGTGGATAAAACAATTCAAACGGTTGGCTTGGTTACCGAAAACCTTGAGATATCGACGGTGGTGCACCCACCGCCGGACGCAACGATTGCCATACGTTGGAACGTACGAGGATTAGGTAATTCTTGTACGTTCCGCGCCCTTCTTGAGTTAGGGAGGAGGGAGAGTCCGAGTCTTTTATTTCTTATGGAAACTAAGAAGAATAAGTCTGAAATGGACAGAATCCGTTGTAAACTGGGCTTCGTCGGGGATTCATGTAAGTTGTGTCGGCAAAGGTCGCCAAGGGTGGCTTTCGCTTATGTAGGATGCGTCTTTAGAGGTATCTGTCACAAAATATTCCAAGTTTGTATCGATTGTTTAATAAAATTGGATGGTTCAAGTTCGTTATGGCATTTCACTGGGTTGTATGGGGATCCGGTGGCATCGAAAAGACATAAGTCGTTACTCGATAAACTTCGCCGTCATGATGTAAAACAATGGTGCATAGTGGGATATTTTAAGGCTATATTATCGAGTGATGAGAAAGATGGAGGTAGGGGAGTGACGTTTTCACAACTGTCCCCATTTATCGAAGCGCTCCACCGCAACGAACTAAGAGATTTGGGCTTTTCGGGACCCAAGTTCACTTGGTCATGAGCAATACGATAGGGGAAACATCTTGGAACGACTAGACCACGTTGTTGCATCGCCAGAATGGTCGGATATGTTCGAGGGAAGCCGGTTTAAACATTTAATGGCTACGGTGTCCGATCATCTACCCATTCAGCTCGTCCTAGATCCGAATAGTCGAGTCAGATTTTTTAATTCGCGACGCAGGTTCCAATTGGAGGGGGCCTGGTTGCGCCTCGATGGGCTTGAACCTAAGATCCGATCTGGCTGGGAGGGGGGCACAATCAAAATTTTGGGGAGAAGCTTGTATCGACGGCTGCAAAACTCCGGCATTGGAATTCCGTGGAGTTTGGCAATGTGCGGCGTAAATTTCCATGAATCAGATTGCAGCTATCGCAACTGGCTACACAAACCCAGTCCAAGGGGTTCTCTGAAAATTTTCGTAACGAAGGAGATAAATAGAAGTGAGTTTCAGTTTGAAAGGGAAACAAATTATTTTCTCTGATCTTTGAAGATCTTGATGAATCAGAAAAGATTCAAAATTGAGTGTGCCGTTGGAAATAAAATATTTGATACTATTTCGGCTAAAAGAGTTTTTCAAAATTTAGGGGAAACATTGAGCCATCATCTATAGAGATAACACCCAACATTGAAAGATCCATAATTATTGTCTAAGTGATATGCAGTCTTATTTTCAAGGCTTTGGAAAGGTTTTCAAGACCTTGAACAGCTGTATCAAGTAATGCATATAAAATCAAAGCTTTGAAAGGATTTTCAAGGCTTTGAAAATCAGTTCAAACCTTTGAAACACATAAAACTTACCTGATTCTCCCCCTAAACCAAAGCTTCCTGATTAAGCATTCCCAATTCCAATCTTAAAGCTGAGAATCTTTCATCTGGCAATGGTTTAGTGAAGATATATGCAAATTGCATGTTAGTAGAAACAAATTCAAGAACAATATCACCTTTCTCTGCATGATCCTTGATGAAGTGATGTCTAACATCAATGTTCTTTGTTCTTGAATGTTGAACTGGATTCTTTGTAATTGATATTGCACTTGTGTTGTCACACTTTATAAGTATATCTCTGAAATCAAATCCAATAGCTCTCATTTGTTGTGCTATCCAAAGTAATTGAGAACAACAAGCTCCAGCTGCTATGTACTCAGCTTCAGCTGTTGATAATGCAACTGAGTTTTGCTTCTTATAATGCCAGCTAATTAAAGATGATTCAAGAAATTGGCAGCATCCTGATGTACTCTTTCTATCTTCTTTATATCCTGCAAAATCACAATATGAATAGCCACAGAAAGAGAAGTTAGAATTTTTAGGATACCAAAGCCCTAAGTCTTTGTTACCTTTGAGATATCTAAAAAGTATTTTAACTGCAGTCAAGTGTGATTCTTTAGGATCAGCTTGAAATGTAGCACACATGCACACATTGAACATGATATCTGGTATACTAGCTGTGAGATAGAGTAGTGATCCAATCATACCTCTATACTCCTTCACATTTACACTCTTACCAGATTCATCTTTGTCTAAAGACAATGTAGAACTCATGGGAGTCTTAATCTCTTTGGATTGAGACATATTGTACTTGTTTAGCAAGTCATTTGTGTACTTGCTTTGATGTAGGAAAATGCCCTTCTTCATTTGATGAATTTGAAGTCCAAGGAAGATGTTCAATTCTCCCATCAAGCTCATTTCAAATTCCCTTCTCATAAGACTTGAGAATTCTTTGCACAGAAGATCATTAGTAGCTCCAAACAGAAAAAAATAACATCAAAAATTTGAACTACAAGCATATCTTTCTCATGAGTCTTTATGAAAAGGGTTTTGTCTACCAATCCTCTTTTGAAATCATTTTCAAGCAGAAACTTTGACAATCTTTCATACCAAGCTCTTGGTGCTTGTTTTAAACCATAAAGAGCTTTGTCAAGTTTGTAAACATGATCTGGAAACATGTCATTTTCAAAACCTGGTGGTTGAGCAACATAAACTTCTTCTTGAAGATAACCATTCAGAAAAGCACACTTCACATCCATTTGAAATAGTTTCATGTTTTTGTGAGATGCAAGTAGAATTCCAATTGCTTCTAACCTGGCAACAGGAGCAAAAGTTTCTTCATAGTCATTACCTTATCCTTGATTTTATCCTTGAGCTACCAATCTAGCTTTGTTCCTGATTACCTTACCATTGTCATCTAACTTGTTTCTGAATACCCATCTGGTGCCAATGACAGACTGATTTATTGGTGAGGAACTAGGTTCCAGACCTTGTTCCTTTCAAACTCATTGAGTTCACTTTGCATAGCTATAATCCAGTCTACTTATTTTAATGCTTCCTTCACAATTTTAGGCTCTTCAATAGAAATAAAAGCATTATAAGCACAAAGATTTTTCAACTGTGATATGTTCTGTGTACCGGTGGTTGGATCAGGAATAATGTTATCAGCAGGATGAGATGAGAGATATTTGAATCTCTTTCTACGTGTCCATGGTTCAGGCTCTCCAGTTTGCTTCTCATGTCTCTGAGAACTTGAAGTAGTATCTTGTTCTCCTGTTTTCTCTAGAGATCATGTTTAAAGGCTTTGAATATGTGTTTCAAGGCCTTGAAAAATGCCTGTCTTGATCCAGTGACATTTCCTTGGATCCTTTTGAGGATTCTTCTTCAGTACCTGAATCATTCTTATTCAGATTGAGATCTTCAAAACCATCACTCAAAGAACCATCATAGCTTTCATCAAAAATAACATGAATGCTCTCTTCAACAACCTTGGTTCTCTTATTATAATCTCTAAAGGCTTTGCTTGTCTGTGAATAACCAAGAAAGATACCTTCATCACTTCTTGCATCAAACTTACCAAGATTGTCCTTATCATTATTGTGGACAAAACATGTACAACCAAAATGTTTGAAGTAAGAGATGTTTGACTTTCTTCCTTTGAACAACTCATAGGGGGTCTTTTTCAGAATAGGTCTGATTAAACACCTGTTAAGAATATAGTATGTTGTATTCACAGCTTCTGCCCAATAATACTTTGGCAGCTTGTTTTCCAGAAGCATTATCCTTGACATGCCTTCAAGAGTCCAGTTCTGTCTTTCAACAACTCCATTCTGTTGAGGAGTTCTATGAGCAGAAAAGTTGTGAGAGATGCCATGCTTAGAACAGAATATATCAAACTCAAGTTGATCAAATTCTCGACCATGATCACTTGTGATTGAAGCAGTAGGTAGGTTTTTAAAAGTTTGAAGTTCTCTACAAAGTTTTGAAAATTCAAAGAGAGCTTCAGATTTTTCTTTCAGAAACATTACGCAAGTATATCTAGAGAAGTCATCAACAATAACAAGAATGTACTTCTTACCCTTTGGAGCTGGAGTTCTCATAGGACCACAGAGATCCATATGCAGCAATTCAATGGGTCTAGTAGTACTTACAAAGTTCTTTGAATTGAATGAGCTTCTAGTTTACTTGCCTTGCATACTTCTTCATCTTTGAACTTGATAGAGGGTAATCCTCTTAATAAGTTCTTGGAGACTAACTTGTTCAAGGTATGCAAACTGATATGTCCCAACTTTCTGTGCCAAAGCTTTGAATCTTCTTTCAAGGCCTTGAGACACTTCAAGTTTTCACCTGCAACTTTGTTAGTCTGAAAAGTATAAACATTGTTTGATCTAGAGGCTGTGAGGATGCAATTTCCAGATTTCTCATTCTGCACCACACACTTCTCTTTATCAAATATAAATTTGTTTCCATTGTCACAAAGCTGAGATACACTAAGCAAATTAAATTTCAAGACATCAACTAGATATATATCATAAATAGAATTTTCAGAATTTGTACCAACTTTACCAACACCAAGAATGTTGCGTTTGCCTTTTTCACCAAGTGTAATTGAACCTTCTAATTTCTATTTTAGTTTTGAGAACAGGGATCTCTTTCCACTCATATTTCTTGAGCAACCACTGTCCATAAACCATTTCTTCTCTTTGATCTTGATGACACCCTCAATGTTATTTTCAGAACTTTCATAATGCTTGGCCATAAAGAATAGGTTGGCATGTTCTTCTTCAGATTCAGTGTCACTTGAGGTATCTGAATCACTCCATGAAGCTATCATAGCTTTCTTTATTCTATCATGATCTTTCTTCTGAAAGTTCTTGCTCTTCTTGTGTGGACAGTCTCTGATCAAGTGTCCTGCATCACCACATTCAAAGCAATTCATGTCTTTAGGCTTATTATTTTGTGAGGGAGGCTTACCTTTGTAGTCCTTGCCACTGAAGGATATGTGTCTTTCTCTGTTGAATTCCTTGTTTCCAAAGTTTTTCTTCATCTTAAGAATTCTGGTCAAGGCTTTGGAAATCAAAGCAATTGGATCTTCATCATCATTCTCAGTTTCAAGGCTTTGAATTGTCTCATTCTCTTTAGCCTTAAGAGCCAAGTTCTTTACACCTTCCGGTAGCTCTCCATCTGCTTCATTCATTGATATTTCATGTGTGAGGAGCTTCCATTGTAGGTCATCAAGCTGGAGGGATGAGAGATCTTGAGCTTCCTCAATAGCAGTAGTCTTTGGTTCCCATTTTTCTTTTAGAAGACTTCTCAGAATCTTCCTCACTTTTTCTTCATTGGAAATATGTTTTCCCAGTGAATCAAGGTTGTTGACAATGTATGTGAACCTTTTGAACATGTTTCTGATTGACTCATCTCCATTCATCTTGAATAGCTCATATTTCCTGAGATATATGTTGATCTTGGTTTGCTTCACTTGACTGGTTCCTTAAAAGGTGACCACAAGCTTATCCCATATCTCTTTGGCAGTCTTGTAGCTTGAAATCCTGTTAAATTCATCTGCACTCAAAGCAAAATATAAGAGATTCATTGCTATATAGTTCTTAGAGAATTGCTCTAATTCAGATGAATAAAGAGAGTCTTCATATTTGGGAGTTCTAATCCCATCCTTCTCTGTGTAGAAAGTATGAGGACCATTCTGGATGATAGTCAAGAGTTCCATGTCTTGATCAATAATGAACATTTTCATCAAGGCTTTCCAGTGAACAAAATTGTCTCCACATAATAGAGGAGGTATGTTAGCAGCTCTTCCTTGTGAGAAACTACCATCACCTACAGTACTCATAATCACAAGATGGTTACATATATGCAGTGGTACAAGCTCTGATACCAATTGAAGGGGTGTATAGTAGGTAGAAATGCGGGATCAATACTCTAGGAAGGGGGGTTGAATAGAGTATGCAGTCTTTTGCTAAACTTTGCAAGAGTATTGGTTTCAAAAGATTTGTAAAGAAATTCAAGACCTTGAAATGAGTTTCAATCCCTTGGAGTGAAAACAGTTTAGTATAAAGAGAAAAAGTCTATTCCAAGGCCTTGAAATGAGTTTCAAACCCTTGAAATGAAACTGTTTGAGTGCTGCAAATAAACTAAGTACGTAACCGTAATGTAAATGCAATAGACACAAGATATATAGAGTTCAGTCCACTTGGACCTACGTCTCTACCCCGGGGATCTTCTCCCTACAGGATTTTCAACTCAATTCTTATTAATCAACAGCTTGGCCCTAGATCGCAAGCACAGAGAGATACCTTACTCTGTTACAGCTTGTGGTTCTCACTAACCTATCTAGTACCTGCTCTAGCTATCTGATTAACTAAGAATTCTCTAATGTTCACCTAGAAAAATCCTTGAGAATGTAAAGAGGAGTAATATATGAAATATATACAAATAAAATTCAGAACAAAAGAGCAAAAGAGATGAAAATGCTGTGAGAGTGCAGTGTTCTTCTGAGAGTTGGATTGAGATTTTGATTTGCCTCTTTGTTGCTTCACAATCCTTGAATTGTTTGAGAGTGTCTCTAGCTTTTTTCCCGTTGAGTTGTGTATCAAATGCTTCAAACTGAGCTCCTTATATACAGCTCATTTGATCTGCGAATCTGCAGGATCTTCAGCAACAAACTTTCCTATTTTGTAGGCAACAACTTTGACTTCTCTAACAGTCTTCTTCCAACGGATAGTTGCTCAGTATCTTTAGGGATACTGATCTGATCTTGTCCATAAACTTGTTGAGAAGCTGTTAGGATCAAAAGATTTATTGCAGAATCAAATCAACCCAGAAATTCCTTTCTTGCAAAACTCAAGTTAGGAAGTGAATCCTGCAGAATAGGAAATAAACATTCTCTGCAAGACTGAGTTAAACAGATGGATTAGATGTTGTAAAACATATCAAAAAGCATTGTCTTTCATCCAAGTAATAATAGATAATGCACAGGGGTTTAGGAGTTCAAACATAAAAAGAAACTCCCCCTAAGATCAAGCTCATAAGTCCCATTCAGTTTCAAGGCCTTGGAATAGACTAGCTATTTCAATTCTTTGAAATATTGAAACTGCATTGAGCTTACATAAACATTTTTCACACTCGTTTGTTCTAAAATCATTGGATGTCATAACCCTGTCGAACTTTTCATGCCATTGTTTGGGAGCCTATTTTAATCCATATAAGGATTTCTTTAATCGACAATATTTGTCTTTATTTCCTGGAACTCAGAACCCTTCAGGTTGTTCCATGTAGATTTCTTCGTCCAATTCTCCGTTAAGAAACGCAGTCTTGACATCCATTTGATGGATTTCAAGATTAAAGATTGTCGCAGTTGCGATTAACATACGTATGGATGTTATCCTTGTCACCGGAGAATAGGTATCAAAGAAATCTATTCCTGCATTTTGCTTACAACCTTTGGCGACTAGCCTCGCCTTATATTTGTCGATGAATCCGTCGGGTTTCAATTTCCGCTTGAAAACCCATTTGCGACCTAGAAGTTTGTGATCTCGAGGTTGGTACACTAATTCTCACGTATTATTGTGAAATATTGATTCTATCTCGCTTTAACGACCTTTTTCCAATAAGGAGCGTCCACACTTGCCATCACTTCCTTGTAGGAAGTAGGATCATTTTCGAGCATGTAAGTAAGGAAATCAGGTCCGAAAGACTTTCCGGTCCTTTGTCTCTTACTCCTCCGTGGCTCTACATCTAGGTCGTCTCCAATGTAGAGTCGTATGTTCGTTTTTCAATGTCGTGTGTTTTTTTTTCTTTGTAAGGAAAAATATCCTCAAATAAAGATGCGTTTGATGATTCAATTATCGTATTTTTGTGAATATCAGATATTTCCGGTTTATGAACCAGAAATCGATATGCACTACTATTCAAAGAATATCCAATGAAGATGCAATCGACTGTTTTTGGACCAAGTTTCACTTTCTTAGGTAGTTGTGTCACCACTTTATCTAGACATCCCCAAACTCGTAGATGTTTGTAAGAGGGCGTTCGTCCTTTCCATAATTCATATGGAGTTTTATCGGCCTTTTTATTTGGTATTCTATCAAGAATATAGTTGGTACTTAGTAACGCTTCCCCCCACAAATTCTGGGGCAATCCAGAACTTAGAAATAATGCATTTAGCATTTCTTTTAAAGTTCTATACTTCCTTTTAGCCAAACCGTTTTGTTGGGGTGTGAAAGGTGCTAAAAACTGGTGGATTATTCCACTTTGAGCACAAATTTCTGCGAAGGGAGAGTCATATTCTCCTCCTCGGTCACTACGTAGGATTTTAATCCTTGTGCTTAGTTGGTTTTCTACCTCTGTTTTATATTTCTTAAAAGCTTCTAAAGTTTCATCTCGACTATGTAATAAGTAAACATAGCAATACTTTGTGCGGTCGTCAATAAACGTAATTAAATATTTCTTACCGCCTCTTGTTGGCACAAACTTTAAATCACATATGTTCGTATGAATAGTCATTTTTAAACCAATATGTTTAAAAGGTCGCTTTGTTACTTTTGCGTCAACGCAAATTTCACATTTGTGATTTAAGTTAATTGTGCTTTTTGGAAGCTGGTCCAAATTCATTAATTTCTGAATTAATTCGTAGTTAACGTGACCAAGTCTTCCATGCCATAAACAAGAAGAAGAAAAAGAATTAGACTACTCAAGGAAGTAGTTAATAGCTGCTTTCTTATTAATGATCGGAAATAAATCCATACAGTTAGCTTAGACTATGCTTCCTTATAATATCGCATCGTTAGATGTTCTAAAACTTCGGTAAGTTTGAACATCCCTTTGTCGTGCTCTTCCTTTTCGGACGGCCATTAACCTTGTGGCCTATTTTCCCACAGTTGAAGCACTTGTCTATGAATTTTTTCTTCTCATTTCCGGCTTTCCTCTTGAGATTGACCATTGGTTTCTTCCTCGCAACGCGAGGCTTTGAAAAAAAAAATAGACAACGGCTTGTCCATGGAGGGGTCGTTCCCCTTCTCAATCCGGAGACGGATAATGAGCTCTTCCACCACACATTGAAATTCATGGCTTTGATTTGAATCTTCCATTCTGAACTCCATGGCTTTGGCCACCGCCGCGTTGGATGTGGCTGCCGGAGTTGGATCAGTTAGTCTAAACAAAAGATTGCTTAGATGCAGATCAGAACATAACTATAATAAATAGAATGGGATAACGAAAACAATCTATTATAGTACTAAAACAAATATGTAACAAAATTGTTTGAATTGAAACAAGGTGAACACATTGTTTAATGTTTTGGTACTAACAAACTGTTGTACAATTAAACCAACAATTCCAATTAAGGGGTGTTAGCAATTGGTGCGCCCATGTGGGGTGCTCCATGCAATTATCGTAACTTTATGGGGTTAATTGCACTAATGCATTAACCTAGAGGGGTTAGTAGCTTATGCTCAAACCTTAGGGGTTTATGTGCAAACCAAGGAGAAGTTTTGCCTATATAAGGAGGCAGCCTCCTACATATTATATTGCTATTCCATAGAGAAAAGTTACTATGTCAGGATTCACTCTGTAGTTGTATAGAACCCTATTCTCTCTCCAAATACATCCAAAGAGGTGGAACGTGGGGTGGATCATAGTGTTCGTCCTCGAGATTCACACTAGATTGGTGGGAGCAAGATCAAGAAGGAGGCGTGAAAGCAAGCAACCTACGATCATCCGCTGCGCTAAGGAGCTAAGGAAGACAAGGTAAACACATGAATCTTCCGCTATAATTCATGTTGTAGACCTGTATATGATAGATCCTTCCTGCCCTTCATTGGGATCAGAGCCTTAGGCTTATTTTTCGTGCCTCGTTATGCGTACCCGAACTTGCTTAGAAAATCGTATTTCTGAAAGTTCATAATCTGTAGAAGAAACCTATATGGTTAGGTAGGGTTTTTCACGAGAATTCCAGAAATATAAATTTTATATTTTTTGGACATACGATGAATTAGTTATGAATTTTTTAAGATTCGGAACTGTTTTAATCTGGACTGCTAGATCCAATCAGTAGAACACGTTTTTCAAAAACTTGTTAAAATTGGATTGTGAACACATAATCGGGATCAGGACAAAAAGACGATCCCAGAAAAATTATGTTCATCGGGAACGGAGCACGGGAAAGCGACGCGTGAGCATGACGCGCCACTGACGTCGGCCCGTGACTAAGGCGGACGTGCCCATGCGCGGCGGCGCGTGCGGCCTCCTCCCGCCGTCATTTTTTTCCGGTTTTTTACTAAGTACTCCAAATTGAATTTCCGATTTTTTTGGTATTTTTCCATAATTTTTGGAGCGACTGAAAATTTTAGTAATTTCCAGATTAATTAATTAGTGTTTAGCAACTTCCCGAGGCAGTTTGACGACCTCAAACACACTGTTTTGAGCCCAAATTTTTTCTGGAGACTTAGGTCATTTTTCCCTATGTTTTGCCATAGGTGGTGAGACCCTAAGTGGTAGGGAGCAATTTTCAATCTTTTTTTGTTGATTAGATTATTGCTTATTATTTTCCAGTAATTAGTATTTAATTCTGGAAATTTCCAGAAAATTCCAGTATGTTTATTATATTATTTTACATACTGTTGTGGGTTGAATGGATGTGTTTGGTGCATGGATGTGGCATAGATATTTTATATTTGGTTTTGGTTTTGTTTTTGAATATGTAATCAAAATACGGCATGCGTGTCGTGCCTCTCTATATACTCTAGTGTCTTCTCTTCTCATCCAATCGCCTCTATGAGGTTACTTTTTATTAGAAATAAGATAGTTAGTAGAGATTGAAGATAGAAGTTTCAAGAGAGGTGGCCAAACCAAAAGCTATGGCGCAAGGTGCATGGAGCAAATAGATGGTCTAAAGGAGCCTCAAGCTTGGAGTCCTCAAGTTAGGAGAGATGGCATGAGATGGAGTTCAAGACTTGCTCAAGAAGTATTCCCAATAGTGGGAGTGCACCTTAGGGGCCACATCCATTGCATATTTATTTATGCTTATGCTTGTTTTATGTTATAACTACGTGTGATTGGATATATATGTGTAACCTCGCATGCTAAAGAACTAAAACAAAAGAGCACACATGAGGACTTGATTAAAATTGATAGGAAATCACAAGTGATGAGATTTGATTCCTAGTATATACGCTAGGTTTTGGTGGAGTCCTTGTGAGGAACTATTAAGTGTAATCGATGTCACATGTTACTTATGAGCTAAACAAAGCTAGTAACTAATATCCACTTTGTCTCATTTTTCAGTCATGATGAACACGAATCTATTTCCTAAATCTGATGTAATTCTAAACGGAGGAAACTTTCGTGCATGGTACAGAAGTGCGATATGTCGCATGATTGAGCTGGGTTTGTCTGACCATTTGCATATGGCAAAAATGGAGCTATGGGTACCACTGGGCGGCCCAACTGACGCATATAGACGTGATCTTGAGGCTTACCAGAAATGGGAAGTTGATGACAAGAAAGCATGTCTAGAATTGATAGATCTAGTGAGGACTGATCTTCTAGACCCAATTGAAATTGATTATGCAAAGAAGCTCTCGGAAGACATCCTAGCACTGTACGGAACTGCAGACAACTTCCAAAAGTCATGTCTATGGATGATGCTCACTTCTACGGTGAAGGATGATAAAGTCTCTATGGATACGCACCTGAAGACCTTATCATTCTATATTACTGAACTTATAACTTCTGGGCATGATATACCTTATGAGAGACAGCTAAAGGCTGTGAGAACATCTCTACCAGAATCATGGGTTCCGTGAGAAATGTGTTGCAAAATTCAGATGACATAAGGACATTTGATGATGCAAAACGATATTTGTTGTTCGAGGAAAAGAGAATGGAATATGCCAGAACTTCTAGTCTAGCACCACAGGTAGAGAGCCCTCCCCTGGCAAATGTGCCGAAGGGTAAGGAAGTCATCGTGGAGCGCAAAAATGGAGGCCACTTGGGCCCATACCACAAGATCAGTAAACGCCAAGTGTGGAAGAAATCCAAAAGGGATATGAGACAAGTTATGTGCTATAAGTGCCAGGCATATGGCCACGTTGCTCGTGATTGCGCCGAGACAAAGGTACATTATAATCCAAACTCTGACTGTTATGTTATAAGTCAAATTTATATTGCTGATTCCCCTAATGTGTGGGTTTTGGATTCAGGTGCGAGTGACGACCTAGCATGTGATCGAGACGCGTGCACGGATTATAGGCGAGTACCAGTGGGCAGTATAAGAGTGTACATGGGGGTGGGCATTGGCACATATCAGCTGAAGATGAAGTCTGGAAAGACGCTTGTTCTTCATGACGTTTTATACGCTCCTGATGCACGCAAGAACTTAGTTTCAGTTTCTAGACTTTTGGATTTGGATTTTAAACTTGTCTTTGAGGGTGGTTTTGCCAAACTGTTTGTTGGAAAATCATGTTTTGGTACCGGTTACGTTTCTCATGGTTTATTTTATTTAGACATTGTTGGTTCTAGCATTGATGATGTTTATGATTCTCGTTCATTCATTACATCTTCTAGTGATGATGATGCCACTAGATGGCATGCTAGATTGGGACATATAGGACAGGTCAGGATGAACATGATGGCCAAGGCAAGCCTACTTGGAGATATTCCCAAGATATCATTACCTGTATGTGAGTCTTGCCTTGCAGGAAAAGCCAAACACAAACCGTTCGGTAAAGCAGTAAGGGCTACTGAGCCTTTACAACTTATTCATTCTGATGTTTGTTGTTAATTAAATGTTAGAGCTAGACATGGTGCTCGCTATTTCATCACATTCATAGATGATCACACTCGTTTTGGTTATGTGTATTTGATGGCACATAAATCTGAAGCGCTAGTGTGCTTCAGAAAGTTCCTACAAGAGGTAGAGAACCAACTGGAGAAAAGAGTTAAGGCTCTTAGGACAAACCGAGGACGTGAATATCTATCTGAGCAATTCAAAGAGCTCTGTGAGACAAAAGGAATAGTGAGGCAGTTGACTATTCCCTTCACACCGCAGCAAAATGGTGTAGCGGAAAGAAGGAATAGAACACTGTTAGAGATGGTTCGTAGTATGATGGCAAATGCGAATATGCCAATCTCCTATTGGGGAGATACATTGATGACTGCCACATACATATTGAACCGTGTTCCCACCAAGTCTGTAGCCACAACCCCTTACGATAGGTGGACCAAAAGGCAACCCGAATTGGGTCACTTTAGGCCATGGGGGTCGGCCGCCTATGTACGTAACGTCTCCCATGTCCATGAGAAATTGGGTGCTAGAGGAAAGAAGTGCATCTTCATACGTTACTCAGAGCACTCAAAGCGTTATGTATTCATACCGCAACAGCCGGATGGTGGTCTAACAGAGATGGAATCGCGAGATGTTGAATTTCTCGAAATAGATTTTCCTAGTCAGGGAGAAGTACGTGGAGATGGTATTCTCTACGAAGAAGAGGAACCATTGGATGACACTCATTTCTCCACAGACTTACAGGGAACAGTCCCTATGGATCTTCAGAACAGTGGGAGTGACTTGCCCAGTGATCAGCCCATCATATATGATGATGATGCTGAAGAAGAACCCTCCTTGCGTAGGAGCGTCGACGATTTGACATCGAAGGGGAGGCCATAATGGTCACCACGCAAGAATATGATGAACCTAGGACATTGTCCGAGGCTCTCTCATCACCTGACAAGAAAGAATGGAACATTGCTTTACAAGAAGAACTGGAGCCAATGAAAACCAATCATGTTTGGGATTTAGTTGACTTGCCTCCTGGACGTAGGGCCATTGGAAACAATGGGTTTTCAAGGTCAAAAAGAAGACAGACGTAAGCGTTGAGAGGCATAAGGCCCGGCTAGTGGCGAAAGGCTACACCCAACAATAGGGTGTGGATTACGAGGAGACATTCTCACCAGTTGTGAGAATAGCCTCCGTTCGCCTTATACTTGCAATAGTGGCTAGCATGGAGTTGGAAATACATCAGATGGATGTTAAGACTGAATTTCTCAATGGAAAACTAGATGAGGAGATCTGCATGGCTTAACCGGAAGGTTTTGAGAAGAAAGGTCAAGAGCACAAACTGTGCAAACTGATTAAGTCCATATATGAGCTTAAGCAGTCCCCAAGACAGTGGTATTTGAAGTTTCATCAAGACATTGTGGCATATGGATTCACACTGGTTGATGAGGACCACTGTGTGTATGTCAAACGTTCCGGAAAGAAGTTCATGATACTGTCATTATATGTAGATGACATACTACTAGCCAGCAATGATAAGGGAATGCTCGGAACTACCAAAGGGTGGTTATCCTCTCGTTTTTCGATGAAGGATATTGGAGAAGCGAGTTACATCCTTGGGATAAAGATCCTAAGTAATCGTTCCAAGAGGCTTCTTGGCTTGTCTCAAGAGACATACATCAAGAAGATACTTGAACGGTTCCATATGTGGGACTCCAAGCCATTCGAGACTCCCATTGCACATGGCGAGAAAATCCGCCTAGAAATGTGTCCCAAGGCCCAACACGAGAGAGACCAGATGGCCATAGTACCATATGCAAGTGATTTCGGAAGTTTAATGTACGCAATGATGTGTACAAGGCCTGACATATGCCATGATGTCGGTTTAGTTAGGAGATATCAGTCTGATCCCGGTGTTGGACACTAGAAGGCTGTTAAGAGGATTCTCCGATATCTCAAAGGTACAAAGGATTACGTGTAAGCTATCAAGGCTCTTAGCTAAGGATCATTGGCTACAGTGATGCTGACTGGGGTGGGGACCTAGACGCACGCAAATCGACCTCAGGCTATGTCTTCATGCTGGGTGGAGGAGCGATCACATGGCACAGTAGCAAGCAGACTTGCACTGCCTTATCAACCATGGAAGCTGAATACGTTGCCTGCTCCGCGGCAGCGCAGGAGAGTGTTTGGCTGAAGAGATTTTTGGTCAGCTTAGGAGCGGTTGACGAACCAAGACCAGTAACGCTTCGTTGTGATAGTATGTCGGCCATAGCTTGTGCTAAGGATCTGAAATACCACAGCAAGGCCAAGCATATTGAGATAAAGTACCACATCATTAGGGAAGTAGTAGCTAAAGGAGATGTTACTCTAGAGCATATTCCTACAAATCAGATGTTGGCTGATCCAATGACCAAGCCTCTTCTAAAGGCTACTTTTGTTGGTCATACTAGGAATATAGGGTTAGGCAAATGGAACTAGGTGTCAGACTGATTAGAGGTTTTCGAGACATTGATTGATTGGATATTAGGAATGGATTTTTTATTTATGATGCATGTTGTTTGATACGTGTATGATATGTTACATTTCCTTTACTAGCTTAGAGCATGTCACGCAGACACTAGGTCGGCTCACTCACACGAGCGACCGCCTTCGCAATATCCTGAAAATGTCTGGGTATGGCGGAAGATGAGACAGAATCCCGATAAGTGCTTAAAGCCTACAATATGATATGAGATGCCTATCATACGAGCATATGGTCTATGATAAGAGCTAGATGTCTATCAGTAGAGCTAGTAGCCTGTCAGACGGACTCAATTGTCGCATTGGAAATAAGTTCCAAGGTGAGACTGGTTATGGCCAATCGAACATGGTTAGTACCCCGGACCATGTGTAGTCTGCGAAGAGAAAGCCAGATGCGAGAACTGATTACTGTTCACAATAGTGTGACATCGCAGTACTCGGGCTGGTGGCCATAAGGGCTACCGGATTGTCATCTGCATAGTGGTCCTTACGGGATAAGACATGCGCTCTGATCAGAGTCTAAACACTATGGCGCATATTCCCCTTGAATAACACACGCTTATGAGTGACCATGAGGCGATGAGTAGAATTAATCCCTGGGATTCCTCTTCGTGTGAGCCTCGTCGATCATATAAAGGTTATTGACACTGTATACCCTTTGTACTTACGTATGTGCCATGAGGAGACGGGTCGGTGGTGCTAATTTGGCGTGACACCTTGCGGCTATGGATGATTCGGCCTTCCGGACACTGCTGGGAAAGCAGCTGAGCCGAATCTAAGTGACACATGTATGTAAGGAAAGATTCTCATTGCATCGCTCTTTATTATCTTCATTGGGCCCACCTACAAGATCTTATGGGATCATGTAGCATATGAAAATATAAAGGAGATGTGGACTCATTGGAGCATGGCCTTCGGGACAAGGCAGGTGCTCATGATCCACGAGATGACAATAGGAGGAATCTGGGGAATACGAGAGTTACAGAGAGCATTATTACTGTTATGTTTTAAGGGTGCCTTCCTGCACTGGCTATACGAGTTTGGTATGTGGATCTCCCGAGAGGGTGCCTTCCCATGCTAGCTATACGAGTTTGGTGTACGGATCTCCCGAAATGCAGGTACTCTCACCGGTCACACGCCACGGCCACAACAATACTCTTTTGTAGATGATAGATACTTGGAGATTGATAGAGACTGGATGGATTGTGCAGCCCCACTGTGCGAGTGGGAGATGTTAGCAATTGGTGCGCCCATGTGGGGTGCCCAATGCAATTATAGTAACCTTACGGGGTTAGTTGCACTAATGCACAAACCTAGAGGGGTTAGTAGCTAAGGCTCAAACCCTAGGGGTTTATATGCAAACCAAGGAGAAGTTTTGCCTATATAAGGAGGTAGCCTCCTACATATTATATTGCTATTCCATAGAGAAAAGTTACTATGTCTAGATTCACTCTCTAGTTGTAGAAAACCCTAGTCTCTCTCCAACTACATCCAAAGAGGTGGAACGTGGGGTGGATCATAGTGTTCGTCCTCGAGATTCACACTAGATTGGTGGGAGCAAGATCAAGAAGGAGACGCGTGAAAGAAAGCAACCTATGATCATCCGCTGCGCTAAGGAGCTAATGAAGACAAGGTAAACACATGAATCTTCCGCTATAATTCATGTTGTAGATCTGTATGTGATAGATCTTTCCTGCTAGTGGCGGAGCCAGAAAATCAAGTCAGCCGGGGCAAGATTCGCGAAGTCAAAAGTCAAAGTTAAAAGTCAAAGTCATTAGTCAAAAGTCGCTATATTTCATAAGCAATTATACACACAAATATCAAATTAATAATGAACACAATACTCACAAGTCACAATATGTTTTTTTTTCGACAATGAGTTTTTAATGATAAATGTTAATTATAATGAACACAATACTCACAATTTGTTCTTTTATTTGGAGGAGACAATGAGTTTTTAATGGTAAGTGGTAAGTTGGAAGAAGAAATGAATGAAAAAAAATTATTGACTGGGAGGAGAATCGAACCTGTATAGTAAGAATTGCCAACTACAACAATTAACCACTTGACAAGGCAGTTTAGAAATTCAGGGGGACAAAATTCTATATTCCTTTTAGTTTAGTCATAAAAAATCTATAAAATTAGGGATACTAGTAGAAATTTTCAAATTTCAGGGGACAACTGCCCCCCTCCTTGCCCCTACATAGGTCCGCCCCTGCTTCCTGGCCTTCAAGGGGCAATAACAACAACATATGCAACAAAAACAAACTGTTGTACCCTTCTAATAAAAACAACATCATATACAACAACGGTTCTTTATTGTTCCAGCAATAACAGATTGTAAGTAATGTGCAAAACTGAACCAAAGACTATACCAAAACCTGAAGGTACTGAATTCGAAAGTAAGATGCACAAACAAACATATATAACCTGTATTCAAATCTTTGGGACAGGAAAATAATTTCTTAATTAAGGGTGAGTTTGGGAATGCTTCTGCTGCCAGTACAGCTGCTTTCCGACAACAGAAGCAGTTTTAGTGTGTTTGGTAAAAATAAAATTTCTGCTTTTCGGGACAGTTTCTGCTGTCCCACAGCAGTTTTCAGGAAGCAAGGGGGAGATACTTTTTCAGAAAGTGTTTTTGATTAATTTATCTACAACCGATTTTGACCTTACAATTTTTTAAAATATCAATAGTTATCTTTCCGGAAATGACACGTGTCATATATTTTTGTCATTTTACCCTCTCACAGCAACTTCACAGTTGATTTTACCAAACACAAAATTACTATATCAATATTTCAGAGCAGCTTCTACGTAATATTTACCAAACAACATTTTTATCAAGAATTCACCGCAGTTTTTACAGTGTTTTCACACAGCAGCTTTCTACCACCGCCACAGCATTGCCAAACTAGCCCTAAGAAGATCATGTGTCTCCACGTCTGTAATGGCAAAGTGGGAAGTTAGTGGCAGTTAGCCACCCTGTTCTTGCGGTTTGTGGCAGTTAGCCACTTCTTTCATGCGGATAGTGGCCGTAACCCACCACCTCTGGTGAAGGCTACTATTTATCTGCTTCGATTTTCTTCTTCACTACCATCTCTTGGTTGAAACTACCTCTAAAGGTTAGATTTGCTTCTTAGCTTTTCTTAGTTCTCTGTTTTCAATCTCTGTTTAAAGTTTGACTCGTATGGAAACCATGGAAGCGAAGTTGAGGGCAATGAATCTGAATTCATTGGAGGAGGATGAGATTGCGATCTCGGATTCTTCGATGGAGGAAGGATTACAAATCTGTAAAAGGAGTCTGTTTGGAAAAGTTTGGACTTGCAATGTGCTCAACGCAGTTGGGGTTCAGAAGGCGATGAATGTTGTTTGGAATGAACCAAAGGATTTCACTGTAAATCCTCTTGGTGATGGCATTTTTCAGTTTGTTTTTGGTAGCACGAAAGACTTGGAGAGGGTTATGGCGGGTCAGCCTTGGCTCATCAATAACTGTTTGGTGGTGTTGCTATGCTGGGTTGAGGGAGTCGATATGAAACTGAAGGACTATACAAAAGGTTTATTCTCAATTCAAGTTTGGGGTCTGCCACCGGAGGGATGTACAGAAGCAAGTGGGAAAGATATTGGGAAAGCTATCGGAGAATTTGTTGAGACTGCTATACCCGACCGGGGGATAGTCAAAGGGCGATGTTTAAAGATCAAAGTTTGGCTAGATCTTACCAAACCTTTACGAAGGGGAGGGAAGATTAGGCTTTACAATGGTCAAGTACCATGGGTTGATTTTCGGTACGAAAAAATTCCTTTCATGTGCGAAGGGTGTGGTAGAGTTGGGCACGATCTTAACAAATGCCCGAGAGTGAAAGAGGAGGGTGCTGCTGCAAAGGTGAAAGCTTACGGAGATTGGTTAAGGTCCTCAGTAGCGATGGACCATCTCCGTCGTACTGGCAGAATTAATGAGATGAACTTTGAAGGCTTCTCTCTGTTCGGGGTTAAGAATGATGAGGAAGGGGCTAAGGAGGAATTGGGGGCGGACAAACACAAGCAGACTCCTTCGTCAAAGGGTAAAGAGGTTATGATTGTTAAGGATCATCCAAGAGCTAGAACTTACGCTAAAGGAGGCCGTGGCAAGGCTATTAAAATCTGCGAACCATCAAGTGAGGAAGGGACAAAGGAACATCTTGCCTTGCAGGGAGGTTCGTGTGCGGTTGGAGTGAAAAGGGGAAGGGCGCAGTCGGATGTGGCGGAGGAAGACATCCACTTCGAAGCGGCGGAGGGTGACAAGGATCACCACCGCCGAGAGCAATGAAACTCCTAAGTTGGAACGTGCGAGGGATTGCTAACCCTTGCACGTTCAACGCTCTTCACTACTTGGTGAAGAGTCATTTTCCTGCTCTAGTTTATCTGTCTGAAACTAAATTAAGTCATAATAAAGGAGATAAGATCCGCCAAAAACTGGGGTTCTCTAGTGGACTTTGGGTCCCAAGAAGAGGTTTGGCGGGGGGTCTTGCTCTTATGTGGAGTTCCGTAGTTGATGTTAGCATTTTGTGTTATCATGATTTTTACATTCATGCTTGGGTCAAGGTAGTAGATAGTCCAGATTCAAGTTTCTACTTCACGGGTATTTACGGCAATCCCGAAGCTAGTTTGATATATATGTCTTGGGAAGTGTTGCGTAGATTGAAACCCAATGATGACCAGTCCTGGATTGTAAGCGGGGATTTTAATGAAATTCTTTGTTTTGACGAGTATATGGGAAATCACTGCCCTAGTCAAAGGCTTATGAATGATTTTGCTGCAGCTTTACACCACTGCGATCTCGTAGATTTGGGTTATCATGGTTACAAATTTACGTGGCAGAATAGGAGGCAAGGTGAGGCCAATGTTAAGAAACGATTAGATCGGGCTGTTGCATCTAAAGGATGGTTGGATTCCTTCCCTAATTCTGCAGTTTACCATCTTTCAAATTCTGTTTCAGATCATTGTCCACTTCTCATACATACTGATACAGGTCAGAATCCAAAGTTGGTTAAGAAATTCAGGTTTGCTGCCCAGTGGGCAAACCATAAATAATGTGCTGAAATTATTACAAAGTCTTGGAAAGATTTCCAAACAGTCAACAGTCCATTGTCTTTCATACAGAAGTTGGAATCTACTGGAAAGAGCCTACAGAGATGGAGTAAGAAGTCTAAACAGTTTAGCAAAAATGCAAAAGAAGAAAAACTCAAACAAATCCAAGCTTCCCAGCAGCTTCCTCCCACAGACCTCAACCTGCAAAAGTTAAAACAGTTGGAGCATCAATTCAATCGTATTTTGGCTGATGAAGAAACAAAGTGGAGGCAGCTTTCAAGACAAATTTGGCTCAAAGAAGGTGATAAGAATACCGGTTTTTTTCACAGAAAAGCTTCTCAAAGACAAAGGAGAAATCAAATCAAAAAACTGCAAAACAGAAATGGGGTGTGGGTGGATAAGGAGGAACAGATCCAACAGCTCTTTATTGACTACTTCACAGATTTATTTTCAACAGTTGACACTGATATGTTAGAGGTTCTTGAAGCTATTCCAACCAAGGTCACTCAAGAGATGAATGATGGTTTGCTGAAACCATTTGATGAGGAAGAAGTGAAACAAGCTTTATTTCAAATGCCTCCTCTTAAAGCTCCTGGTCCAGATGGAATTCCAGCCCTATTTTACCAACAATATTGGAGCACTGTGGGAAGTGATTTAACCAGGGTTGCACTTATGGTTCTTAACCAAGGTATGGACATAGCTTCTATCAATTCTACCAACATTGTGTTAATTCCAAAAAAGTCAAATCCTTGTACTGTGAAAGATTAAAGACCTATAAGCCTCACTAATGTTTGTTACAAGGTCATCTCAACTATGATTTCCAACAGGCTTAAAGTGGTTTTAGCACAAGTAATTGATATTTCTCAGAGTGCCTTTTTGCCTGATAGACTAATTACTGATAATGTGATTGTTTCTTTTGAAACAATGCACACTATTAAAAAGTCCAAAGGAAAGGGTGGCTATTTCTCTCTTAAATTGGACATGGCCAAGGCATATGACAGGGTGGAATGGCCTTTCATCAAGGCTGTGATGAGGAAACTGGGTTTTCATGAAGATTTTATTAAGAAGATAATGATGTGTGTTGAAACAGTCAGTTTCTCTATCTTGCTTAATGGAAATCAAGTTGGAAATATCACTCCTACTAGAGGAATAAGACAAGGGGATCCCATCTCCCCTTATTTGTTCCTTTTATGTACTGAAGGACTAACAAATTTGATGAACAGATCTCTTTTGGAAGGCAAGTTAAAGGGGGTTAAAGCAGCTAGAACTTGTCCCTCTGTCACACATCTCCTGTTTGCAGATGATAGTGTATTTTTTTGGAAAGGCTACAGTTAAAGAAGCAAAGGAAATGAAGAAGAATTTGGACCTATATGAAAAAGCTTCAGGTCAGTCCATAAATTATGACAAGTCAGCTTTATGTTTTAGTCCAAAAGTCCTACAGCAGAGAAAACATGATATAGCCTCCATTTTGAATGTGTCAGCTGTGGATGGCCATTCAAAGTACTTAGGTCTTCCTACTTCTGTGGCTAGAAACAAAAAAGATCTTTGTGAAGGGGTTAAAGAGAGAGTCTACAACAAGGTTCTTGGATGGGAGGAGAAGGGGCTTAGTATTGTTGGAAGAGAAATCATGATTAAAGCTGTGTTACAAGCAATACCTAGCTACATTATGAATTGCTTTATGCTACCCACCTCAGTCACTGATGAGTTACAAGGAAAGATTATTTCTTTTTGGTGGGGAGGTACTGAATCTAAGAGAAAGCTACATTGGTGTAAAAAAGAAAAGCTTTGGATCAAGAAAGGGGATGGAGGCATGGGTTTCAGAAATTTAGAAGCCTTCAATATGGCACTCCTAGCCAAACAGGGTTGGAGAATTTTATGTAATCCCTCATCCCTGGTTGCTAGGATCCTCCAAGGAAAATACTTCAGAGGGTCAAATTTCCTTTCTGCTCACTTAGGTAATAGACCCTCATATATCTGGAGGAGCCTGCTCATTGGCAGACAAGTCTTGTACCAAGGAATGAGGCATGTTATTGGGGATGGCTGCAGTACTAATATTTATAAACACAAATGGATTCCTCTACGTGGAGGAAGAAAGTCTTACAGCTATCCCTTCTTGGGTACTGAAGCCACTGTTTCAGAGCTGTTTACAGAAAATGGAGGTTGGAATGTGGACCTTATCAGACAACTGTTTATAGAAGAGGAAGCTGATTGCATTTGCCAGATCCCTCTATGTCATACCAAACAGAGCGATAATCTTATATGGGGTCATACCAGGGATGGAGATTATACAGTCTCTTCTGGCTACCAGGTTGCGTATCAGTTATGCTTTCCAGGGAAAATCCAAAATAATTCAGAAGGCACTAGTGTTTCTGACTCACAGAGTGTACAGAAGAAGATTTGGAATCTTAAACTTCCAGAGAAAATTAAGATCTTTGCTTGGAGATTGTTTAACAATTATCTACCGCTGAAGGTGAATCTCATAAAAAGGGGTCTTACAGTACCTGGACTTTGCCCTTGCTGTAACAGAGTCGTTGAAGATCGACAACATCTCTTCCTGAATTGCTCCAAAATCAAACCCGTTTGGAGGACCTCTCAGTATAGTGGAAAATTATTCAACAATGACGAAAGCCGCTACGATTTTCGCATGGTTGAACAACTTCAATCTTCAGAACTGAGATGCTTCATAACAACTTGTTGGCTGATCTGGTACAAAAGGAACAAAAGTGTGATGGAAGGACTCAATTTTGATGTTGCCAATTTGAATCAAGAAGTGGAAACTTATCTGCATGAGGTTGATCTGGCTGTTCAAAGGGAGGACACAAGGCTTTATCCAAGCCCAGTGATTCGTGCGACTTGGATTCCTCCGCCAATGAACTCTTTGAAGATAAACACGGATGCGGCGATGGATTGTACTAACAAAATCGCGTGGGCTGGCTGTATTATCAGAGATGCAAATGGTGGATTTGTTGCGGCTATATGTGGACAGATCCCCTTTTCTCCGGACTCTACTGTTTGCGAAGCAAAGGCCTTAGATTTCTGTTATTTTTGGTTTAAGAACCTCTCTTCTATGGCGATTCAGATCGAAACAGATTCACAGCTCCTGGTCCAGGCGTTGAAGACTAACAGAGTGGGGAACACCGAGATTGGCAGATTCATGGAAGAACTGAGGAGACGTTTGGGAGAGGATGTATCTAGATCAGTTTGCGGAGTCCGAAGAGAAGCTAATCAGGTAGCTCATCGGTTGGCGGCGTTTGGCCTTAAAGAGAGAAGCTGGGCTTGCTTCAACGTAGTGCCTCCTAGTTTTATTGTAGATTTATTGGGCCAGGAAGCGGCCCAAATGTCTGAGTCCAACTGATTGTGATGTATTTTGGTTTAAAAGTGTATTATGGGTAAGGCCTAGTCCCCCCTGATGTTTTGTGGGTTGGGAGCCCATTTTAATTAAAAGCGGGTAATACCGCCCTACCACCGTGTAGGTTCTTTCAAAAAAAAAAAAAAAAAAAACTAGCCCTAAGAAGAGCACTGTTTTGGATAGAGACAAAAAGAAGGAAGGAAAACAGAGACAAACTACTTGAACACAAACATGTTGGCGACGGTTCTTTAATTATTGATACTCCGTAACGCATGTCCTTTATTGTTTTAAAAACAACAGATTTTATTTGTTAACAAAGTTTCTTATGGTGAGTTTGGGAATGCTTCTGCTGCCAGCACAACTGCTTTCCGACAGCAGAAGCAGTTTTAGTGTGTTTGGTAAAAATAAAATTTCTGTTTTTTCGGACAGTTTCTGCTGTCCCACAGCAGTTTTCAGGAAGCAAGGGGGAGATATTTTTCCAAAAAGTGATTTTGATTAATTTATCTATAACTGATTTTGACCTTACAATTTTTTAAAATATCAATAGTTATCTTTCCGAAAATGACACGTGTCACATATTTTTGTCATTTTACCTTCTCACAGCAACTTCACAGTTGATGTTACCAAACACAAAATTACTATATCAATATTCCACAGCAACTTCTGCGTAATATTTACCAAACAACATTTTATCAAGAATTCACAGCAGTTTCTACATTGTTTTCACACAGCAAATTTCTACCACCGCCACAGCATTCCCAAACTAGCCCTTAATACCCCCAACAGATTGTAATTATTCAAGTAGAATATTTAAGTCAAAGTCTGAAAGTACTAGGTAACGAAACTTATTAATAGGAAGGAAAACCACTGGACCAAATCAGACCAATAACAAACTGTAACAAAATGAAATTGAGAACCAAGGTCTGACTTTTCTATGTCACAACGAAATAAATTGCAAACTATGGCACTGAACTACAAGAAGGCAAATTTGTTACTACAAAGCATGAATGGTGCAATTCGCCAGTGACATACAGTATCAAAAAACGGATCCATAAATTGTCTGACAGAAAATTCTTGCTAGTAGATATTGCAAACAACAGGTTTTGTCGTAATGCTGTCAGTAATGTGAAGAACAAGTAAGGATCACAAATATTTTCTTACGATTGTTGTTGGATGGTGATCCAATTTTTTCTTATCTCTATCTCTACTACTAAAAAGAGTGAAGAGCATATTATTGTTTAACCACTTCAAGTGTTTTTTCACTTAAGGTGTTTCATTCTTTTTAGAAACGTCATTAAATTCTTAATGTTTTTCTTTCAATATTAGACAATTTCATAGTAACCTACATACACTTCTCTTTCTTCTTCCTCCTCCTCATCTACTTTTTCATAGTAACCTACAGTTTCATAATATTTTATTACGTTTGGTTTTTTCTTCTTTTTGATTGTCACTCATTCCCTCTATTGAAAACACAAGCAGGGAACTTTCAGGTTAAGATTCGATTAATTGTCAATGCCTTTTTCCTTTTTCCAATACTTGCACTTCAATTTCATAGAATTTGTTGCCATTGTATTGTGTTTCCAGTGTTACTATCACTGATACAAAAACAGATACGGGGTGATTGGTCTTGCCTTCAACTGCGATATGGGTTAACATTCATCATCATCATCAAGGTACAAATTCTTTTAATTTTGACGGTCCCATATTGTGATTTCTTGTACAATATCATATTTTTACAAAATTCTTACATGTGTCAAAGGTTCATTGCATTCTTATTCGCCAGCGTTCGTTCCGATCTAAGTAAGCAATTCATATTAGTTCATTGTTTCATTTGCAATTATTCTTTATGGTAAGGAATAACTTTGGTTTTATTCAGTACCTTCTCCTTCAGTTTCTTTAAATTTGTATACGAGTTTCTTCAATCGTTAGATAATCCTCCATATGTACCTAATTCGTTGTCTTTGATTTTTTTGCATAGGAATATTTATTAGTCTGAAGCTAATTCCTAGGAAGAATGAGACTAGGGATCCTATTATCTTCTGAATTTTGCTTGCCCAAGTTTATACGAAGTCCAAACGATGTTTTATCTTTCTGTGTTACATAAAGATGATTTGACGGTGTGTTATCTTTCTTTGTTCTATTATATTCTCGATTGGTAATGCTTCTTCGGATATTGTCTCTTTTTAATCAAACGTTAATGGGGGTGTTTGCCTGTTTTGTTCTAAATTGTTTTTTGTGGCTTATGATTGATTTGATCTGAAGTTCGAAAGAGTGACACAACAGTTGTTCATGTACAACCCATCAACGCTGCATTTCTGTCTTATTGTGTTTGAAAGCCATAAGTTGAGGTTTTTCTACCGGAGGTTGTTATTGTTTTGGACATTGTCTCAATCCAAGAGGTAATAAAATTTGTTTATAAGGCACTATATCAATGTGTAAGATTGTTATAACTTTATTCAAAACTTAATTTCATGACTTGTAAAACTTCACAAATTGCATCGAAATATAACAATGTTGCTACAATCCTACATTTCTCTCGACTCCTCCTGAAGTAACTCGAGAAAAATCGCAAATATAATGGAGAGGCAGAACTAACATAGCAATGACAAGGTGTTTAAGGAAAGGAAGCATTCGTTTTGGACACGGAAAAATATGTAACAGACCCCCAACTTTTATTAGGCCGGACATAATGGGATCAACTTTTAGTTCTGCTTTGTGCTTGATGGTATCAGTTGAACGTAAAATTTTGTAACTTTTAACTCAATATTTCAATAAACGTTCTTTCATGCTTGACCATGTAGATGCTTTTAAATGACTAAAGTAATTTTAGCACACATACATCTGCCTTGTTTGTGTTATATTTCAATGATTTTATACAATATTTCAATAAAAGTATATACACAATCATGTCCTCATAGCGTCTATTTATACATTAACTGTAAGCTATATTGTCTCATGTGCTCCATTAGAAGAATAAAATACTATGAATTACATGCCTGCCTTCTAACATCAATTTACCCCTTCGTAAACACATACATATCATTGTTATTTTAGTTTACAAATATATATCTAGGGATACATGTTGCAAAAATGGTATGCATTAGAATCAAGATTTGAGCTCCCATGATCACATTCATGATGTTTCTCGAGTTTTTATACCTATGATATTTTTTTTAATTAAACTTTCTCTTTGTCACATGTATTTAAATGTCACTTGTTTGGTTTGAACTTTATGGAATTCAACAATAAAACTGCAGTACTTTGTCTAACAAATATAGATTGTACCTTTTGTTTATTTTAATAATAAGGCTTAATTACTTAATGCATATTCTCAGTATAGTGAAACTAACACATTTCAACCCCATTTCTACAATAGGCTTATTGCATCCCGCAGTTGCAATAAATCAAACTTATTGAAACCGATAAAATAATCCATCCAAACATCATCAATATGCAGAGGGTATATTTGTCAATTCAAGAATAATATATTTACATTAGAAATAAATAACAAAAATAAATCCTAACTAAAGACGATAAGGTTGAAGAAGATTTTTAAAAAAACAGGTTGAAGTAGATGAGGAGGAGATGAAGAAGAGAATGTGCGGGATTGAAGAAGAGGAAAAGAATAAGAAGAAAAGAACAGACTAAAGTAGGTCTGGTATTTCTCTCGATTCACTTCTATTATTCCGGTGTTCATGTAATCCCCTCTTCTTCCTCTATTGCTCCGATGTAAATCCACCTTTTCCACCAGTACTATGCCCTGTTGTGGAGTCATGACCACCTCCGTCGCCCAGAGAACCCACTTCCGAAACCGCAATTAGACCTCTTGGCAACGAATTCGGAGAACCCTCCATGGTGATTATTGTTCTACATCAATTGTATCTCTTTTGGGTGTTTAAGTGGAGATTCATGTTGGTGCATGTTTGGCCATATACTTCCTCTGTTTCTTGTGTTTCTTCTTAGTTTGACTTTTGACACTAATCACCGGGTCACTTTGACCCGGTGATTTGATTAGCAATATGATGCAAGAATTTTGTAATTTTTCATGGTGTTGTAAAGTAAACTTTGCTCTACAAGACTATGAAAAAATTACCAGAAAGTTGCATAATTTTACTATCCAAATCATCGGGTCAAAGTAACAAGACTACGGATAAAAAAAGTCAACTAAGAAGAAACAGAGAAAACAGAGCAAGTATCTCAATTTGGGGCTTCAGTGGTTTTATTGAGGTTTGAGTCGTTGACTTGGAGGATGCCAAATGTGGCAGTAACAGGTCTGACTTATTGGGGCTTTGGTTGTCTCTGGGTGGCTTTGGATGGAATTCGTAGCATTTGAAAGACGGGATCAAACTTGGTTGTGTTGGTTGATTAGAATATAGTATTTGGGGTTGAATTGGGCCAAGGAAAGAAGGGGACAGAGAGAGGTTATGTTTGAGTGGCTGGCTTGTGTTCATCAAGATCAATGGACGCAGCGGCAGGTGGCGGCTTAGTTGTCGGAATCTGGGCTAGTTTTGGCGGCAATGGTGGAGTAGACAATGGTGTTCATACTTTAACGGGTTTTCCTTTTTCCCTAAATAAAATGTACTTCCTCCGTTTCTTCTCTTTCTCTACGCTTCGACTTTTTGAGTCGTATCTGGGTCACTTTGACCGGGTGTTTTGGATGGCAAAACGATACAATTTTTGATAATTTTTTCACCAAGTTAAAGAACAAATTTTCCTCTACAACACTATGAAAAAATTGTCTAAATATTAGATCGTTTTGATATCCAAATCACCGAGTCAAAGTGACCCCGTGAATAGTGACAAAAGTCAAAACGTATACAAAGAGAAGAAACGAGGATGTACTTGTTTGTCAACTAACGGAGCATTGTGTGAAGGGTAATTTACACTTACTACCCTTACAATATGGTAAATAGACAATTTACACCTTCACTGTTCATTGACTAACAGGGGACACCCTCAATTTGTGCCAAAGTATTTACAGAAAGTACCCATCTATCAGTGGACGTTAGGCTGGCAGTGGGGCACACTGCTCGGGGTATTTTTTATTCCATTTATGCCCTCATTTCGCCTTAATTGTTCATTTGGTTCTTGTAATGGTAATATAATACAATAATGAGACAAATTTACCCTCCTTCCCATTACAAGATTGGGAAGTGTTACATGACCTACCATTTGAACCAAAGAAACCAGTTGCACAAATCGAGCCTACATCTTCACCCACAACAGAACCCTAAACGAACGATGAATATGGAACAAAACTGAACAGGAAGAAGAAGAGGAGGAAATATCTAGTCAAAATCTTAAATCTAAGGTGAACCATATCATCAATCCGTAAGCAACATAAGCAAGAATCATTCCAAAAGCGAAATTCAGCACCCAAACCAGTGGAGAAGAAATTATGGAGAAGAAATAAGAATAGAGAACACCCCCGCATAGCAGCAGCAGCAGCCGCAGCCGCAGCCGCCTCAAACGCATCTGGATCTGGGTTCAACCCAGATCTGATTATGAGGCAGAGAAGCATAGAGAGAAGGAAGAGGCATACGAACAAGAAGCCCACTGCCACGGGTCCATCGTCGTCGCCTAACACCTCCTGCTCCTTTTTGCTACTCGCTGGAGCACATGATTTCACTCCGATCTTCAACCGCCCTCTCCGCCGGACCTCGACCTCCTCTTCCATCTCTGTGTTTCTCTTTGTCCCTCTCTCTTCTATCTAACTACTACCCAGCCCCAATCTATCTTGCTCTATGTATCAAATTCTGATAAGAAGGAACAAATTGAGAAGAAAGAGAATTGTTAGAGAGATATGAGTGTGAAGAGAATGAGAAATGGGGATGGTGTCTCAAAAATAAAAATAAAAATTAGGATGGTATTTTAGTCTTTCTATATTTGGGACAAATATCTTCTGTTGCTACTAAAATAGTAATAAAAATACAAAGGTCAAAATGGAACTTCACCATTTCCGTCCATTTTCGTCCAAATTAGGGGTGTCCTCTGTCATTCGATGAACAGTGAGGTCATTTATTGCCTATTTGCCATATTATAAGGGTTTAAGTGTAAATTACTCTTGTGTGAATTATTGGATGGAATTTTTTTTATCAACTTCAATAAGTAGGATTAATTGCAACGGGGAAATGTAATAAACCTATTCTGAAAATGGGAGTTGCAATATGTTAGTTTTGCTATATTCGAGGTATACATAATAATAATAATAATAATAATAATAATAATAATAATAATAATAATAATAATAATAATAACAACAACAACAACAACAACTAAGGGTGTTACGAATGTGCAAATAGGGTTAATGATAGACTTTATGGACTTTAGGTGGACTTATATGGAGGGCATTTGACTAAAACTCACCGTGTTAATCAATCGAGAATTATATAATTTAATAAGTGTTTTTGGAAATATGAAAATTATAAAAAACGAGAAAACATCTAAAATGTTAAACACTTAGTGCTATTTTCATTTGTGAGATCCTATGATCAGATGTTTTTATTTAGAATATTGATTTTTTATTTTCTTAAGTTTCTTTTCAAACGAGGCGGCAAAATGTTAAGAGTACTTGATTTGAGTTCTTGAATTCTTGAATTGCTAGGGTGGTAGCTCAAGTGGTAGAGCGTTGGAAGCCCCTGCATGAAATCCCGGGTTCAAACATAGTTGATGACAACATTTTCTAAAAAAGATATATAATACAAAGTATAGTGAACACCTTAATCATATTATATCATACTACTAAAAGTGTTGACTCCATTGTATAAACTAATGTTTTTATTTTACATTTAACTAACAGTTGTTCGTGCTTTATTTTGTTATTACAGATGATGCATTCTTTTCGTAACAATGATTTCCTGTCTGTGAAGGCGAAAATTAAAATTTTGGAGTGACAAACAATTTAATAAACTTACAACGTGCAACGCACGTGCACCAAGACTAGTAGAAGAAAACAGTTAGTAAAAATTAAGGAACGAACTTACGGATTGATAACTTGTTGAATGCAGTAAAAAATTGTTGAAGAACAGCCTCGTACATAGACGATTTCCGTAAAACAGTATTCGCCGCTCACTGTATGTGCCTTCGGGTTCCTGCAGTGGCCAACTGCCCCCAGGATAGAAGTTCTTCCTGTGTTGCAGAGTAGCACATGACTGCAACACACGACGAACGAGACTTGCTGACGATAATGGATAATATGTGAAGAGTTTGAATTCTAAAGAGTTTTCTGAATTTGGAATAATCAAACTGGAGGAGGGGACTGCCTTTTATGGGCACTAAAGGGGTGTCAAGAACAGTCATAACCGGTTGCAACTGTTGACAAATTAAATAGTTTTGGGGCTTATTTTATGGGTTGTTGGGCTTATTTTTCTGTTAATTTTATGTGGGTTAAAGTTGGTTTTTTCCCCAAAAAATAATTATTCCAGAATAAGGCCCATCAAACTCAAGCCCAATCTCGTGCCTGAGACCGAGCAAGCGGTGCGTGTCATGGCTAGGTCCTCCCTCCTACACAAAATATGCTTCACCCTAAGGGCGTGTCCATATAGTCTAATGTTGAAGTATATACACCCAAACATATGTGGGATGACTTATTTTGGGAACATACACCCAAACATAAAAACACCAACTTCGACGGCTTGTTGAACATTCATCTCTTAAAAATTTTCGACAAATGAGTTAACGAAACGATCACCAAGTTACCCACTATACGATGATGCAACTGGTGTTGTTAACTCTCAAACGAGCCAGGTAAAAACCGAGCTTAAAATTTGGTACACACCGACATGTCGAAGACCATTTTTCCAACAGAGCTAAATAAGTTCCTTCGGTTGGGTGGGGTCCACCACATATGGTGAATATGCCACACTCAATAATTTCTCATGAGTAGCAAATAATCGAAAAAGGAAAAAAGGGGGTACCTTCCAGGTTGTTTCCTTGTGCTGTGTATGCAGGAGGATTTGAAACACACAAATGTGTGTGCGGTGTTATATGGGCCACGTGGACCAATTAGCTTGGTGTGGTTGGTTACTCACATGATTTGTGAGTGTGGACTGGTGTTTTTTATTAACACACGGCAAAGAGTGAGAAAGTAACAGAGAAGAACGGGCAAAGGGAATAAAGAAACCAGAGGCATTATGGGTTTTGCAAAGGCACGACCAGCTCTTTTTCGGCGAAGATTCGACGGTGAAAGTTGGTCCGTTTCGCCTCAAATTTCAGGGAATTGATCCTTGTGACGAGCTCTTCCAATCTACCGGTTCGGATTATCTTCTCTTGCTCTCTTTGTGTTATCCCCAATTGCTAGTAGAGTAGGGTTTCTACTTTGCTTTCATCTAGTTGATGTTGGTGGGGGTTGTTGATCCCAAGATAGTTGATTTCTTGGATGTGATTATACTCTAGTTGTACTAGAGTGGTGTATCCTACTATTCTTGATTATAGTGGAAGCTTTGAGTCGAGAGTGGCTCCGTGGTTTTTCCCGATTTCGGGTTTTCCACGTTAAAAATTGTCTTGTCTCGTTTTTAGCTTATTGTCTACTTGCAATTGTGGTGCTCTCCGTTTAGTTGCATATCCGTGGGGAAAGTTTGATTCTTTGGGTTACTTGCTTCCGCTACGACTTGTGTTGTCGTGTTTTTGAGCCCGGATTCCCCAACAAGTGGTATCAGAGCCTGGTTGATTGTTGTTGGCTCGGGTTGTAGTGTTGACTAAAATGGATGAGCATAGTGTTGGTGGCACGATGATTAAATTGACTTCGTCAAATTATTCAATTTGGAAGCCAAGGATGGAGGATCATTCTGTAAGGATTTGTATGATCCTGTCGAAGGTGATTCTTCGAAGCCGCCCACCATGACAGACAAGGCATGGGACACATTGCATAGGAAGACTGTGGCCACTATCAGACAGTGGATTGATCAAAACATTTTTCACAACGTCGCCAAAGAGACAAGAGCGGACGTATTGTGGAAAAAGCTTGAATCTTTGTATGAGAGACAGACAGCTCAGAACAAGATGCACCTCATGAAGCGGCTTGTGAATTTGAGGTACAGGGATGGCCAAAGTGTGTCTGAGCATATGAGCAAGTTTCAGGAGCTCATGAATCAGCTGACGGCGATGCGAATTGTATTTGATGATGAGATTCAGGCATTGTTTCTTCTCTGTAGCTTGCCGGATAGTTGGGAAACTTTGACAGTGGCTCTCAGCAATTCAGCTCCGGATGGAAAGTTGACTAATGACATGGTCAAGGATAGCTTGTTGAATGAAGAAGCTAGACGCTCCGAGTCAGGCATGAACTCGGAGGCTGAGGCACTGGTTTCAGAAAAGAAACAGGATAGAGGGAGAAGTCACAGCAGGGGTCCAAAGAAAAACAGGAACCACTCGAGAGGCCAGTCGAGTGATTGGAAGAAAAGTGTGAAATGCTACCATTGTGGGGGTATGGGACATTTCAAGAAAGAGTGCAGGAAGCTGAAGAACAAGGGACAGAATGGGTCAGACATCAAGAATTAGAAGACAATTGCTACAACGACTAAGGATGATACTCTCATTGTCTGTGAGGAGAATGTCGTGCGTATAGCTTGTCGAAGCAGCAACTGGGTTATTGAAAGCGGGGCTTCCATTCATGTTACCTCCAGGAGGGAGTTCTTCTCATCTTACCGACCAGGTGACTATGGTGTGATCAAGATGGGGAATGATGGTGTGTAAAAGATCACTGGCATGGGTGATGTATTCTTGGAGACTAACACCGGAAGCAAGCTTGTTCTCAGGGATGTCAAACATGTTCCAGATATTCAGCTGAATTTGATTTCTGCAGGGAAGCTTGATGAAGACGGGTATAACAATCATTCCGGTGATGGGAAATGGAGACTTACTCGGGGCTCGTTGGTTGTTGCTATAGGGATGAAGGAGTGCTCATTGTATGTGATGCATGCAAAGCTTACCAGTTCAGTGGTAAATGCAGTTGATGATTCCTCTACAGATTTGTGGCACAAGAGGCTGGGTCACATGAGTCAGAAAGAACTGGATGTCCTAACCAAGCGAGAGCAGCTCCATGGTATTAAAGGTAATCCTTTGAATCATTGTACTCATTGTTTGGCTGGAAAGCAACACAGATTGAGTTTTCAGCATGCTTATGGTTCTAGAAAGTATGCTATTGTAGAACGGGTACATTCTGATGTTTGTGGACCCATGAAGACAAGAAAACTTGGTGGTGAGAGATACTTTGTCACTTTCATTGATGATCATTCAAGGAAAGTGTGGGCATACACTCTTCGGAGTAAAGGACCAAGTGACTGATGTGTTTAAGGAGTTTCATGCTAGTGTTGAGAGGGAAACTGGAAAGTCATTGAAGTGCACCAGGACTGAAAATGGCGGTGAGTACAATGGTTCCTTTCACTGGTATTGCAGGAACCATGGGATTAAGCATCAGAGGACACCTCTCAAGACCCCACAACATAATGGTGTAGCAGAGAGGATGAACATGACCATGATTGAGAAGATCAAATGTATGTTGTCACAAGCAAAGCTGCCAAGAACCTTTTGGGGTGAGGCAATGAGAACATCTGTGGATTTGATCAATCTCTCTCCTTTAGTTCCTTTGGAGATAGATATACCTGACAGATTTTGGACAGGTAGAGATGTGTCTTATGATCACTTGAGAGTGTTCGGGTTTCGGGCATTTGTACATGTCCCGAAAGATGAAAGATCGAAGCTTGATGACAAATCCAAGCAGTGTATATTTATGGGTTATGGCCATGAGGAGTTTGGATACCAGTTATGGGATCCAGTTGCCAAGAAGATTTCCAGGATCCGATATGTGGTATTTCTCGAAGATCAGACTATTGAGGACATTGATAGATGTGATAAGCCTCAGGCTGATGGTGATGATTTGGTGGACATGAGTCCAGTTCCTACTCCAGCAGAGCATGGTGATGAGATAGTGCAGGATGATCAGGGTGATGCAGGTGATGTTGATCCACCTCCAGTTGATGATCAGGCAGATGCACAGGATGAGGAGGTACCTCCAGAGCCACCAGCTCCAGCTGTTACAGAGTTGAGGAGATCTAGCAGAGATCGGCAACCCTATCGGAAGTATTCTCCGTCTGAGTATGTGACAATCACGGATGAGGGGGAGCCAGAGAGCTATGATGAGGCCATGACAGTTGACAAGAAAGAGAAATGGCAGAAAGCAATGGAATCTGAGATGCGGTCCTTACATGAGAACAACACCTATGAGTTGGTCGAGTTGCCTAAGGGTAAGAGAGCACTCAAGAACAGATGGGTCTACAGGTTGAAGTCTGAGAACTCGGAACCAAGGTATAAATCAAGATTGGTTGTGAAAGGGTTCAGGCAGAAGGAAGGAGTAGACTACAAGGAGATATTCTCACCGGTGGTGAAGTTGTCGTCTATCCGGGTTGTTATAGGTATAGCTGCCAGCAGAGACTGGGAGATTGAGCAGCTTGATGTCAAGACTGCGTTCCTTCATGGTGATTTGGAGGAGGAGATCTACATGGAACAACCAGAGGGTTTCAGAGTTCAGGGAAAGGAGAATCTGGTGTGCAAGCTGAAGAAGAGTCTGTATGGCTTGAAGCAGGCACCAAGGCAGTGGTATAGGAAGTTTGACTCATTCATGGGGGAGCATGGATACAAGAAGACAACTTCAGATCATTGTGTGTTTGTGAAGAATTTCTCTGACGGTGATTCAATTATTCTTCTTCTGTATGTCGATGACATGTTGATCGTTGGTCGTGATGCCAGCAAGATTTCCAGGTTGAAGAAGGAGTTGAGCAAATCCTTTGCTACGAAGGATTTGGGGTCCGCGGAGCAAATTCTGGGTATGAGAATTTCGCGAGACTGGAAAGCCAAGCGGCGTTGGTTATCTCTGGAGACCTACATTGAGAAGGTTCTGAAGAGGTTCAATATGGACCAGGCGAAGCCCGTTAGTACACCTCTTGCGGGTCATTTCAAGATTTCAAAGCAGAGTCCCAAGACAGAGGCGGAGAAGGAAGACATGATGTCGGTTCCATATGCGTCTGCGGTGGGTAGTTTGATGTACGCCATGGTGTGTACGAGGCCGAACATAGCTCACGCGGTTGGCGTTGTCAGCCGGTTTCTCTTCAATCCTGGTAGAGAGCATTGGCCTGCGGTTAAGTGGATATTCAGATATCTCAGGGGTACTTCTCAGTTGTGTATTTGATTTGGAAATGGTGATCCTACTCTTGTTAGTTTCACGGATGCTGACATGTCTGGGGATATTGATACGAGGAAGTCTACGTCTGGGTATCTGAACACTTTTGCAGAGGGAGCAGTGTCTTGGCAGTCTAGGTTGCAGAAATGAGTTGCATTGTCTACTACCGAGGCTGAGTTTATTGCAGCTACTGAGGGTTGCAAGGAGTTGCTTTGGATGCAGAAGTTGTTACAACAGCTCGGGTTGAAGCAAGAGAAGTATACTCTGTACTGTGACAGTCAGAGTGCGATCCATCTTAGCAAGAAGTCGAGTTTTCACTCGAGATCCAAGCACATCGATGTGAGGTATCATTGGATACGGGATGTGTTGGATGGGAAGTCGGTTGAACTTGTCAAGATTCATACCGACGACAATGGTTCTGATATGATGACGAAGTCCGTACCCGTTGCGAAGCTTGAAGTGTGTAGAAGCATCGCGGGTATGGAGTCCACCATATGAGGTGGAGGGGGAGAATGTTGGGTGGGGTCCACCACATATGGTGAATATGCCACACTCAATAATTTCTCATGAGTAGCAAATAATCGAAAAAGAAAAAAAATGGGGTACCTTCCAGGTTGTTTCCTTGTGCTGTGTATGCAGGAGGATTTGAAACACACAAATGTGTGTGCGGTGTTATATGGGCCACGTGGACCAATTAGCTTGGTGTGGTTGGTTACTCACATGATTTGTGAGTGTGGGCTGGTGTTTGTTATTAACACACGGAAAAGAGTGAGAAAGTAACAGAGAAGAACGGGCAAAGGGAAGAAAGAAACCAGAGGCATTCTGGGTTTTGCAAAGGCACGACCAGCTCCTTTCCGGCGAAGATTCGACGGTGAAAGTTGGTCTGTTTCGCCTCAAATTTCAGGGAATTGATCCTTGTGACGAGCTCTTCCAATCTACCGGTTCGGATTATCTTCTCTTGATCTCTTTGTGTTATCCCCAATTGTTAGTAGAGTAGAGTTTCTACTTTGCTTGTTCATCTAGTTGATGTTGGTGGGGGTTGTTGATCCCAAGATAGTTGATTTCTTGGATGTGATTATACTCTAGTGGTACTAGAGTGGTGTATCCTACTATTCTTGATTATATTGGAAGCTTTGAGTCGAGAGTGGCTCCGTTGTTTTTCCCGATTTCGGATTTTCCACGTTAAAAATTGTCTTGTCTCGTTTTTAGCTTATTGTCTACTTGCAATTGTGGTGCTCTCCGTTTAGTTGCATATCCGTGGGGAAAGTTTGATTCTTTGTGTTACTTGCTTCCGCTACGACTTGTGTTGTCGTGTTTTTGAGCCCGGATTCCCCAACACCTTCTTTTGGGTTTCTTGCCATTACTCCCTCCTTCTCTATCTTGGACAAGATGTTGCTGCTAGCTATGTCACTGCTTTTTGCTCGTGAATTTCTTTTCGTTTCGATCGATAGTTCCATATGGCTCCTACTGTACGTGTAGCATGCAGGACACTTCTACTTCATCTTAATTAATCTGTTTAACTTGCTGCTAACTGATAACAAATGTGTCTTCCAATTGTTTCAACAAATGGAGCAAAGGAAGATGATGAAGCTGCAGGGGTGGCCGCTGAGATGGAAAAGAATGGTGAAGGATTTGGAACAGCTTAGTTAATCTTTTCACTGCTTATTAGTTAGATTTCTTTCGAATGATGTTATGTACAAAGATGTTATGAACCAGTTTAGCAGCTAGGTCTTTTGTTTGGTTTGGTTTCGTGCTGCCTGCGTTGCCTTTGTTGTTTGGCTTCGTAGGCTTTGGTTGTACTTTGGCTAAGTAATGTTATTCTCTTTTGGTTGCAAAAAAAAAAAAAAAAAAAAAAAAAAAAAAAAAAACAACTTGCTGCAACGGCCCAGTGCCCAATTTCTTTTAATTTAACTATGCATGGTCTCTAACAGTTCATTGCCTATAACGATCCTCCACACGTGTCTTGCTTTGTGGCATTGCATGAATAGTTGTTCTTCGGTTTTCAAGAGAAGAGAGATTTGTAGTGTGAAGAAGAAGAAACAATGAAACGTGCTAGAATAGAATGAGGAACGATTATTGTTATTACACTTAACAGCCATATACAAACTGTATTTATTATACCCATTCTACTCACTAACTAATCTGCTGACTCAGCTTCCTAACTTCGTTACAAAGAACAGAAAAATACAGGGAGAACCCCTAAGATTACATAAACTACAGTAATTAATAAGTTCCCTTATTCTCAACAGGTTTCATTTGCCCCTCCATAGATACCACTATGTCTCTTCTCTTTCTCCCCATCTTAGATTTTTTGACTCGTATTTAGGTCAGTTTGACCGGGTGATTTGGATCTCGAAATCATGCATTTTTTTAATAATTTTTTGATGGTGTTGTAGAGTATAAATTGCTCTACAACACGACGAAAATATTATAAAAAAAACACTTTATTTTGCTATTAAAATCACCCGGTCAAAGTGACCAAGATACGAGTCAAAAAGCCAGGATAAGAGCTAAGACGAAATGGTAACATGCAATGTGTCTAATATGGTCACTCATTGGGTGCTCAACATTACTTAAACTTAGCCTTTTGAAAACGACAGTTATTGTAAAAACTAAAAATGAATGTTACCATTTCAAAACTCAAATACCCATATTCTATATAGGCCATATGATTAATTTCACACAACATTCACTCCGTGCATAATTTTTATTGCACCCATTGCACGTATAGCACAACTAGCCAGAATTACAAGCTGCAAAGCAGCAACCAACCAAAAGGGCCTAACCAAGACCAAACCATCTAGACCAGCAAGACCAAACAAGAGCAACCAGACCCAAACAACGACTACCAGTTCTGAAAATTTACAAGAACATTAAGGACATTAACAAGAAGAACTACTAACATTAACATTAACAAAAACCTGATGTCCTAGAAAAACAAACAAAAGACTATGCATCAATGAACGGAATAACAGTAGACATGAGGTCATCATCAGGAATGGGAGGGAACTCAGGCGCATCAACATCAGCAGTAAAACCATCACCAGAAACTTCATGAGAAGGCAAAGCAGGAACACTTGAAGACGTCTTTGAATTATTGTGATAGCGTTCCTGTAAAGAAAATTAAATGAACAATAAAAATATGAAGAACATAAATATGTTTGATGATGAGATGTAATCGTACATTGCACAGATTCAATGTAGTATGATTTTTTTACATTTCTTATGTAACATCTTTTTCAATGTCATATACATTATATAAAAAAGTCACTGCATGAGGTCCCAATTTCAAACTCGGCGGCTATATTATGTAATTTTTTTTAAAAAAATATTGTTTTGTCATCTACCACTATGTCTCACCTTTTTCTTCCCATTTTGACTTTCACCACTATTTATTAGGTCATTTTGACTCGGTAATTTGGATAACAAAATGATGTAATTATTGAATAATTTTTGATGGTGTTGTGGAGTATAAATTGCTCTACAACACGATGAAAAATATTATCGAAAAATCAATTTATTTTGCTATCAAAATCACCCGGTCAAAGTGACCAAGATACGAGTCAAAAAGCCAGAATAAGAGCTAAGACGAAATGGTAACATGTAATGTGTCTAATATGGTCACTCATTGGGTGCTCAACATTACTTAAACTTAGCCTTTTGAAAACGAGAGTTATTGTAAAAACTAAAAATGAATGTTACCATTTCAAAACTCAAATACCCATATTCTATATAGGCCATATGATTAATTTCACACAACATTCACTCCGTGCATAATTTTTATTGCACCCATTGCACGTTTAGCAAAAAGGCTGCATATTGTATTCACCCCTCCCCCCCCTCCTCTTTCTAGAGTATTGATCCTGCATTTCTACCTACTCTACACTCCTTCATAAACTATTTAAAGTTGTAACTGTGTATCTAAATTTTTATGAAATGTTTTTTTAGAATTACGTCTTATAGCTCGAGTTCGAACCCGAAACTTTATGCAGTGGTTTCAAAAAATCTATCACTGAATTTGCAGTTTTCATGAAATGTTATTTGTATATATTTTTGCGATATCACCAACTAATCTCCCATAAAAATGCATAATTAGCAATAAAAATACTCATTTTGCAAGATTACATCATGGAAGTAATGTTACAGATGAGTGAGAGATATTGGTGTGATTCCCAATAGTTCTCCATTATTTAAAACTTATATTGTGAAATCTAACGCTTAAATAGATATCTAAAACAGACACTTTTTAACCTTAAAAAAAAGACAGACACTTTTTAAATGCAATCTATAAGATTAAAGTTAAAATTTTATGTGTGTAATATATACATAAGGGTATAATTGATGTACGTAGTAAGAGCTCATAAAAATAAGGTAGAATTGACACCAAGTTTCATTGGTCATCCGCATTATTTCTCCATCATGTCACTAAATTTCTTGCTGTATAGGACCTTTGATTCACCGATATGTAATATCTTAGTACTCGTTCACTATGAAATTTCATCCTTACGTTTAGATATTGGTTTTAAGGGTATATAATGGTGCATACGTAAACAAGTGTGATCGAGTACGTATATCCTTACTACTCTCACTTCGTTTTGTTGCTTGAAATCTATTAATTTACTAATTCATATACTACTCCCACTTCGTTTTGTTGCTTGAAAGGAGATGAAGAGTTAGGAATTTGATGCATATATCGAAGAAGAAATGAAAAGTTGAAAAAACTTGAAGATTGAGATTTATAAGTTCGTATTAAGTCTCTTACAATAGCGTCTTACACATCATCATGTAAAATTTATAAATCTCGTTATACTCTCCAAGACCATATATGAATGTTGTTCCGGTAGTGTTAAGTTGTTACCATATATCATGTTCGTCAAGAAGAGTTTTAAAAAAACTTGCACCAAACTACGAGTTTTAAAAAGCAAGAAAAAAACACAGACATACATAATGAGTTTTTAAAAAACACCATATTTTTAATTAATTTTAATTAAAAACAGATATGCCAAACATGCACTTAGCCTTCTAAAAACGAGAGTTATTGTAAAAAGGAATGTTACCATTTCAAAACTCAAATACCCTTTATTTCACACAACATTCACTCGTGTTTAAAATATGCACCCATTGCACGTTGTCCAAGTGGTAATGCGACAAAATTATGAAATTGGGAAGACGAGCGAAAAAATATCAAAACCAGAGTGTACTGCCACTCCACTCTCATTGCAGCTACATATATCCAGTCACTATATTCACGCCATACGCAGAGATTCGTCAATTGTTCAGTAGTGCTCTCTCTCTCTAAACCGTTTCCTCTCTCTCTCTATAACCAATTACCTCCTTCAAGAGTTGCTTGCAGAGCTCTCTCCTCTTCACTCTCTCCACCTTCCCACCGCCTTCCTTCTCTAGCCCTTTCTCTACGAAACCTCTCGTCGGAATGTCAGGCCGTCGTCAGGGACTCCTCGGCGGTGGTCGAGGACGTCCTCGCCGTAGGCAAGCTGCTTCTCCAGGAAGAGGCGGAGGGAGAGGACGGCCCTTCGTCAACCACCAGGCTCAACCGCCTGTTCCGACGGACATTGCTTCGTCGTCGGAGATCGCTTTGCTCAGCTCCGACGTCGAGCGAAATGTCTCTCTGCAATCTCAGGCACCGGCGGCACAGACGCCTCCGGCCGTACAGACGCCTCCTGCGGCGATTTCAACGCAGGTCGCCGCCTCGTCTTCTAAAGCGGTGAGGCCAGTCCGAGGCAATAACCGTCGTGGAAGTTGTCTGGTCCGTGCTAATCATCTTCTCGTCCAGAGAGCCGAGAAGGAGCTCCATCATTACGCTGTGAGAACCCTAACCTTCTGCGTTTTACTTAAAATAGTTCATAAATCTGCCTAATCTGTTCTTATATCTTGGAATTTTGCTGTGCTTGTAGTTTAATTTCATCTCATGCTACGACCGAGTCATATTAAGTTCATCGATCTGAGTTTAATTATATTTCCCTATAAATTGGTTGCTCTATACTCGGCAATTTATGATTCGTAATTTATAGAAGCTGATCGCAACTGGTGTGGACATTTTCATTTATCTAGTTTATTTGAGTGCTGATTGTTTGCATTCGGTTTGAAATGGAATATCTCAGCTATGGATTCTGTAGATCTGCTTACTCTTCCATGTTCTGTGAGACAAAATTTGCCTGGTAGTGAAATTTTCACGCATTTGTAGTCCATTGCTGTTTAGCCTTGTTATTTTGGACCATTTGTATGAAGAGTTTTTCTGTCCATCTTTTGTCACTCGTCCAGGATCTGTGAGATGAAATTTGCTTGGTATTGAACATTTCATGTAGTTACAATCCATTGATGTGACCAATAATTCACCTCTGTTGCATTGTTAAGTCTTGTTCTGTATTATTTGGGACCGATCTGTTCAAGAACTTGTTCTGTGGATCTTATGTCACTTTTCCATGTTCATGTGAGATTATTCATGGAGTTACAATTCCTTTAATGTGTGTACATTCTGTGTGTACATTCTTGTGCTACTGATTATGTGCAGCAGATGCTATAAGTTTTGCAGATGACCTTAACACACCATTATTGTTAGAATGTTGCTATATGTATCATGTACTTGCCATAATCTATAGTGCTGAGGCTAATGTCATTTGCAGTATATTGTCCTTGAATTTCAGTAGTCATTCGGTCTTTTGTTTATGCCATGCTTGTTTATTATTTGGAAGGATTCATACGGGGCTAGTTTTCACTTAGTTTTTTTTTGCCTATACTGTCAATCTATTGGAACTTTTTCTATGCTCTGTGTGTGATAGTTTCTTCTGATAAGATAATTCATGGACTTGTAACTGCTTTAAACTATGTATGTTCTCGTGGGACACGCAAACCATTTATGTGTTATGAATTTTGCAGATGAACTGAATAATCTCACTATTGCAATGTTGCTATCTGTCTCATGTGTTTGCAAGTAATGCTTAGTGTTGAGGCTAAGATCATCCATAGTATTGTTTTGTAATTTTCACACTTGTATGTTCTGTTGTTTATGTTCTATGCCTGTCTGTTTGTCTGTACTCAGTTTATTGTTGTTGGTTTATTGATTTACTTACTCAGTCTGCTTGGCATTTTCCTTTTCCATATACAAATTATAGAATTGAACTCTGATGATTCTTTAGGTCTCAATAACCCCTGAGGTCCTATCAAAGAAGGTCTGTAGGGATATTGTCAATGCGCTTGTTCTATCATCTAGGGAATCTCAGTTGGGCGGAAGGTATCCAGCTTATGATGGAGGAAAGAGTTTTTATACAGCGGGACCTTTGCCTTTCACGTCTAAGGACTTTGTTGTGAAGTTGAGCAACAGCGATAATTCTTCTAGGTGATTTTCTTTCTTTAATATATGAAACTGTATGCCTGAACCCTGTTTTCGATGTGTTGTTTTTCTATTGTTACATTCTGTTAATTAGTCACTCTATTCCGGACTTTTGAAAGTCAAAGGTCAATAGAGGTGGAGTAAACAATGTGTACATCTAATGACAGAATGCATGCCTGAATAGTAGAGAACTGAATAAATAGTACCTTTTACAAGTCTAGTGACTCTTCCCATCTTCTATTTTGGCACTCTTACTGCAACTTTCGGGGCAGGCTGGCTTGTAGTGTAGGTGATATTGAAGTAGCATGAACAACTTGATCATTTGTTCCCTTGTTTCTATATTGCTACTCTGATCAGGTTTGCTTGTGTGTTTGACTTGTCTCTTTGGATGATGTTTATCTTACTGTTGCCAGCAGTTCATATTTCCATTGGCTATGTTGCCAAGGATACTTTACTGAGTTGTTAATCTTCTGATTTCTAGGGGCGAGCGAGAGTTCAAGGTTGCAATAAAATTTGCAGCAAAGGTTGATCTGTATAACCTGCAGCAGTTCCTGCGCAGCAGACAACTGGATACGCCTCAAGAGGTTATTCAAGCTCTCGATGTAGTACTACGATCAAAACCATCTGAAGCGTGAGTCTCATTGTCCTTGATATCTTTGCTTGTTTCCTTGTTTTCTTTCGACTTTTATAATGATTTCGAGATTCACATCTCCAAGGGCAGATACTTTTCTCCAGTGCCTGAGCTTTCTAAGTCTGTTGTTGCAGTTATACTGTGGTTGGAAGGTCATTCTTTGGTCTTACATTGGGATCTGGCCATCTTGGCCATGGTTTAGACTATTGGAAAGGTTTTTACCAGAGTTTGCGACTTACACAGATGGGATTATCTCTCAATGTTGGTATGGATTTTTAACTCTTGTGCTTTACATATTTATGATTGTTAAGTTGTGATCTTGTATATTACTATTGGGGTGCTCTACAAAAATGTGTTGCTTTCGTCTGAGTTTCTGTTCCTGGTTCCTGCATTGCAGATATGTCAGCTAGAGCTTTTTATTCACCCATTTTGGTCTCGGATTTTGTTCAACAAAGTCTGAATATCAGGGATCTGACAAGGCCTCTGTCTGATCAAGATCGTATTAAGGTATTAATTTGTATTATCTGTTGCCCCATTATTTAACTGGTAGTCAATAAAGGGGTCGATGATGATGGTTAACACAAGGCTCTGTAACTATGTTTGGTTTTCATATATTTGGCATTTTGAGAGTTTCAGAGATGTACTGAACGTTGTCCAAGAATCTCTACAGCACTCAAAGCAGTGTTTTCTTTAGTTGTCTATTCTCGTCATATCCACTTTCTCCTTCAAGTTTCCTCTCCGGAGAACCGGTAAATATGTATTAAAAGGTTTACAAATGAAATTATAATGTGCAATTTAGTTGTGAAGTTTTGATCTGAATTGACTTCAAGATGCTTGTCGTACTAATCTGCAAGATAAAAGATGTCCTGTAATTTTTCTTGCAAATTAAGCTCTGTTGAATTGTTCAAATGACTAGTGTCATACTAATCTGCAAGATGAAGTAATCATCTAATAATATTTTGTTATCCTGTAATTGTTCTTGCAAATTAAGCTCTGTTGTTGTTCAAATGAGTGTGGTGTCTAATCCTTGCACTCACCTTTCTTATCTCTAGGTCAAGAGAGCCCTGAAAGGTGTAAGGGTGGAACTGACTCATAGGAAGGATGATACCAAGCGGTACAAAGTCTCTGGTGTATCAGCCCGGCCAATTAATCAGTTGATGTAAGCTGTAGTCTTTGCTCTCCACAATTGCCTTTTTCTGGAATTAGTGGCGATATCTATCCCACATTTGCTCATGGTTGTTTGGTTATAGAGTTTCCCTTTCTGTCAGGCTTTCAGTCTGCATCATCACAGCTATTATTTTCAGTCATTGTCATTGGTCATAATACATACGCTATCTTGTGATTTGAACTAATATTCATAGGGGAAAAGTTAATACTGCTAACCCAATACGATAGGGAATTATGTTAGAGCATGTCAATGTGAAGTCACATAATGATTTCTTGCAATGAAGGAAAGGAAACTATGAAACCATAATAAGATAGGATCATCCAATTTTACTACTGTGATGGAAATTTATTCAAAGATCTGAACTATATAACATATATGTCACACTTGTTTATTTGACAATCTGAAGATAAGGCACTTTTCCTTCTACTGTAAGTGAGATTACTATCAGATCTAGGATGTATAATTGGTATTGTGCTAGGACACTGTTTACAGAGGAGAAATGTTCTTTAATTGTTCTTCTCTAATTTTTCTGTTTTGATGACTTTTGCCAAATAGGTTTCCTAGAGATGATACAGGTGCTAGAATGCATGTAGTTCAGTACTTTAGAGAGAGATACAACATCAACCTTCGGTTTCTCACTTTGCCTGCACTTCAAGCTGGCAGTGATGCAAAGCCTGTCTACCTTCCTATGGAGGTACATATCTGTTATTGAACTTGATTTACTTTCTTTTAGCCGTTGATACTTGTAGTAGGCAGCTAACCATGCTTCTGCGTTTTTCTGTTTTGTAGCTATGTAAGATTGTTGAAGGACAAAGGTACTCTAAAAAGCTGAATGAGAAGCAGGTGACTGCACTGCTTAGAGCAACTTGCCAACGTCCTGCTGACAGAAAAAATAGTATTAAAGTGGTATGTCATTGTCAAGATAAAATCAGCTTCCTGGTTATTGTTAAATTTACATTAGAGTTTGGCACTTATTTTATTAGATTATTTCGGGAACCCTCGTATTTGTTTCAAGGTCATTGACTTTCATCTTACTTTACCAATGTTGTAATACAGATGGTAGATTCCAACAGTTATGGAAATGATCGTGTTGTGAAAGACTTTGCGCTTCAGGTGAAGACTGAGCTCTCATCCATTGAAGCACGTGTGCTTCCTCCACCAATGGTAAGCTATGTTTTGATGCTTAAATGAATTGATAAAACAATTTATGCGAGTCTTAAAGATTCTAAAAGTTGCAACGTTCTTTGCTTATTTCAGCTGCAGTACCTGGGCCAGCTGGAGAATCCAGCTGTGGGTTGTTGGAATATGATCAACAAGGTTAATATGCAGCATACTTAATTTCTTAAAGCTCATATATTCATCTCTTCCATTGTGAACTCAGCATCTTTTTACCACTGATATTGCTAAAGCATTTCTTACTATTTGTTATAGTTGTTAGGAAGTTAACTCCCCAAAATAATGTCTTGCAGCGAATGGTTGATGGTGGAAAGGTTGATCACTGGACTTGTGTGAGCTTTTCACGTATGCGACAGGATGAAGTTTTTAGATTCTGTGAGGAACTTGTTAATATGTGCATCTTAAAAGGAATGGTATGTCTTTTAACATTTTGGGCAACAGAATGTTTTCTCTGTGTTTCTTATCATTTTTTCTTTCTAACAACTGTTTTTTTTTCTTGTTCTAGAAATTTAACCCAACTCCCTTGCTCCCCATAACATTTGCCCAAGCTAACAATATAGACAGAACTCTGTTTGAGATCAGCACAAAGTCAAATTCTCGTTTGGCAAGTATGGGGATTAGTGGAAAACAGCTTGAAATGCTGATTGTTATCTTGCCTGATTTCTCTGGGTCCTATGGTAAGAAGAGAAAATTCTGTTTTCTGATTAAGCCAGAATGAAATCCATGATGATTAATAATAAGTTTTATCTTTCCAGAAAAAATTAAGAGAATATGTGAGACTGAGCTGGGTGTCATTTCTCAATGCTGTCAACCAAAGCAAGCTATGAAGTGTAACAAGCAGTATCTGGAAAATGTTACTTTGAAGATCAATGTTAAGGTTGGTTTGATGTTTCTCATATACAATTACTACAAAATCATACATCTGTTGTATATTACGACAACAGATATCAATGTGAGACTGTTACATTTTGCCAGGCTTGTGTCTCACTGGAGAACTATATCTGTTGATTATTACGATATCTGTTGATTGTTACCTTTTGCCAGGCTTGTGTCTCACTGGAGGAGAACTATTTGCCACCAATTACATTTGTCGTAGTGCAGAAGAGGCATCATACTCGCCTCTTTCCCACAAACCATGGAGATCGCAACACCACAGACTGGAGTGGCAACATCTTACCAGGTACTTTTTGGTCTGATTTGAGATTAAATCATCGTAGTTATCAATACATTAAAACCATTAGTATACAAAAATTGAACTCCCATATATTGAATACCTTGCCATTTTATGGAACCAGGTACTGTGGTTGATTCAGGAATTTGCCACTCCACAGAGTTTGATTTCTATCTCTGCAGCCATGCAGGCATTCAGGTAAAAGCTGTTTCAATATGCATATAATCTCATTTGTTCATATCTTGCCCTGTTGTAATAGAATTGTAATTTTGTTACAGGTGGTGGCCTCAATGGACTGGCCACAGGTTATTAAGTACAAGGGATTGGTCTCTGCACAGCGCCACAGGGATGAAACGATACACGACCTTTTCATAGCTGAGGATCCTGAAAAGAAAATTGCGAAAGGTTGTATGATCAGGTAAATGGCTCAGTGCCCCTTTGTCTTACTTCTTTTTTGAAGTATCCCTTTTAGTTACTTTGTCACTGAACATTTCTATTCATTTTTGCCAGGGAGACCCTCTTGATAGTATCTTTCAGGGGATCAACTGGACAGAAACCTCATAGGGTCATATTCTATAGGTAAGTTCCCAATTTTTTTGGTTCTAGAAGCTGTAATTTGTTGTGCTAGAGTTATGATAAGGCTGTTTCTATTTCTAAATCTTTATGCACTGCAGAAGTTCTGATGGCAATGTTGGAGGAAGAGGAGAGGGAGGCAGAGCTGCGGGAGGAGGAGGAAAGGGAGGGGGAGCTGCGGGAGGAAGAGGAAGAGGAGGAGGAGGAGGAGGAGGAGGAGGAAGAGGAAGAGGAGGAGGAGGAGGAGGAGGAGGAGGAGGAGGAGGAGGAGGAGGAGGAAGAAGAGGGGGATGGAACGATGAAGATGACGATTACGATGATGATGACGATGATGATGATGATGATTATGTTGAAGAGGAGGAAGGGGTCAAAAAAGGTGTGTAATAATAATAATACTTCTAAGTAAATACTGTAGTAGAAATATTCTAACAAATCACTCTTTCTAACCTTGACAGGCAGGCGGAACAGAAAGTCAAGACGTTACAGAGGAAAAGATGAGAAAAGAATGAAGAAAGAGTTCCACAGAATGAGAAATCGTAACAGGGACAAGAAACATGATCAGCGATGAATTTTTGTAACAAAACTGGGTCTTGGTTTGCTTCTGCGCAGTTCCTTAGGGAGGGGAACCTTTTTCTTAAAAACAGGGTATTTTAGTAATTCAAGAAAAGCACTGAATTTTGTCGTTTCAGAATATCATGGCGATAAATGTGTTTCTTAGTACTTGTTTCCTATGTATGAATCATGGGTGTTCTTCTTGAAATGCTTATTTAGGTTGTGCATTACTAGTTTGCTTTTTATCTGGTGAAAACATTTTTTCTGTAATTCGTACAAGTTTTTAAACCGTTGTCTTCCGTTAATTGTATAGTGATAGCATTATTCTAGCGTATGCTTCGATGAAGGCTGGTCATGTGAAATTCTGGGCTGTAAGGTTGATAACAGGTTGAAGTTTCAGTTGGGTATTGGTTGTGGGTGGAGAATGGTGGTGTTTGTGCTGAATTGGCATTGGTGTTGGCTGCAAAGTGAATGCATGAGGTTATGGTGGAAGGTTCAGGGTGATTTGGTTATGGTGTAGTTGTGCAGTTGGTTTAATGGTGTGAAATCGGAGCTGGTGATGATGAGGCAGAGACAGTCATGGTGAGGGTGGTTATGGCTGTTGCAGTTTTGCAGTGGATTAATGGGTTAAGGAGATAGGCTGTTTGGTTTAGGTGGCTCAATTTGCAGAGGCTGCAAATTTGCTTAAATACTGTGAGGATGAGGGATCAAGTTTTCTGGGTAATCACGAGCCTGAAAGTGAATGGAGTGGCTTAAAGGAGAAGGGTTCTGGGAACGAGGGATCAATTTTTCTGGGTAATCACAAAGCTGGAAGTGAATGGGGTGGCTTAAATGAGAAGGTTTCTGAGAATGAGGGATCAATTTTTCTGGGTAATCATGAAGCGGGAAGTGAATGGGGTGGCTTAAAGGAGAACGACCGTGAAACAAATGAAGGATTTGCTCTGAATGACAATTGGTGAAAGGAGTGAGAGTGAGGTGCAGGTGATGAATGGGAACAATGGAAGGGTATCAACACCCAGTGAGGCCTGATGCTGAAGATTGTACGTTTTTTATGCGAACAGGCATGAGCAAGTTCGGACCGACTTGCAAATTTAATCACCCTCCTAAAATATGGAACCAGGTAGCATTATATTTCAGAAATGTCAGGACCCTTGTTTCATGCTTGTGGTTTATTTCTTTGATTTATTCCTTGATGCGTATACTGAAATATTGTGTTTGGGGTTCTAATTTTTACTATTGTGAAAAATACTGAAATACTGTGTTCTTTGTTCAGCTGGTAGGAAAAGCTTGAAAAGCATGACCTTTTTGAGGTTTCGAAATCGGTTCTTGCTGTAATTGCTTTATATAGAAATAGTTTGTAAAGACCAGGTAGGTTTTAAAAAGCTCGAGGCGAATCATCTCAGAAGATGATGATCCACTGACCTTTCGCGGTGTGTACTAGAATAATGGAGCGATTTCTTACTTTTAGTCACTTTCAGATGGTATTAGAATGGACTTTTTTTTTTTTTTTTTTCCTGGTTGTTCTGTTGATGAACTTTATCGGATGATGATAATGTAGAACTGCATTACCAGTGAATTATATTCTGGAACTGCATTACCAGTGAATTATATTCTGGGATAACACCATTCTAGCGTTATGCTTCTCCATTGTTTGTTAGTGATTTTGCATTTCTGGCCATTGGCGGACACAAGGGGGGGCTGGCGGGGGCCACAGCCCCTCCAATGTCCTATATTTTCACATTAGCCCCCTTAAAAATACAAGTGTTTTAAAAAAAATATCACTTGTGGCCCCCTCAAAATTTTAAAAATAGCAACTTGCTCCCTTTTAAAATTTGGAAACCTATAGTCCTCACATCATACTATGTTTCATATTAGTTTTTTGTAAATTCAAAGTATATTATGTGACCTCAAAAGTATCGATTTTTTAGAAAAGTGTAGAATTTCTTATCCATTTGTTTACTATGTTTTTATTATATAATCTACTAGCAATTAATAAACTTTAGTGCAACGTTCAAAAAGAACTTTAGTACAAAAATCACTATTAAATATTATACATATTATAAGTCGGCCCCCGCTCGTCTCCAATCCTGGGTCCGCCACTGTTTCTGGCGATCAAGTTTCTGTAATATTAATGAACACAGGTTAATGAAATGCTGTAAAAACTTACTAATTGAGAGCCTCCCGAATGCTACTGTGATATCGAAGACAGACTTGTACATTAATGGTACGGGTTCCTTAAAACAGATTAGTCGCCTGCTATCACGAGTGGCTTCTGTCTCCCAGGATAAAAGTCTTCCGGCGCAGTGGTTGAAAGCACGTAACCACCAGGCCCGACGAACCGAAATTTGGTAGAGAAGTGTTTACTCAGACAAAGAGCATGAATGCTGTGTATTTTGGTTGTGTTGAAAACTGGAGAAGACATTGAGTTTTATTGAGAGAGAAGTGGCGGTTTGGCCGATCTGTTAAAACCGTTGACTGTTTAGACATTTGAACAAAACAGTTGCAACTGTTCTTTTAATTAGCAGAATAATAATTAAGTTAATTAAAATAATTAATTAGTTTCTGGCCCAATAAGATATAGGCCTTAACTAACTACTCAGCCCAACCCACACACACCCCACGCCACGGCCCGTGCCCGAACCCGAGACCGAGCCTGACGGCGCGCGCGCGTGTGGTGGTTCAACCATGTCTAGGTCCTCTCTCCTGCACAAAACGTGCTCCACCCAAAGGGCGTGCCCTTATGGTCCAATCTTGAAGTAGATATGTACTTCAAATTCTCCCTTGAACCAAGATGTGGTTCTATTTTCTTTCTCAACACAATTTGTTGCTCATGAAATCATTTTGAGAGCTCGATTTGATCATTCATTCCGTAATGGTTTTTGACAAATGAGTTATCAAAACGACCACCAAGTTGCCCACTATACGCTGAAGCAATTGGTGTTGTTAACTCCTAAATGATTCGGAATAAAAACCGAGGTCAAAGTCGGGTACAAAACGTTTGGCCAAAGACCATTTTCCAACATTGTTCACATAAAAGCTTAAGTAATCAATCACCAGCTTATATGATTTAACAATTAAAAGTAATCAATCCCCATTCTAGTGTATGCTTTTCATCTCGGTGTGTGTTTAAATCTTGGCTTTGACTTCAAAAGATCATGTAGTTTGTTCATTTTTTTCTTCTTTATCAATCTGGTTTAGAGTCTGTTATAATCTCAATATCTCCACAATCTTCTGTATAGTCTAATCTTTCACTTTTGGGCTTCTTTGAATCTGCTGAAGATTTCTTTTTCTTCTTCTTATACAGCTTCTCATGTAGTCCTTTATGTTAGGAATTGACTTGTATCAAAATTGGCATGTTTGGTCAAAGGTAAAGTCAAAAGTCATTAAAGAGTTTCCTAATTCTTCCTTGTGGTTTTTGGTAAACCTTTGGACGGACTTGGTGTTGCTTTGGCAACAAGTCATGTACTCACATGACTATAAAAGGCCTATGCTTTGGTTTACAGTAGCTATAGACACACGAGTTAATTGGTAAAGCTTAAAAGCTTATTTGTAGTGTGTCAGGTGCGGTGTTTCGGGTTGCCGCCGTGGCCGTCACGGCCGCGGCGTGCATTGTAATCGGGTTCTCTTCTCAATAAAATATCTGGTTCTGTCCGTGGAGGTAGCTAGCGGGTTCGTTGCGAACTCGTTAGTGAAACACGTTATATCTCTCTCGTTCTTGTTTTTCGTTACGTCGTTCTTGCTCGAATACCCACAGGTTATAACAAACTGGTAGCAGAGCTCTGAAAAAGGAGTTCTGTTACAACAAACTGGTATCAGATCCTGGTTCCAAGATCGGGGTGGAGCTCAAAGCTAGGGTTTCGCGATTCAGGTGGAGCAGGCTATCGGGAGTTGGGTTTCGAGATTCCGCCAAGAACAATGTCTGGTTTGGCGATCAAGATCGATCTGTTCGTGAGAAAGAAGCAGGTACACCCACCATATGAAGCCCCGTGGAGGGGGATATCTGGGCTCCTGTCGGAGCAATCTGGCGCGCGGCGTGCATGGGATCTGGCAAATCCATCACGCATTCGGTACTGGCGCGACTCTGGCGGTTCACGCGCATCTGGAGTTCTGGCGATTGACGTTCAGGCGCAATCTGGCTCTCGGCGTGGAGCATCTGGCGAATGAATTGAATATGTTTCTGGCTCATGCGTTGCAGGAAATCGTTGGAGTTGGAGAAACAGCATGGAGCATCTGGCACGTGAGACCACGCACATCTGATCCTGGTTCTGGCACGCACTATGCACGAGTTTGTTCTGACGTGCATCTGTTCTGTTTTTGGGCATGTACCATGACACACAATTGAGCTCGCATCTGGCGTGATCTGATTTTGGCGAGCATCTGGCGCCTCTGAGGCATACGGGGTGCATCTGGCATGACAATTTGGGCACTCGTCATTGGTGCATCTGGTCTGAATGACATCTGGGCACTTTTCATGGTGCATCTGTCAGGCGCAATTCGGCACATGTGAGAATGTATTCGGTCCTGTGTCAGTGAATACATTCGAGTCCAGTTCTGGGTGGATCACATGTTTCTGTTTCTGGGAGTGCATTCACATCGGGCGCATTCGTTGAAGGAACGCATGGTAGTTGGAGCAACGATTTGGCGATTCGGGTTTTGCATACAGCTTCGAAACATCTGTTTGAGGAGGCGTGCTCGTTTCAGGTTCTGGGAGACGCATCCGGTTCAAGTTTGAGAAGAGAAGCATCAGGTTCTGGTTTCGGGTTGCTGAGATGATTCAAGTCAAGGCGGAGATTTGTTAGGAATTGACTTGTATCAAAATTGGAATGTTTGGTCAAAGGTAAAGTCAAAAGTCATTAAAGAGTTTCCTAATTCTTTCTTGTGGTTTTTGGTAAAGCTTTGGACAGACTTGGTGTTGATTTGGCAACAAGTCATGTACTCACATGACTATAAAAGGCCTATGCTTTGGTTTACAGTAGCTATAGACACACGGGTTAATTGGTAAAGCTTAAAAGCTTATTTGTAGTGTGTCAGGTGCGGTGTTTCGGGTTGCCGCCGTGGCCGTCACGGCCGCGGCATGCATTGTAATCGGGTTCTCTTCTCAATAAAATATCTGGTTCTGGCCGTGGAGGTAGCTAGCGGGTTCGTTGCGAAATCGTTAGTGAAACACGTTATATCTCTCTTGTTCTTGTTTTTTGTTACGTCGTTCTTGCTCGAATACCCACATGTTATAACAAACTGGTAGCAGAGCTCTGAAACAGGAGTTCTGTTACAACAAACTGGTATCAGATCCTAGTTCCAACATCGGGGTGGAGCTCAAATATGGGGTTTCGCGATTCAAAGGCAGCAGGCTATCGGGAGTTGGGTTTCGAGATTTCGCCAGGAACAATGTCTGGTTTGGCAATCAAGATCGATCTATTCGTGAGAGAGAAGCAGGTACACCCACCATATGAAGCCCCGCGGAGGGGGATATCTGGGCTCCTGTCAGAGCAATCTGGCGCGCATCTGATTAGGCGTGCATGGGATCTGGAAAATCCATCACGCATTCGGTACTGGCGCGACTCTGGCGGTTCACGCGCATCTGGCGTTTTGGCGATTGACGTTCAGGCGTAATCTGGCTCTCAGCGTGGAGCATCTGGCGAGTGAATTGAATCTGGTTCTGGCTCATGCGTTGCAGGAACTCGTTGGAGTTGGAGCAACATCATGGAGCATCTGGCACGTGAGATTTCCGGCATGCACATGTGATCCTGGTTCTGGCGCGTACTACGCACGAGTTTGTTCTGGCGTACATCTGTTCTGTTTTTGGGCGTGTACCATGACACACAATTGAGCTCGCATCTGGCGCGATTTGATTCTGGCGAGCATCTGGCGCATCTGAGGCATACGGGGCGCATCTGGCATGAAAATTTGGGCACTCTTCATTGGTGCATCTGGTCTGAATGACATCTGGGCACTTGTCACGGTGCATCTTTCTGGCACAATTCGGCGCATTTGAGAATGTATTCGGTCCTGTCTCAGTGAATACATTCGAGTCTGGTTCTGGGGGAGCCAGTGGCGGAGCCATAATTTCATCTAAGGGGGGGGGGGACACAGTTCGGCTGGTAGTATTTGTACTATTACTTAGATAAAATGTTATTAAATATATAAAAGAGCCTGATAGGTCTACTAGCCCAGTTGGTAAAGCATTCTGCAATTTTCGTCACCAACGAGAGCTCGAATCTCCTCGGGGACGTTTAAATATTTTCTCTTTTAGTTTTTTGTGGAAAAAAAAATAAAACATGCACACGCGGAGACTCGAAACTTCACCACCATTGATTTTACCAGCGCGTTTTACCAACTACACTTGAAACGCCCTCGGGATTAGTGGGTCACTTCTATAGATTTGTACTAAAACATACCTAATTTTTCTTACAAATTAGGAGCTACCTAGTGCTTTTGGAAAATTTAGGGGGGAGGGAGGGTGGGGGCACGTGCCCCCCCCGTGCCCCTACATGGCTCCGCCCCTGGGTGGAGCACTTGTTTGTGTTTCTGGGAGTGCATTCATATCGGGCGCATTTGTTCAGGAACGCATGGTAGTTGGAGCAACGATATGGCGATTCGGGTTTCGCATACAGTTGCGAAACATATGTTTGAGGAGGCATGCTCGTTTCAGGTTCTGGTAGACGCATCCGGTTCAGGTTTGAGAAGAGAAGCATCAGGTTCTGGTTTCGGGTTGCTGAGATGATTCAAGTCAAGGCGGAGATTTGTTAGGAATTGACTTGTATCAAAATTGGCATGTTTGGTCAAAGGTAAAGTCAAAAGTCATTAAAGAGTATCCTAATTCTTCCTTGTGGTTTTTGGTAAAGCTTTGGAACGACTTGGTGTTGCTTTGGCAACAAGTCATGTACTCACATGACTATAAAAGGGCTATGCTTTGGTTTACAGTAGCTATAGACACACAAGTTAATTGGTAAAGCTTAAAAGCTTATTTGTAGTGTTTCAAGTGAGGTGTTTCGGGTTGTCGCCTTGGCCTTCACGGCCGCGGCGTGCATTGTAATCGGGTTCTCTTCTCAATAAAATATCTGGTTCATGCCGTGGGGGTAGCTAGCATGTTCGTTGAGAACTCGTTAGAACCACGTTATATCTGTCTCGTTCATGTTTTTCGCTACGTCGTTCTTGCTCGAATACCCACAGGTTATAACAAATTGGTAGCAGAGCTCTGAAACAGGAGTTCTGTTACAACACTTTCATATCCTGGCAATTGTTAACACAACTGCTTCACATTCTTGTATGTTTTGCAGGTTCAAGCGGAATTGAGCTGGTGTGCAAGCTGCTGCTGTACCAGCATTGAAGAAACCGACAACTTTTATTTCACTTTTTTGAGGAAGACAATGTTTAATTTTGGACAAAATTTTGTAATTTTGGACATTATTGAATATAATTTTCTAATTTTGTTGGATACGGTTTGAAGGGTTAATTTTTGGTAGATGTAGTGCTCATGCTTAGATTATTTTACAAAAGTAATGCATTGAATAGAATAAGAAAATCTGTATTGGTTGCTACGTTATGTAAGGCCTTTTAGAGGTCGGGTCGGCTATGATGGGTCTGACCCCTCGGGTCTCGGCCATGTCAGGGTCAGATGTTATTTGGGTCTGGAAATTTCTGGTCGGGTCCGCGTCTACCCATTTTGGGCCGGGTCGTTATTGGGTCCGGGTCGAGTCGGAAACCGGCCAATTGACAGGCCTCAGTCCACCCATTAATTTGGGCAGAGATAACAAAGAACTTCTCTCTATTTCTTGATCTCTCTTATTCCTCTCTATTTATATTTTCCAATTCTACACAAATTAGAGTTTTTTTTGGGGTCTTCTAAAATAAAATAGAGTTTTTTTAGGGTAAGACAAATAAGAGAGAGAAAGTTTTGCTTAAACAATTATGTCTACTATAGTGAACAAACATTTACGCTATGTTTGGATTACATGATTTGGTGAGAAATGAAAAGAATTGGTGAGAGAAAATTTTCTCATTCGTGTTTGGATTACTTTTTAGGTGAGAATCCATGAGAATTCGTGAGAAAGCATGAGAAAAGAAATCTCACATAATCAATATTTCTTTCTCGCAAAAAATGATGAGATTTGGTGAGAAAACAAACTAGACGAGTGTTAATATTTTCGTTGTGACAGAATTAGCCATAAAAAAGGTAGAACATTGCCTTATCATAATACTAATGAAGGTTATTTTAATAATATCTTTAAAATAGTTTATTTTCCTTTCCATTAATATGTTAACCAAACAAGGGAGGTGAGAAAGTATAACATTTTTTTATCATTTCTCAGCTGAGTAATCCAAACAAGTATCTGAGAAATCTAAATCATTTCTTATCATTTCTTTTCTCACATAAGTTAAAGTTTCTTATCATTTCTTTTCTCACCTAATTCCCAAACATAGTGTTAGGTATGAGAAAAGAAAGAAGAAACGTAAACAAGAATTATCACTTGATTACCAGGTTTTAGAAGTTTCTGTAGTTAGGGAAGTTCTGTTTCGGGCTCGATTGTAATTTTTGTTGTGTTTTTTATATTCTTAAATTTCGAACCTGTTTTTTCGAAAAGTGTACAAGAATTGTAACTTGCTTGTTCCTCCCTTAGTTGTGACATCTGTTATTGAAATATACATTTTTTAAAATTAATAGACTATTGATACAAATTGTGAAATTTCAATCTTAAATTTTGTGTATTAAGGGCCTCAAATTCGTTTTCCGCTTAGGGAAACCGAAAAACTAGAGCAGGCCCTGCTTCTACGTACTCTTGGGATGATCAGCTTTAGTTTCATGTTAATCCCCTCCCATGATCTCACCCCTAGAGGCCAGAAAGTAGTTTTGGAAGTACCATGTTCATAAAACTTTACTGCGATACCTGGTGATTTTAGCAAATTTGCAAGAACCATATCTACTTGACCATTAGATGAAGTTGATTCGGGTTTTATTTGGTGTGATACTGAGCATCCCAAATTCAATTCCCTCTTTCAAAACTGCAACAATCTTTCTTAGGAAAAATTGGTCTTTAAACCGGCTACGAAGTTGGTCTTACCAATCTACCCGGCAAGACTTTAAGTGGGTGTGAGGTCCCTTTATTTATCTAGTTATCAAAAAACAAACACCAATTAGAAAATTAAACAACTTCTTATTAATAAAAATTGAATCGATTACCCTCCACATCAACATCACTTCCACCATCACTCTCTCTCTCTCTGCTCTTTTCTCTCTGCAAGTGCGAGATCGACTCTCTCTCCTCCTCCTGCATGGCGTCCTCCTCCACAACTGCTCCATCCTCGTCATCATCACCGTCCATGGCTTCCACCGGCGATGGGTCAGTCCCTGCGGGTGTTGATCAAACTCCGGTGGCCACTGTTACCCACTCCACCGCCGGGACTATCGGCTTCCTCAACCGCCAATTTCCCATCATTCGTGTTGGCTATGATGAGGTTAAAATTTTGTTTTTTGAGTTTGATTTCTAGTTTGTTTTCATTTGTATCATTCAATTTTGTGTTGGTTTAAAACTGCAACGACATTAGATCTAGTTTTTTTTTGCTAAGAGACGATCTGGGTTGAGTTAGATCAAGGTTTTTGTTAACTGGTTCTTGGACGGAGACGAAACACCTGCCAATGACATTCTTCCGAGACGATCTAGTCTGGACCAGGTCGTCTGGGTTTATACCAGGTCGTCTGGTGCTAGACCAGTTCGTCTGGACCATGTCGCCTCGGTAGAAATTGTTTTACCGAGACGACCTAGTCCAGACGACATGGTTTGTCCCCAGACGACCTGGTCCAGAGTTTGTCTCGGATAATGGTCTCTAGGTCGTCTGTGTCTTTAACATTTTGTCTGGGTGTTTTTCCTATGTCGTATGGGTTGTGCAGAACTACTGAACACTTGTCACAAAATTTTCTAAGTGTTCAACACTCAACACTACTTTGAACAGTTGAACACTCTTTTTTGAACCAGAACAGTAGAACACTTACATAACTTATTTTGACACCAAAACATTAACAAAACATGAACTAAACAATAATGAACTAAATACTTTAACTAACCCCACTTTAACAGACAATTTATAACTTAGATTAACTATAAATTAAAATCATTAGCTTATAAATCATTAACAGATAGTTGATAACCTAGATAGACAATTTATAACTTAGATTAGAAATAAACCAACAGTTTATAAAAGCTTGAAATCATTAACTAAAAGCAGTGATACAAGATCTGATACCAATTGAAAGGGGAGTATGCAGATAGAAATGCAGCTCAAATACTCTAGAAGGGGGGGGGGGGTTGAATAGAGTATGCCAACTTTTTGCAAAACTTGTGGAAGGGAAGAGTTTTTGAGAAGAACAATGAAGTTCAAGGCCTTGAAGAAAGTTTCAAGCCTTTGGAATGAAATACAGTTCGAAAGAAAACAGACAAGTCTTTTTCAAGGCCTTGAAAAGAGTTTCGAACCCTTGAAAACAGATTAGTTTGAATGCTGCAAATACTAAGTATGCAAATGAAACTGTAAATGCAAGAGACTTGGGATTTATAGAGTTCAGTGCCCTTGGACCTACGTCTCTACCTAAGGGATCTTCTCCCTGCAGGATTTTCAACACAACTCTTATTAATCAAAAGCTAAGCCCTAGATCTCAAGCACTGAGAAATGCCTTACTCTGTTACAGCTTGTGGTTCTCTCTAACCTATCTAGTACTTGCTCTAGCTAACGCATTAACTAAAAATTCTCTATTGTTCACTTTGAAAAATCCTTGAGAATGAGAGAAAGAATTAGTATAAGAATGATATACAAATGGATTACAAGTCAGAAGAACACTGGAAGTGTAAAACTGCAGTGAAGAATGCAGTGATCTTCTGTGAGATGGATTGTGATGTGCTTCTTTGATGCTTGTCAATCATGAAATGTGTCTCTCTCTCTCTCTCTTTTCCCGTTGAGTGTTTATTTTTTATTGTTGGTTTAAAATGAGCTCTACTTTTATAACTCAGAGCTCTGCTAATCTTCCCAGATTTCCAGCAACAACTTCCTATTTTGTAGGCAACAACTTTGACTCTTTTAACATCCTTCTCCAACGGATAGTTTATCATAATCTTCTGAGATATTATTTTGATATTGTCTTTAAACAGGTTGAAAAGCTGTCAAGAGTGTCTGATTGATCACAGAATCACATTCTCTCGAAGTTTCCTTTCCTGCAAAATCCAGATTAAGAAACCAATCCTGCAAACTAGGAAATAATATTTCCCTGCAAAACTGAGTCAAACAGATGGATTAAATGGTGTTAGATATAAAAAAATATTTTGTCTTTCATCATAAAATAATAACAGATAAAGCATAGGGGTGAGAGAGGTAGAATCAGATCAGAAGAGGTCAGAGAAACTCCCCCTTAGAATATGCATACATGTTAGACAGTTTCAAGGCTTTGAATCCTGTTTCAAGGCCTTGAAATAGCTCTGCTATTTCAAGCCTGTGAAACTTGATTCAAGGCTTTGAAAACTGATTCATCGCCTTGAAATAGCTCTGTTATTTCAATCCTGAGAAACCTGTGAACTTACACATTAAATAATTGCGCACAACAATAGTGAATACTAACAAAATAAATGGAACAACAATTGTTCTTTATTGAAATGGTAAAACCCTTCTCGTCCAAACAACAAATGGAAATAATGTTTCTGCTCATAGAAGGCACAAAATAGCAATTATCTAATTCTAAAACTAATCCTGAAGGTAGAGATAACTCGTACATGGCTGCGGCCAATGCAGCAACCTTTTCTCCATTCCCAACGCGCAAGTCTATCTCCCCTTTAGCCAATCTTCTACTTCTCTTTAGATCCTCCCCATTTCGAAAAATGTGAGATCCATATCCAGTATCCAATACCCAAGATGAAGAGATAGTTAAATTGACATCTATAACAAAAATACCTGGTGGTGGTGGAATCACTATTCCAAGCCTTTTGTCCTCCAGATACTTTGGGCAATTCCTCCTCGAGTGACCAGCCTAACTAATGTAGTGACATTCACCGGTAGTCATGCCACACTGGGCTTTAGGGCAGCTTCCTTGGATTTCGCAACTTTATTGCTGTTTCCTTTGGAGGTAGAAGCAACTCGCTTGCTCTTTCCTTCGTTGACCATCATTGTGGACTTGCCCTTACCCTTGTTAATGCTCTGTTCAGCGGTCCTGAACATATTGAGCAGGTCTAGCTGAGGTTTGTTGATCTCAATCATGTTATAGTTCATGATGAACTGGCTATAACTATCAGGCAACTATTGCAAGATGAGAGCAGTGGCCAACTCTTGGCCAAATGGGAAGCCTAACCTTTTGAGATTCTCCATGTATCCGATCATACGGAGTACATGAGGCCGAACTGGGTTCCCCTCTGCGAGACTGCACTTGAATAGTGCCTTGGAGAGCTCGTACCGCTCATGCCTGGCCTGCTCTTGGAAGAGCTGCATCAAGGGTATGATCATATCATATGCGTCCATGTTCTCATGTTGCTTCTGAAGCTCAGAGTTCATGGTGAAAATCATGAGACAAGTCACATCATTAGAGTCATCCTCATGTTTCTGATGTACTCTCACGCCAGCCAGTACGGTGTTGTCATGAGGTAGTGCTAGAATCGGATTGTCTAAGACATACATTTTATTTTCTTTTTTGAGAATGATTCTCAAGTTTTTGTACCATTCAAGGAAGTTTGTTCCAGAAAAATTGTCCTTCTCAAGGAGTAATCGTAGGGATGAAGTCGATGCTTGTTGATTGTTTGCCATTTGGAATTCTAAAAATTAGGAAATATACAATTTTAGTATACTGAACAATTAACTACATTTAAAAATGACTAAATCATTAAATATAGCTCCCACTATTTTTTTCGGATTAATAACCCTCACCATTAATGCGGAAGATATCACATATTTTCTAGTGGGTTCCAAGATTCATATTTTCACTTCTTTTTTACCTTGCTTTGGCAAATCACCCAAAAATTAGCTATTTTAGGTAGAAACACTTTCCAATTGAATCTAATGCAACTCTTGGTTCAATTAGGTGAATAAGCCCTTATTCGTTATCTATCCCATAGACAAGACCTAATTGACTTGCCTCTAAGTTTATCAATCCTATTATTTAACCTAGTTGCGTCCAAACTCTTGGTTCAACAATCACACATAACTAGCTTGTGCATCATGTCATGGTAGATTGAAATCGCCTTGCTTTGGCAAGCCCGAATTTTAATAAAGCATGAACACGAAGGGTGTTGAGCAAGAGAAGAAAAAATGCAATATAAAATTTGAGGGATCTCCAAGTTATTATTAATCGTTTTGTTGATCCTATCAACATGATCTACTTATTTGGATTGGGCAATACCAAATAAAAGACCAACCTTGTTTTTATTTATCTTCTTACGTTTTGCATGCATCAACCATGCATAAAATATAAAAAACATCAAATTAACATCCACAAAAAGAAATAAAACGTGGCATGGATATGGCCCCTAAACTAATATATTGCCAAGCCAATGATAATATCTATAATCCCTAAAGTGACAAGCTCGTCTTCATGTCCCTTCACCTTAGCCGCGCACGCCTAGCTCGTGTGTCTCCTTTAATCTTTTTGGATTCTTTGATTCTTTGGTCTTCTTCTTCATTTCTTGGCTATCATCTAACTATCTAATACTAGCTAGAATCTATACTTAATAGAGAGACCTCACAAGTTGAGGAGAAGCCGGCTCCCCGGCAGTAAAACCAATTGATTACATTAATTAAAGAAAACCAAATCAAACACAAACCACAAAGTAAACAACCACAACCTAGGCCATATCCATCCTTAGTTGATTTTGGATGAACTAGGCTCAAAATGGTCAAAGAGGGCCCACCAACGCCTTGGCCGAACCCCTAATGGAAAGCCACAAGGGCCTTGGGCGGCCTGCCCCTAGCCCACGCGGCCAAGCCATGCTCTAGGGAGGCACGACCCTTAGATGTGGCTAGCTTGGGCGAAAAGGAAAGAGGGGTGGTCCCTAGGGGGGGGCGAACCTCTAGGGGTTGTTACCAAGAAAACTCCTTCCACTTCTTGTTCCACAAGTTAAGTTGTTTCCAAATTGAAAAACCCCTTTTCCAATTTGTGCCCAAACCTAGTTTTCTAGATCCAAAATTTAACTTCATATGCGAACGAAATTGACTAAATTTTATACGAAGATAAAAATAAGCTCAATCTCTATTGAATCATATTAAATTTAATTTCAGTTTTTCGCTTAAAATTCATAAAAAAAAAGTAACAAATTGATAAACTGTAACACATAAGATCATGTTATGCGCTACGACCCGTGGCTCTGATACATTGTAGAATTTTGATGCAGGGTACGCAGCGGAATAAAAAAAAATTAATCATTCTCAAACCCCTCCACGGATCGCAGGCAAGCATCTCATAACATGACAAAGGTAGAAGTCTCATGTACCTTGGTGAATGGTTGTGGAAGACTTGTCACGTGAAATTGTGTTCACGTCTGTATGAGTATCCACACCTTGGATCTACAGCTGGATACCTTCCCACCGTGTCGTGCTAGCAACAGAAGAAGGAGGTAAGAGATCACGCAAAACGGAGCAAGCCGCGAACCTAGGGAGGCTGACGACAAGATGGGGCGGACGGGACAAGGGGCTTCGGCCTCTTGTTATTGTCTCTCTCCTTGCTTTCTTATGTTCCCTCACTAATGAATTGTGTTGAGAAAATAACAAGCTAGGATTAATTATATAGTTAATAACTCTTTATTACACAACTGCCCCATTACTAACCCTGTCCATACACGGATTAGTCCACCATGCAAATTAGTCCTACTAAGTTTGCTTGTAGTTGCATATTGATCCTCTTGTCAATTAGTCAAACTAATTAATACCCATATCCAGTTTGATCCATGTGGTGTGTGACCCCATAGGTTTCTACTTAGTTGGTAGTAACTATTACCAACATAGAGCGGTGTCTAGAAACACATCTATGCCACCCAACTAATAGAAATAGTCAGTTATCCGACAACCTTGTGTCTAATGTTACCGCGTTTTATTATCCATTTGTCTCCATATCCGGATTGGAAACGAGACATACTTGTCACACTCGTATATCCAGTCCATAGTTTCTCGATACTGGGAATCAACTAATCCAAGAAGATAACATCAATATCCCATATTGATTTATCTGAGTCTGGCCAGACATTCTATAAGATTGAACCCTCGAGTGGCCATGGATATTTGCTCCAATTATGTGGGAGGGACAAATCCTATCTACATCACTACCATCCCTCAGCTTGCTTCCTTTCATGCCCGGTTACTACCTTTATTGTCACCCAGTCACGAAATGACGTTTGATAGTATCTAAGCATGACAATACACAACTAGGGTATCTAGTAAATTCAAGTCTAACAATTACGACACCAATATCAATAAAAGAAGCACATGTGACTTTGACATAATCTTATGTAGCCTTCTCGTGAGTGGGTCAATCCAGTATGTCATTACCCCTAATGCATACTCATGTGTTAGACTTGATATCTCCATATCAATCTACTCAGATACTAGTCTATAGTTGATTGCCCTGTTAATCAATATAAGCGACTAGGGATATTTAAGATAAACACCACTTTGTAATCTAAGGAATTCATTATATTAAATATCACCATAAATAATAAATGAATATTCTAGCAAAGCATTGTTCATTCTAAATCTAGAATGCCTTTAGGGCATCTACTCCAACATTCTCGTCAGATGGATCGGCTGGGTGTTTCGAGGGAGAACACTTTGCTAGAGATGGAAATTGAAGTGGCGGTGGTTTCGCTAGGTAATAGGGACAAGAGTGAGTGGTAGTGCCGATTTTTGTTGTTGAAATCAAGGGTGATGGTGTTGTGGGTTCTCTTCGGCATAAACAGGGCAGTGGAGGTGGGTTTGTGAGGGTGAAGTTGGCGAGGCTAAGGAGATATAACGATATTCGAGATTGATTTGGGTGAGTTCAGTGGAGAGTTTGAAATCGATTTGGGGTGATGAAGATCAAACCTACTGATTTTCTTGGGTTATTAGTCGGGGATTTTACGATGAGTGAGAGAGAGAGATATGAGTTTGTTTGGGAAAAATGTTTTGAGTGTATTGGGTACACACAATAAGTAAAGGACAATTACACAAGGGACCCCTCAAGTTTAGGAAAAGAAGAAATAACTTAAGGAAATAATATGAACACCCCAATACTTAATAAAATAATACTAATAGCCCCATCTAAAAGTAGGGGTATTGTAACTTGTACTTTAAGTTCGACAGACTGACCCAATTACTTCAATCTTTGGGAAATTCGGAGGCTTCTTTATCTCTCTACTCTTCTTCCACCATCGCCTCTCGATCATCCACATCTCACGTGCACACTCATTCTTTTCACGAGTGGAAAAAGTTGTTGAACATGATTTCTTTAGTCTTGCACTTTTCCTCTTGATCAACAACCACTCATTATTCACAGGCTTGTCTTTGAATATTTTGATGAAATCCTTCCACTGAACATCATCGATGGGTGGTAACTTTCGACTTTCGAATTTCAGCTCATATCCTCGTGACTCATGACACTCAACACCCGTGCAAGTAACTCATTCATACCCCCACACTGTGTGACTTCCAATACCTTTTCTTTGTCTTTTGGTGTTGGAATAGATGCCCTAGAGGCAATCTTGTTTGGTACGAACAATGTTTTGGCTAGAATATTCATTGTATTATTTATGGAGATATTTGATATAATTCAGTCCTTATATTACAAATGTGTTGTTTATCTTAAATATCCCTAGTAAATTATACTGATTAATAGGACAATCATCTATACACTAGTATGGGGTTGGATTGATGTGGAGATATCACGATTCAACACATGGGTATGCATTAGAGGTAATGGAATACTGGATTGACCCACTTAGGAGAACGCTACATACAAGTTATGTAAAGTCACGAGTGCTTATTGTAGTGACAATGGTATTGTCATCCTTAGACTTGAAGTCACTAGATCATCTAGTTGTGGAATATTATGTTTTGATAGCGTCGAACGCTGCACCGTAATTGGTTAGCTATAAAGGCGCACATCGAACACAATAGGAAGCAAGCTTAGAGATGGTAGTGATGTAGATAGAATTTGTCCCTCCCACATAACGGGAGAAAATATCCACGGCCACTAGAGGGTTAGTGCTTATAGAATGTCTATCCAGACCCAGATAAATAAAAATGGGATATAGATGTTATCTGCATGGATAAGACTATTCCCAGGATCGAGAAACTATGGATTGGATGTACGAGTGTGACTTGAATGTCTCATGTTCAATCTTGATATGGAGAAAGGGATGAGACAATACAATCACAAGGTTTACCGGATTACAGACAATTTCTATTAGTTGGGTGGCTGACACGCTTTCTTATGTGTTACCACAAGTGCACGTTTAAAGTAATATAGGGTAATATTTCAACCCCGAGTTATTGATCCCACAGGGACAGGCTTGAGATTTTTTAATTAGTTATTAGATTGGAGTATGGTGCAAGGAAGAAAAGATCGTGAATTAAACATTTTCCACCCTCAAACAGGGTGGCTGAATTTAAAATAACAACTAACTAATATTTTTGGATTTTTATTAAAGAAAAAAAAATGAAGAAACTAGGCAATCTCTAGATCACCTAGGGCTGTAGACATTTTCCGGATTAGCTATGTAACACGTTAACACTATTCTAGTTAAGCCAAATAATAGCACTGACAATCTCCTATCGGTCTCATGTCTCTTTACGTCTCGGTTGACTTGATGTCCTGTCGGTCCACCTACACTACCGGTCCGTTCTAGTAGGCTAACGACAATGCACAAAACGATGTCCTCTCAGACCACCACCACATGAGCACCTCACTATCTCCTACCGAATTTACCCACTAAGGCAAATCCTACACACTTCTATTCTTAGTGTCAGTGATTAAGGATTGTTGTTCATATCTCATCACAACTAGGTCTAAGTCGCTCTCACGCACTCGCTAGCTAATTAATGTTGGAATAGATGCCCTAGAGGCAATCTAGTTTAGTATGAATTTATCTTGGCTAGAAAATTCATTGTATTATTTATTGGATATTTAATATAATAAAGTCCTTAGATTTATAATTGTGTTGTTTATCTTAAATATCCCTAGTCCAGTATAATGATTAATGGGACAATCATCTATATACTAGTATGGGGTTGGATTGATATGGAGATATCATGATCCACACATGGGTGTGCATTAAGGGTAATGGCGCACTGGATTGACCCATCTCTGAAAAGGCTACATACACGTTATGTTAAGTCACAAGTGCTTCTCGTGGTGCAATGGTATTGTCATCCTTAGACTTGAAGTCGCTAGATATTCTAGTTGTGGATTATTGTGATTTTGGTAGCGTCAAACGCTACACCGTAACTGGGTAGTTATAAAGTCCTGTACCGGATACAATAAGAAGCAAGCTTAGAGATCGTAGTGGACGTAGATAGAATTTGTCCCTCCCACATAACGGGAGCAAATATCCTAGGCCACTTGAGGGATAGTGCTTATAGAATGTCTGGCCAAACTCAAATAAATCAATATAGGATATTGATGTTATTTGCACGAATAAGGCTATTCCCATGGATCGAGAAACTATGGATTGGATATACGAGTATGACTTGTATGTCTCGTGTCCAAGGCCTTTGCGGCCCAGCCGAGTGGGCTAGGGGCCGGCCGGCCCAAGGCCTTTGCGGTCCTCTTTTTGGGTCCAAGCAATTTGATTGTTGGGCCCCATGGACCGTTTTAACCCTAGAAAATCCTAAAATCAATTAAAATTGACCAAGTGCGTTAAAATTGGATTTTAACTGTTTCTGTGCAAATCGCATGGTGATTGGATATGGCCTTAGGATGTGGTTTGGTGTGATTTTTTAATTTTTGTGGTTTGGTTTACGGCCTGCGAGCTGATCAATTAATTGTAATAATTAATTAGGGTTTTATGGCCTGCGAGCCATTTTTTTCTCAACTTGTGAGATTTATTTTATTTAGTATAGTTGTTAGCTAGTGCTAGATAGAGTAGATTGTTAGCCAAGATTGAAGAAAAGAAGCCAAAGCCAAAGGGAGACACAAAAGATGGAGCATTCCACATGACTATGAAGGATGGACCAAAAGATGAAGACGCATGGAAATGTGTTTGCTTTTAGGGTTCATAGATAATTCCATTGGCTTGGAATTATCTTAGTCTTGAAAATGCCATATTCACATCACGTTTTATTTTGTTTTGTGGTTGTTTATTTTATTGTCTTATTATTTTGTGGTTGGTGTATGGATGATGCATGCAATTAGGATAATAAGATAATTAGACAACCCGGATCTATTATTTGGAGTTGTGTCCAAACTCAAATAGATAGAGTTGATATGGATCAACAAAAACAATTAAAATTGAATTGAAAAATCCCTCAAAATACAAATAGTGTGTTCTTGCCTTCTTGTTATTTAAACACTCATTATCATCATGATTTATCAAGTTCGCGCGTGCCAAAGCATGGCGACTTGGTTCATAATGATGGAATGCGATGGCACAAGCAAGTAATGTGCAACTGTTAAAATAAGAGGTTGAACACAACTAGGCTATTAATAAGATTAAAACCTAGAGGTAATCAATTGGGATTATCCATACGGATGGATAAATAAGGAGTTATTTGCCCAATTGAACCAAGAGTTGCATGAAGATGCAATTGGAATTGTTCCTACCTAAAATAGTCAAATTATGGGTGACTTGCCAAAGCAAGCTCATAAGGAGATGAAACATTGATCTTGTCCCACTAGAAAATATAAGGATATTTTCCGCATTAATATCTTGAGTGTTATTAATCCGTAGAAAAATAGTGGGAGCTATATTTGATAAACTAGCCATTATTGAATATAGTCAAAAATTCACAAATACTAAAACTTGCGTATTTTCCTTTTTTTAGAATTCCAAATGGCAAACAACTCATCGAGTTCATAACATTCCCTAAGATCTTTCCTTGAGAAGGACAAGCTCTCTGGAACCAACTTCCTTGATTGGTACAGAAACTTGAGAATCGTTCTCAAGCAAGAGAAGAAACTGTACGCAATAGAGAAGAAAGTTCCAGCAGGTCCAGAGAACAATACCCCTGCAGCCCTAAAGGCGTATCAAAAGCGTGTTGATGACGCTAATGATGCGGCCTGCCTTATGCTATGCACCATGAATTCTGAGCATCAGAAGCAACACGAAAACATGAATGCTGTCGATATGATCGAGCATCTTAAGCAGCTCTTCCAAGAGCATGCAAGGGTTGAGAGGTATGAGGTCTCTAAGGCATTTTTCAAGTGTCATCTGGAAGAAGGGAACCCGGTGGGACCCCATGTACTCCGTATGATCGGGTACTTGGAGAATCTCGCCCGACTGGGGTTCCCGGTCGGTTAAGAGTTGGCAACCGATCTCGTGTTGCAATCGTTGCCAGAGAGTTATGGACAGTTCATTATGAACTATAACATGAACGAGAACGTTAAACCACTGCCAGATTTACTCAATATGTTGAGGACAGCTGAACAAAGCATCAATAAAGGAAAGGGCAAAGCCATTATGATGGTACAGAAAGGAAAGGGCAAAAGGTTTGCCTCATCCTCCAAGGGCAAGTGCAAGTCAGTTGCCAAGTCCAAGGAACCTGCCCTTAAGCCTGTTGGTGGCATTGCCAAAGGTGTGACTAAAGGTGAGTGTCACTACTGCAGTCAGCCTGGACACTGCAGGAGGAACTGCCCAAAATATCTGGAGGACAAGAGGCTTGGAATAGTGATTCCACCACCACCAGGTATTTTTGTTGTAGATGTCAATTTAACTGTCTCTACATCATGGGTATTAGATACTGGATGTGGATCTCACATTTGTCGAAATGTGCAGGATCTAAAGAGAAGTAGAAGATTGGCTAAAGGGGAGATAGATCTGCGCGTTGGCAATGGAGCAAAAGTTGTTGCGTTGGCCGTAGGCGTGTGCGAGCTATCTCAGCCTTCAGGATTAGTTTTAGAATTAAATAATTGCTATTTTGTGCCTGCTATGAGCAGAAACATTATTTCTATTTCTTGTTTGGACAAGGAAGGTTTTATTATTTCAATAAAGAACAATTGTTGTTCCTTTTATTTTAATAATATTCACTATTTTAGTGCGCAATTATTTAATGGACTGTATGTCCTTGATCTAAGCAATCTTGTCTACAACATTAATACCAAGAGGATTAAAATACATGATTTAAATCATGCTTATTTATGGCACTGTCGTTTAGGCCATATAAACGAGAAACGTGTATCTAGACTCCATAAGGATGGACTACTAGACTCGTTTGATTTTGAATCATATGAGACATGTGAGGCTTGTTTATTGAGAAAAATGACAAAGTACCCTTTCAATAAGAAAGGTGAGAGGACTAGTGAGCAGTTGGCGCTCATACATACTGATGTGTGTGGGCCATTTGCCACGCCTGCCAGGGGTGGTTATATCTACTTCATTACATCTACTGATGATTACAGTAGATATGGATTTGTGTACCTTATGAAGGCCAAATCCGAATCCTTTGAAATGTTCAAAGAATTCAAAAGTTAAGTAGAGAAGCAACTTGGCAAAAGTATCAAGTATCTACGATCAGATCGTGGAGGAGAATACTTGAGCCAAGAGTTTGACGACTATCTTCGAGAGTGTGGGATTGTGTCCCAACTCACTCCACCCGGAACGCCACAATGGAATGGCGTGTCTGAGAGGAGGAATCGAACCCTATTGGATATGGTTCGATCTATGATGTGTCAAACCGACCTTCCATTATCATTTTGGGGCCATTCTCTATTAAGTGCAGCTTTCACCATTAACCGTGTTCCATCTAAATCAGTCATGAAGACACCACATGAGATGTGGAGTGGGAGGCGTCCCACACTGTCGTTCATCAGGGTTTGGGGCTGCGATGTCTATGTAAAACGTTTACAATCAGACAAGCTAGGGCCAAAGTCGGATAAGTGTAAATTTGTGGGGTACCCTAAGGAAACTAAGGGTTACTATTTCTAAAATCCAACCGAGAACAAAGTGTTTGTTGCTCGGACCGGCGTGTTTCTAGAAAGAGAGTTTGTCTTTAAAGAAGCAAGTGGGAGGACTGTAGAACTTGAAGAGATTCAAGAACCACAAATCACTGAACCGATTATGGAACATGAACAGGAACCGCAAGCAGTTGTGGAACAACCTGTTCAGATAACACAAGAGCTTCGTAGATCTAGTAGAGTGCGCCAGGAACCCGAGAGGTATGGACTTCTCGTGACCGATTCCGGTGACACAATGCTCATAGATGATGAGCCTACTACCTATGAAGAGGCCATAAGAGGGCCAGACTCTCATAAGCTAAAAGCCACGAGATCCGAGATGGAATCCATGTATACCAACAAAGTATGGACTTTGGTGGAACCACCCGATGGGGCGCGAACCATAGGGTGCAAGTGGGTCTTAAAAAACAAGATCGACATGGATGGTAATGTGATTACCTATAAGGGCCGATTGGTGGCTAAAGGATTCAGACAGATTCATGGTATTGACTATGATGAAATCTTTTCATCGGTCGCTATGACCAAATCCATCCGAATCCTACTTGCAATTGCAGCATACTACGACTATGAGATTTGGCAGATGGATGTCAAAACAGCATTCCTTTATGGGAATCTCCTCGAGGACCTGTATATGATACAGCCAGAGGGTTTTGAGGATACAACGCAAGCCAACAAAGTCTGTAAGCTGCAACGATCCATTTATGGATTGAAGCAAGTTTCTAGGAGTTGGAATCGACATTTTGATGAAGTAGTCAAAGAGTTTAGCTTCATCAGAAACGAAGATGAGTCTTGTGTCTACAAGAAGGTTAGTGGGAGCTTTGTAGCTTTTGAGGTCTTGTATGTGGATGACATACTACTCATTGGAATCAACGTTCCCATGCTGCAATCTGTTAAAGATTGGCTAGGGAAGTGTTTCTCAATGAAGGACTTAGGGGAAGCAGCCAATATACTCGGTATAAAGATCTATAGAGATAGATATAAGAGACTGCTAAGCCTAAGTCAAAGTACATATATTGACAAGGTGTTGAAGCGGTTCAACATGAAAGATTCCAAGAAGGGATTCTTGCCCATGTCACATGGAATCACTCTTTCGAAGAGTGGTTGTCCTTCCAATGAGATTGAGAAGGAACGCATGAGTAGAATTCCCTATGCCTCGGCCATTTGATCTATCATGTACGCCATGTTATGTACTAGACCAGATGTGTAATTTGCCTTGAGTATGACAAGAAGATACCAATCCAATCCGGGTGAGAGTAAATGGATTGCAGTAAAGAACATCCTAAAGTACTTGAGAAGAACTAAGGATGCTTTCTTGATATTTGGCGGCGAAGAAGAGTTGCGTGTAAGGGGTTACACTGATGCAAGCTTCCAAACCGATAGAGACATGACTTTGGATCACAGTCGGGATATGTATTTTTCCTGAATGGAGCTGCGGTGAGCTGGAAGAGTTCCAAGCAAGAGACGGTGGCTGATTCTACAACATGTTGGGTTTTGACGTAGGTAACGCAGCGGAATAACAAAAATTAATCCTACTCAAAGCCCACCAAGGATCACAGGAAGAGACATCATAACATGATTAAGGACATAGAAGATGTGTACCTTTTGATTTGTGAGATCACACGAAGAATAATGTCCTCGTCTCTACGGTTGATCCACGTCTAGAGGTGAGATCTAGATTCTTCCTTCTCCACAAGTGCTAGCTTGAACCCGAAGGAAGAGGGATGAAGATCAAAGCAACAAATCACCAAAGGCACAAGAGAGGGGCGGCCTCTCTTTGCCGTCGGGTAGGGGGCGGACGGGTGGCTAGGGTTTCGGCCCTAGCACCTTGTCTTGCTCTCTCCTTTTCTCTCTCCCACTCTCTTTTGTTATGTTTTAATAACTCATTAGGTGGGAAGGAAGCTAGAGCCTCCTTTATATACTCCAACAACTCCTTGTTGTTTCCATAAAAGAGTTTTCTTGTTCTAGTAGGACTAGAACTATTCCCTTCCTTGCAAATTAGTCCTACTAAGTTTGCAAGGTGTTGCACAATGATCCTTCTATTAATTAATCCATATTAATTAATCCCAAATCTAGCTCTACTCTATTTGACGTGTGACCCCATAGGTTTCTATAGTTGGTAGTAACTATTACTAACATGGAGCGGTGTCTAGCAACACATCCATGCAACCCAACCAATAGAAATAGTCAGTGATCTCGACAAACCTTTGTGCCCAATATGTCATATTGCATTATCCCTTTGTCTCCATATCCGGATTGGACACGAGACATAAATAGTCACACTCGTATATCCAATCCATAGTTCCTCGATCCTGGGAATTTGCTTATGCTTGCAGATAACATTAATATCTCTATATTAATTTATCTGAGTCTGGCCAGACATTCAATAAGCCTCATCCCTCGAGTGGCCGTGGATATTTACCCCCATTATGTGGGAGGGACAAATCCTATCTACATCACTACGATCTCTAAGCTTGCTTCCTATCACGCCCGATAGCCACCTTTATGATTACCCAGTTACGGTGTAACGTTTGATAACATCAAAGCGCAATATTTCACAACTAGAGTATCTAGTGACTTCAAGTCCAAGGATTGCAATAATATTAGCACTACGAAAAGCGATTGTGACTTCACATAATCTAATGTATCCTTTTCGTCGTGGGTCATCCAGTATGCCATTACTCCTAATGCATACCCATGTGTTGGATCATGATATCTCCATATCAATCCAACCCCATACTAGTCTATAGATGATTGTCCCATTAATCATTATAATTGACTAGGGATATTTAAGAATATAACACCTTATATTCTAAGGACTTCATTCATGTTAGCATATCTCCATATCGATAACATAATGAATCGTAAATCCATATATTTGTCACAATTAATTGATTGCCTCTAGGGCACAATTCCAACACAACAGAGGCTGAGTACATTGCTGCAAATGGCGCAGCAAAGGAAGCTGTTTGGATCAGAAAGTTTGTTTCTGAACTTGGTGTGGTTCCTAGCATTGCGGATCCAGTCGAGTTGTAATGTGACAACACTGGGGCGATCGCGCAATCAAAGGAACCCAGGTCGCACCAGAAATCCAAGCACGTGCTCAGGAAGTTCCATCTGATTCGAGATTTTATCGATAGAGGAGACGTTCGGATATGCAAGATTCCTACAGATGAGAATCTGTCAGATCCACTTACAAAGCCGCTTGTGCAGTGGAAGCATGAAGGGCACACTAGGAGCATGGGCATACGAGATGCGTCAGATTGGTTCTAGTGCAAGTGGGAGACTGTTGGAATAGATGCCCTAGAGGCAATCTAGTTAAGTATGAATTTATCTTGGCTCGAAAATTCATTCTATTAATTATTGGATATTTAATATAATGAAGTCCTTAGATTTAAAATTGTGTTGTTTATCTTAAATATACCTAGTCCAGTATAATGAATAATGGGACAATCATCTATAGACTAGTATGGGGTTGGATTGATATGGAGATATCATGACCCAACACATGGGTGTGCATTAAGGGTAATGGCGCAATGGATTGACCCATCTCCGAGAAGGCTACATACACGTTATGTTAAGTCACAAGTTCTTCTCGTGGTGCAATGGTATTGTCATCCTTAGACTTGAAGTCGCTAGATATTCTAGTTGTGGATTATTGTGACTTTGGTAGCGTCAAACCCTACACCGTAACTGGGTAGTTATAAAGGCGTGTACCGGATACAATAAGAAGCAAGATTAGAGATCGTAGTGGACGTAGATATAATTTGTCCCTCCCACATAACGGGAGCAAATATCCTAGGCCACTCGAGGGATAGTGCTTATAGAATGTCTGGCCAGACTCAAATAAATCAATATAGGATATCGATGTTATTTGCACGAATAAGGCTATTCCCATGGATCGAGAATCTATGGATTGGATATACGAGTGTGACTTGTATGTCTTGGGTCCAATCCGGATATAGAGACAAAGGGATGAGACAATTAGTTGTACAAGGTTTGTCGGATGACTATTCTATTAGTTGGCTAGAATGGATGTTTTGATAGAAACCACTCCATATTAGCAAATTGTTGCTACCAACTAGATAGAACCTATGGGGTCACACGCTATATAGATTTGAACTAGATTTGGGAATTAATTAATAAGATTAATTAATTAGAAGGATCACTTTGCAACACCTTGCAAATTTAGTAGGACCAATTTGCAAGGAAGGGACTAAACTGAATTCTAGTAGGACTAGAATGGGTCCTTTAGGTAGTTGGAAAGATTTGTTGGACTATATAAAGGATGCTCCTTCCTTCATTCCCACACTTATGAGCATTTAGTTCATAACTTGAGTGGGAGAGAACAAAAGGAGAGAGCAAGCAAGCAAGAGGGACCCGTCTGCCCCCCTTGCCGCCGCCCCATCCCGTCGACCCAAACAAGGAGGCCGCCCATCCTTGTTGCCTCGCATTGAGTGATTTCTTCTTCCTCTTCCTCCATTCCGGGCTAGCACAAAGGAGAAGGAAGATCTAGATCTCAAATCTAGGCGTGGATCAACTATAGAGAACGTGACACAATTCACGTTACAAGTCATCACAGGAGAAACCCTAAGGTGTGTAATTTGATTTCTTCCCTTACCATTGTTATGTCTCTTGTACTCTGATCCTTGGAGGGTATTGCATGGATAATATTTGTTTTTCCGCTGCGTATCCATGATCAAAACCCTACAATTAACAAGTCCGGTTAATTATTCTATTCTTGCTAAGGAATTAATCATGGCATATGAACAATAACAAGAATAAAGAGTAACATTAAGCAAGATTATGATCCATAAATAAACCCTAAGTCTCGTGATTATCAAATCCTAAACTAGTCGTGTCAATAGACTAGATTCAATAACAAGATCAAGAAACTAAAGTTCATTCAATAAATCAAACTCAAAGCATGAAATAAATTCTAAATTCCGGAAAAACCAATTGTCTACATAAAACCTAGTCTCTCTAGAGAAGCCTATAAAAACGTCTAACTACTAGAAATCTTAGCGAAGCAATAGAATTTCTCCATAAAATTGATGAAAAGAGGAAAGAAAGAAATCATACGGTGAAATCTCTGGTTTGGGGATGATCCCAATCAATCTCCGCAGCTCCCTTGCATCTCTCCCTTCCTCCCTATGCGTGAATTTCTTCCTCTAGGTCTTCTATCACGTTTTTACCAGTTGGGGGCGAGTTTTTAATGTAATTTTGTTGAAATTGCATTTCAGCCCCTCCAGTTTGTAATTCCCGTCCAAAATTGAAAGCTGATCTTGCGCGGGCCATTACTCTCTCATCCAGACTCCAATTAAGCTCTGTTACCTATCGTTGGAAAGCCCTCTGAGTCTACTTTCATTTTGCACCGGTCTCACTCTAAAATTATTTTTATAACTCAAGATATCATCAGATTAGTGCAGACTAGTCATCCTAGCTCCTCCAATTCAGCTTTCTTGACTCCACTTGTGCTTCCATTGTTTCCGAAGTTCGTTTCATTCCTCCTATCAACCATTAGCATCCGTTCCTGACAAGACAACATGAACAAACATACCAAGCGATTATATTTGACAAATAACAATGAAATATGCATAGAAAACGCCCGCACTAACAATATAGCACATGGTGAGCAACAAGTGATAAAACGACTCATATTCTCTAAAATTGGGCTCAAATCACTCTCTAAATACATATTAACATGTGGTAAATGCTAAAGAAATATATCTCTTAAAAGGCGCTATCAAATTCCCCCACACTTACTCTTTGCTCGTCTCGAGCAACAATGACGCTCAAAACCCCCACACTCGAGACATTGCATACATATACCAATACACAACCAAAACAATGCATACCCCACCGCTTTGCATACTTCACTTTCCGCTAGCAAACACGAATCACGACTCAATACACAAAGACACGACTCTGCAGACTACATGATATGTACAATGCAACTCAAGTATGTACAATGCAAGGAATTAAAGAACATATGTTTTTTTTCTTTTTACTTAGAGATTGGGCAACCTCGAAGAACAAACCGACATGTCATAAGGCTCTCACATGCCCTAGAAGATTATATAACTTTGGTGATCGGTAGAACTTGCGGCCAGTTTCGTCAGACAGAACGGGCACGAACACAAAATAAGTTGCTTCCGCACACTCATCAAACGTATCACTAGAACTTACCATCCGAGCTATTTATCCACGGGTTTCAATCGTTGACGGCTTAGGACGGGTAGGATAGGATATTTAGAAGCGCATTCCTAGACGTCATGATACAACTCACAAAACCCGATTCTCACACTCCCTCACCAAAATCCAAGGAACCCCACCGAACTAGCTACTCCGGCCCTCATTCCCTCAATCTTGGTGCAATGCCGTTTTCGCGGCCACAAATGTGAAGAAGTGATCAAAGCTCATAGCTCATCTCCTCGGTCTTCATGAAGTTTAATTTTCGGCTCCCTTTTCCATTTCACTTTCAATTTCTGTTTTTCTCTTCTTCTTTTGTTCAATTTCAACAATAAGCACATGGAGCCACCAATGATGATAAAAATATCCAAGGATATCAAATATCAAGATAGATAACATGGGGATGGAGTGTGTCAAATCAACGATGTAATCAAAATAGATGTCGACACCCCCACACTCGATGTAAAGCATATAAAAAACCTGGTAGTCAATGTAACACGTGCTAATTCCAATCAATCCTCCTCATCACCTAAGATGTAAAAAAATATAAATTAAGCACAAGCACGTCCTCCTATAAGATCAACCAACCCCACCCCATATGGTGCGAAAATGTAACGCACTACGGCACTCCACCTGTGATCGTGATGTATGGACACGACTCATCGCCACACCGAAGCGTGCTACCGTCTCTAACTCACCCTCACATCCCCTCAAAATATGACATGTAAGAGTATCCACTCAAGATATATAATATCATCTCACCCTCAACGAACCGCCCTAACTCAACTCCCTCTATCATGACGCATAGGAAGGGACCATTCTAACTAGTGATGAAAGTCACAAGGAATGGCTTCCTATGCTAGAGGCTGTGAATAAAAAGGGTTAGATGGATCGAACTTGGGTAACTAGTGGACCTAGGCGAGGGAGACGGGACGTGAGGTCCCCATAAAAATCACTCGCACAGCTGTTCCGTTGCCACTACGAGGAGGGATGACGACTACCTAATTGACGGTGGTGTAGCGCTAGTAGGATAACTAGTTGAGAGACAGCTACTCACAATTCTCGAGTGCATTGGCCCTATAGCCTTCCTACTCCAGATTCTCGCGTCTACCTCACCTCAGATTTTCATACTACCTAGTGAAAACTATCATTAAGCCATCTCCACGCTTATTCTCTTCGATTTCCCTTTCTAAAAAATATCAATTTTTAGGATTTTTTTTTTAATTTTATTATTATTATTATTATTATTATTATTATTATTATTATTTTATATTTTTTTCTTCTTTTTTTTCGACACTATATGTAACGGGCCAACTCGGCTAACCTACAAGAAAGGGTAGGTGAACTCAATAAATAAAAGTTCAACAATTATATACAATGCATAAAATAAACGTGCACATGCAAAACTAACCGACTAGACACCTACATGCAAACTCGACTCACTAACTACATGTAACAAGGCTATGCAATGGCTAACAAGCGGATAGCTAAAAACTCCCTCACACTTAAGCGCTTCGTTGTCCTCAACGAAATATAAGGTGAAATCAAGAGGACTCGGCTGCTCAAGCGTAGGGTCGGTGGGTCTAGCCAGAGTGAGTGCACGTGAGGTCTAGAGTGAACAAAACACGTATCCAACAATCCGAGTATGAGCAAGTAAAAATTTTCAAGAAAGTTAAGCCCTAAGAGTGCCTAAGCAAGAATTAAAGCCGACAGAGAGAAAATTGTACCAACTTTTTCGTAAAAACGAGCAAGTGAAGGCAAGAGTACATCCTTAAGCTCCTCGGTGTCCCCGTCACAAGTCTCTTCTTGAGCTAAGGCAAAATCCTACTCCAAGTATACGAATCGGAGAGTTTTGTGTTCTTGGAGTTCTTCCTCTTTGTTTTCCCCCACACTCAAACCGTGCACTATCTCTCAAAACTCCGCGAGTTAATGTTGATGGCGAGCTTGCAAGGAGCAAAACCCACCAAAAAGGTTTGGATTTGGAGAAGTTTAGGGTTTTGTGTGTGTGAGTGTTCTTGATAGTTTGAGAGGAAGAAGATGAAGAAGAGTGTTTTGACCCGAAATTGGGGTTGGGAGTGTGAGGAATCGGGTTTTTGTCTTTAAATAGTAGCCCCGGAATACCCAAAATGCCCCCAATTAATGAGGGTTTAGGGTTTAGGGTCGAATTCTCAAAACAGAACCTGTTTTCATTTCTGCCCGAAATCAAGGGTACTTCGGCCCGAAATGATTTCATTTCGGCCCGAAATGCCCTAGGACTTACCGGTTTTTGTTTTTGATCTAGTTTCTTCGCCGGTGTTCGATTCCTTCGATTCTCGCGCTAACGGACTCGCCATTGAATGTAGAATTCAATGCTGACTGAAAAATTCCCAAAGTCCGGGGAATTTTTCATATCATCTCCAAAATTGCTCTCTAGCGCAAGAATCGTGCCCCTTTAAACTTGTGTTTTCTTCCATCCCTCTTCGGATTCCGATGCGTGCAACTCCGGCCACAACTAGCTGCCAATATACTCAATTAGTGAATAGATACTCCTGGACCTCGAGTAGCCTCTCTTCCAAGATTCTATTAGCAAATTGCTCGTTGTGCCTCGTGTTGCGTGCAATGTAGTGCACGTGCATCAAGAAGGGGAATCCGAAGGGTCTTCGGTACATGTGTCCTGCACACTCATGGAAAAATATTAAACCTCTCTCTCTCGTCTCTCACAATCAAGTATGGAGAACTAAATACAAAAACTAAACAAATAGCAAATATCCTACTCTACATTGGGTTGCCTCCCAAGAAGCACTTGTAATTTAAGGTCGACGGCCCGACCCGGTTACCTAAACCGAAAAGGAACATGGAGGGTGCTTTATCCCTCCACTTCTTCTTCTTCCACCATATTTGCTCAATAAGCTTTTTCTCACGAAGTGCACCCATGTGCAAAGAAGATGGTGAACAATTGTAGAAGCTAACTCTTCTCATCTTGCAATTCATCCTCTTGATCAACGTCCACAAAGTGCTACTGGGCTCAAATGAGTCTCTGGCCATGAATTCATCCCAGCAGTACTTCTTTGGTGCTAAATTCTCTTTAGTCAACGCATGCAGTTCACTCACACCCCTACACTTGCTGATTTCCAAATCCTCAATAGCAACAATCACAAGTGTTTCATCAGCTTCATCATTAGAACCTCACAAGATCTCAATGTATGTGTCATCCCAATCATGCCAAGGCTGTGAGATAATTTGAGATTCCTTGCAAAAAGTATCGCCTCCTCCCATGTTGGACACACAACTCCACCCCAGTCTGAATCAGAGTCTGATTCATAAGTGGCAAAGTCCACAACTGTCTCTTGGACAATGCACTCTTTGATCGGCTTAGGTACCTCTTCTTCCACAACTAAAGCTCGGGACGCAGATTCACGTTCTTGCTCCATCCTAGCTATCAGCGTCCTTTGCATCTCTTGGACAGTTGGTAGCCAATGAGGTTCATCCGAATCGTCCCCTTGCGATGGTGACCATATGGGCTCAATCAGAGGCTCAATGTATGGAATAGGCTTCTTTGTGGCTCATCTGTAACAAGGTACATCCTTGTGATGCGTGCTTGGATCTACCCCATAATATTGTGCAAGTCTGCCATGCTTGCTGATGAGTCCTCTTGATGCTGATGAAGCTGTGGTGGATCGAATATGCATGCGTCTTCATACTTATGATCCTTCTTGCATTTGTAGCACCAAATCATTTAGCATGTGTCATCATTGTTCCAAACTCTACATTTAGCACAGTAGTAGGGGTAATCTGAGATCCCCCCATAATCCTCGTCGCTCCACATGCTCATTACGTCTCCTGCTGCGTTCTTGCAAAAAAAACTCACAATAAACCCGTGAAGCACATAGATAGAAATAAAATAAAACAAACTAAAAGAAAAGTACTCTAAGCTAACTCCTAACTAAATAATCTACCGCTTTCCCCGACAACGGCAACAAAAACTTGACACGCTTTCTTACGTGTTACCGCAAGTGCACGGTTCAAGTAATATAGGGTAATATTTCAACCCCGAGTTATCGATCCCACATGGACATGTTTGAAATTATTTAATTAGTTATTAGATTAGAGTACGGTACAAGGAAGAAAATATTGTGATTTAAACATTTTCCACCCTCAAACAGGTGACTGAATTTAAAATAACAACTAACTAATATTTTTGGGTTTTTATTTAAGGAAAAAAAATATGAAGAAATTAGGCAATCTCTAGGTCACCTAGGGTTGTAGAGAATTTCTGGATTAGCTATGTAACACGTTAACACTATTCTAGTTAAGTCGGGTAATAGCACTGTCAATCTCATATCGGTCTCATGTCGCTGTACGTCTCGGTTGACTTGATGTCCTGTAAGTCCACCTACATCTACCGATCCGTTCTAGTAGGCAAACGACAGTGCACAGAATGATGTCTTCTCAGACCACCACCACATGAGCACCTCACTATCTCCTACTGAATCTACCCACTAAGGCCAATCCTACACACTTCTCTTCTCAGTCTCAGTGATTGAGGATTGTTGTTCATATATCATCACAACGAGGTCTAAGTCGCTCTCACGCACTCGCTAGCTAATTAACAAGTCCGGTTAATTACTCCATTATTGCTAAGGAATTAAGCATATCATATGAACAATAACTAGAATAAAGACTAACATTAAGCAAGATTATGATCCACAAATAAGCCCTAAGTCTCATGATTATCAAATCCTAACTTAGTCGTGTCAATAGACTAGATTCCATAACAATATCAAGAAACTAACGTTCATTCAATAAATCAAACTGAAAGCATGAAACAAAGTCTAAATTCCGGAAAAACCAATTTTCTACATAAACCCTAGGCTCTCTAGAGAAGCCTAGCAAAACGTCGAACTACTAAAAATCGTAGCAAATCAATAGAGTTTCTCCATAAAATTGATGAAAAGAGGAAAGAAAGTAATCAAACGGTGAAATCTCCGGTTTGGGGATGATCCCAATCGATCTCCTCAGCTCCCTTGCGTCTCTCTCTTCCTCCCTATGCGCGAATGTCTTCCTCGAGGTCTTCTATCACTTTTTTACCAGTTGGGGGCGAGTTTTAATGTACTTTTGCTGAAATTGCATTTCAGCCCCTCCAGTATGTAATTCCCGTCCAGAATTGTAAGCTGATCTCGCGCGGGCCATTACTCTCTCTCATCCAGACTCCGATTAAGCTCCGTGACCTATCGTTGGAAAGCTCTCTGAGTCTACTTTCATTTGGCACCGGTCTCACTCCAAAATTATTTGTAGAACTCAAGATATCATCAGATTAGTGCAGACTCGTCATCCTAGCTCCTCCAATTCAGCTTCTCTTGACTCCACTTGTGCTTCAATTGTTTCCGAAGTTCGTTCCATGCCTCCTATCAACCGATTAGCATCCGTTCCTGCCAATACAACATGAACAAACATACCAAGCGATTATATTTGACAAATAACAATGAAATATGCATAGAAAACGCCCGGACTAACAATATAGCACATGGTGAGCAACAAGTGATAAAACGACTCATATTCTCTAAAATTGGGCTCAAACCACTCTCCAAATACATATTAACATGTGGTAAATGCTAAATAAATATAGCTCCTAAAAGGCGCTATCAGTGGCATGAATGTGTTGCTAGACACCTCTCCATGTTGGTAAATAGTTACTACCAACTAAGTAGAAACATATGGGGTCACAGACCATATGGATTAAGCTAGACTTGGGAATTAATTAATATGATTAAATAATTGGAAGGATCAATACGCAATCACATACAAACTTAGTCGGACTAATTTGCAATATGGACTAATTCGTGTATGAACATGATTAGTATAGGGGCCTTTAGGTAGTTAACAAGGAGTTGTTGGACTATATAAAGGACTCTCCTAGCATACTCCTACAACTAATTCTCATGACATAGTATTATTAGGAGGGAGAAAAGCATGGAGAGAGAGAACAACACAAGAGAGGGCCGAAACCCCCCCTTGTGTCGTCCCCTACCCATCGGCCACCAAAGGAGGCATCAGCCTCCCCTTTGGTTCCTTGGAGTGATTTCTTACTCCTCCCTCTTCCAACCGTTGCTAGCACTAGGCGTGGAAGGTATCTAGAGCTTGATCCAAGGTGTGGACTAGCCATACAGACGTGGATATCATTCTGCATTTGAAGTCATCCAAGGAGACAAACAAGGTAATCGTTACTACAACCTTTACTACAGTTCTACAATTTCTTCCTCTGATCCTTGGAGGGTCTTGTGTGGATCATAATTTTGTTTATTCTGCTACGTAATCCGTTACAAAACCCTACATGTGGAACGTTACTTGAATAATCGATAGAAAAAGCATTTGGGGAATGTCCATGGTCAGCTTCCATGTCAAAATTTCCATACAGCAGTTTCTCCAACTCATCACAGACTTGTTTTCCATGAGACATGGAGAATTATTCAATGCTAAGTTGGGAGTCTGTCCTCAAAGTCATCCACATCACTGGAAACATTATCCAACACAGTTTCCACATCAGTACACGATGAGTGCTCAATATCAAGGTCTTTCAAATCATACCCATAATTCGGAATATGCCGAGGTTCTATCCGTGATGGCACTATTTCATCTAAATTTGAATCTGAATCAGAGTCCTCATAAGAGTTAAAGACCAGAATTGGCTCCTGAATGTTGCATTATTCTCTTGGCCTAGGCACCTCTTCTTCCATGACAGTAACATGTGTTGTATTCTCTTGTTGTTCTTGTACCATCTTTGCCCAGAAGCGCTTCTTCATCTCCTTCACTGCTCGAAAAAAATGAGGAATCTCTAAAATTTCTTCTTGTGATGGTAACACAAAATCATTTCGCCGCTCAACTAGACATGATGATGTCACAGTCTACACTTCTTCAATTTCGGGTGGTATGAACTCTGTTTCCGGTTCTAGTGTTTCTGTTGAGATCCATTAGTGAGAATGTAACAACCCCGACTTCCAAAAACCGGAAATCGAGTTGGTGTTATTCCGCAATCCAAAATTTTACTCTTAGAATGCAAGGGGAATTGGAAACAAGCCACCAATCCAAATAAGTAGAATATTTAATTATTACATGAATTAAAAACTAAACTCCAAACTTTACCTCAAACCGGGCAAATGAAACATAGTGAAAGGGAAATGAAGTATTGTCTAAGTGTTATTAAATATAAAAGTACTACCGAACTATGTAAGTCGCGATCCACGCTCCCCAACGTCCCTAGCATCCAAACCTGTGGGTTTTCAAAAGCGCAAAAGCAGACCACGGTTTTTCCAAACGTCAGCGAAAGCTGAGTAAACTAACACCCAAGCATGTAAACGGATTATGAGGTAAGTATTCGACAAGGAGATAAACGCATCCTCTTTAAAAACATTTCACAGCGGAATTTAAATCAATATTTCTCATGTATTCCAATAATAAATTTCCGATAATCAACAGTGGCCCGTTTGATGGGGCTTTCCACAAAATGTGATCCATGATATCATCATCAAAATAGTAGGATACCAAAATTATGAAAGATCAAATTCATTATATTGGAGTACCAATAATCTAAACTAATCCCCAGCCCACTATATACCTTAAGTGTCGACACCCCCTACGAGAGAAACTGTTGTCCCAAGACTGTAGTAAATATGGAAAAACTGGGAAAAATAATAAATAAGTATGCTAGGCTCACCCAAGACGGCCGGAGCCAAGAATAGAGTAACCAGATTCCCCGTACAAGTATATCCGCTTTAAGTTATGGTGAATTTTAAATTCACGTGAGAGTTCAATGTTGGTTTCCAAAAACATAGAGTTCGAAAACAATATAGCATGTAAAAGCAGTATTGACGTAATAGCATTGTTTGCTAGTTAAAACATGTACGACACGAGAGAAATGATAGGCACACAAGACTTGGCATATTAGCTTACCTCTAAGAAAATCAGCAAATACGACTCGTAGCTCCGATTCGTAGATGAACTCTTCGACTAGAAATTCGTTTTCTACAAATTATAAATTCCTAATCAACAACACATTTAATTGATACAAGTTTATGCAAGGTGATCTGTATGTTTTGCGTGATAAGTTTTCACAACTCCACTATCGACAAGCTAAATAAAATTGGCGTTTAATTTCGCATAAAATATATAGATTATCATACCAGGTGTTAATAAAATAAAACAAATAAATTTTATATGACCAAAAGCATAGTCTTTTGCTACTACAATTTGTAAAAACGTTCGTCAAAAAATTTGTTTTGTGTGACAAATTTGTTATTATAACTTTATTAGTAGTAATTATCAAATTTTTGTTTCCATGAAAATTATCTTATGTCAGCAGTAGTAAAAATTGTGTTTATTAAAATGTTCATTCACTTACATAAGCATACAGTGTACCTTAGATATATTAAAGGGGGTATTGCTAATTAACTATCCTACTTTTTTGTTCATGTGTAAACAGTTACATATAATACTCATATTAATAATACAAATACATAATATGTACTCTGTTATAAATTTAAGAAAGAGAAGAGTCAGACAAAGTATGGAGTAGTATCAAGTGTGTATTATTCTCCACCAAGTCACCCATTATATAGGGTGTGGGGATCAATCATTATCATCTATACATGGTAGTACAATATTCTGTGAGTATTCACCATATCAAATATATATTTCATAACACTCCCCCTTGAATATTCACTAACATTATGCCTCGTAAAACCTTGTCGAGCAAAATCCGGTTGGACAAAAACTCTGACGAAGGAAAAAGAGTACATCATATAAGCGGGAGCTTGATTCAATCTTGAACTCGTCCATGGCTGCATGTCTCATTAAAATCTTACTAGAAAAACCATGTAGGATAAAAACATCAGCTAAGGAAAAAGAGTACATCGCCTTGTAAATTTAATCTCCCCCTCTTTGCATCATCTTGATGTCATAGTTCATACCTGAAAAGTGAACTTCATGGGGAATACAAAACATGTAACATGATAAGATGCTTTATGATCATTCAAAATAGTAATAACAACTATCAATATGACTTGTTATATACTCATGACATTTGTCATACTAAATAAAACGCATATGCACCTAAACTACTGGCGAGGGTGTATCTTCGATTTGCTTTAGCAAAAAAGTATATGTCATGGGCAATAGCCTCCATGGATTTCACATATAGTGATTCGTACAATCATTTTGTGTAACTAGTTACTTTTATATTCGTAGTCTTCCAGACTAACTGAAATATCATAATCACTCTTATCGAATCGAGGATTTGTTGGTTATAATTATAATCATGAGAAACATATGACCATTGCTTGCAATTTAGCATGTTTCTATTTCAATAGTCTCACGCATTCAACCATAAGGGTGCGGACATTTGAATATGTTGTTCTATACGAACATGGATGCTTGAGGCATCTCAAGTACTTCAAAATAGTTCACATATTTTATCGATGCATTAACTTTAGATCTCGTGGATGTTTACACACACGAGTGTTGACTTTAACTTTGGCCAATATAGTCAACACATTTGCACTAATAGTGGTGTAAGGATATCATATGATTGTAAGCGCTTTCAAAATGAATATGATCAATGATCATATACAGGGACTCAAATGTAGGTAGCTCTTTATCTACATGAGTTGTTGCCTGTTCAAAGGCATTGATTTGATCATTTATTTATGATTCTCTTGTATTCTCAAATTCTATTGAATTAAACTAACAAGGTCATGATCCTTATGGATGATCTATATGATTGCATAAGCAACCGTTACATGCTTCATATGCATCAAAACTCATATTTTATAAGACTTCAATTGGATTTGAAGTTTGAATTCACACGTACTGAAGTTTGAAGTCACACATACTAAAGTTTGAATAAGACAATCAAATCGATGTTCATGTCATGTAATAGGTTATATCCTCCCCCTCATTATATGAACCGTGTGATCAATGACATAGAGATATGCTTTCGGCATATTATGTAAATATACTCGAGCCAAAAAAAATCGGCGAGAATGTATCTCCTTAGGAGATATAATTCGTCACACTTCAAACTTGTAATTCTCATGAACTCAAAAATACTAACCTTGGATGGGAGTTTCACTTATGAGAATACATAATCACATATTCCACCTTCAAAGCGGTTAAAATGACTTATGTGATGTTCTCTACATGGAAGATAGAGCATGTAAAAATGATATTCATATTAGAATTTCTTCATCAGAATGATTAACTTTGCACAATTCTTAAGAAGTGCATATACAGTCAATCTAAAATAATCTTGAAGACTATTGGAAGTCTTAAGCAAATTATTCAAGCAATCAATAACTTATAGTGATGCCAACGGAGACAAACTCAATCTTAAAATTTGTGGAGAGTTCCTGTCAAAAACAATTGATCTCTTCTAGAGACGATATGTCTTGTAGGTGCTCGATATAAGACATGCACACGTTTTAAATGTGAGATTGACAACATTAAAGCCGCTTCACGGCTGTATAACAAATTTTGGATGTTATATGAGATTTGATATGGAATCAAACAAACGCATCAACTAGACGTTGTTTAGGCGATGCAATGCATCAAGCCATGAAAAAAATCTCTACGTTGTATGGGCGATGTAATGAATCAAGCCAATTCTATACGGAGAACGTCTAATTTTATGACATTGAATCTCAATATTCAAGGGGAATTCTGGTGTCAAAACGAACACAAATGTGCTAAAAAGATACAATTAAGAGCCTTAAAAGGTCTCATGTACATCCTTAAATAGAGTTTTATTTCGATTTTTGAAACTTCTAGTTCGAAAATTTGAAGATGACCGCTTTTAGGGTACCTTTTATAGGCTTAAATATTTCATAACATGAGTCAATAAGCACACTAGGGGCTTATGCATATTCTGCTATGTCTTATTCAAAAAAAAAACACTGGGACTTCATAACAATCAAGAAAAAAATAAAGATGTAGAAATAAAGTCAATAGAAGGAGCTAACATTGATACTAAATGAACCACATTTCTGTAGCATTTCTCTATAACTCATAAATAAGAGAAAAACAAAATATTTCTTAAAGTGCAGAAGTATGCAACTTCACATTGTTATATAATAAAAAATCATATTAGTGTGTTTATGAAAAGAAAAATATTTAATTCAAAGATCTACGTTGAAGAACTTTTTCTAAGAAATCTTAATTAGAGAACTAATAATCTTGAATCTAAATTGTGTGGCGCCAAAAATATGGCGTGGCAAGTTCAAATAAAGTTCTAAATAACCAAGGAGCTGAGAGGATATTGTGTCACTCAACCAAAAATTTGTATAGATATTGAGAGGATGGTGAGCCACTCAACTAAATATTTGCATAGATATTGGGAGGATATTGAATCACTCAACCAACAATTCTTATAGAGGTCAATAAATAAATGTGGCGTTTTGTAGACTATTATATTTTTTTCATAATTGAAGAGAAATGTGTATTAACATCGTCTAGATGCATCTAGATCAGATAAGCCAGATGGACGATTGGGTCAAAACTCAGCAGCAACATTTAATCTTTTCTTTCTCATCTCTGAGTGGTCATGAGTTGAAATCTCAAGTGATTTTATTCTTTTTCTTTGTGCACTTGTCTTTAGAGAGACTATACATCAAAAAAACTCGCTAGTAAACTCATTTTACATCTCAGCAGCAACATTCATAAATAATCGTACATTTTGGTGATTGATCTTCTCATATCTTCCGGTAGATCGTTCTGATAACATGTTATAAACTCAAGAAAGAGAAGAGACATACAAAGTATGGAGTAGTATCAAGTGTGTATTATTCTCCACCAATTCACCCATTGTATAGGGTGTGGAGATCAATCAGTATGATCTATACATGGTAGTACAATATTCTGTGAACATTCACCATATCAAATATATATTTAATAACATACTCTACTTATATTATATAAAACACAATGGTTTAACTAACTTTTAATTTTCAGCCCTTAGATTAGATTAAATCATCCAAACCCTTAGATCTCACCTACTTTAGGACATGAATTAAAAAAAAAGAAAGAAAAAAGGAAAAAAAAAATCCCACGACCTCATTAGAGAAGCCCACTATCTAACATACCACTCCGTTTCTTCTCTTTCTCCCCCTTTCTATTTTGGTACGTTTCCTTTCTTTCTCCCCCTTTCCTCTTTTGGCATGTTTAATGATGGACATTGACAATTTTGCCCTTCCAACTACCCCACCATTCATTTCAATATACCCCACCCACCCCCATTTAATTCACTAACAAAAGAAACCCTCTCATTATCAACCTCCCATCTCAGTTGGATAGAGAAGAGAGAGAGAGGCGTGGTCTTCTGCATTCTCCGGGAGAGCAAGAGAGAGAGAGAGATAAAGAAGAAAAGGGGGAGATGAAGGGGACGGCAGATGAAGGTGGATCTCGACGGCGAAGAAGACAGCGCTAGTGGATCTCGGCGGCACTGGTGGATGGCTCTGATGGATCTCGACGGCGTTCAGAGAGAGAGGACGGCACTGGTGGATCTAGATGGCGGTGCTTCAGGTAGTTTCAGATCTTTCTCTCTCTCTTCTTCGTTTTTGGCCTTTCCTTTCCTCTGATTTCTTTCTCTTTTCTTGATTTGATTTGTAGATCTGCTAATGGAGTGGAGAAAGATGAGGAGCAGATCCACAGCTGTGTTCTTCCTCTTCTTCTTCTTCTGATTTTCTCTTCAATTTGTAATATTTTTATAGTGGTTGAGACAAGCCTTCTGATATTTTCAATGTCTCAGAGAGAGTGTGATTTTTTCTTCAATACTTGTTTCAGATTGACACCCAGAGAGAAAGTGTGACTTTTTTCATTCAATTTGTAATACGCAAGTGGTGGTTGTGGTTGTGGTTGTGGTGGTGGTTGTGGTTGTCAACGGGAGAGGGAAGGAGAGAGGCAGGAGAGAGGGGACAGAGAATACAGAGGGGTAACAGAGTCATTAGGTGGTTTTTCTTAATTGCAGCGCTTTCTCCAGGGGGAGAAAGAGAAGAAACGGAGTGGTATGTGGTTGTTTTCTCCCATTAAACTACCCACTAGAAGACACAAGGGCTCAAACAGTCAGACCCACGTCTCCCTCTTCATACAACACGGCGTTCTGTTCTTCACTGCCACAACCATCGCCGTCTGTCTCACTTCGTCTCTCTCACTCCGGGTCCCAACTGTCACAGGATACATCGGGAGAACCCATAAGAACATTTACAATCACAGTGATCGATGAGAGAGTTGGTGATTGTGGTTTCAACTTTCAACAATTGAAAGGCAAAATTCAATGCGACCAGCGAATCAACAACCCCAACCGAAATCAAGGGCCGGCAACCCCAGGAACGATCGAAAGGTAATTAGAATCTCGCTCTTTCTTTCATCTCGATCTCTAAAGTTCCATATTTTCTGCAAGTTTGGTAGAGACACCCATTGTTGAATTTAGGGAGAACGCTGGGTTACAGGAGCACTCCTCAGTCAAGGTAAGTTTGCCAAATCGTGTTTTATCATCATTCTTCGTATTTATTGTGTTGTGGATATGGGTTTTTTTATTTGCCTCATTGTGGTGATCTAAAATGCCTATGGGTTTGTTTAATTTCAGTTAATTCATAACATTCAATCAATGGCAGTACCAAAAAAAGTAGCGAATAAGAACTGTTAATTATTTGCATCAACTATCTTTACCTCTATCGAATGGTTAAAGGTTGTTATCTTAGTCTTCGCTTCACACGTTGCTGGGTATGATCTCGCAAGCAATTGGACATGATAGGAAATTTTGAGTCGTATCCTTTTTCACTCTTAGCAAAACTATGCTATTTTTCAATTACTATGACGAAGGCAGTTAAGTTTCAGGTACGGAAAACAGTGATAATTTTGTTTTCTTTCGAATCTTTAGGATGTCCTGCAGGTAAGTCCTCTAATTAGCATACACTATGGTGGTATATATAAAACTATAATTTGTCCTCGGAAGGTTTAGTCATAAGGAGAGGGGAAGTCATGAGGTGAAATGTGAGAGATCTGAAGGGTGTTAGCTATTACTATTTTCAGATTTTTCGTTTGAACGCTTTATGATTACCATTTAAGTATTACTCTAGTTTCATCTGATTCTAGATTGTTTCCCAGGGACTCACCAGTCAAGTGGCAGTAGGTGATTTCAAGTTGAGAAATGAACGACGTCATTACCTAGCAGGTAAAAGTCTAACTCATTGATCTGCTTTCTTTGTGGCTAAGTACTCACTCACGCTCTCACTAACGAGAGTTCATTTGTGTTCTTAATTTAATGTTTTCTCATCCAGTGGCATAGCGACCACTACTTTTTTACTGTATGCTAGGTTCCCCCCTTTGTTAGACTGTTAGAGTAGGAAGGTTCTTTCCTACTACTACAATTACTAATTAAGTTGTCTACCTGGGTTAGGTAACACCCTCAATCCTGGTAACTTTTCAGTTCTCACATACCCTGAATTTGATTCCAAGTTGTCTACTTATGTTTCAGTAACATCCCTGATTTAGGTGTTGACTCTGTTGGCAATTGGTTTTTGTAGCTACAAATTATTGTACAGTGGGTGGTTAGGCCATGCTTTTGTGCCTAACCTCATGTTTTTTCACTCAGGTCTTACACCAAGCAAATTATAAACCAGTGTTGAGAAACAATCCCCATTATTAAAAGTTGGAGCATCTTAGTTAACGTGTCTAATTAAGATATTTTGATATCAGGTCCTTTTTTATTTCTTTTTCTTTTCCAAAATGACAACTACCTGCAATTACAATCACATTTTTCTCCTAATTACTGACATTCACCACCTCAATTTTTTTATATTCAATTTAGTCCAGTGTAGTAAGAGTATGCTTATGTTCTGCTTAGTTGCTTCTATGTCTTATATTCTTGATATGAATAATATTTTTAACGAATAAAATGAAGCATGTAAACAGTGTTAATTTTTAGACACTTTGCTTCAAAATTTCAGGCTCAGAAATTGAATTTTTATTATTTGGGTATAATTATATTTTTTCACTTCCATTGCTTTTTCAATCTACTTTCACAAAGATTAAAATTTTGGCATTCCTCTTGCAGTTTCCGAGTCTTGGAAAAGTTATTTTGAGTGTGGAAAAGGTCGCGCAACTGGAGTGCCATGACTCCATTTGTTTAAGTAGTGTTTTCAAGTGTAAGAAAGCTATAGAATACTTGTGGCAGGCAATGCAAGACAATCAGGGTGTTACTTTTGTAATCTTTAAAGGTTTGGTGCTTTATTTGATAGATGGATAAGTTACATCGGAGTTGTTGTAATGTTATTCATTTTTCCAGTATGATACAGTAATGGGTTGTATAGTTTTCGCTGTGTAATGGACCTTCAGATCATAATTCTTCAACATGAATTTATGAACTTGGAATTCAATCGACATCGTGGAAATTGATTGCAATGTTTGCCATCCAATTCAAAGCACATAATTGAACTGAAAAATTGAAGCATTCTTACCGTTTGTTTGAGGTAATGCCATCGGGCACGAGTAATCCCCTACTTATATATAATATATATAAAACTACATATAAGTAATGATCATATAAACATAGAGAGAGAGACATGAAACATGTAACTGATGAGAACAAACAAAACAAAATTCAGAAGAAATGAACACCGAAACAGAGGACTGACCCGAAGTCAAAATCCGACAAAGGCGAAATTGATGAAAGGGGAGTTGGAGAAGAGATGGCGGCAAGGGGAACAGCGAACGGCGGCGAAGAGGCGAGGAACGGAGGACTGAACGGCGACGAGGGTTTTGGCCCTTCGATTGGTCTGACTGCCATGTTCGAACATGGAAGATTCGGCGATGGGAAAGGAGCGCAGACAGGGAGGGGCAAGCGGCGTGACTGGTGGTGGCGGTTTGCGTTGGCGACGGTGATGCTGGTGGTGACTGGAAAACTCTGCCAGGGTCATTCTTGCAGGTGAGAAATTCAGAGAAAGGAATTGGTATCTGTTCATACTTGTTGGTGAATTGGGACCGTTAGGATTGGAATCGTGGGAGAATTTAGGAGATTGAGGGAGGTGATTTTCGGTCTGTTGCTGCAGGTGAAGGGGAGCTCTATGAGTTGGTTACGTAGGAGATAGAAGGAAGGGGATGATGGGAGAGACGAATGTTTGTGGCAGGTTTACGGGTGTGGTGGAGAGAAAAGTATTAGGTGTTACACGAGTACGCTTGTGGGGAGTTATGAATATTAATATTTAAAAAAAAAAAAAAAAAACTTTTCGAAACGAACTAAAGACGAATTCTCATAAAGGGTTGAATAGAAAAATTGGAGAAGAAAATTTAACAAACTTCGGGGAAATATATTTTCCGAAACTTAACTTTAAAAAAATATTAATTCGACCTTTAAATCTATATATACTATTTGAGAATGCCTATTCCAACGTTACCTCAGGAATTGTCACGTGGAAATTACAAATAATTAATGTAAAAAATATTGCTTGAAATTTAAATTTAAATCACATCTTCAGAGTTTGAACTGAAAAATGAAAAATTTGGCGCATTTAAATTTACATTACATTTGCAAAGTTTGAACCGAAATGAAAAAATTAGCGCCGACGTGTAAATTTAATTAAACCTGCATAATATTTATTGGAAATGAAAGTTATTGATGTTAGTTGGAAAAAATCAAGGAAATATCCACCACAAAAATGATGTAGAAAAAAATCCTTATTTTAGTTGATAAAATTAATTGTGAATTCCGTAAATTTGGCACCTCCAAAATGGACGGTGAAATTTCAAATTACACGTGAATTTAAAGGGAAGAATCATGCTATATAAATTGACCTCCATTATGTGGCATTGATAGTGACATTACCAAAATGGTACCAAAATAAATCTTCTGTTTTGATGGTGAATTCCACACCTTTTCGTCTCCAAAATGGAAAAATAAATAACTAGGAATCTCGCCTATATAATGGAGGTATCACTCTTCCATTCATATAGTGTGAATGAAATCGTGTTTTGTGTTTGGAGTAAAAAAAAAAAGTAGTGTTTGTTGTTTGGAGGTATGATTCTTCCCTTCAAATTGTGTTTGGTGTTTACATTTTCTAAGGTAATTCTTTTCCCCACTACATTCCCTTATCTCCCAGCCATGGACGAAAATGAGGAACTGGAGACAGCAGTGTAAGTTAGCTTGCTTGGCACGGAAGAGAAAATTAGATGACTAAAGACAAGCCCGCATTAGTTTTTCCTTCATAATTTACAGTCGTATGTTTTGTCTATGTGCATTATTTCTGACAAAATCGATATTTTGCCTATGTGAAGTTATCATTGCCGCCACCGAAGGCATACACTTGCGAGAAAGAGTCACTTGCCATCCCCGTATAGGTAATACTAAGAAAATAGATTGGTGTTTGTTATGTTCTTTTCCTTCCTCCTGTTTTGTTTAATTGTTTCTTACATCGTTTCTTTTGGTGGTGTAGGTGAAGATGTTCATCACGCGGAATCTTCGGTTTTGAGGGACACGGTTCAACACAACAGTATGTATTTTTTCCATAGATTATATCTAAAAAAAGTTGTAGGCCACATAGTTGTTACATTTTGTATTACTTATTTTTACATATTGATTATTTATTTTTTAGTGACAGTTTTTTTTTCATACCCAATTTAGTATGGAAGCTTAGATTTAATGAAATGTAATGGCGAGTGAAAATTGAAATCAGTGGAAAAAATTGCTTGAAACGGTAAGTGTTGATCGAAAAGTATAAAAGAAATTAGAGGCCTCAATTTTTTTGAAGCATGAAATCAGTGACTTCAAAGTATAAACGTATGTTCCTAAAAAAACAAAAAGTAAAGTAGAAATATATTTTCATAAATTGAAATCAGTGGCGTCAACCGAATTTTTAGAATAATAATTTCGTAGTGGTAATGATCTGATGGTAAAAAATTATTTTTGGAATAATAATATTGACTTCAAATCCAATATTAGACACTTTCCTCAAAAATAGACAAATAGAATAATCAAAATTTTAATTCAGCTTAATGTTGGGTTAAAATCAAAAAGTAAAAATGATAGTCAAGAAATAGTGTTAATCTATATATTTAGGAAACAAAAAGTATTAATCTTAACAAAAAATATGAAACTAATAAATTAAAAAGGTATGAAAATGATCGACATTATAAAATTGAATGATTAAAAAAGGTACGAATGATAGACTACCTATAAATTGACGAAAGAGTCCAAAATGGGTTGTCGAAAACGTATAAAAATAGAATAATTCTAAAGGGACATAATTTTAGACATAATTTTAGGCATAGTTTCCCGTTTAGTGATTTTGATTAGTTGTGGATGTTTTCTAAGTGTTAACTACTTCTATAGTAGGGTTTGATTTTACTACATTAAGAAATTATGTCTAGCTTTAGGTCTAAATTTATGTCCATGTAGCATTACTCATAAAAATAATCAAATTCGGTGACTAATCTAAATCAGCGGCTTCAAGTTAATTTCAATTGAAGTCTTATAGTGAAATCAAAATGTGCCAGTGAATTACCTCAAAAAAATATGTGCCACTAACTTTTCCAAATCTGGAATCTGTAACTTCAAATTTATAGTGATAAAATTCAAAAGTAATCAAAATTCAGTACTGAGATTTTCATGTTAAATTAGTAGTTGGACCTTCTCAATCACAATTAACTTCTTACAATCTGATTCAAATCATTGAAGAGCAGAAAAGTTCGAGAGTAGCAAATACTCAACACTCCTAACATAAATGAACCCAAGGGAAAATAAAATTATTAGCCAAACTTATTTTTTTGTTCCACGGAGGATCCCATGTCTACTCCAGCAATCTGAACCTAAGGGAGCAATTGCGGGATGCTTTAATATTTGAAGTTTGAACAAAATTGGGAACTTAAGAGCCCGGGAGATAAGGAAGTGAAATAAATTAGATGGTAAGATAACTTGACCCTGGAACTCTGCCAGTAACTTATCCAAATTGGAAGCTGTAACTTCAAATTTATAGTGATAAAATTCAAAAGTAATCAAAATTTTTCTTCAACGTAATCTTCGATTCAAATCCAAAAGTAAAAATGATATCAAGAAATAGTATTAATCTATTTATTTAGGAAACAAAAAGTACTAATCTTTACAAAAATATGAAACTGATAAATTCAACACAACAGTCTTAGTAGCCAAATCCAACACGAGCATGATCGTGCTGAACAGTTTTCAAATACAAAAGTAAAAATGATAGTCAGGAAATATTATTAATTTATTTAGTTAGGAAACAAAAAATATTAATCTTGGAAAAATATGAAATTGATAATTTCCACACGGCAATCTCAGGAGCCAAATTCAACACAAGCATGATCATGCTCAACAGTTTTCATTAACACAGGTCAATGAGATGGATAAATGGTACCCGATCATTTTCCAAAGAACTTTATCAACCAAAGATACTACATATTAGACTCAAAAGTATAACGAATTTAAATATCTGTAACAGAGTACTATCTGCAGTATAAAAATATGGTATGAATGAGTAGATTAACTATATATGGAAATTAGTATATTTGCTACATATGGGAGGATTAAAAATATGGTATAAACGAGTAGATTAAACTACATGTGGCTTTAATTGTTGTTTCTTTAAATTCAAATTAATTTACTTTCTAAAATAATTGAAAAATGCATAAGTCATCAACTGTTTAAGTGACATCAATTTTGTTTTGGAGTTGAACCGTGCATTGCACGGGTTAAAAGCTAGTTCTTCCTAAATAAAAACGTCCTCAAAAAAACTTTCCAATTGCTAAATTCATTCCCATATATTGAAAATTACCAATTTAACCTTAAAATAAAAGTGAGGTTTTTCATCCTTCCCTCTTAAAGAGAGCTTCGTCCTCGAAGCCTAAACCAATCGCTAAATATAAGGTTACTTAACGATGCATAAGTGATGTAGGCGTAGTATGCAATATGCAGTGCTAATGCGATAAGCAAGGTAAATTTAGGGTGTGAAAAGGTGAAGGGTCACATCCTCTCCCTCTTAGAGGAGTGACATCCCCGAACTCAAACTTCCTCGCTAAACATGTGAGGGTGCTTCTTCCTCATCGCTTATTAAGTTTCTCATGTTGCCTCCTCCGTTTGATAATTTGTCCATAGGAATTTGACTAGCTTGACGCTATTTGTGCGAGTATCCCTTGTCTTGGTGTCCAATAGCTTAACTGGTTTCTCTTCATAAGTCAATGACGGGTCCAGTTCGACCGGTTCTTGATCAAAAACATGAGAAGGGTCAAGGACATAGTTCTTGAGTTGTGACACATGGAATACGTTGTGCACACGACCAAGTTTGACGGTAGGTCAAGACGGTAGGCTACTTTCCGAATATTCTCGAAGATCTCATACGGTCCGATGAACTTTGGGCTTAACTTTCCCTTCTGGTTGAACCTCATGACTCCCTTAATAGGTGAAACTTTAAGAAACACCTTCTCGCCTATCTGAAACTCCAACGGTCTTTTTTTCTGACCCGCATAGGATTTCTGCCTGTCTTTTGCTGCTTTCATTCGTTGTTGGATGAGTCGCACTTGGTCGATCATCTCCTCAATCACCTGTGGTCCAATCATTATGGTTTCGCTGATGTCGCTCCAAGACAAAGGTATTCGGCATTTCCTTCTATAAAACGCTTCGTGTGGTGCCATGCCGATGCTGGCATGATAGCTATTGCTGTACGAGAACTCTAATGAAGGTAGTCTATCGACCCACGAACCTTGAAAGTCCATAACAGATGCTCTCAGCATATCCTCAAATGTCTGAATAATCCTTTCTATTTTTCCACCCATAGCTGGGTGAAACTTCATACTGAATCTCAGTTGGATGCCCAACGCTTATTGCAATGCCTTAAAAAATGAGAGAGAAAATTGGGGCCTCTATAAGAAACTATGGAATTTTGAACTCCGTGGTACCTTAAAATGTTCTTGAAAAAGGTGTCAGCTCGTTGCTCCATCGTCCACGTTTCCTTCATAGGTATGAATCTCGCCGTATTTGTCAGTGTATCCACCATTACGTATATCTAATTGAGTCCATTCTTCGACACCGGTAAAGCTGTCACAAAATCTATCGAAATGGAATCCCACTTCCAAACAGGAACTTCTAATGTCTGCAGTAAGCCTCCCATCCTCTTGTGCCCGAACTTTACGTTATGGCAAGTCAAACAGCGATTTAGGAAACCTCCTTCTTCATGTTTGGTCACCGAAACATCTTCTTCAAATCCTTGTAGAGTTTGTCACCTCCGGGTTGTACTGAATAGGGTGTATATTGTGCTTCGCGCATTAACTTCTCCTTGGTATTCCTACACTTGTGTGATATGCACCACCTCCCTTTTTAGAGAATTCTCCCATCTTCATGAACCTTAAAATCTATAGTTTCTCCTACCTCAATCCTCTTTCATATCTTTCCAACTTTACATCTCTTGGGTGGCTGTTCCTTATCTTGCTCAATACATCAGGTACGACTGTCATACTCCCGATCATATCTTCACTCCAAATTCTTCCACCACTTCAATATCAAGCTTCCTAAACTCTTTACGTAGCCAATTTGGTAAAAGAAACATGGCGTTCACCGTATGGCTCGACTTCCGACTCAGCGTGTATGCTACTACATTTGCCTACCCTTCATGGAACTGGATGCGTAAGTCATAATCCTTTATGATTTCTATCCCTCTCCGTTTCTTGTTGTTCAACTCCTTCTACGCGAAGATATACTTGAGAGACCGATGTGGTCCGTGAATAGCCTGCAAACTGGTCCATATAAGTGATGCCTCTGAATCTCCAGTGCGAAAATTATTGCTACAAGCTCCAAATCATGTGTCGCGTAGTTCTCTTCATGGGGTTTTAGTTTTCTTGCGGCGTAAGCAATCACCCTCATGTCTTGCATAAGAACACATCCTATTCCCTTCTCTAATGAGTCACTGTATAACTCGTCTAAATCATTTTGTAATGCCAACACTGGCTCTGTAGTTAGCTTCTCCTTCGGAGTTTGGAACGCTTCCTCGCAACTCTCGCTCCATTGTTACTTCACCATCTTCTTAGTTTGGTTGGTCAATGGTCTAGCAATATTAAATTAGTCGTTCACAAATCGCATGTAGTATCCTACCAAACAAAGAAACTCCTTATGTCTAACACGTTATTTGGGGTTGGCCAATCCTTTACCGCTGAGTCCTACAAATGGAACCCTAATATACCAAAATTCACGCTTTGAAAACATGTAAATCCTCCTGTCTCAACGTTTGCAACACTTCTGTACACACAAATTTATGCTAGTGGAAACAAAAGCGAGAAATTCGGTGTCAAATATATTTGATTGATGATTTGATGAAGTGGATTACAATCTCTGATAATAAGTTTCAAAACATAAATTAAATCCCCTGATTCTTCTCGTGAAACGTCGAACGAGGGATTCACAAATTGATCTCGGATCGAACGAGTAGGCGTTCTTCGATTTCGGCAAAGAATGCGTTGAATGTCTTGAAGAATGCGAAGAACTTGCTTGAAGATCTTCGAATGTCTTGAAGAATGCGGGCAGCATCTTCGAAGGTCTCGAAGATAGTTGATGAAGATCTTCGAAGTTCGCGAAGAACGTGGGTAGGATCTTCGAAGGTCTCGAAGATCGTTGATGATGATCTTCAAAGTTCATGAAGAACGTGGTTAGGATCTTCGAAGGTATCGAAGATCGTTGATGAAGATTTTTGAAGCTCGCGAAGAACGTTGGTAGGATCTTCGAAGGTCTCGAAGATCGTTGATGAAGATCTTCGAAGCTCGCGAAGAACATGGGTAGGGTCTTCGAAGGGTTCGAAGATTGTTGATGATCTTGTGGATGGATGAACTCTTCAGGGATTTAGCAGCTTGATCTTCAGAGGTCTCTCCTTGAAAGATGTAATTGTGTGTGATTTATGCCTAGGGATGGCCCCTTTATATAGGCATGGGCCGGCTTGTTGGCCAAGGTAGAAAATAAATATATGTATTTATTTTATTTATTTTCTGCATCAATTTAACAAGTGGCGCAACACTATTGGCCAAGCTTGCTAGTCTTGATAGCTGCATCGTTTTGACAAGTGGCGCAACACTATTGGCCGAGCTTGGTGACTTGTAGCCGTGTCATGTAGTGACGTGGCGTCGCCATAAGCAGTCCTTGCTTGTAAATAAAGTTTTGTCTCATTTACAGTTCAGTCCACTATTATTTATTGCTTAAGGGCATTAATTTGAAGGTGAGTTCTATTTGATCCCACCATTTAATTAAGCGATAATAGACACGTGGCACTATTTAATTGGCCGCAAATTTTGCTGTCTACAAATGCCCCCTCGAGACTTGTTTGCACCGGCTCTTTAGCTTGTTGGCGGACGAGTCTCGAAGAAATGTTTCCGTCTTCCTCAAGAAATTCATATGCTGATTTCTTTCAACGTTGATTTAGTGAATCTTAACCGTGCTGTTGGAAAACTTGCTAAATCATTCGCCATATTTTAATCCCACATTTTGTGTGGATTCTCTTATTTCTCTCTCTTTTTTTTATCGAAATACATCGTGAATACTCCAAAAAAAAGACTTTGTGGGATGTATCCTCATGAATTTTGTAAACGTACACTGAAAATAAATCATATGTTTGCCATATAGAGTCGTGGGGGAAGTCAGAAGTGAAAGGATTGAAAAACTTAGGAAACTTTTTTCTTCCTTTCTTTTGCCAGTTTGTTGTAGAATTTTCTTTCCCCTTTGACCTATGTTTGGTAAGCAATAATATATAATTTTTTTCCTTCCTGACTAAGATTTGTTTCCTTTTCTTCATTTGGACTAGTAGAGGGTTTCCCTGCTGCCTCACGTAGAATCTTCTTTGACTGCCTTGGCACCTCTATAAAAGAGAAGGCTGTGAAGGGTTGCACAATGCCTGCCTCTCTAGCTCAGTTCTATTACAGCCCTTTTTTGTTTCTTTTCGTTCTTTTCTTTAAACAACTCTTTACTCGTAAATTTTGTTTTTCATACAGGAGGAATTTGAACCTGAGCAGGGTTGGCTGGGCTGCAGTCGTGTTCCTTTCAACCTTTGACGTTGCTTCTTCGTTGCTATCCTAGCATGTCAAATAGCCACTACTGTTGTTATTTTCGCGTCGCCATAACCATGGATGAATGGAATTTAAATCTCTTTTGCAACCCTTGTGGCCTTCCATGCTTACTACGGCAACACATTCTTTTTATCTCCATGAATAGTGACCTAGCCACGGCTTCCTTTCAAGCAGCGAAGCTATCTTGTAAAAACGATGGAGCCATCGTGTGGGAGCTATTTGGAACTTCCATGTCTTACCGCCACGATGTCCATGCAAGCGACTGATAGCTCCTCACTAGGAGTTATCGGTTTACCCAATTTGAGGGGTATTTTCGTCCTAAATGAGCGTTTTAGTCGATTTCTGCCCCGTTTGACTTGAAATTCACGGTTTGCTGTTTTTATCTCCTAGACGCATAAACTGCTTTATTTCACGCATATCGAGATATGATCACGGGTTTTGTTTCGTGTCGTTGATGTAGGGACACGACTTGTGCAGGAGCCGGAAATGAAGCAGGCATGCGGGTGAAGGATCCAAGGAGGCTGAGAAGCCGAGCATGCAAGTCGAGAAGATTGGCACGTTTCCCGAGGAAGATTGGCACGCATCCCAAGGAGCCTGGCACGCATCCCGAGGCATCCCGAGCAGATTGGTACGCATCCCGAGACATCTCGAGGAGCCTGGTATGCATCCCGAGGCATCCCGAGGAGTTTGCGCGCAAACCGAGGAGGCAGCTACCTACGCTGCTAGCTACGCAGGTAGCTACGCAGCTAGCTACGCAGGTAGCTACGCAGCTACCTACGCAGTTAGCTACGCAGCTACCTACGCAGTTAGCTACGCAGCTACCTACGCAGCTAGCTACGCAGCCAACTACGTAGGTAGCTACGCAGCTATCTTGCGCAGTTGGCCCGTTTCCCGAGGCGGTGGCAGACGGCCCGTTTCCCGAGGCGGTTTCGGTCCAGTAGCAGTTTCGTAATTTCGGCAGTTTCCAGAAACGTCTTCAGCACTATATAAAGACTCGTCCAGTTCTCATCACAGGATACTACACAATTCCCAGCACAACAACTTACTGAAGGAGATCGCAGAGCACTCTCGGTGAGCACGGAAGCAGGAATTCAGACTCTACAGCACGCGTTTGATTTCACTATCTCTCTTATTCATAAACGTTGTTATTTAATTATGTCACTTAGTAGCTAAACCTTTTACCTAGGTTCTCGGTGAACCTAGGGTTTTGTATCCAGATTTTATTATAGACGTTTGATTATGGATTCATGATTGTTATCTTAAATTCAGCAGCTTTATCTGTTATTCTGTCTTTGACTGTTATCGTATATGCATGATCGGAGTCGCGAACCAGAATTGCTATAGACCCGAGCCTGTAGGTGAAAACGTCAGGTTAGGTTTAGGAAGAAAAGACAGGATTTAGTACCTTACCCTGATAGACCGACCAGAGAAAGGGAGATAGGGCTAGCATTGAAAAACGTGAGACCAACTGTTAGAGAATTTGACCCGGGCCATTCAGACAGGTTAGAAACCCTAACAGGCTTAGAACGAGACTACAGACTTAGGCAGCTTAACAAGAATCCGAACGTCTGTAGGATCGGGATTACGTGTGGAATCTGAAAGGTCACTGCACAACTGGTACGTTGCACAGATAATAAGACTGCTGAGTGTTTTCATATCAACCCGAAAAACGTAAAATCTGTAGAAACCCTAGGGGATCCCGGAGCCTAGTTTTCATCTATTATCGTTACAACCAATTCAACGTATTTCAAAAAACGTCACAAAAAATATTTACGTTTACGTTTTTAATTTCTGTTTTTAGTTTAGTCACTACAATCACAACCTACTCCTCCTTGTTACTACACTCGGTTAACCGAAACTGACAACGTGAGTAAACCCGAAATAGTCCTCGTGGGAACGATCACCCGAGTCTAATTGCACCCGGTATTACAAGATTCGTACACTTGCGACAGCACGTTAGTTTGCGCATCAAGTTTTTGCGCCGTTGCCGGGGACTTTTTAGGGTCTATTTAGTAGTCAAAATTAGTTTTCTGAGTCTTTGTTTATTTTTAGTTTTGTTATTTTTCCTTTTATCTCACTGCGTTTTTGAATCTGCGTTTTCAGTACTGTTCAGTTGATGCCCAGATTGCCTCGCGATTTGGTGTCACCACTCGACAACCCGGAAAAACTGTATACCGAACAGAACCGCAGAAACCGAGAAAGCAGGATGGCAACCAATCAGAGAGATACGCCGAGAACACCGAAGCCGGTGGACAGGAACGAGAGACACGTACCCCAACCCAGATGGCTCGGTACATTGAGGAACTTGTCACAGCGGGACTTGCTGCCCGAAGCAACCAGAGAACATATAACCGATCTGGGAAGGCGTTGGTGGAAAATTTCGAAGTCCCCACCGGGGGGCATGAGCGAGCTATTGTGGTGCCCGAGATCACCGCCGAGCACTTTGACATCAAACCATCCACCATCCAGACGGTACAAACTCTCTGCCCGTTTCATGGCAGGGCCGACGAAGACCCGAACGATTTTATCGGGAAACTCGAAGATTACTGCAACAAGGTCAGATACAAGGGGGTAGAAGCAGAGGCACTCATGCTGATCTTATTTCCATACTGTCTTTACGAATTAGCCAAAGACTGGCTCGAATCCCGACCACCCCGATCCATCACCACATGGGAGGAGTGTGTCGCAGATTTTCTGGAAAAGTTCTATCCCGCCTCCCGAGTCATACAGTTATAGAGCGAGATCTTGTCATTCAGGCAGAAGATGGGGGAGACGGTGGTGGACGCATGGGACAGGCTCATGAGATTGGTCAAACGGTGCCCGAACCACGGCTTTGGAGACGCAAAAATTCTGCAGGTTTTCTACCATGCCCTAGACAGGGAGAACGCCGACAGGATTGACAGAGAGGCCGGGGGAAACTTCCTGTATCACGTGGACAAAGAAGGCGCGTATGACCTGATGAAGCAGTTGGCCAAGCAGGACACCAGACTGTTTGACGATCGCAGGATGGCGGCTAGAGCGGAACCCGCAGAGGATGACCGGATAGACAACCTGGCCAAGATTGTTCACGACTTGGTCAAGAAAGTCTACTCGGATGAGAAGACTGTTGCAGCAGTCGAAGAACCTGATCTGGACACAGCCATTGAGGAGCTAAGGACCGAAGACACCAATTACGTACAGCAGCAGTAGGACCCGAGCCGGTACCGACCGGGTACGAGAGACCATCCCGGGTTTCGGTACGGAAACCCGAACACAGCAGTTTATGCACCGGGATTCCAGCACAGGCCACCAGCCCAGCAGGCTGCCCCGGCCCAGCAGGCTCAGTCAGTCCCATCTGCGCAGCAGTACGACGCCCAGATGAAAGAGATCAAGTCCATGTTCCAGACCATGGAGTCCCGGCTCAAGCACATGGACACCCTGACGGCAGATATGCAGACAACCAAAACGTCACTGCGCGCTTTGGAAGTACAAGTAGGGTAGTTAGCACAGCAGCTAGCAGAGAGACACCCAGGAAACCTACCCTCGAATACAGTAAATAATCCACGGGCTCAGATCAATGCTATCTCCACTCGGAGTGGATTGGCACTGCAGGATCCACCGTATCCCAGCCACGCACGTGCAGAAAATTCGAAAGAAATAGAACGCAACTTGTCAGGCCAGGATAACAGCACAGTCGAACGCCCCCAGCCGAAGGGCTCGGTTGAGCAAGATGCAGTGCAGAACGAGACAGGAGCAGAAACTGTACCAGTCTCCAAGGAGGTCCCGTACCCCTTGCGAACACGAAAGAGGGATGACAGCAAGGACTACGCCAGGTTTCTCGAGATGTTCAAGCAGCTGCAGATTAACATACCTTTTGGCGAGGCTTTGTCTAAGATGCCCACTTACGCCAAATTCCTCAAGGACATCTTGTATGGGAGGAGGCGAATGAGCGACTTCGAGACCATAAACCTGACGGCAGAAGTGAGCAATTGTGTGAAGAATGGGCTACCGAGGAAGAGAAAGGATCCTGGCAGTTTCGTTATACCGGTCACCCTAGGTAACGCTTACACAGAAAAGGCTCTGTGTGACCTAGGGGCCAGCATCAATCTGATGCCGTTGACGATTTTCAAGAGTTTGAAAGTCGGTGAACCCCGACCCACCAGAATCATGCTGCAGATGGCAGACAGGTCCGTAAAACAGGCCTATGGGGTTATCGAGGATATTCTGGTCAAGGTCGGCGAGCTGATTTTTCCGGAAGATTTCGTCATCCTGGACATGGAGGCAGGGGAAGTACCGCTCATACTTGGCAGACCGTTCTTAGCCACGGGCGAAGCAATGATAAACTGCAAAAGCGGGGAGCTGACCATGCAGATTAACAAGGAAAAGGTGAAATTCAACGTTTTCAAAAATCTGCAACTGCCAAATTACTACGATCACGAGGATATTTTTTCCATCGATGTGGTTGACGAAGGTTGGGAAAACGAGGAGATGGACCAATTGTGGGAAGAGATCGACAGCATGTACGGGGAAGAAAAGGAGAAGACTCGGTGCGAGCACGCCATGCGAGCCGAGGACTGGACCACTCTGCACCGGGACGAAGACGGCGGGCAAAAGATGATTCTGGTCCCGTCACTCAAGGAGCCACCCGCACTGGAGCTGAAACCGCTCCCGAGCCATCTCAGGTATGCGTATATTGGTGAAAATAGTACTCTGCCCATAATTATTTCGTCACGTTTATCTCAGGAACAGGAACAGGAACAGAAACTGCTGGAAGTATTGCGAGAGCATAAACAAGCAATCGCCTGGAAGATTGTAGATATCAAGGGGATCAGCCCCTCCTACTGCATGCACAAGATCCGAATTGAAGAAGGCAAGAAACCGGTGATTCAGCCCCAGCGGAGACTGAATCCGAACATGAAGGACGTTGTGCGAAAAGAGATTATGAAGTGGCTGGAAGCGGGAATCATATACCCCATATCGGACAGCACGTGGATCAGCCCGGTCCAGTGCGTGCCCAAAAAGGGGGGTATTACGGTGGTGCAGAATAAAGACCAGGAGCAAATTGCGCAGCGCACCGTTACAGGCTGGCGGATCTGCATGGACTATCGGAGGCTAAACGACGCAACACTGAAAGACCACTTCCCGCTACCATTCATGGACCAGATGCTGGATCGGCTCGCCCACCACGCCTATTACTGTTTTCTGGACGGGTACTCCGGGTACAACCAGATTTGCATAGCCCCGGAAGATCAGGAAAAGACAACGTTTACCTGCCCATACGGTACGTTCGCGTTTCGGCGCATGCCGTTCGGGTTGTGTAATGCTCCTGCCACATTCCAGAGATGTATGATGGCGATTTTTTCCGACATGATCGAGAAAAATCTGGAGGTCTTCATGGACGACTTTTCACTATTCGGGGACAGTTTCGAAGACTGCCTGTTCCATTTGGGTCAGGTTCTGATCCAATGCAAGAAGGCGAATTTGGTGCTCAATTGGGAAAAGTGTCACTTTATGGTCACCGAGGGGATCGTGCTGGGTCACAGAATTTCCAGCAAGGGACTCGAGGTGGACCGGGCTAAGATCGAGGTGATAAAGCAGCTTCCATACCCGACGAACGTAAGGGCGATCAAAAGTTTTCTGGGACATGCAGGATTTTACCGAAGGTTCATCAAAGACTTTTCCAAGATCACAAAGCCACTCTGCGCTTTACTCGGAAAAGACGTACCCTTTGATTTCGATGCAGCATGTCGGCAGGCTTTTGACCATTTGAAAGAGAAGCTGACCACAGCCCCGGTTATAACCACGCCGGATTGGTCACTCCTGTTTGAGCTGATGTGTGACGCCAGCGACTACGCAGTCGGGGCAGTTTTGGGGCAGCGAAAGGATAAAGTCTGCCACGTCATTTATCATGCGAGCCGGGTACTCAACGATGCCCAGCTCAACTATGGCACGACAGAAAAAGAACTGCTGGCCGTGGTGTATGCCCTGGACAAATTCAGGCCCTATTTGGTCGGGTCAAAAGTTATCGTCTTTACCGACCATAGTGCCCTGAAATACCTGCTGGACAAGAAGGACGCAAAACCGAGACTGTTGAGGTGGGTACTACTGATGCAGGAATTCGACGTGGAAATCCGGGACAAGAAGGGAGTTGAGAACGTGGTGGCGAATCACCTATCCAGACTCGAGAACGTGAAGGTGGACCCGGTACCGATCAAGGAAAACTTCCCGGACGAACACATCATGGCAGTGAAAATCGGGAGACCGTGGTACTATGCCATAGCCAATTACTTGGTAACTGGCACGCTTCCCGAGGATCTCACCCCGTCTCGGCGGAAAAAGTTCGTTTCCGAAAGTCGACAGTATTTCTGGGATGACCCGTACTTATTCAAACAGGGGGAGACCGTGGTACTATGCCATAGCCAATTACTTGGTAACTGGCACGCTTCCCGAGGATCTCACCCCGTCTCGGCGGAAAAAGTTCGTTTCCGAAAGTCGACAGTATTTCTGGGATGACCCGTACTTATTCAAACAGGGGGCCGATAACATCCTGAGAAGGTGTATCCCGACCTACGAGGCCTGGAACGTGATCCGACACTGCCACTCATCACAGTGTGGGGGTCATTTTGGGGGAACGCGAACAGCTCATAAAATACTGCAGTCCGGTTTTTTCTGGCCGACAATCTTCAAGGACTGTCACGACTATGTGCAGGGATGTGATAGATGCCAGAGAACAGGAAACACGTGACATCGGGACGAGATGCCGATGACCGTGTGGCAGGAGGTAGAGCCGTTTGATGTATGGGGATTGACTTCATGGGTCCGTTCCCGTCTTCGATGGGAAATCTTTACATTCTGCTGGCAGTGGATTATGTGACGAAGTGGATCGAGGCGATTGCGTGTCAGAAAAACGATGCAGCTACGGCTGAGCGTTTTCTGAAACGCAACATTTTTACCCGGTTCGGGACGCCCAGGGCGATGATCAGTGACGAGGGATCACACTTCATTAATCGAGTTTTCGCCAAAGTTCTGAAACAGTACGGTGTGTCGGTTCACAAGGTGTCACTGCCTTACCATCCTCAAACGAACGGGCAGGCCGAGGTTTCGAACAGAGAGATCAAGAGCATACTTGAGAAGACAGTTAATCTCGGCCGGAAGGATTGGTCCCTAAGACTGGACGATGCACTCTGGGCCTACAGGACAGCTTTCAAGACACCGCTGGGAATGTCGCCATACCAGCTCGTGTTTGGAAAAGCGTGCCACTTGCCGGTTGAGTTGGAACACAAAGCATACTGGGCTATCAAACTGCTCAACATGGACCAGAATCTAGCAGGAGATAAGAGGAAAATGGCGTTGCTGGAATTAGAGGAATTCCGCAGAACGGCATTCGAGAGCGCTAAAATCTACAAAGAGAAGACGAAAAAGTGGCATGATCAGCGGATCACGCCGAAGCAGTTCAACGAAGGCGACAAAGTGCTTCTCTACAACACGAGGATGCGGTTCTTTCCGGGCAAGTTGAGGTCTCGATGATCGGGACCGTTCATCATCAAGAAGATATTTGCATGGGGAGCATTTGAGCTGGAGAATCCAAAAGACGAGTCCAGCTTCAGGGTGAACGGGAACCGGATCAAGCCATATCTCGAGACAGTTGAAGTCGCAAAAGTAGACCCCGTCTACTTTGACGACCCATGAGAGGTAACCGGGTCGGGCCGTCGACCGTAAATCACAAGCGCTTGGTGGGAGGCAACCCATCGGATTACGTTGATTATTTATTTATTACAGTTTTTATTTTACGTTCTGAATTTTGAGAGAGGCGAGATGAGTGTGTGTTAATGGGTGGACAAGTTTGTGCAGGAAATTTTAAGCAGAAAAATGTGCGGGTCAAAACCGAGAGGTCCGACACGCATTCAAAGAAGTACAGAAAGACTGGCCCAAAAGGCCAGTTACGCAGCCCAGCAGGCCAATTACGCAGACTAAAAAAAAAATATATAACTACGCTGGCCTAAAAGGCCAGATACGCTGGCCCAAAGGCCAATTACGCAGCCCACAAGGCCAAATACGCAGGCCAGAAGAAAAAAAAATTTTGAAGTGGACCAGCCACGCAGCCGGTCCAAACACGCGGCCCAGCCACGCAGCCGGCCCAGTTACGCAGCCCAGCTAGAATGCCACGCAGCAGGGGGAGGCAAGTGCAGCTTCCGAAACCTTAGGGGGCCAAAATGCCATTTCACCAAACTTGGGGGGAGTTTTTTGCAATTTTCGAAAAGTGCCAATTATTTAGCACAACTATATGGACGGGTTCAGTAACCATTGTCCTCCATTGTTGGTGTTTTGAAGCTTCCTCTTTCCTCATTTTCTCTCCACCTTCAAAAGTTCAAATTTCACCAAATAAAAAACCGAGCACGTTTTTGGGATCCTCGTGAGAACTGGATCATTTTGGTGTAGTTGAAGCTGCAAAACAGTGTCCGAATTGGTGTGGATGTCAAGTCAAAGTTTGTGACAAATTTGAAGAAAAGCTCCAGATTCGTTGGCTTCGGGTCGAAATTTGAGAAAACACAAAGGAGAAACGTCGAAGAGGAGGGCGAGGCCTACAAGGTGCCCAAGTCAGAATTTTTTCCGGCGAGAAAAATTTTCCGGCGACTTTTTCCGGCGACAGTTTGTTTGCACTCGTTGACTCACTCCGAGTGCTCAGGTTCAAAAATTTCTTCTTTCGCTATTTTTTCAGTTTTCGGTACCAACCCATACCCGGGTTTAGCATGCTGCATACTTGACTGTTTTTTACTGTTACTGCGTTTTTAGCTGCTTTTCTGCATTTTTAACTGTTACTTGCGTATTTAACACAATTTTTACGTAATTGACCGTTAAACTGCAAATTAGCATTGGGTAGCGTAATTAACTGTTTAAGCTGCGTATTTAGCTGTTTGGACTGCGTACCTGCATTTTGACAGCGTTATCTGCGATATATAAAAAAAAAATTGCGTAATTGACTGTTTTGACTGCGTACCTGCATTTAGACAGCGTTTTCTGCGTTTTTAAAAAAAATTATTTTTTTTTAAAAAAAAATTCTGAATTTTCTGCTGTTATGGACTGGCTTGAGAGACCCGTGGCGTTTGATTTTCGTTTGCCTTTTGCCATTGACATCCCATATGAGCAGATTACCGAGACCAACTTTGATAGTTTCCGGTTTGTGAGTTACCAGGCCCATCTGCACTATCTAGAGACTTTAGACAGAGGGTTGACATCGGATTATAGGTTCGAGGTAGATGATGAGAGGATGCCGTTAGCTATGAGAAATTATGCTAGACGGCCAGATCTCTTTGGCTGTGCCTTAGAGAACTTCCCTGAGAGGGCTAGTTCCGCGCTCACTAGGGAATTTTTCTGTAACCTAATCTATCAGGAGTTCGGGGCGACAGAGTTCTACCCGAACTGGGTATACTGTCGTAGGGGGTTTATTTGGCTGACGCCCCTCGCAATCCGCTGGGCGTACGGCATACCTGGCGAATTCGAGGGACAGTGTGCGTACGATATGCTCGTTCAGGACTCTCCTCCGCAAGAGGAGCTCTTGAGGACTCTCTGTAAGGGGGCGGATGAGGCCCGCTGGGAGACCAACGGGAGGCTACATGGCACGTTTTTGAGTCCGCCAGCCCGGTGGTGGTTTGAGTTTGGAGTGAACCGGGTAGTAGGGATTCAGCATATCACTAAGCTGCCCTACGAAGTGGTACTTCTGGTGTACTGCTTCATGACCCGACGCCGGGTCAACATAGCGGCCCGGATTTGGGCGAACATTAGAGAGAGAGCCAACACGCATAGCCAGCGAGGTTTCGGGTTTTGCAGCCTGATTACCCGATTGGCTGTACTGAATGAGATTGTCATCGAGGGTGAGAGAGATTTAGACCCTGCCTCTTTCTGGCCATTCTGGCGAGTAGGTAGACGGGCCATGGGAAACCGTAGAGCACCCGAGCCGGCCGATGCGTTTGTGAACTTAGATGAGGATGAGCCGGGTGATGACCCGATGGACGAGGATGGGCAGGCCCCTTCCTCGGAACCTGACATTGGACCGCCCCTCGCCCCCGCGCCCAGAAGGCGCGCTGCTTGACAGAGGGGGGGCCCTGTCCATGACCCCACCCCGCTCTCTAGTTACCAGCCGCCCCAGGAGTACATGGCTCCAGATCCTACCCCTGTCACGGCGAGGCGTTCCACACAGGAGCGTCCTGTCATGAGAGAGTTTCCGACCCGATTGCATCGATCTCGGTCGACTTATGAGCACGGTCAGTCTAGTGGGCCTGTCGAGCCTGAGCCTAGCCGGCCCACTCGCCCGACCAGGATCCCTGTTCCGGAGCCTGAGCCTAGCCGGCCTACTCGGCCACCCCGGACCGCGGTTCCCGAGCCTCCCCAGCCATCGAGGGCAGCTGCCCCTGAGCGTAGCAGGTCATTTCGGGCCGATGCTCCCGAGCCTTCTAGACCATCCCGGGCTGCTGCCCCTGACCGTAGTCGGTCGACCCGAGCTCCTGACACTACCATTCCTCCGTGGACTGCCTTTGTGCAGAAACTGACCCAGATTGATGAGAGGGCCGAGTCTGGAAGAAAGTCCATTAAGGACATGTGCAAGAAACAGTTTGGTAAGATGTGGAGACTGATAAAGCACAACCAGAGGACCAACGACAAGAGGGGAAAGGATCAGGCTGCTGTGTTGGCCGTGATTCGCGAGGAGCAGAGAGAGGCAGCCCGGAGCGCGGGCCAACAGGTCCCGCTACCGTTATTCTTTCCCTCGACTTACTCCAGTGAGTTCGATACCAGTTGGTCTGGAGAGGCGGAGTCGAGTCACCATGACGATGCCCCGGCTTCGGCCCCGGCACATTCTGATAGTTGGTCCGACTCCGGGCCATACTGCCCACCCCAGGACACTCTGTCATACCAGACGCCGCCAGCGCCAGTGCGCCGAGGGGCCCGTGGACCGAGACCCACTGGGCCTAGCGGTCCTAGGTATCGGTCTACCAGCAGTTCTGTCAGTAGCATGTCCGGTACTTCCGAGACCGGGTCAGACCCTCTGTATGTTCCAGACGAGTCCGAGTGAGTGCCATGAGGGCATGCCACCTCTTTAGTGTGGGGGTGGTGGTCGTGTCTGCATTAACCAGGTCTGCACATTTTTTCATGTTCATTTGCAGTTTTGAGTTTATTTATTCAGTCAGCACGTTTTTATTTTTGAGTCTACCCACCACAAATTTCTGGCCTTGCATTGTGTATATAAAAAAAAAAAAAAATCGAAAATTTTCAGAAAGTAAAAAAAAAAAATTAAAAATCAAAAAATTTGAGAACGGGCAATCAAGAGAACAGAAACTGGGAAGAAATCGAGGTTAAATCCTTTGACAGAAAAGAAAGCTTGCACCGAGGTATAGTAGATAGGTGAGAGCCAGTGACCCTTGAAAACTGCAAGTAGTTATCATCTGAGCTAATGATCCGACTAGTTGCCACACCGCCGTCATCTAGGTAGTCGACAACCCGCCCACGGGCGCCGTCACGGTCATCGCATCTTTCGGTGGAGTGACTGGCTATCAAGGGACCTCACGTCCTGTTTCTTACCCCTAGGTCCAATTAGTCAAACCGTTTGAAGCCATTTACCCTCTTTCTTCGTAGCCACTTTAGCCTAGGAAGCCTTCTTTGAGACCTCGTCAGTCGATAGTTGGCTATTCTACGTGTTATGACGGAGGGAGTGAGTAGAGTGGGTCTTTGGATGGGAGAGCTTCATGAGATATCGGTTTTGGACAGTTTTTACATTGACACGTTTCTCAAGGGAAGGACAGGGTGAGTGAGAGGCGACAGTGCATTAAATTGCGGAGGTGGATCACTGCATTACATAGTGACCACAGGAGGAGTTAGTCGCGTGCGAGACATCTTTCCGCACACAATGGGGTCCGGGGGGTTGTGAGGTTAATTGGTGGTTGTGCCGGGTTTCTACATCTTTGGTTATGAGGAGGTTCGGTGGGACTGCACAGTATTATTTCGACTACAGGATCAGCGCGTCAGGATTAGTGTGGGGGTATTCCATATGAGGACATCTTTCATACCCCACGACGACAGTTTATTTTTACTCACTCAGCTTTAGTCAGTTTATTCGTGTATTTATGTGTATATAGAGTCGTAAAAAAAAAATAAAAAATAAAAAAACAGAAAAAAAAGAAGAAGAAAAAAAAGAAGAAAAGAAAAGAAAAAAAAAAGAAGAAGAAAATGATCTAGTTTTGCAGTTTTTCAGTTATTTATGTTGTTTTTGTTATTGAGTCAAAAAGCTGAGTGAGTAGCACAATTTTCGAGACAGTTACACCACTTCACATTTGTGGCCGCGAGAACGGCGAAGACACACCGGGGGACAGGAAGATTGATATGGCAGGAACTTAGGTGTTTCAGGCAGTTTTTCGGGAACTCGGTGAGGGGTGTGAGTTTGGGGAAATTGTGAGAATGTCATAACGAGTAGGATCATGCCGTACCTTTACACATATATATATCCCACCTGTTAGACTTAGAACCTTGATTCGGAAATAGCTCGGATGGTCGGTTAATTAGGGATTCGCTCAGGTTGATAGCAAAAGTAATAGTACTCAGGTCTAGTGCTTAAACCCACCAAAGAAATCTGTTCAGACTTACCGATCGATTGCAGGGAAGTATTTTCTGGAAAAAGGATGAGGTTTTGAGGACACTCGGTTATGTTTTTGAGATTGCCCAATCTCACCAAAAATAAATTGTTTAGTACTTTTGAGTCGTGTGTATTGAGTCTGTGTATATTCTTTCTGAGTCAGTTTCTGATCGAGTCGTCTGGGTTATATGGACGGGTAGGAAGAGTATGCAAACTGATGGAAAGGAAAAGGTCTTGATTCGAACTTGCAGGGGGTATTTGCAAGACAGATATGTATGCATTTCAGGGCAGTATTCAGGATGTTTGCTCGGGACGAGCAAAGGTTAGTGTGGGGGTAATTTGATAGCTCCTCACTAGGAGTTATCGGTTTACCCAATTTGAGGGGTATTTTCGTCCTAAATGAGCGTTTTAGTCGATTTCTGCCCCGTTTGACTCGGGAATTCACGGTTTGCTGTTTTTATCTCCTAGACGCATAAACTGCTTTATTTCACGCATATCGAGATATGATCACGGGTTTTGTTTCGTGTCGTTGATGCAGGGACAGGACTTGTGCAGGAGCCGGAAATGAAGCAGGCATGCGGGTGAAGGATCCAAGGAGGCTGAGAAGCCGAGCATGCAAGTCGAGAAGATTGGCACGTTTCCCGAGGAAGATTGGCACGCATCCCGGGGAGCCTGGCACGCATCCCGAGGCATCCCGAGCAGATTGGTACGCATCCCGAAACATCTCGAGGAGCCTGGTACGCATCCCGAGGCATCCCGAGGAGTTTGGAGCGCAAACCGAGGAGGCAGCTACCTACGCTGCTAGCTCCGCAGCTAGCTACGCAGCTACCTACGGAGTTAGCTACGCAGCTAGCTACGCAGCTACCTACGCAGCTAGCTACGCAGTTAGCTACGCAGGTAGCTACGCAGCTAGCTACGCAGCCAACTACGTAGGTAGCTACGCAGCTATCTTGCGCAGTTGGCCCGTTTCCCGAGGCGGTGGCAGACGACCCGTTTCCCGAGGCGGTTTCGGCCCAGTGGCAGTTTCATAATTTCGGGAGTTTCCAGAAACGTCTTCAGCACTATATAAAGACTCGTCCAGTGCTCATCACAGGATACTACACAATTCCCAGCACAACAACTTACTGAAGGAGATCGCAAAGCACTCTCGGTGAGCACGGAAGCAGGAATTCAGACTCTACAGCACGCGTTTGATTTCACTATCTCTCTTATTCAGAAACGTTGTTATTTAATTATGTCACTTAGTAGCTAAACCTTTTACCTAGGTTCTCGGTGAACCTAGGGTTTCGTATCCAGATTTTATTGTAGACGTTTGATTATGGATTCATGATTGTTATCTTAAATTCAGCAGCTTTATCTGTTATTCTGTCTTTGACTGTTATCGTATATGCATGATCGGAGTCGCGAACCAGAATTGCTATAGACCCGAGCCTGTAGGTGAAAACGTCAGGTTAGGGTTAGGAAGAAAAGACAGGATTTAGTACCTTACCCTGATAGACCGACCAGAGAAAGGGAGATAGGGCTAGCATTGAAAAACGTGAGACCAACTGTTAGAGAATTTGACCCGGGCCATTCGGACAGGTTAGAAACCCTAACAGGCTTAGAACGAGACTGCAGACTTAGGCAGCTTAACAAGAATCCGAACGTCTGTAGGATCGGGATTACGTGTGGAATCTGAAAGGTCACTGCACAACTGGTACGTTGCACAGATAACAAGACTGCTGAGTGTTTTCATATCAACCCGAAAAACGTAAAATCTGTAGAAACCCTAGGGGATCCCGGAGCCTAGTTTTCATCTATTATCGTTACAACCAATTCAACGTATTTCAGAAAACGTCACAAAAAATATTTACGTTTACGTTTTTAATTTCTGTTTTTAGTTTAGTCACTACAATCACAACCTACTCCTCCTTGTTACTACACTCGGTTAACCGAAACTGACAACGTGAGTAAACCCGAAATAGTCCTCGTGGGAACGATCACCCGAGTCTAATTGCACCCGGTATTACAAGATTCGTACACTTGCGACAGCACGTTAGTTTGCGCATCAGCGACACCGTGTCCAAGCAACTAAGCGTTTTGGAGAAACTGTTCCAGTCCGACGTAGTGATCATGTCGATTCAAGTGAGCCACCTTGTCCGTTAATGTGACGAAGCTATCATGCTAAAGTGAAGAAGCTTACTTGAAACCTCCATGTTGGATTCACCCAAGCGGCACACAGCATATGCATGTAGTCATTGTATCCATTCACCCAACGGAGCCATCAGGTCCATATGTGCGACCTTGCCATGACGTCCTTTTAAGCGATGAAGCTAGTGTGTTCAACTAACGACACCACAATGTTCAAGCGACGGAGCATGTTGAAGCCTCCCATGTACAACGTAGCCCTGACTTCGATTCAAACTGAGGGATCGTGTTCATGTCACAGACCACCATGCTTAAGTGACGGAGTAAGCTTGTCTATTTTGGGGTGACGGAGGTACCATGTACTTTCACGCGTCGGTTCCATGATGCCCATCCGAGGACAGCCATCACCTCTCCACAATGTCATTCTGAGCGACGAAGCTTTCATGTTCCATTGACGGAGACTCTTGGAGCTTTCATGTCAAGAAGACGTCCCTTTCAGAGAACAAGCCACAGCGTATGTATATTCAACCGTCGGCCTAGTTGTGGTGTCTAGTAAAACGATGGAACTGCCACAGAGCTATAGCAACCTAGCCACAAACTCCATTCAACTGACGGAGCTTCCATGTACATCCTGGAGTCCTAGCCATGATCCCTATCCGAAGGACACAACCATCACCTCCTCTATGCTGCCACGCCACGATGTCAATCTGAGCAACGAAGCTATCGCACTTTTCAAACAACGGAGCCACGAAGTCCATTCAAATAACCATGTTTACACAATGGAGCGAGCCATTTTGCTTATTTGAGTGATTGTCTTTGGAATTTACTCATAGCCACCAATCTGCCGCAACAACGGTCGCGCTCTTGGACTCTTCCATTGCCATGTCCGCCTTTTATTCCACTGTCAGAGAACAATGGGCCTTGTCAACATTACAGTGCAGCCACTAGAAAGTCGCAAGTGTGAGCCGACCCTGCGATTTCCTTGGTGTTCTGCAAGAGTTGTTGATGCTAGGGATCCCGATGAAATCTCCCTTGGGTGTCAGCGTCTTGTATTTTCCTCCGCAGCTCGGCTATATACGTGAGAGTGGGTATTAGTCGCGACATGAAGGTGCTTGCTCATTAGCATGGATCTAGATTGCCATGTTTACTCAATGAAGCTTCTGGTAGTGATTTCGAGATGTCGTGCTTTGCTACTGCAACGTCAGAGTATTTGTAGCGGCGACCCCCAAATTTATGAGCTTCTCAATAAGTTTACAGAAAAATCAACCTTCTCATGTGCGTCTATGGTCATATATGGGTGATTCATATACAGTTATACACAGAGACATCCAATATTACTAACTTTAGACATTGGTTTATAAATTAATGAGGAGTTTCCCATGTCCAGTGCCTTAATATTTTTTTACTGATATATTCACATGCTCAGGCGTATGGAACTTTTAAAAATAGAATTCTTCCTTCGGTTCCCTGTAATTCTGTAACTCGTGCCGTTCAAAAATCGAGACACCATGCAGAATTCTTTTCCTACCAAGCAAAGTGAGCCTTCTCAAGTGACCCACCATGCGTAACCGATGACTTCAAGGTGCATACAATCTAGAGGAAATTATGATATCCAACAATGGGGATGGAAGGAATTGTTTTGTGTGTGGTTATGACTGCACTCGAGGTGGTGCCCCAAGCTGCCTACGTACCCTTTTGAGGATCAAGTCGAACGTAGTGCATTTCGGGTGCGTTCACAATTTATACTCTGGTGTGCAAAGAGTAGTGAAGCGGTTTATGCTCATGCCTTAGGAGCTGTAAAGCAGTTTATGCTCGTACTAAAGGAGCAATGGTGCGTTTTATGCTCGTGCTAGAGCTGTGAAGCAGTTTATGCTCGTGCTAAAGGAGCATTGTAGCGGGTTGTTTGCTCATGCCTTAGGAGCGTTGAAGCGGTTTATGCTCATGCCTTAGGATCGGTAGAGAATCTTCTCATGCGAAGAACGAGAAATTTTAGGATCTTACTAGGAGCATTCTAGTATCAATTTGTTGATTTTGAAGAAATAAGTCCATGACCTTCACATCACCTTGTCCCATCTTTTATTTCCCGTGAATCTTTCGTGGTGACGCGGATTACTAGCGCGTAATACGCAAGTGCACGGTCAAGTAGTAAGAGTGAAGTATTTTTAGGACTCCGGGTTGTCGAACCCTCGAGGACAATCTCGCAACAAGTTTATACTTAACAATTTAGAGTAGTTCACTAGGTAACTAGAGTAAAAAGTGATAATTTGTGGTGTTTCCACCCCCAAACAAGTGGTTGCGATCAATAACAAAATTAATAGTAAACTGGAATTAAGAAGAATTCTTAATCAATTAATGGAGAGGACTAGGCAATCTCGCTGATCACCTAGGGTTGTAAACGATTTCCGAATTATCTGAGCAACACGTTAACTATATTCTAACTAAGCCGGGTAACATCGCTGACTATCTCCTATCGGTCTCAAGTCATTCTACTTCACGGTAGACTAAAATCTCCTATCGGTATCATGTGTCTACCGGTCCGTTCTAGTAGGCTAACGACATGCACGACAACGGGTCCTGTCGGTCCACCGTTGCACGAAACAGTCGAATCTCACCTAACGAATCTACCCACATTTGGCCAATCCTAACACGTCTTTTCTCAGTCTCAGTGATACGGGATTGATGTTCAAGTCTCATCCTAGTTAGTTAGAATCACTATCGTGCATTCACTAACTAAGCAGTGTTTCCGGTTAGCTACTCCATTAACACTGAGTATTAAGCACAGTACATGAACAATTGAATTGAAATAATATAACTTTAAGCATGAATCAACTATTGAATGAAACCCTAGTTCTTGAACCCTACTTTATCTCCTAATCGTGTCACTCAATTAGGATTAATAACATAAACAAGAAACTGGAATTGATTCAAAACAAGAAATCAAGAAATAATGAAGCAAAGATCAAATCCGGAAAATATTCATCGTTTACATGAACCCTAGGCTCTCAAATCGAGATGCCTATCAAAAGTGTTTAGCTACTCATAGTTAAATAATAAATAATCATGAGTTTCTCCATTAAAATTGACTAAGAAGAGTAGAAGAAATCAAACACAAAGAAGTTCCAATGGTGAAGCTTTGATCTTCGTCTTCGTTCGTCTCTCTCTTCTCTTTCTCCTTCGTTGATGGCTTCTCTGTCTTCTCACGTCTCTCTTTCTCTTAATATAGGGTGTATTAATTAATCATCAAACATTATTATAATAACCCTAATGCCCCTCTTTTTCTTCGTTGATGCGCTGATTCTGCTTTCAGATCGCGCGATCACCTTATGCTGATCGTGCGATCTGTTGTTACGTTGGCTTCTACTCTTCTGTCTGATCGTGGGATCACCAAATCTGATCATGCGATCTGCTGTTGATCCTAGGATCAACTTTTGATCCTACATTCCAGTGAGTTTTCTTTTTTTTTTCTCTACAACCTTCGCCCACTTGATCGTGCGATCACATATTGTGATCCTGCGATCTGCTTCTGATCCTAGGATCAACTCTTGATCCTACACTTCAGTGGGTTTTCTTCTTTTTTCTTCCGCTCAATTTTTCTAAGTCTTCTCTTCTACTCTTCATTGGGGGTGTTAAGTGTCATTATCCAAACTTTCTAAAATGACACTTTGACCCCCTTTTTCCATCTTTGTCCTCTTTTCTTCCAATTTCTTTCTCTCCCAAGCTTCCGCATATGTTCCGAAGTTCGGTTTCCTCCTCCTCTTGATCCATGAGCACTGTTTTCTGTCCAACACAACACGAAAACACCCCGTGCGATCAAAAGTGACATAATAAATGTAAATAATGTGAAAAACGCCCAGAGTAACAATTTAACACTCAAAGCTAAACTTATCCAATTTCCTCAAGTTCATAGTGTATTTCTAATATATTCAACCCGGAAGCTACACAAAACGGTACACAAACGCAGAAGAAATATAACTCTGATATAGAGTTATCAAATCCCCCCACACTGCCTTTTTGCGCGTCCTGAGCAAAATCAAAAACACTTCAAACACTATGATTTCAATCCACCGAATTGCATTCAAGTTCACTAGCCTTGTGACACAAACAACACACACACCGATGCAATCTACATGACTATACAATGCAACTCGATTATCAAACAATGCAAAAATTGAAACAACACCAATTTTTTTTTTCTTTTTAGTTAGAGATTGGGCAATCTCAAAAAGTAAATCGGCAAGTCATAAGGCTCTCATATTCCCTCGGAAGTTCTATAACTTTGGTGATCTTTAGAACTTGCGGCCAGTTTCGTTAGACAGAACGGGCACGAACACAAAATATGTTGCTTCCGCACACTCATCAAACGTATCCCTAGCACTTACCTTCCGAGCTATTTATCCACGGGTTAAATTGCTGACGGTTTAGGACGGGTAGGATAGGATATTTAGAAGCGTAGTCCTAGACGTCATGATCTAACTCACAAAACCCGATTCTCACACTCCCTCACCAAAATCCAAGGAACCACACCGAATCTCACTACTCCGGACCTCATTCCCTCAATCTTGGTGCAACGCCGTTCTCGCGGCCACAAATGTGAAGAAGTGATCTTGAACAATAGGTAATCTCCCCGGTATTCAATTTCAAGCTTGCTCCTTTATTCCCTTTCTATTTTACTTTTTTTTTTCATTTCCACACAATAACATTAAGCACATGGAGCCGACAATACGATAGTAATATCCGAGGAGATCAAATGTCAAAATTAGATAACATGGGGGTGGAATGTGAAATTAGTGATGTAATAACATAGATGTCGACACCCCCACCCTTGATGCAAAGCAAATCACGAACCCAGTAGTCAATGTGTAAACGTGCTTTTCCAACCGATCCTCCTCATCACCTAAGATATAGAGAATATAAATAAAGCATAAGCACGGCCTCCTATAAGATCAACCAACCCCAACCCCATGACGTGCGGAAGAAATATCACGCACTACGGTACTCCACCTGTGATCGTGGTGTAAGGACACGACTCACCTCCACACCGAAGTGTGCTACCGTCTCTAACTCACCCTCACATCCCCTCAAAAGACGACATGTAAGAGAATCCACGTAAGATGTATCAAATCAACACACCCTCATCGAACCTCCCTAACTCAACTCCCTCTATCATGACGCATAGGAAAGGACCATTCTAACGAGTGATGAAGTCACAATGAAAAGCTTCCTAGGCTAGAGGATGTGAATAAAAGGGGTAAACGGATCAATAGGGGTAACTAGTGGACCTAGGAGATGGAGACGGGACGTGAGGCCCCCATAAACATCACTCGCACAGCTGTTGCGTTGCCACTACGAGGAGGGTTGACGACTACCTAAGTGACGGTGGTGTAGCGCCAGTTGGATAACCAGTCTGAGAGGCAGCTACTCGCAGTTCTAATGTGCATTAGCCCTATAAGTGTTCCTACTCCAAATTCTCGCGTCTACCTCACCTCAGATTTTCATACTCCTAAGGAATTCTATCATTAAGCCGTCTCCACATTCACTCTCTTCGATTGCCCTTTCTCAAAAATTTAAAATTTTATGATTTTTTCTAAAATTTATTTTATTTTATTTTTTATTTTTTTTCTATTTCCTAACTCTATATGCTTTTGGCCAACTTGATTAAACACAACTTTTGGGTAGGGGACTCAATAATGTAAAAGTGCTAACAAAATGCATAAACTACACACTCCTACCACAAACCAACACAATATGAACATATAACTATATGTAACAAGGCGATGCAAACAAAGACATGGCTAGTGAACATAATACAAACCCCCCCACACTTAAGCGTTTCGTTGTCCTCAACGAATTTAGAGATAATGAAGGAGGACTCATCGCTTAAATGTTTAGGCAGTGGATTGCAACATTCATCGCTCAAAAACGTAGACTTGAAATAGAGTGTTAGAGGTACCTGGGTGCCCGGACCTACATGGGCACCGTTGCCGCGAAATTTCAACAAGAAGGGGTCTTGTGGACCGTTGACAATTTCCGGAGAAGTCTCTACACGCCCGGATTCCGATGTGCGGCTAAGATATAAATTGTAGCCCTCTCATGCGTGTGGCAACCAACATATTGGAATCGCTCCTCGACCTCGAGCAATTCTCTATTCTTTTATGCATAATCCTATGTGGTTTTTTCTTTCCATAATTTCATGCAATCTCTAGAACGTACATCAAGAAGGGGAATCCGGTGCGTCTTCTGTACCTGTGTCCCTGCACACTGATTGGAAAAATAAGTCCACTCTCTCTCACCCCTCATAGTCAAATATAGAGAAATCATAAATAAATAAAAAAACAGAAAGCATCCTACTCTACATTGGGTTACCTCCCAAGCAGCGCTTTGTAATGTAAGGTCGACGACCCGACCATGTTACCTCATGAGGCTCGGAAAGGTGGTTTGGCAGGTCGTGTCGCATCCAAATTCTGGCGCCGGATACTCATGACGACCTCGTGCGCCTGCACACTCGATTCTTTACCTTTAGGATCTGGCGTATCTTCCTGTGTCAGCTCTGAAATCCCACGCACAACTTTCACAGGAAATGGCAAGTCTGGCTTCACCTCATAAGTGTACTGGGGAGTCGGTTTGAAAACCTGAAAGGTCTCCACAGTATCGTTGACCCTCATGATCAACTCTCCATTCTCCACATCAATTGACCGGTAGCCAGAAAGGGCCTACCAAGAATGATCGGAACGTCACCAACAGGCATGTCAAGGATCACAAAATCTGCTGGCATGATCAAACTACCAACCCTCACAAGTAAGTCTTCTACCACCCCAATGGCCTTCTTGGACGACTTATCTGCGAACTGCAGATTGATCCAGGTTTTACTAGGCTCCCCCACACCTAGCTTTTTAAATATTAAAAGTGGCATCGAGTTGACACTTGCCCCCAAATCACATAGAGCCCTGCCTGTATATGCCCCGCCAAGTGTAGCCTCAATAACAAAACTACCTGGATCTTTCTTCTTCTTGGGTAGCCCATGCAAGACACATGAACTCACCTGCTCATTCAGTTTTACTGTCTGAAAGTTATCCATAGCTTTTATCCCATAGATTGCATCCTTGATAAACCGCGCATACTTAGGCATTTTCTGCAGCGCCTCAATCAAAGGAATATTGATGTGCAGTTTGGAGAAAATATTGAGAAATCTCCTGTACTCCTCAGAGTCATCCTTCTTCTTCCTAGTTTTCAATGGAAAAGGTACATCTTTAGAAGAAGAGGGTGGTGGTAATACCTCATTGGAATTTCCCTCATCATGTGGAGTCATGCCCTTTGATTGGGGGACCATGACAGGTGTCTTCTCAGAATCGAAGACCTCATGCTCCTTAGCTTTTGATGCTTCAGCTCTAGCATGGCTCGGGTATGGTGGATCAGTCAACGAAACCCCGCTACGAGTGGTAATGGAATTTACCTGGCGCACATTCTCAGTGTCAGACGGTAGAGAACCAGGTGCTCTAGCAGATAATTGCGTTGCAATTTGCCCAACTTGAACCTCTAGTGCACGAAGAGAAGTCTTTGTAGCCTGCAAATCAGAAGACATAGCATTGACCGTCGTGGTCATATCGTTCATGTTGTTACTCAGCTGTGTCAACGCCTTAGTGAGTACAGAAATCTCTGGGTTTGGCGCTCCAACAGGCGGTGGTGGAGCTTGCGACACTGGTGCTTGTGGCATGTGCTGAAACCCAGGTGCGTATATAGCTCCTGACTGATCCCCATACCTAAAACCTGGATGATCTATTGTGCCTGGTCTGTAGTTCCCTTGGTTCCAATTCTGCCGTTGTCCTTGTGCCCCCACAAAGTTCACATCTTCACTTGCAATCTGGGCCAAGGCTGAATCAAATTCCTGCTCCTCTACTCTTGCAACTGGCTTCTTATCCCGATACACATGCTTGGCTAAATATGACACCATTTTGCTGATCCCAGTCTTCCATTCATCTTCTTTAGGTTCAGGCAATGCCGGTAATCTCCTGGAATCATAGAGTTGTGAGTCCTGCTTAGCGAGCTGCTTCATGAGTGCATAAGCTCCTTCCTTGTCAACAGAGTACAGAAAATTGCCTCCAGCTTCTCTGTTAACCAGCTCCTGATTGTGACGTTCTAAACCATAGTAGAAGACCTCGAAAATTTTGTAATCCCCGAAATCATGGTTTGGGCACTTCCTGATCAAATGCATAAAACGGTCCCATGCATCCACCACGGTTTCATCGGCATGTTGCCGAAAACCTAGAATATCACCCTGTAGCTCAATCACCCGCTGATCTGGATAAAACTTGGCCATGAACTCATCCACACACTGAGCCCATGTAGTGATCGAATATGGAGCTCTTGACTGTAGCCACTTCTCAGCTGCACCCTTCAGACAGTAAGGGAAAAGAATTAGCTTCAACGCTTCTGCTGTCACATCCTTGTACTTGGTAGTCTTTATGTACGCGTTGAACCTACCAATAAATTCATTGGGGTCTTCATCCCTGTTCCCATAGAATTGGAACTGATTGGTCACCGTCTGAATTGTCGCAGGCTTAAGATCAAAGTGCTCGGCCTGTATCTCTGGCACTACAATTGCCTGATTGTGTCCATAGGTGGGCGACTGAAACTTCTCCACAATAGCCTGTCCAGACTTGTTGTATGGTGTCTGGGCGTTGCGATCATTCACCAGTTTAGACAACTCTTCCACCCGCTGATTGAGTTGCGCGTTGGTTAATTGCTCGCCCATGGTGCTCTGTTTTTGTCTTCTTCTTTGGTCTCTGAAAAACTGCTCTGGGTCTTCTAGTGGGGGCACAAGCTCTCTTGGGATCCTGTGCATGCACTAAGTACCTGAAATAGAAGAAAATCATAAAACAAATGAGAAATCAAAATAGCAAATCTAACAGAAAAATAAAAGTAAACTAAACTAATTATTAACTAAAAACGTGTTGACCGTTGTCCCCGGCAACGGCGCCAAAAACTTGACGCGGATTACTAGCGCGTATTACGCAAGTGCACGGTCAAGTAGTAAGAGTGAAGTATATTTTGGACTCCGGGTTGTAGAACCCTCGAGGACAATCTCGCAACAAGTTTATACTTAACAATTTAGAGTAGTTCACTAGGTAACTAGAGTAAAAAGTGATAATTTGTGGTGTTTCCACCCCCAAGCAAGTGGCTGCGATCCATAACAAAATTAATAGTAAACTGGAATTAAGAAGAATTCTTAATCAATTAATGGAGAGGACTAGGCAATCTCGCTGATCACCTAGGGTTGTAAACGATTTCCGAATTATCTAAGCAACACGTTAACTATATTCTAACTAAGCCGGGTAACAGCGCTGACTATCTCCTATCGGTCTCAAGTCATTCTACTTCACGGTAGACTACAATCTCCTATCGGTCTCATGTGTCTACCGGTCCGTTCTAGTAGGCGAACGACATGCACGACAACGGGTCCTGTCGGTCCACCGTTGCACGAAACAGTCGAATCTCACCTACCGAATCTACCCACATTTGGCCAATCCTAACACGTCTCTTCTCAGTCTAAGTGATACGGGATTGATGTTCAAGTCTCATCCTAGTTAGTTAGAATCACTATCGTGCATTCACTAACTAAGCAGTGTTTCCGGTTAGCTACTCCATTAACACTGAGTATTAAGCACAGTACATAAACAATTGAATTAAAATAATCTAACTTTAAGCATGAATCAACTATTGAATGAAACCCTAGTTCTTGAACCCTACTTTATCTCCTAATCGTGTCACTCAATTAGGATTACTAACATAAATAAGAAACTGGAATTGATTCAAAAGAAGAAATCAAGAAATCATGAAGCAAAGATCGAATCCGGAAAATATTCATCGTTTACATGAACCCTAGGCTCTCAAATCGAGATGCCTAGCAAAAGTGTTTAGCTACTCATAGTTAAATAATCAATACTCATGAGTTTCTCCATTAAAATTGACTAAGAAGAGTAGAAGAAATCAAACAAAAAGAAGTTCCAATGGTGAAGCTTTGATCTTCGTCTTCGTTCGTCTCTCTCTTCTCTTTCTCCTTCGTTGATGGCTTCTCTGTCTTCTCACGTCTCTCTTTATCTTAATATAGGGTGTATTAATTAATCATCAAACATTATTAATTAATAACCCTAATTCCCCTCTTTTTCTCCGTTGATGCGCTGATTCTGCTTTCAGATCGCGCGATCACCTTATGCTGATCGTGCGATCTGCTGTTACGTTGGCTTCTACTCTTCTGTCTGATCGTGGGATCACCAAATCTGATCTTGCGATCTGCTGTTGATCCTAGGATCAACTTTTGATCCTACATTCCAGTGAGTTTTCTTTTTTTCTCTACAACCTTCACCCACTTGATCGTGCGATCACATATTGTGATCCTGCGACCTGCTTCTGATCCTAGGATCAACTCTTGATCTTACACTTCAGTGGGTTTTCTTCTTTTTTCTTCCGCTCAATTTTTCTAAGTCTTCTCTTCTACTCTTCATTGGGGGTGTTAAGTGTCATTATCCAAACTTTCTAAAATGACACTTTGACCCCCTTTTTCCATCTTTGTCCTCTTTTCTTCCAATTTCTTTCTCTCCCAAGCTTCCGCATATGTTCCGAAGTTCGTTTTCCTCCTCCTCTTTATCCATGAGCACTGTTTTCTGTCCAACACAACACGTAAACACCCCGTGCGATCAAAAGTGACATAATAAATGTAAATAATGTGAAAAACGCCCAGATTGACAATTTAACACTCAAAGCTAAACTTATCCAATTTCCTCAAGTTCATAGTGTATTTCTAATATATTCAACCCGGAAACTACACAATACGGTACACAAACGCAGAAGAAATATAACTCTGATATAGAGTTATCACGTGGCCATTGAACTAAAGAAAGAATTAGTGTCTTCACACTTGAGTTCTTTCTTTTCTGTGATTGTGTCGCTTTAACTTCACTTGGAGAAGCCATCTTTAGCTTCATGCCTTTGAGAACTCCTTCATCTTGAGTTTGCTCATGCTTTGACTTATCTGGAGAGAGCTTCGTTGGCTGGGGTTTCTTCCTTTTCCATACCTTCTCCACCTCACACATATTTGATTCATTACATGAACATGTATGACGATGATTATATAGTGTTCGCTTACTTTGACGTTGGACCCACCTCTTCTTTTGAGTAACTGGCATCCTTCCTTCGTCCTCACGTTTGTTTAACTTCGTCTTTACGCAGCGATTGCCCCCATTTTGAGAAGAGTCTCTTTGCGCATGTATTTGCTTCTTTCCTTCTTTCTTGGTGCCGATAGGTGATTCCCCTAGCAACATTTTCTTTGCTACTTGCCATTCGATGGGTTCAACCGATATGGATGTCACATTTGTTGTAGCATATCCAATTTCTTCTTCCAGCAAGACCTTCCCTTCCGTGACAATTTGCATGATCTTACCCATGAGTACGAAGCACTTCGCGGTAGGATGACTAAGGATACAATGGTACTTGCAGTACTTGGAATCATTTACCTTGTCGGCTTCTTCAGGTCGTTTTCACTCCAAAGGCTCGAGGATCTTTAGTTCCACCAACTGTTCAAGCATCGCAGGAACTTCTTCATCGGCAAATGGGTACACCTTAGATTGCAATTCTTTGAGTGTAGGTCGTGATGGTGTCTTTTCTGCATTAGAATTGACCATATAATTTTTATTTGCCTTATCCGATAGCTTTATTGGCGTGGTCGTGACAACCATGCACTCTTGATTGGCGGCCTTAAGCATGAACTTCCCGCCTTTATGATAATATTGTTTTCCTCCATTTTTCCATGCTTCAAAAGGCGGTAGTCCGTGGCTTCCACTTGATGCAATACTAAGCTCCATGTCATGAGCGCGAGTGGCAAGTTCCTCGAAGGAAGTTGGCCTTATTCCTTGAAGTATGTATCGGAGACCCCAATTCATGCCTTGGATGCACATCTCAATAGTCGAGACTTCCGAGAGTCTATCATTGCAGTTAAGGATGAGGTTCCTCCAATTATTTATGAAGTAAATTACTTTCTCGCCTTTATTTTGGCGAGTGTTAGTCAACTCGACCATGCTGACGGTTCACCTTGTGCTGTAGAAACGGTTGAGAAACTCCTGCTCCATCTGCCCCCAGCTATCAATGGACCTCGGCTCAAGCTGACGATACCACTCAAAGGCGTCATCTTTAAGGGTCCTCACAAACTGCTTCACGAGAAGGTCTCCATCGGTTCCAGCGTTGTTACATGTCTCGACGACGTGGGCAACATGCTGCCTAAGGTTTCCTTTGCCTGAGAATTGCTGAAACTTGGGAGGATTGTAACCATCCGGCATGCTTAACTTCTCGATTCTCTCCGTGTAAGGCTTAATGTAGGACTTAGATGAAGTAATGGTACTCTGGGCCTCCCATTTATGGTGTTCATGATGATCTCTTGTAGTTGATCAAGAGGAATAGTGCCATTGGCTGACAATGGCACACTTACTCGCGCTTCTTGCCCACTACTCGTCGTTCTAACTTCTGGTGCGACCTTGGGAGCGTGTTCATACACTTGACTTGATTCTTCACGGGTTTCGAGTTTTTCTAACATCTTTGCAAGCTGAGCGTCACGAACTTCCACAATCTTCTTTAAGTCCTCAAGGCACTTGTAAGGCTTGCTACTTGATCTTCGAGAGGGATCGCGCTAGTAGTCATGACTTTCATGCTTATACCATCCTCCTGATCATAAGCTGGTTTATGCTGAGTGCCCTTAGGGGCAGATTTAGAGCTGATTTCACAACTTTCTTCCCTAGACTTGTAGGAAGAAGACTCCTGAGGGGTGGGCGCATGTAACTGCGACTTCTCCGAGGTAGCGCTATCTTCCTTTCCCTCGGAAGTTTACATAGACTTAGACATACTACGAGTTACTAGACGAGTGACTTGGATTCCAGAGTCGTTTTCTGAATTTGAAGACTTGGCTTCTCCAACCTTGAGTGATGGAAGTTCGTTATCATTCATAGGAGACATCACGAACACTTTTACTTGAGGAGAAGAGATGAGGGGCAGAGAAGTCCCACTGGGAGGGCCAAAATTTGTACACACAAATTTATGCTAATGGAAACAAAAGCGAGAAACTCGGTGTCAAATATATTTGATTGATGATTTGATGAAGTGGATTACAATATCTGATAATAATTTTCTAAACAGAAATTAAATCCCTTGATTCTTCTCGTGAAACGTCGAACGAGGGCTTCGCAGCTTGATCTCGGATCGAACGAGTAGGCGTTCTTCGATTTCAGCAAAGAACGCGTTGAGTGTCTTTAAGAATGCGAAGAACTTTCTTGAATATCTTCGAATGTCTTGAAGAATGCGGGTAGGATCTTCGAAGGTCTCGAAGATCGTTGATGAAGATCTTCGAAGTTCGCGAAGAACGTGGGTAGGATCTTCGAAGGTCTCGAAGATCGTTGATGATGATCTTCAAAGGTCATGAAGAACGTGGGTAGGATCTTCGAAGGTCTCGAAGATCGTTGATGAAGATTTTCGAAGCTCGCGAAGAACGTGGGTCGGATCTTCGAAGGTCTCGAAGATCGTTGATGAATATCTTCGAAGCTCGCGAAGAACGTGGGTAGGATCTTCGAAGGGTTCGAAGATCGTTGATGATCTTGTGGATGGATGAACTCTTCAGGGATTTAGCAGCTTGATCTTCAGAGCTCTCTCCTTGAAATATTAAATTGTGTGTGATTTATGCCTCCGGATGGACCCTTTATATAGGCATGGGCCGACTTGTTGGCTGACACAATTTCTTACGTGTTACCGCAAGTGCACGGTTCAAGTAATATAGGGCTGGTATTTCAACCCCGAGTTATCGATCCCACGAGGACAGTGTTACTGTGTAATCAGAAACTGAGTTTAAAGAGTAAAAACATAAAAAGTAAAAGGATGAATATTTTGGGTCGAATTATAATAAACTAAGTACTGAACGTAAAAACAGAATTAACAATCTTTTTGGTAATTTTCTGATAATAAAGTCTGGCAGTAAAAACTAGGGTTTCGGGTACCTAGATTCCTGGATACCCTAGGGTTACTATTCAGCTTTTCAGGTTTTCCGATTCAGAAACACACAACAGTTTTGTTTATGCCAGCATACCATTGATACAATCTCCTTTCGGTCTCATGCACCTGTCACTCTCCTGCAGATTTTCGGGTCCTCTCGGTCCACCTAGATCTGCAGGTTCGTTCTAAGTCTGATAGGGTTACAGGTTCTCCTCTCGGTCTCCCCCTAAACGTCTAGCAGTTGGTCTAATGCTTCTGGGCTAGTCCCCTGATTCTCTTCACCTCTCGGTCCATCAAGACAGAGTACTAAATCCTGTCTTCTCTTCCTAACTCTCACTGGCCACTCTCGCGCACCAGATCCTGTCTGTAGCAATCCAGGTTCATGACTCCATTCATGCATAAACAGTAAAAACCAAAGACAGAATAATAAACAACTCCTCTACTGTATTAAGATTTAAACAATCATGAATCTGAAATCAAAATCTGAAGTACTGAAATCATAAACCCTAGGTTCACCGAGAACCTAGGTAAATTGTTTAGCTAATGAAAACTGACATAAAGAAGAGAAGAGAATCAAACAGGTGACGGAAATCTGGCGATTTCCGGGACTGCTCCGGTGCTCCCTGTCTCTGCTGTGTCTGACCCTGATTCTGTGTCTCTGTCTGTCCTGTGTTGCCTGTGTTGTATGTGCTGTGTATTAAACTGCTGGGCAGAGCTGCTTTATATACTGCTGAAGTTTCCCTAATCCTGTGCTGGAATTCCTATTCTGCCCCTGTCTAAACTGCCCTGGGAAGCTTCTGGAAATCCTGTCCTGCGTCTGAACGCACATCTGCTGAATTTGACTTTTCTGACGAAGTTTGACTTTTTCCACCGTCTTCAGAAATTCTAAGAATCTTGACCTGCGTTTGAACGCACAAAGGTTGCGTTTGAACGCACATTTTGAGAGTTGACTTTTTGACTTTGACTTCCGTTGACTTTTTGGGTGTGCGTTTGAACGCACAATGTGCGTTTGAACGCACATACTTGGTCTTCTGGTTAACTTCTGCCTGATCCTGACCTTTCTGAAATTTGAAGTTTCCTGCGTCTGAACGCAGGATGTGCGTTTGAACGCACATACTTAGTCATTTTCTGGCCAGTTTTCCCTGTCTGTTGCTGCACTATGTTGTGCGTTTGAACGCACAATGTGCGTCTGAACGCACATACTTAGCCAATTTTATGCACTTTCTTGGGTTTAGCCAATTTTCGCCCTTTTTCGGCCTCCGGGACTCAGTTTTTGCGTTTGGCCACCAATCTTGCATGCGGACATAAGTTGGTATTGACTTCGGGGCTGCGTTTGAACGCACAATGTGCGTTTGAACGCATATGTGCGTCTGAACGCAGAGCCTTTGCGTCTGAACGCACATCAGCGATAGGTCCATTTTCAAAATGTCGTAACTTCTTCGTCCGATCTCCGATTTAGCTCCGTGACCTATCGTTGGAAAGCTCTTGAAGTCTACTTTCATTTTCCGCCGGTCTCACTCCAAAATTCATTGTAAAACTCAAGATATGATCAAAATAGTGGAGACTGGTCATTCTAGCTTCTCCAACTTTGCGTCTCTTTACTCCGCTTTAGTTCCCGTTGCTTCGGAAGTTCGTTTCATGCCTAAAATCAACCACTAAGCATCCGTTCCTGTCAAGACAACATGAAAAACTATACCAAGCGATTATATATGTCATTTAATATCTATTTATGCATGAAAACGCCCGGATTTCACAATTAAGCTCAAACTCATCTTTTTCATACTACAGAGGCTTTGTCGGCTAAAACGTGCTCAATCATATGGAAACTCAACTTATTAAATTATACTATAAGCTCACAGATAACTCATAAATGGGAGTTATCAAATACCCCCACACTGAACTTTGCTCGCCCCGAGCAAACTCCAGCTATATACTACCACTGCATACTATCCCGAATCAATCCAGAGCGTTGTAACTGCATTTATTTAAAAACTGTTTTTAATGAGACTGGGCAACCTCTTTAACTCAAACTGGACATCATTAATCTCTCATATTTCCCTAAACTTCTGAAACTGCAGTGATCGGAAGAACTCGCGGCCAACCTAGGTTAGGAACAAGCACGAACACAACTTACTTTTGCTTTTACATGCAATCCGAACGTATCCCTAACGCACACCTTCCGTGCTTTTGCTCTGGGTGTAATGTAAATCTGCCGGCTTTGGGACGGTAGGATAAGTCATTTAGAAGCGAAGTCCTAAACGTCACAGCACACTCACAAGTACCCAAATCTCACACTCCCTCACCAAGAAGACAGAAACTGACCCAAATCACCTAAGATTCTAGACACTCAATTTCCCCAATCCTGGTATAAATGCCGTTCTCGCGGCCACAACTGTGAAAGAATGTGAAACTGCAACAAAATTTTCCTGGCCTGGCGTTTTGAAATAAAAATCAATTAAGCACCCTGAAGCTTTCTATCTTTGCTGTTTTTATTTATTTTCTTTTTCTTTTTCTTTTTTTTCATCTCAATTTTTTCTTTCTGTTTTCTAAATTTTTTTCTCTTTTTTTTTTCTTCTTTCAATGAGGGGCAATATATAAAAAATGATATAAACCAGGCCCGTTATGCAAAAAACCAAACTGTGGGGTGGCACAAAAATTTAGTTAATAACATCTGAAACGACCACCCCCACACTGATCCAAACCACGTAGTCAATCTTGTAAAATAATTGCGCTTTTCCAACCGAACCTCCTCACTCAAAGGTTGTCTAACTAGCACAGCGCATCCTCCAAATAACCCTGTCAACCCAAGTCCCCCATGTCGTGCGGAAAAATGTCACACACTACGGCTCTCCTCCTGTGCTCACGGTGTAGTGTCATGAGTCACCGCCACACCGAAGTGTGCTGCCGTCACTATCTCACCCTTACACACCCTCAGATAAAAAAATAAAGCTCATCCACTATCAAATATGGCAAATCTGTTCTACCCCAGAAAATATCCCTCATCTCAGCTCCCTCGTGCTATGACGCGTAGGAAAGGTAAAAATACTAACAATGATGCGAGTATAAAAAAAACGGCTTCCTAGGTCAAGAGGTTACCAAGAAAAGGATAATGGATCAATGGGGCTCACTAGTGGACCTAAGGCGCGAGACAGGACGTGAGGTCCCCTATGGCCTATCACTCCACCAAATGATGTGGTGACCTTGATGGCGGGTTGACGACTACCTGGTGACGGTGGTCTGGCAGCTAGTAGGATACATAGCTCGGGAGACAGCTACTTGCGTTTTCTGAAGTGCATTGGCTCTATAAACTACCCTAGACAGATTCTCGCAGCTCTGCCTCACCTCAGTTCATAATTTTTTGGGAAATTTTCTATCATTAAGCTCTCTCCAGTTTTAAGCTAAATCTGTTGCCCATTCTCAAAATTTTAATTTTTTAATTTTTTTTTTCAATTCTTTTTTTCAGTTTTTTCAGTATAATAAAACTAATGCAGTTACAACGCCACCACCTCCACACTGAATGGTGCCATGCCCTCATGGTACTAATCATCAGGCATATAATCTGGATTGATGAGCTGGCTTGCCTCATCTACTGGGATCGGGACGACCTAATGCTAGACCGACCGACTGACTTATGGCCTGATAGAGCCACTGGCTTGCTGGCTCGAGACTGGCCGTCATTCAACCGGCTGGTAGTATACTCAGAATATTAAAGCGAGAGACAGAAACTGAACCTGTGCACCCGGAGTCAGTCCGTACAGGTGCTGACTTTTCTGCAGATTCCGGCAGAGAAGGACCGTTGAACGGTCGCCGGAAAATTTCTCAACGGAAGTTGTCAACCTTCCGGGTTCTGTTGCGCTCTTCAAGTGTGCAATCCCCAAGCACTATCGTGTGTGACAATGTGCTCGCATATGGTCGAGTGTATTTTCGTACACCGGGGTCGATTGCTCCGTTCCTGCTGAAAATTATTTCTGAAAAATCCCCAACTCATACGAGTCCCTGTGAAGGTCGAGTGCATCCTGTGCACCGGGGTCGATTCTTCAGGATTTTTCCAATCTGCCTTTTTCTGGCAGGCTGCCAATGGATGCCAGTCTACATCTGGATGCTGACAGCGAGCCAGTTTCTGTACTTCAGCTTCCTGTAACCTGTTTCCTGAAACTTTCTGCAGCTAAACATTAACTGACCCTCATCTCTCCTCTCAAAATTTATTAAACAATAAATAATTTAATAATTGAAACCAACTCATAGTTTGGGTTACCTCCCAACAAGTGCTTGTAATTTACGGTCGACGGCCCGACCCTGTTACCTCAACCTTTGAGAAATTTGGAGTCTTCTTTATCTCTCCACTTCTTCTTCTTCCACCATCTATTCTCAATGATCCTCATCTCACGTGCACACTCATTCTTTTGACAAGGGGGAAGGTTGTGGAAGATGATTTCCTTAATCTTGCACTTTTTCCTCTTGATCAACTTCCACTCATCATTCACCGGCTTGTCTGCGCATATTTTTACAAAGTCCTGCCGATGAACTTCACCCCTGGATGCTTGCGTTGGACTTTGGAATTTCAGCTCATACCCAGTTGACTCTTGATGCTGAACAATCCGTGCAGGCAGATTATCAGTACCCCCACACTGTGTGATTTCTAATCCCTTTCCTATGTCCTGTTGAACGTTACTGGAACAGTTCATAGAGCAAAGATTTAATGAATGAGCATGGTCAGCTTCTGTGTCAGAATCTCCAAACATCAGTCTCTCCAATACTTCACATACTTGATCAACATAAGACTTGTAGAATTCTTCAATAGGCTGAGTTGGTATTCCTCCCTCAAATTCATCCATACCAGTGGAAAAATTCTCCACCAGAGTTTCCTCATCAGTACACCCCGAATGCTCAATATCAGTGTCTTTCAGACCATGCCCATAATTTGAAATTGTTTGAGGTTCCATCCATGCAGGCACTGTTTCCTCCAAATCTGAATCTGAGTCTGGGTCTGATTCCTCATCAGAATCAAATACCAGAAGTGGCTTCTGAATATTGCACACTTCTCAGGGCTCGAACACCTCTTCTTCCATGACAGCAACTTGCGATGCAGGTTTTTGTTGTTCCTGCGCCATCTTTGCAAAGAAGCCCTTCTGCATCTCCAGCACTGCTGGAAGCCAGTGAGGAATGTATGAGTCTGTTTCCTGTGGTGCGGGTACTGGATCAATTTCTGGCTCAAGTGGACCTGATGATGTCACTGTCTGCACTTCTTCAATTTCTGGTGGCGTGAACTCTGTTTCTGGTTCTGGTGCATCTGTTGAAATCCCCGACTGAGAAAGTTCCTGATACTTGTTTTCCAATCGCAATATGTCACTGTTGAGTTCTCTCATCTCCTCTGAAATCTGGTCAAGGCGTGCTGAAAAAAATTTCTCCAGCATGCACTCCAATTTAGACATCCATGAGAAGAAAACTTCTTGAGTGAGCGGTTCAAAAGGTGGCGGAGGTACAAATTGAGGTGGCTCTGGGTAGTAGAGAGCAGTCTCAAGATGCGCCCCTGATTGGCAGTGCTGAAAGTTCCACGGCTGATAAGTTCTGCATGCCCCAGCCCCGCAACCACCCCCACACTGGATGCAGTAGGGGTAATAGTGTAGATAAAGCTGGGGTGAGTGCAATATGCACGCCTCTTCATACTCATGATAATTTTTGCACTGAAAGCAATAAACTGGACGGTGTGCATCCTCTTTTCTGTGCCAATTGTGGCAGTATTCACAATAGGGAGGACTGAGGAACTGAGTTGCCCCCGACTCAAGATTGCCGCTCCACATGCCTATAATTTCTCTTGCCCCTTGCGTTCCTGAGAAAACAAAGCTCCAGAAATATCCGTGAGGTAACTAGGTATAAAAATATATATTTTTTTTCGATTTTTTTTCTGACTTTCCAAACTAATTTCTAATTAACGATAAACCACTGTCCCCGGAAACGGCGCCAAAAACTTGACACAATTTCTTACGTGTTACCGCAAGTGCACGGTTCAAGTAATATAGGGCTGGTATTTCAACCCCGAGTTATCGATCCCACGAGGACAGTGTTACTGTGTAATCAGAAACTGAGTTTAAAGAGTAAAAACATAAAAAGTAAAAGGATGAATATTTTGGGTCGAATTATAATAAACTAAGTACTGAACGTAAAAACAGAATTAACAATCTTTTTGGTAATTTTCTGATAATAAAGTCTGGCAGTAAAAACTAGGGTTTCGGGTACCTAGATTCCTGGATACCCTAGGGTTACTATTCAGCTTTTCAGTTTTTCCGATTCAAAAACACACAACAGTTTTGTTTATGCCAGCATACCATTGATACAATCTCCTCTCGGTCTCATGCACCTGTCACTCTCCAATAGATTTTCGGGTCCTCTCGGTCCACCTAGATCTGCAGGTTCGTTCTAAGTCTGCTAGGGTTACAGGTTCTCCTCTCGGTCTCCCCCTAAACGTCTAGCAGTTGGTCTAATGCTTCTGGGCTAGTCCCCTGATTCTTTTCACCTCACGGTCCATCAAGGCAGAGTACTAAATCCTGTCTTCTCTTCCTAACTCTCACTGGCCACTCTCGCGCACCAGATCCTGTCTGTAGCAATCCAGGTTCATGACTCCATTCATGCATAAACAGTAAAAACCAAAGACAGAATAATAAACAAAACCTCTACTGTATTAAGATTTAAACAATCATGAATCTGAAATCAAAATCTGAAGTACTGAAATCATAAACCCTAGGTTCACCGAGAACCTAGGTAAATTGTTTAGCTAATGAAAACTGACATAAAGAAGAGAAGAGAATCAAACAGGTGACGGAAATCTGGCGATTTCCGGGACTGCTCCGGTGCTCCCTGTCTCTGCTGTGTCTGACCCTGATTCTGTGTCTCTGTCTGTCCTGTGTTGCCTGTGTTGTATGTGCTGTGTATTAAACTGCTGGGCAGAGCTGCTTTATATACTGCTGAAGTTTCCCTAATCCTGTGCTGGAATTCCTATTCTGCCCCTGTCTAAACTGCCCTGGGAAGCTTCTGGAAATCCTGTCCTGCGTCTGAACGCACATCTGCTGAATTTGACTTTCTGACGAAGTTTGACTTTTTCCACCGTCTTCAGAAATTCTAAAAATCTTGACCTGCGTTTGAACGCACATTTTGAGAGTTGACTTTTTGACTTTGACTTCCGTTGACTTTTTGGGTGTGCGTTTGAACGCACAATGTGCGTTTGAACGCACATACTTGGTCTTCTGGTTAACTTCTGCCTGGTCCTGACCTTTCTGAAATTTGAAGTTTCCTGCGTCTGAACGCAGGATGTGCGTTTGAACGCACATACTTAGTCATTTTCTGGCCAGTTTTCCCTGTCTGTTGCTGCACTATGTTGTGCGTTTGAACGCACAATGTGCGTCTGAACGCACATACTTAGCCAATTTTATGCACTTTCTTGGGTTTAGCCAATTTTCGCCCTTTTTCGGCCTCCAGGACTCAGTTTTTGCGTTTGGCCACCAATCTTGCATGCGAACATAAGTTGGTTTTGACTTCGGGGCTGTGTTTGAACGCACAATGTGCGTTTGAACGCACATGTGCGTCTGAACGCAGAGCCTGTGCGTCTGAACGCACATCAGCGACAGCTCCATTTTCAAAATGTCGTAACTTCTTCGTCCGATCTCCGATTTAGCTCCGTGACCTATCGTTGGAAAGCTCTTGAAGTCTACTTTCATTTTCCGCCGGTCTCACTCCAAAATTCATTGTAAAACTCAAGATATGATCAAAATAGTGGAGACTGGTCATTCTAGCTTCTCCAACTTTGCGTCTCTTTACTCCGCTTTAGTTCCCGTTGCTTCCGAAGTTCGTTTCATGCCTAAAATCAACCACTAAGCATCTGTTCCTGTCAAGACAACATGAAAAACTATACCAAGCGATTAGATATGTCATTTAATATCTATTTATGCATGAAAACGCCCGGATTTCACAATTAAGCTCAAACTCATCTTTTTCATACTACAGAGGCTTTGTCGGCTAAAACGTGCTCAATCATATGGAAACTCAACTTATTAAATTATACTATAAGCTCACAGATAACTCATAAATGGGAGTTATCATTGGCCAAGGTAGAAAATAAATATATTTATTTATTTATTTATTTTCTGCATCAGTTTGACAAGTGGCGCAACACTGTTGGCCAAGATCATTTTGACAAGTGGCGCAACACTATTGGCCGAGCTTGGTGACATGTAGCCGTGTCATGTAACGTGGCGTCGCCATAAGCATTCCTTGCTTGTAAATAAAGTTTTGTCTCATTTAAAGTTCAGTCCACTATTATTTATTGCTTAAGGGCATTTACTTGAAGGCGAGTTCTATTTGATCCCACCATTTAATCAAGCGATAATAAAGACGTGGCACTATTTAATTGGCCGCAAATTTTGCGTGTCTACAACTTCTATAAGATTTCCTTTGTGCTCTACTATGCTCTTTGAGTACACCAAGATAACATCAATAACGCTACCCCAAAAAGGTCCAAAAATGGTCTCATTAACCGGTTCATCGCATCCATAAAAGACGGCTGATGCGTTGGTCAACCCAAAGGCATAAAAGTGAATTCGTAGGGCCTGCACCAGTCCTAAAGTTTTCTTTGGAATGTCTTTGGAATGTCACTCTATTAGCTCCTTGAACTGGTCAAACAGGTCATCGATTCGGTGTAGGGGGTACTAGTTCTTAATCGTCGCATTGTTCAACTCACGATAGTCGATACATAACCTCAAGCTCCCATCTGTCTTTTTCACAAACAACACTGGTCCTCCCCAAGGTGAGAAACTTGGTTTGATATATCCCTTCGCCAATAGTTCACATAGTTTATCCTCCAAATACTTGAGTTCTGTTGGTGCAACTTGGTACGGTGTTCTCGATATTGGTGCGGTTCCAAGTACTAGGTCAATGGTAAATTCAACTTCTATTCGTCTTTGTATTCCAGAAATCTCGCCTGGGAATACATCGCGAAGGTCTTTTACTGCGGGCAATATGTCTAAACTATTTTCCCTAGTGGTGAGTTGTTGCTGTTAGGTTCTTCAGTCGTTTTTTTGTGTAGCACTTTCAAGATATAATGTCGGAGTGGTTTATGAGACACGCCCTAACTATGACCTATTGAATAATTGTATATCCTATTATGCAACAACACAAAAATTAGACATGTAATGTATACGTAAGAAAGTAGAGTGGTATATAGATTGCTAATAACACAATTTACAACACATAATCATTGAATCATGCATTATCTGCAAAACCTTGTTTTCCTCCCCTTGGAGTAAATACTTGTCCACCGGAAATCCAATAAAGCAAATACTAGAGAAATATGAAATATTCCAAATTTCGGAATAAAAAATCCCAAATCGTATCTCGCTATAGAAAAACAATACATCGATAAAAAGGGTATCTAATTCTCATCGGTGAACATTCCAGTACAAAACAAATGCGCTCGGTTCCTCGGTTCCGGGAAACTCTTCAAAATCTTTGTTGGTCCTACTCGGGCTCCAAATGGTTATCTTCTTCAAGTTCTTTCTCCGGTTATAGTTGTTTGTTTTGGGTGTGACATTCTCTCTCAACTTCTTAAGGATTCTAGAAGCCTCTTAAACATAAAATTTGGTTCATCTATGTACTCTCCTTACTGTGTATAGCTACTGAAACGGGGCCTGTTAAGCTCATCCACCAAAAATCATGATACTCCTTTTTGATAGCTACAAACAAAGGTTCAAAAGGCAAGGTCATAAGCATGTAATGAGTTTGAATGGTCGAGTTACCAAAATAATTGAATTCAATTTTGACCTACTCGAGTCTCACACGCAGCTAGCATGCGGTCACGAAAGTCAAAGTCAGTCAACGATGCTAAGATGGGGTGGTTCATGATGTATGGCTCACGGTTGACTCGTATGATGTAAAATTGATCATCCTACAATGATAAAGCATTCCTCTCAATCACTCAATCCAAACTGTTTGTACTACAATCCATAAGTGACTCCAAAGTTGACATTAAAACAAAATAAACTTCTAAATCAATAATTAGTTTCTAAATTCCCAAACAAAAAATCCAAATTCATAGCTGAATGATGAATCTCCAAATACAACTGTACAAATCGATGACTACGAAAAGAAACGCCAAAAATGAATATCGAAATCAAAACTTTAATCTCTTAGTAGTGCAAGACGTAGGGCCACAAAAATAAACCTTACCAGGTTTGGGGTGGGTGAGAACCATCCCTTTCTAAAATATCTCCTTAGTCAATTATTTTTCCTGGATCTTCGCTAGACTGCGCTTGTGAGCTAACAGTAAAGAGTGTACACACAAATTTATGCAATTGGAAATAAATGCGAGAAATTCGGTGAAACAAATATTTTATTGATTATTTGATGATGTGGATTACAATTTCTGATAGTAAATTTCTAAACAGAAATTAAATCCCTTGATTCTTCTCCTGAAACGTCGAACGAGGGCTTCGCAGCTTATTCTCGGATCGAACGGATGAGCGTCCTTCGATTTTGACGAAGAACGCAATGAAAGTCTCAAAGAACACAAACGCCGAGGGAGGGCTTTAGAGGCTTTTTCTCGGATCGGGCAGATGAATATCTTCGATGTTCATGGAGAACCGGATGAAGGTCTTGAAGAACACGAAGAACAGCTTGAAGATCTTCGAGTGTCTTGAAGAACGCAGATGAAGATCTTCAACAGGATTGAAGAACTTGATGATGATGTTCGAAGAACTTGGATGAAGAACTTCGAGGAGGCTTGATGATGATCTTGTGATGGATGAACAAGTCGGGGCTTCAGCAGCTTGATCTTCAGAGCTCTCTCCTTCTTGCAAGATGTAATTGTGTGTTATATGCCTGAGGTGATCCCTTTATATAGGCATGGGCTGGCTTGTTGGCCAAGGTAGAATAAATTATATTTAATTACTTAATTTTTTGCAGCAATTTGACAATTTGCGCAACATGATTGGCCGAGCTTGCAAGTATTGATAGCAGCATCATTTTGACAAGTGGCGCTATTTTATTGGCCTTATTTGTTTACTTGTAGCCATGTCATGTAGTGAAATGGCGTCGCCATAAGCAGTCCTTGCGTGCAAATAAGTCTTGTCACATTCACAATGTAGCCCTCCATTAATTAATTAATGCTTGGAGACATTAATTTGAAGGCGAGTGCAATTTGATGCCACCATTTAATTATTTCATAATAGACATGTGGCACTACTTAATTGACCACAAATTTTGCGTGTCTACAAATGCCCCCTCGATACTTGTTTACCAGCTCTAGAGCTTGTTGGTGGACGAGTCTCAAACTTTCCTTAACCTCCATAACTCTAATTAACAGTTTTTTTTTTAATTGGAATAGGATTTAGCCTTAATCCTGAATTTAGTATGGATGTAAACAATATAAGAACTCAAGTTGTTGTCCCATCGTGCATAGTACTCCATGTTAGGGTTCTCCTCATGAGAGGCACACCGTTGTGATTTGTGTGGCGATGAAAACAAACAGCTAGCTGGAAATCAAATGAGATTTTTGACTTCTTGACCGAGAAATTAATAAAATATTCCCTTAGAATGTTGGGTGATGATTCTTACAAAGCCGAAAATGATTATTACAAATCCACTAACATCATTTGTGCAATTTCATTGGTCATTAGATGCATAAATAATGTTAGTGGCTTAGAATGTTTCCAATATGAATAGATTTTAATCCCTAGATTTATGCCCTTTTCCTTTAATAGACATAAGGGTAGAAATCTAATTTGATTTCTTTCCATAATGAGAGCTAATACTTTCTTGAGTCACAAGTCAGCCACCTCAATTTATTGATCTATAAAAAGAGACCTTGCGTCCTTGCTCATGCTCCTCAAGCATGCAGCATAGCAACTTTCATGCCCAGAGATCCTTGTGGCGTTAGGACTAGATCAAAAAACCTCGGTTACTTGTTATCTTAATGCTCAACATCGCTGTTCATGCCAATGCAGTTCATGCCTCGTTGTTGCTTACGACTTACCTCGTGGTTTCTGCAAAACTCGCCTTTGTGTAAAAAGGATGCTTGCCTGGGTAGTGAAGCTCCAAGCTAGAATCAACTTATCCATCCAGAATGGGGTGATAAATCTCTTTTAGGAGTTATTTTTATACTTCCATATTATTTGTAATAGGCTTATTTCACATGATTTATATGTTATATTTGCACAAATATGTGAATTTGACTATTTCTAAGCCTAAGGGTGAAAAGTTGTGTTTCTAGCTTATTTGTACATGTTTTCTCTCATATTTGCTATGATAATTGCACGGGTTGTTTAGTGTTGTGTATCTCAGGTAAAATAGGTGCAATGAAGCTTATGAGATGCTTGGATATGCTTGGAATGGAGCTAGATGAAGAGGAGAAAAGGAGATGCACAAACGAAGAAAAGTTGGAAAAGTCACACAGGACCAGCCTGCACTCTTTTCGATGCCCCGGAAAATCTACACAGAATTTTGAAGCAAGGCTTGCGGCATTGGAAATAAGACATCCGTAGCTCTCCAACGGTATATGGTAGGCCCGAAGAAGAGTCCGTATGAGGGAGATACAGCCTGCGCAAAATCAGCAAATAATTCTGTCCGGGAATTACAAAGTAGAGGGGCTGAAGTGCAATTTCGGCTTGTTTTCATTAAAAAGCGTGCCCATCTGGTAAAAAAACGGGGAGGAAGACCTAATAACGACATATTGACGCATCTTTGAAGTCTTGGGAGCTAGGGAAGAAGGGAGACAAAGCTTGGAGCTTGGAAGATCATCAACATTGAAGATTCTAGCGTTTAATCATCTTTTCTTCTTCTATTCTTCATGAACTTCATTATTTTGTTTATGTTGAACACTATCATGTCTACCTAAACAGTTTAAGCTAGGTGATTGATGAGAAACTAGGGTTTGAAGACGTTTTTCCAGATTTTGGACATGATACATGCGTTTGCTTAAAGTTTATGAATGTTCTAGTTATCTTACATATTCTTGTACTTCATTCTTAGTATTCTTGGCTTGATCACCATTAGGATACTAGTCGTTGAGATTGTTGCACGAAAGTGAACTTTTTGATACATGTTAAAGAATATTGTAGGTAATCTTGTAGTTTCTTGAGACTGAGAGGAGATAGAAACTTGATTAATCGTGTGAGGGTAGTTTCAATCGATTTTTGTTAGAACTTAGTGAATTCGGTGGACCGATAGGACCCGGTGAACAAGTCTAGCAAATCAATTAGATTGTAGTGATAGACGGAGGTGGACCGAGAGGACCCGAAATCTATTATTTACAAAAATTCACGTGAGATCGAGAGAAGATCGTGATGAGCATTACCCGATATAACTAGAACGTGAGTAGAGTGTTTCATGCATAATTCCGGAAATCGTTAAAAACCTAGGGACATAAATTGCCTAGTTCTTTCTCATTAATCGTAATCAGATCACAATTTATCGTTGTTTTAAGTGAAAACCCTATAAAAATAGTTAGTTACTTGTTATTTAATTTACGTCGCTTGTTCGTGGGCGACAACGTTACAAAATCACGCACCATTTTTACTTGTTACTTAAATATCGTAGAGTCAATTTCTAGTTAGCTAGTAATCGTAAATTCCCTTGGGTTCGATACTCGGAGTCGTAAAATACTCCACATACTACTTGATCGTATACTTGCGTTTAAGCGCGTAAAGAATTCGCGTCAAGTTTTTGGCGCCGTTGCCGGGGACAGCGGTAGATTATTTAGTTAGGAGTTAGTTTAGAGTATTTCTTTCATTTTTTTTCTCATTTTTTTTCTATCTCTGTGCTTCACAGGTATCTTGTGAGTTTGTTTTCGCAGGGACACAGGAAGCAAGAGACATAATGAGCATGTCGAGCGAGGATGATTATGAGGGGATCTCGGATTACCCTTACTATTGTGCTAGATGCAGAGTTTGGCACACAGATGACTGCTCAGTGATTTGGTGCTATAAATGCAAGAAAGATCACAAGTATAAAGACGGATGCATTTTTGATTCACCACAGTTTCATCAGCACCAAGAAGACTCACCAGCGATTATGGCAGAACGACGCAGTATTATGGAGGACATCCAGGTATGCTCCAATTTTTTATCTGTGGCTAAAAAATTTCCACAAGACGATTCAGCCATAGGTATGGAATAAGTGAGGGAGATGATGAAGAGGATAAAGGAACGAGTTGAGAAACTGTCAACGACAGGGGAATCAAGTATTCAAGATCCACAAGAGGAGCCCCTGCTACATGACAGTGAGCCTAAAATTGAACATTCATCATCACCGCCACAAGTTGAAGAAGAGATACCTGAGCCGAGATGGGAGGACCTGCCGTATTGCGAGCCAAAACCGCAGGCGCCCTCACATCCTTGGCATGAATGGGAAGACACCGACATTGGAAGCTTATGGTGTGTTGATAATAATGAAGCTGATGAAACACTTGTGCTCAGTGCTCTTGAGTTTTCAAATTCTTGTTCTATGGGCCATTTTGATGATGATATACATGTCATAGTCAAGGAATTTGAAACCAACAAGTGTGGGGGTGTCGACTTTTGACTTCGGACATTGAGCCGCTCCCACACATGCATTTCATTGATTTTGCTGCTTGGACTTGACATGGACTTTGATTGAGTTGGGAGGAGATGATATTTTTATGTGATATTCATTCATCGACTTACGTGTTTCCTTCTCCTAGCATATTTTATTGTTATTTGAAGACCACTCGGATATTATTGTTGGATTGTGATGGTATTTTGAGAGAATTGTGGAAAAAAAAGAGAAAAAAAACAGAAAATAATAAAAAAAAGAGATAAAGAAAAAGGAGAGATGAAATAAAGTTGAGTTGTAATTGAATTGGAACGAGTGGTGGAGCTACTTTGACGACGACGGTTCATGTTTCATGCACGACAAACGACGATGGCCACGGAGATCACTAGTGTACCGGGGTTTGAGGGAATGGAGGGCCGGAGGTGGTGAGCTTTGCGTTTTGGTTCCTATCATCGTGGTGAGGGTGTGTGAGATGTGGGATTTTATGTGAGAATGTGACGCTTAGGACTTGATTTCGACGAGATTATCTATATTTTCCTAAGCCTCATCATGTGAAAACCGTTAGCGGATTAGGAGCTCGGACCTTGGATGTGGCTTTGCCTAGCGTAGTCTCTTATTTCGTGGCACACGCGAAGAGGTAGCGTACTCTTGTACTTAGTAAAGTTAGGCTTTCTATACTAACTAGGGGAGAGTCGCGGTGTCGAGTTTAGTTTCAACTCATGCTTTGTTCCTAGGATTCTCATCACTTCATGGTAATCTATTTAAGCCAATGGAGATTGCCCGATCTCAACCAAAAATATAAAAAGCGTGTTTTGTATATATGTGTTTGTGTAGGATCGAGTCGTAGTTTGCATTTGCATCATATTGTTGCATTGTCGAGTCTTGTGTCGTTATTGATTCGGCTAGTTAGGATTTGTATGCAACGGTGTTTCTAGTAAGTATGCAATTCTCGACTCGTATCACTTGTGGGGTTGTGTTTCATTGGAGGATGTTTTTGGATGGATTGTGGTCGGATTTTGATTGGAATTTGATTGGATTGCTCGGGACGCGCAATAGGTGAGTGTGGGGGTGTTTGATAACTCTCTTTTAGGAGTTATTTTTATACTTCCATATTATTTAATAGGATTATTTCACATTATTTATATGTTATATTTGCAAAAATATGTGAATTTGACTATTTCTAAGCCTAAGGGTGAAAAGTTGTGTTTCTAGCTTATTTGTGCATGTTTTCCCTCATATTTGCTATGATAATTGCACGGGTTGTTTAGTGTTGTGTATCTCAGGTAAAATAGGTGCAATGGAGCTTATGAGATGCTTGGATATGCTTGGAATGGAGCTAGATGAAGAGGAGAAAAGGAGATGCACAAACGAAGAAAAGTTGGAAAAGTCACACAGGACCAGCCTGCACTCTTTTCGATTCGCAGGAAAATATAAAAAGAATTTTGAAGCAAGGCTTGCGGCATTGGAAAGTAGACATCCGTAGCTTTCCAACGGTATATGGTAGGCCCAAAGACGAGTCCGTATGAGGGAGGTACAGCCCGCGCAAAATCAGCAAATAATTCTGTCCAGGAATTACAAAGTAGAGGGGCTGAAGTGCAATTTCAGCTTGTTTTCATTAAAAAGCGTGCCCAGCTGGTAAAATAAACGGGGAGGACGACCTAAGAACGACATATTGACGCATCTTTGAAGTCTTGGGGGCTAGGGAAGAAGGGAGACAAAGCTTGGAGCTTGGAAGATCATCAACATTGAAGATTCTAGCGTTTGATCATCTTTTCTTCTTCTATTCTTCATGAACTTCATTATTTTGTTTATGTTGAACACTATTATGTCTAGCTAAACACTTTAAGCTAGGTGATTGATGATAAACTAGGGTTTGAAGACGTTTTTCCGGATTTTGGACATGATACATGCGTTTGCTTAAAGTTAATGAATGTTCTAGTTATCTTACATATTCTTGTACTTCATTCTTAGTATTCTTGGCTTGATCACCCTTAGGATACTAGTCGTTGAGATTATTGCACGAAAGTAAACTTTTTGATACATGTTAAAGAATATTGTAGGTAATCTTGTAGTTTCTTGAGACCGGGAGGAGATAGAAACTTGATTAATCGTGTGAGGGTAGTTTCAATTGATTTTTGGTAGAACTTAGTGAATTCGGTGGACCGATAGGACCCGGTGAACAAGTCTAGCAAATCAATTAGATTGTAGTGATAGACGGAGGTGGACCGAGAGGACCCGAAATCTATTATTTACAAAAATTCACGTGAGATCGAGAGAAGATCGTGATGAGCATTACCCGATATAACTAGAACGTGAGTAGAGTGTTTCATGCAAAATTCCGGAAATCGTTAACAACCCTAGGGACATCAATTGCCTTGTTCTTTCTCATTAACCGTAATCAAATCACAATTTATCGTTGTTTTAAGTGAAAACCCTATAAAAATAGTTAGTTACTTGTTATTTAATTTAGGTCGCTTGTTCGTGGGCGACAACGTTACAAAATCACACACCATTTTTACTTGTTACTTAGATATCGTAGAGTCAATTTCTAGTTAGCTAGTAATTGTATATTCCCTTGGGTTCGATACTCGGAGTCGTAAAATACTCCACATACTACTTGACCGTATACTTGCGTTTAAGCACGTAAAGAATTCGCGTCATGGGGGACGTAAATCACCATGAATTCCTCATACACGAAATAGCTAGGCTGCGTTCTATCAGCCGAGAGTACAGACATTCAGGACGGAACTAGTTGGAGAAGCGACGCATAGTTAGCGTATCAGGTAAAATTTTCCAATTGGATGATACCACTATTTTCCATTCTGTATAGATTCTTTCTGTGCGTTGTTTATTCATTTCGATTCATTACGAATTCATGATTAAAGGTAGAAGATGACCTACAACCTTCATGATAGTATGCTGGTAGCGATAAAATCTGGACTTGCCTCCCGCCGCTTCACTGCTTTTTTTTTGCAATCTTCATGACCCGTCTCAGCTGTTATGCGACTACTGTAGTTACTTCTTTGCTTTATTTCATATTAATGATGAATATTTAATGCTATGATGTTAGCACAAAACCCATTAATTTATTACGCACATGTACTCCCGTTTATAGATGAGAACAAAGAAAACTGCATGTAGCCGTGTGATCTCCACGAGGCATTTTTTTTCTTTTTTTTTCTTTTCTTTTGGACCTACTTTCATGGCATTGGCTTGCGAGCATGCACAGCTGCACGTAATCGCATCGATTTGTTCCTTTTGTTGTTCAAGTGAACTTAGAGATACAGAGTACTTTAATAATATATATTTTTTATTTTATTTTTCGTTACTGATACTGCGGGGGCTTGCTCGGAACCCTTCAAGGCGTTGAAGATTAGTTAAAGTTTCATCCTCCATACTCTTAAAAGCTAGTTGCCAGGATGGGATGCTAGTTGGTAAACTCAAATGTGGCTTATTCTTGCTTGTCTCACTACAGTGACATGTTTTGTCACTACTCTTAAAGCTCGATGATATGAGAAAGTTTAGTTGCATCATAGTTTCTAAGAGGTTCTTGAAACAAGTTTTCTTTTGGAGATCTTGTTTGCAAGAGTCTTTGCCAATTACTACTACAACATTCGTATTTCAGTATTGGGATTGTGTCGCCAAGCCATCCATGAGTGAGCCATTTAAAGGACTTAAAAATTGTTCTTGAAATACCAATGACTTACCCAGCTGTGTTTTTCCCTTTATTTATTCAAGTCTGCGAATTTTCAAACTTTTCATTGGCTCACACCCCTGCATTATTTGACTATGTTTGCTAACTTTCGACCCTTTGCGGGCTGTCTTTAACTATCACTCTTTTTTTCTCTATCGGGTTCTCTCTCCAACTAGGCACTTGGGCTTCAATGCGAAGGTTGTAGGCGCGAGATCTATCCGTTGAATGCAAATCCTGCCACCAAGGGATGGATGTCTAGGCTGCTTTTCCGTACTCAGAGACGTCATCGCACACTTTTAACAAAGTGTTGCACTTCATGCATTAAGAGACACGACACACTTTTAACTAAGTGTTGTTTTACGATTCAGAGGCATTGCGCATCCTTTCTCTTGAAAGAGATGTCGCTATTACAGTTCAGAGACATTGCACGCTCTTTCCTTGAAAGAAGTGTTTCTTCCACGATTCATAGGCATTGCGCATCATTTTCTTGAAAGAGATGTCACTCCTACAGTTCAGAGACATCGCACGCTCTTTTCCTGAAAGAAGTGTTGCTTCACCGATTCAGAGGCATTGCGCATCCTTTCCTTGAAAGATATGTCGCTCTTACAGTCCAGAGAAATCGCACGCTTCCCTGAAAGTAGTGTTGCATCCAGGATTTAGAGGCATTGCGCATACTTTCCTTGAAAAAGATGTCACTCTTACAGTTCAGAGACATCGCACCCTCTTTCCCCGAAAGAAGTGTTGCATCCACAATTCAGAGGCATTGCGCATCCTTTCCCTGAAAGAGATGTCGCTTTTACAGTTCAGAGACATTGCACGCTCTTTCCCTGAAAGAAGTGTTGCATCCACGATTCAGAGGCATTGCGCATCCTTTCCTTGAAAGAGATGTCGCTCTTATAGTCCAGAGACATCGCACCCTCTTTCGCTGAAAGAAGTGTTGCATCCACGATTCAGAAGCATTGCGCATACTTTCATTGAAAGAGATGTCGCTTTTACAGTTCAGAGACATTGCACGCTCTTTCCCTGAAAGAAGTGTTGCTTCCACGATTCAGAGGCACTGCGCATCCTTTCCTTGAAAGAGATGTTGCTCTTACAATCCAGATACATCGCACGCTCTTTCTCTGAAAGAAGTGTTTCATCCACCATTCAGAGGCATCTCACACTTTCAAGGAAGTGTTGCATCAACAAGTTCAGCAGCACCACACACTTTCAATGAAATTTTTCCTTTTGATGGTGACTCATCGATTCCTTGCTTCATGGCCATGTGGATCTCATCATTACTAATAGAGGAGGAAAGTCATGTGCGACAACACTGCCAATGCTTACCCTAGTCCCGTTACTTACTGATTTCTTCCTTTCGAAATCATTCAAGCATCGACAAAGGATAAGAGCCTATCATGGATGGCATACTCATTCTTTCTCGAACTCATATTCTGAGGGGGGAACGATTTATAATTTTTTGTTTACAACTGCACTCAAGGCGATGCCTCAAGTTTCCTATGTACCCTTTTGAGGTTCAAGTCGAACCTAGTTCAATTTGGGTGCGTTCACAGTTTATACTCTTGTGTGCAAGGAGAAGCGGTTTATGCTCATGCCTTGGGAGCTGTAAAGCAGTTTATGCTCGTACTAAAGGAGCGCTAAACAATCTTCTCATGCGAAGATCGGGAAATTTTAGGCTCTTATCCAGGGAAGGGAACATGCCCTCCACATCCCCTCGTCCACCTTCGATTTTCCGTGAATCTTTCTTGGCCATTGAACTAAAGAAAGAATTAGTGTCTTCACACTTGAGTTCTTTAAGTCCTCAAGGCCCTTGGTAAGGCTTTCTACTTGCTTTTCGAGAGGGATCGCGCTAGTAGTCATGACGTGCATGCTTATACCATCCTCCTAATCATAAGTTGGTTTATGCTGAGTGCCCTTAGGGCCGGATTTAGAGTTGATTTCGCAAATTTCTTCCCTAGACTTGTAGGAAGAAGATTCCTGAGGGGTGGGCGCATGTGACTACGACTTCTCCGAGGTAACACTATCTTCCTTGCCTATGACAGTTGACATAGCCTTAGACATACTGCGAGTTACTGGACGAGTGATTTGGGTTCCGGAGTTTGTTTCTGAAGTTGAAGACTTGGCGTCTCCAGCCTTGAGTAATGGAAGTTCGTTATCCTTCATAGGAGACATCACGAACACTTGTACTTGAGGAGAAGATATGAGGGGCAGAGAAGTCCCACTGGGCGTGCCAAAATTTGTACACACAAATTTATGCAATTGGAAATAAATGCGAGAAACGTCGAACGAGGGCTTCGCAGCTTGTTCTCGGATCGAACGGATGAGCGGCCTTCGATTTTGACGAAGAACGCAATGAAGGTCTCGAAGAACACAAACGCCGAACGAGGGCTTTAGAGGCTTGTTCCCGGATCTGGCGGATGAAGATCTTCGATGTTGATGGAGAACCGGATGAAGGTCTTGAAGAACACGAAGAACGTCTTGAAGATCTTCGAGTGTCTTTAAGAACGCGGATGAAGATATTTAACAGGCTTGAAAAACTTGATGATGATCTTCGAAGAACTTGGATGAAGAACTCAGAGGAGGCTTGATGATGATCTTGATGATGGATGAACTCGTCGGGGCTTCAGCAGCTTGATCTTCAAAGCTCTCTCCTTCCTGCAAGATGTAATTATGTGTTATATGCCTGAGGTGATCCCTTTATATAGGCATGGGTTGGCTTGTTGGCCAAGGTAGAAAATAAATAATATTTATTTATTTATTTTTTGCATCAATATGACAAGTGGCGCAACATGATTGGCCGAGCTTGCTAGTCTTGATACCAGCATCATTTTGACAAGTGGTGCTATTTTATTGGCCTTCCTTGTTTACTTGTAGCCATGTCATGTAGTGAAATGGCGTCGACATAAGCAGTCCTTGCGTGAAAATAAGTCTTGTCTCATTCAAAAATTAGCCCTCCATTAACTAATTAATTCTTGGGGACATTAATTTGAAGGCGAGTACAATTTGATGCCACAATTTAATTATTTTATAATAGACATGTTGTAACGACCCAAAACCCAGGGTGTTATTTTAGGGAATAATGAACAAAACCGGCACGACGATCCAACCGGCACCACCTGCGGATCACCACCGCGGGTACCAAAACAAAGACTCGTCTGCCAAATAGGTACCGTCTAAGCGACCAGCTCAGGTACCAAATAGAACACATCGTATCTCAATAAACACTTATTCATTTATTTCATAAAAGACGATACAACGGTACGTGATTCACGATTGAAAATAGTAATTTTATAAAAGAATGTGTTTACAAATAATCTGATACAATAAACCAAATAACAAGCTTTAATCTAATCTACTAAAGCTAACACTTCAATTCTACCGTTTGATCCGTCCATCGTAACCTGCAAACACTGTTAGGGGGTGAGCTCGCGCCCAGTAGGTCGTTCACCGCAATAGTAGGGTGAAATGCAATAAACAATATAATTATAGCAGGTTACACGTAATATCACATATCACGTAATAATCACATAGCACCGAATAGCATGCGAATCGATAATAACAACAATAAACGGATCGACATATATTTAACACGAAGCATGCTCTTAAACCGTAAGCGATAATAATATTGTAAAGTGCATAACCCCCTACCTCAATAATAGCATCTGATAACGACTTCAAAAGAATAATAGCAGCTCCAAGTATAGAATAACCCCAACATCTCTCTCTCTCACATATCAATAACTAACTGGAGTCTGGAATGGGAAATAACTAAAGCACATGTCCCAATTTATAGAAGTGATCGACCAATCAGGTACTGATTTGTCATAGGGACACGTGGCATCCATGTAGGGTTTAGAGGACAGAGTCGCGACACATGTCGCATAGGTGTCACGCATGCAGTGCACGAGGCTATGGCGGTGACACACGGGAGGGTTATGTGTCAGAAGCATCTAACTTGCAGTAGGACACATGTCGCACATGTGACGAAAGCTGCAACGCGACGACACGCTGCAGGGGCGTGTGTCAATCATCTGTGACAGTGGCTAAGGCATTGACACGTCACCCTACGTGTCATTCATACAGTTAACACATATACAAGCTGACATACTACAAGTCATTATGTACTAATCATGATTAACTAAGCTAAGTAACACTTAAACGAATGATTAGTACTAATTATTCCCTAAATATTTTTATCCTTAATCTAGCGATTTAAGAAGATATTAGTAATTCTGGTGTATTTCTGGACGAGCTTAACTATCATAGTTTCACAATTATGAGTTCATCTATCAGGATACTAAATAACATAAAATTCACTTAAGTAATATAAACTTCAGAATTACAATCACTACACTGCATACAATAGCAGTTAAGCATGCTAACTGGTTATGTCAGAAACACATATTTACAGTAAATTTAAGTATTTCATGCTTTCCAAAACCAGGGATATTACAATCTACCCCACTTAAATAAATTTCGTCTCGAAATTTAAAATAAGGCCCAAATATTTTATTCGCAAATCGGTCACGTACTTGAGTCATCACCTATGACGAACTCGTACCAACTTGGGGAATGAGTCACATACAGCCTTAGTTGCCCAAACCCTAATCACTTATGAGCTGATATCACAATCAGCAATAAACTGAGTCCACGACTCAACAGGCACAACTAAGCAATGAGTCCACACCATTTCCCACTTTGGTAGAGTTATGTCATCGGATATGTAACTCAAAAATCAGTTAGAAACATTGCGTAGATAAACCCATATTATTCCGTCGTCCCAAAACAGAGCGTTACCGTGCTCTGATACCAATTTTAACGTCCCCGAAACCCAGGGCGTTATTTTTGGAAATAATAAACAAAAGCGGAACGACGATCCAACCGGCACCACCTGCGGATCACCACCGCGGGTACCAAAACAAAGACTCGTATGCCAAATAGGTACCGTCTAAGCCACCAGCTCAGGTACCAAATAGAACACATTGTATCTCAATAAACACTTATTCATTTATTTCATAAAAGACGATACAGCGGTACGTGATTCACGATTGAAAATAGTAATTTTATAAAAGAATGTGTTTACAAATAATCTGATACAATAAACCAAATAACAAGCTTTAATCTAATCTACTAAATCTAACACTTCAATTCTACTGTTTGATCTGTCCGTCGTAACCTGCAAACACTGTTAGGGGGTGAGCTCGCGCCCAGTAGGTCGTTCACCGCAACAGTAGGGTGAAATGCAATAAACAATATAATTATAGCAGGTTACACGTAATATCACATATCACGTAATAATCACATAGCACCGAATAGCATGCGAATCGATAATAACAATAATAAACGGATCGACATATATTTAACACGAAGCATGCTCTTAAACTGTAAGCGATAATAATATTGTAAAGTGCATAACCCCCTACCTCAATAATAGCATCTGATAACGACTTCAAAAGAATAATAGCAGATCCAAGTATAGAATAACCCCAACATCTCTCTCTCTCTCACATATCAATAACTAACTGGAGTCTGGAATGAGAAATAACTAAAGCACATGTCCCAGTTTATAGAAGTGATCGACCAATCAGGTACTGATTTGTCATAGGGACACGTGGCATCCATGTAGGGTTTAGAGGACAGAGTCGCGACACATGTCGCATAGGTGTCACGCATGCAGTGCACGAGGCTATGGCGGTGACACACGGGAGGGTTATGTGTCAGAAGCATCTGACTTGCAGTAGGACACATGTCGCACATGTGACGAAAGCTGCAACGCGACGACACGCAGCAGGGGCGTGTGTCAATCATCTGTGACAGTGGCTAAGGCATTGACACGTCACCCTACGTGTCATTCATACAGTTAACACATATACAAGCTGACATACTACAAGTCATTATGTACTAATCATGATTAACTAAGCTAAGTAACACTTAAACGAATGATTAGTACTAATTATTCCCGAAATATTTCTATCCTTAATCTAGCGATTTAAGAAGATATTAGTAATTCTGGTGTATTTCTGGACGAGCTTAACTATCATAGTTTCACAATTATGAGTTCATCTATCAGGATAGTAAATCACATAAAATTCACTTAAGTAATATAAGCTTCAGAATTACAATCACTACACTGCATACAATAGCAGTTAAACATGCTAACTGGTTATGTCAGAAACACATATTTACAGTAAATTTAAGTATTTCATGCTTTCCAAAACCAGAGATATTACACATGTGGCACTACTTAATTGGCCACAAATTTTAAGTGTCTACAACGAGCACAAAATAAAATGTGGCGTTATCATTGCACGACCTTGATACCAATAATCTGGATTGGGAATATACAATTATTCAAGAACTAAGTTATGAACTGTCTTTTAATTTGGACCCAAGGTTGCTCATCACGTAAAGACTCCAAGATGCAATGCATCTGAACTACGCAGTTGTAGAACACAAATCCTCCAATAAAGGTAGCAGCCCAATTTTCACACCTCCCCATAACGTTCCCAACAATCTTGTCGATTAAAATCCCCCTAGCTGGGTGGTTGAACTGACGGTCTGCTACGGTCGGGATGACTAGATTGGCGTCCATTCTACAAGAGTAAAAAAAGAATGTCAGGTGTAAGTCAAGAGGTATTGGTATACAAGAATAATAAGGGTTCCTAAAGTTTCTGAATCACTAACTAAATCCCCACTCACGGTTTGTTCAGTTTCAACTCAATATAATTGAATCTCATAATTCAAAATGGACTCCAAATACGTAAATGCTATTCTCCATGACATGAGTAAATTTAGTATTATTAAATCATCTAATAAGCAATCCCTATCCCAAAAGTGGATACTCAAAAATCGCTTAAGAAAATCTCAAAACACTCTTGGCTTCATGGCCTTCGTCAAACAATTACAAGAACAAATCTAAATTCTAAGCACCCAAACAAGCCTAATTCTACTCGTCTTCCTCGTTTCCAACACTTTCTTCCGACATGGAGTTTTCATCAGCAACCTCTGCGTCCGTAGTGAACTTATGCCACACCTCATGGGAATTCATCAACTTCCAGAACATGGTAGTCGTCATAGTTTGGTTGGTTGAACTGAGTCATCAAATTACTATATTTTCTGATGATCCTCCCAAACATCGGGCCTCTAGATATCGCCTTAACCATGAAATGGTCCTGAAAAACTGGGTTCCGATATAGCGGAAATCACAGTTGATCATATCGACCCTCACAAAAGTTCACGACGCGTTCTCGGAAAGCAGGGAGTAACTCGCCTTCTTTTCATGGGGTCACAACAGGGTGTCTCTCAATTGGGGGCACACGCTTCCTCAGGGTTGCTTAGCTTTAGCCATCTACAAAAAGAAAGATAGTCCCCATAAGCCTTTATCCCACAGAGTATAAATCGCAATTCATAGTTGAGACGATTAACATCATTAAAACAAGCATCAAACTCCCAAGATCTCAAAATTTCAATGGCATGACACCCAAACTGCATTAATACACCAGAGAATACAAAAACGTCAATATTCCTCAAATACGAACTCCAAACATGTACTCCAAGCAAAATTTCACAATTTATCAATCACCCAAAGAATACCCACCTAACCCGAGCTCCAAATAAAATCTCAAATTCAAGCTCTTAGCTGATCGTGTAAGATAAAAATCTTAGCTAGAAAAGGATGGGTAAAAGTATCCGCTTCCTAAGGATACCTCTTACAGGGTTACTCACCTATTAGCCACTATCAAAGTTTACCCAAAACCGAACGAATTATCAAATTTTACTTTCATTTTATTTTCTTGCCTTAATTTCATTTCAAGTTATCCTAACATGTTTTCCCTATTTGGAAAGTCCTACCCTGATACCACCTGTAACACTCTCGACTTCCACAAATCGGAAATCGAGTCGGTGTTATTCAGCAATCCAAGATTTTACTCTCAGAATGCAAGGGAGACTCAAAACAAGCCATCAATCCAAATAAGTAGAATATTTAATTATTACATGAGTCAAAATAAAATCCAAACTTTGCCTCAAACCGGGCAAAGGAAACATAGTGTAAGGGAAATGAAATATTGAGTTAGTGTTATTAAATATAAAAGTACTAGCCGCACTATACAAGTCCCAATCCACGCTCCCCAACGTTCCTAGAATCCAAACATGTGGGTTTTCAAAAGCGCAAAAGCAGACCATAGTTTTTTAAAACGTCAGCGAAAGCTGAGTAAACTAACACCCAAGCATGTAAAAAGATTATGAGGGAAGTATTTGAGAAGGAGATAACAGAATGCTCTTGAACAACATTTCACAGCGAAAGTTAAACCAATATTTCTCATGTATTCCAAGAATAAATTTCCAATGATCAACAGTGACCCGTTTGATAGGTCTTTCCGCAAAATGTGATCCATGATATCATATTCAAAATAGTAGGATGCCAAAATTATGAAAGATCCAATTCATTATGTTGTAACGGGGTACCAATCTGAATCGAAAATAATCCCCATCCCACTAAATACCTTAAGTGTCGACATCCCCTACGAGGGAAACTGTTGTCTTAAGAGAGTAGTAAATAGGGACACCCAGGGCAAATTGCAACTGGGCAAAATAATAAATAAGTCTACAAAGCTCACCCGCAGACGGCCGGCGCCAAGAATAAAGTAATAAGATTCCCCATAAAACTGTTTCTCCTTTAATTTATGGTGCATTTTAAATTCATGAGAGAGTTCTAGATTAGTTTCAAAAACACAGAGTTCGAAAGCAATAAAGCACGTAAAACCGTATTGTAGTAATAGCATGATTTGACAGTTCACACGAAGGAAATGATAGGCACACAAGACTTGGCATATTAGCTTACCTCTAAGAAAATCAGAAAATACGACTAGTAGCTCCTATTCGTAGATGAAACTTATAGTATACTACCTCTGTTTCACCTGTTACAGCCTACTTCACTTTTTGTCACTATTCACTGGGTTACTTTCATCCGGTGAAGGTAATCTTTGCATGGTGTTATAGAGGAAAGTTTATTCTAAACTACCATGAAAAAATTGTTAAAAAATTACATCGTTTTGGTACCCAAATCACCAAGTCAAAGTGACTCAGTTACGGGTTAAAAATCAAATGCAGACGAAACAGACGAAACAGAGGTAGTACGTTATATTAAAGGGGGTATTGCTATTTAACTATCATATTTTTTGTTCATGTGTAAACAGTTTCATATAATACTCATAATAATAAGGGTGCTGATAATTACAGCACAACAAACTATAGCTACAACACAATATTTGTTTGCTTGACTTATTTACCCTTGACTAGTAAATGACATATACTCTATTATATGTTAAGCAAAAAAATACCACAAATTTATAGGGTTAATTTGTGATTTCTTCGACCCATACACCTCTTTGCCTCTCTCCCGGTTAATTCTCTCTCTTTCTCAGTTTTTCTTTCTCTTTCGCCAGCCATTGATTCCGGCAAAGCTCCAGCCACAAGCAGAAAACAACCATCACCGCCATCAACCTCTCTCTCTCTCCATCTCAAAACAACCAACACAATTATGTGTTCGAACCAATCGAACAACAAAGAAACACATGACTTAAAACCCATTACCCATTCGACATTCACCGGACACAACCCCCGATCTCCTAGATTACAACAGTACAACAATGAACACCAAATGAAATCAAACTGGATCTTTTCTTTTCTGCAAATTTCATGCTCAATCTCCCCATGTTTACATCTCAATTCAAAATGGGAAACCACCACATACCTTAACAAGAACACTAATGAAAGCCCATAGAATCTAAACACAAAACAAACAAAACATTTTGTGATTCAATCAAACCCCATTCGGAACACACAAAAACAATTTAAAATCCTGATAGCACCTCTGTCAAACACAATCAGAGCACTTAAATCGAGCCTGAACCGCCACATGGTTCCTCATGTCAAACCATGTCATCTCACTCTCCCCTTTGACCACGCAAAACAAAACCAACAAATTTTGATAGAAAAAAGAAAACCTATAATCTTGGTCATGCCTCTGGAATCGAACCCAAACAAGGGTATACATCTGTAAATTGAAACTGAGATGACAAAGAAGTGTAACAAAAGCAGGAGAGATACCGTCCTGTACTCCATTTCGATTTGGGTTTTTGATCGATGCTTTTGTTCTGACTTATTTCAGTGTTTCGAATATCTTACTTTCACTCCCTAAATATTATTGCTGTTTGTGAGAAAGAGAGAGCGAGAGAGTTAACCGGGAGTGGGAAGCATTGTTGCTTCGTCTTTTAGCAGATTCGAGAAGGATGCAGGGAGGTGAATGGTTGAAGAAAGCATATGTCATTAATAGTAAAATATGGAGTATATGCCATTTACTAGTTAAAGGGGTAAATAAGTCAGACAAAAAATTATTGTGCTCTAACTATAGTTTGTTGTGCTGTAATTATCAACACTGAATAATAATACAAATCTATATTATAAATTAGGACGGTTGTCTCTAAAATGTCTTTTAGAACGTTAGATTGAATTAACTCCAGCTCTTAGATCTCACCTACCACCCACTTAACTACCCACTATTCAACTTCCCACTTAATTACCAACTCCTTTTATCATAATTATAAAAAAAGGGCTTCATTTGTTCCTGATTATTTACTACAATTATTTATGTTGTCTTCATTTTCTGCACATGTTTGTAGATAAAAATATTCATTTTATTAATGACATCAATAGGTGAAACCTGTTTTTCATTTTATTAATGACATCAATAGGTGAAACGTGTTTTTGGGTAGGAGATTGCCCGTGCCCGGGGCACTATCCAAAATACCAATGGCTATGGCGTCATACCAGGTCATAATCTTCAATGCCTATTAATCAGCAACTACAATATATATATTCCTCAAAAACAAAACGGTCAAAATTCAAATGCTTTCAAAAAACAGAAAATAATAAATGACACATGGTTTGAAGTTTAGTACATAAATTTTCCTCAAGTAATGAGTCCCGAAACGTTATAAGCTAACAATTTTCACAAATCAATGCTATTATCACTTCAGGGGTGATTCCTCTATCAAGTACGACATTTTGATTGTGCGAACTAATGATGTTGACTTCTTAACCTCTGCAAGTAAACATGAAAAGATTATTAGAGACACTTTATCTATGACAAAGTTGGTATAATATTCAAGTTCTATCTTTATTAGATGGTAAGTCACCCAGAGAAGCAAAGTGCATCTGAAATGACCAAATATGAAATTAACATGCTTGAGAGGAAAGAAAAAAGAAATTATCAACTTGAAAGTCCTCATAGAAGAAGTAGGCAGCAACACTAATATTAGCAACTGGAAGCCTAAAGCTGGAGGGTCTTTTTAGTGCCAACCAAGATAACTCATCAACGATCATTTTAGGAATTATATCCATCACGTCAATGACATGAACAACTAAATATTGGAACACAGAAATATGCTACCATCTCATGGAGCTAAGAACGTAGTTGCAAAATGGAACACCAAAAGCAACCCTTCATTCACATATTAAGAATATGAAACACCGAGATTCATACCGGAGCTAAAAACCTATTTCATCCAGCCAACAAATTTGCCCAAATACACGTTTAAAGCAAAAAGTGAAAATACCATAATGTTAGCTGCCTGAGCTTGACATATACAGATTCTGCACATTTGAGTCTGCATATGTTTCGTATGACAAAAAACATCTCAAGAAGAAAAACAGGGGCAAGCCGCAGTTTTTACATCGCTCCATAGTGAATGCTAGTACACTATGGGAATATAAATGAAATGAGGAGCATAATCATAGTGTTCATCAATACAGATTTCCTACAAAGAAAATTACAATCACCTAGGCCATCTAAACTATCAAAGCAAGAGGGTACAAATAAAGGAGAGAAGGGAGTAAGAATCGGGTGAAGCAACTTTTTCTGACCAATTCTCTAGAGCGCGCCACAGGAAATATGTTCAAGTTTGATCCTCTGACCACAATACTCAGTAAGAGAGGGAGGCAGGAATATTTATATGAATATTTTCAATGAAATCATTGCGGTTGTTATCTGTTAGTTAACTTTTCCCTCATGATTTATCTTTTTTATCTAGATAGAGAGAAACGAAACTGGGTATATGTGTAGGCATACCTAAAAGGCGTATCAGTGATTATGAGACACCGTTTCCCAACTAAGTGAGACACTTAAATCCCATCCCCTCATGCAGCCACCAACCAATTATCATAAAATGAAATAGGTTCAGACTGGTGAAAACAAACAAAAATGAAATCCATAAGCTTACAGTATTACCGAATAGTTACCTTAGCAATGGATTAAACTGAAAGAGGCAAGAATCTTAAAATGTTCAGTACCTGCATTTACGTGACATAGTTATGCACATATTGCTGTATACTAAGTACTTAGTAAAACTAACACCGCGTCTTTATCACGATAGTACACATGGAGATATGACGTAACTTGCATCTTCATAAAGTCTAACCAATATGTGTAAGCAAAAAATCAAAGGATAGGGTGCAACAGTACCTGACTGGAGGCCAAATGTCAGAGGTTGACGAAATTAGAAGCTTATGCCTTTGCACATGTTTCTCCAAGTAATAGTTATGTTTTACTATCGTGCAAACCCCATATCTCCGTCGCAAACTCGATGCTTTGGTTTTTTTCTGCAAAAGCAACCCAATAACAGAATGAATCACCTACGAATTAAAATATGTAACTAAGGATAAAAAAGATAAGCACGCTAAGTCAATACAGGTGAACAAAGAGCTTTCTACTATCGGTTGTCGAGAATATTTCCTGATCAAGAGCTTTAAAAGATTCGAACAGTTAAACTACTAAGGGACGTTTAGCAACCTCGGTGATCGATAAACAACATGCTATTTTACTACAAAAAAAGCTATTTACCATACCTTGACACTAAACAGTTTCTTAATCAAGATTTCAATTCACCCCTTGTAGTTGCTTTCACCACATAAAGGCCTCAGAACCTAGCTACCCATTCAGTAGCAAAGTAATCTAAGAAGAATTCAGAGAAACTACTCTAACTAAATCGTAAGGGAAAAACAAAGAAAGAAAGACAAACATGAGAACCTAACGGCTTAGCCCACTGACCAAATAGGCCGAGCCGGAACACGTATAGATTTATGAAAACTTGACATGAACAACCTGACGTGCATTCACCGGAAACGGAAATTGTTCCAAACGAAAGGAGCATGTGCGACAAACTTAGGTAAGATGAAAGTAACCAACCCATATACCAGGGGTATACAATGAGGGATATACCAGGGGCTTCAGGTCACTGCCTTTATCCCCAAGCCATCCCAAACAATCAGATTAAATTTAGCCCTAAAGGATGCAATCAGATTTAGCCCAACATAGAATGTAGTACTAAACCAAAAGGATTTTCTGCAACAAATACCATTGATACAGAATTTTGTTAGGATCAAATGTTAAAACCTTAAATTTAATCTGACTAGGGAATTGCCCGTGCCCGAGGGCACTACCCCAAACAACAAACATTTCACCAGTTAAAATGTCCCCCGTTTCACCAGATTCTTCTTATTTGGGTTTTTTCACTTTCTCTAAAGTGGGGAAGAAAAGACAATTTACATAAAAAAAAAGAAAAAAAAAGAAAACTTCCTAAAAGAGGAAAGTTGAAAAAACATGGCGGAACAACTTAGGAAAGAAAGAAAGGAACGACTTAGGAAAGAAAGCAAGGAGAAGCAGGCGAAACGGAGGAAGTACATGAAGTAAAATGAAAACTTCATCTAACTGTGTATATTAATTAGAAACAAAATTAAAGGATAACAATAGCATAAACATACTAAAGTTTATTTATGAAAAACACCGAAGTTATTGAAATAGATTCACAAATCCCACTAATAAATATTAACCGGCCATTTCTGGGCATTACTTCCAAATTGCGATAGAGTTCACCAAATCTAAATACAAATATATGTTTCTCACTTGGTTTCATCCCTTCTCAGTCTTCTCTTTTTTCTTGATCAACTCCATGAACAATAGAAAATGGCTTCACACATAAAAGATGTACGCATCTATCAGCTCGAGCCTGGAAGTTCAAAAGCATTCACCGAATTAGAATCTATGTGTCCCTTAAGATTCTGCAAAAAAAAAAAATCCATTCCCAAAGAGATGTAAGCACTCTGAAGTCGATGCGCCGAAAAGAAAATCAAGCATTGACCAAGAGAAAACCTAAGTGTCGAGAGCTGACTCAGTAGGCTACAATCCTCCATTCACATATTAACTACTTTTACCGGTAAAATTTGTCACGTTATGTTGCTTTAAACTTCAATTAGAGCAATATATGATGTTTAAAGTCAAATTAGTGTAAGATGCTTCAGCTGAACGGTTAGTCGCGAATGGGAGGCAAGATGAAAGCGTAGGAGTACATGTTCAAACCAAAAAGCAGTTAACCTATTCAATAGATAGGTATGAACACTACCAGTATACAAGTTTCTATTAGTTTGGAAAAGATTCAGGAAAACAAAAATCCAGTTCACCAAAAAGCGGACATCAAAGGTGCAACTACAAAGTAAACACAAACAGCGCTTGAGAGCAAACTACCGTTATAAAACAATCTTACTGCAAATTTAGTAAGTTCTTACACTGCAAACAAAGCAAAGTACCGAGATTATACAATTTTTCAGTTGTTTTGCAATCGAACAAAACTGAACTATGAAAATGTCCCATATCCAATTCGCTGGTGATTTGACTGACCATGAGAATAGAGACAATAGCCTCTCTTCAAAGGGACAATAACCTCTCCTCAACAGATCATCAATCAGGCTAACAACTACTCAGTGTCTGGTAACAATGGTCTGAATTCTTAAGAAATAGGATCTCAACTTCAGGGATATAATAACAAAACCCTAAATCTAAACAAAGTGCTACCAGATTATATTCAGCGCCACAAAAAAAACCCTTAAACAAAGATGGAGAATAAGATCGAAGTACACACCTGTGACGCTTTGAGCGAAGCAGAAATAGGAGGAGGCACCGTTAATCGCGGGGTAGCCATGTCCGGTAAGAAAGGGGGCAACACCCCTTACGCTCTCTGATTGGGGTTATAATCTTCTCTGATTCTCTGTGTCCCAAACCTAAAATCAAATCAATATCTATGCTCAGACAGTAAGAAAGTAAAACAAAAACCTATTTATCATTATGATAAAGTAAAAACCAAATATACAAACAAAGGCCTAAACAGCTAATTAGCCAAAACAGTATCAAATATGAAGTAGACGTATCTGGCGGTTCTTCAAACCGGGGGAAATCGGAGCTGCCGACGGCGATGTGGTGGTCGACGCCTGAAGGTCGCTTCTTAAGGCACGGCGATGTCTAAGTTAAAGAAAAATGAACACTATGGCAGAGGGATTTGAACGGACAGCAAACCTGGAAACGAAATTGAAGAAGAATGATCTCTCTCCGATCCTAGAACTACATATGGCCATGAAGACGGCGATGGCTTTTGAGACCCCGTCTGGTGAATTGGTCTTTGAAAAATACCCGTCTCTCACTTATGTTTATTTGTTGACCTGACTTAGGGTTAACCATTGTAACTAATTCAATTTTCTCTTGATTAACTTTCTTTTTAAAACTAAACTCTCTTCTCTCTTCTTAATAACTGGGACGTGAGACTTGTGTGCTCGTCCCAGTTGTTTCTCGTCCCAGTTTTTTCTCGTCCCAGTTTGTATTGCTCGTCTCAGTGTGGCAATATACTGAGACGAGAGTTCTGTTTGTCTAAGTATATTGCCACACTGATACTGAGACGAGCAATACAAACTGGGACGAGAAATTGCTCGTCTAACACAGAAACTGTGTTTTTTCCAGAAAAAAGTACGAATACATAATCAAAACATGAACCAGTTCAGAAAAAAGTACGAATACATAATCAAAACATGAACCAGTTGAGAAACAGGGAAGTTCATTACATTAAAAACTTAAAAACATGACGAAAATTACATTTTTTTGGGTTTCTTGGGATTGCGAGGCCAGAGCTCCGGATCTTCTTCTTCACTGCTGTCGTCGTCTCTGTTTCTTTTCTTCGGCGTCCATGGCGGAGATGGCGGCCAATCCACGGAGTCGTCATCATCTTCTTCGTCTTCATCGTCACTGTACTGAGTAGTTTCAGAGCCCCTTTTTGCCCGGAAATAGGATTGTTCACGGTCAGTTTCACTGTCACTATCTTCCTCAGTGTCTTCATCCTCTTCCTCGTCCTCGTCCTCGTCCTCGTCCTCGTCCTCGGACCTTTCAGTATCCTCCTCCTTGTCCTCGTCCTCGGACCTTTCAGTATCCTCCTCCTCCTTGTCCTCGTCCCACTCCTTTGGTATCTTCTTCTTTGCCATTTCAGAATGTGGTGAGTTTTGAAGAGAAGAGTGGCTTTTGTAGTGCTTCCTGGGTAGATGAAGAGACGGAGAGAGATTTTGGTTCATGTGCCGGGTATAATTGCATTTTCTAGAAAACATGCATGTATATTTTCTAGAAGGTTTGTAATAATAACATTGTTGAAATACGTAACAGTTTTTTGTAAGAAATGCATATTCATATTAAATAAATTTAAAAAATAAATTGTTTATCTATGTATTAAAATGCAGATTCATATTAAAAAACACAAGAATTGATCGAAATAAAAGATATATTGTTTATTTATGTATTAAAATGCATATTCATATTAAAAAACACAAGAAAAATATATATTGTTTATTTATGTAATAAAATGCATATTTAAATTAAAAAACACAATAATTGATCGAAACAACAGATATATTGTTTGCGCAATCATCAAAAGAGGTTGCGAACTAATAATTACATTACAAAGAACGAAGAACAACGGCTTTTATCACAACATTAATTTTTCAATTGAGGGCAAATCTTTCTGGTGTGCCCTTTTACATGGCAATGGCTACATCCGTACGTTCCCGTTCCTCGCTTTTTTTCACGAACGGTTTCGACCATTGGCTTGTGTCTTTTCTCCTTGTCCCTCCCAACTGTTACAACTTTCTTCGGTGGAAGTGGGCGAATGTTTCTTATGTGTGCAGGTACTTCGCTTGTGACTGCGCTGGTCCACGTTGCTGGGTTGGGAGGAGTCTTAATTGTACCTGCATAAGCCAGATGGTAGTTTTCCAGTGAATAGAACCTGCTTGTGTGGTCGTACATGACCTTCATATCATGGTCGGCATTGTAACGGCCAAGTTTTCTGAGTTCTTTTGCACAAGCACACGCATGTACACACGGGAACCACATCTGTTGGTATTTGCCGCACGTGCAGGTTCCGAGGCAATGTCCAGGTTTGAATTCCACGATATGAGTTTTCAGATGATTACCGCGGACTTCATACAGAGACTCTGAAATTGGTCGCACGCGAAAATCTATACACTTTATAGAACGACTCAACATTCTTTTCTCCATTTTCGCAGTCAGGTAGGTGTTGCCCATGTCAAAGCCGAGGTTTCGTTTTTTAAGGTGCCACTCGCTCTGATGATCGCTTATTTGGGAGAACATTGTAAGAGCTTTGTCAGTTCTGGTCGGCAGCAGGCACGAGTTAATGGACTCAGCATAGTTGGATGTAAGAATCTCAAACCGTGCTGTTTTACAATGGGGCCTTGCCCATTTCTCTAGACCGGCATCCCGTAAGTAACGTTCGACGGTCTTGTCGTTAACGCTGTTTACTTTGTCGCACTCAATACCCATGTCTATCAGATGTGACTCACACGCGTCCTTATCAAATGTGTAGGCCGCATTGTGGTAATGAGGCACCAACTTTTGTGTATTGTAATGCTTCAGAGCGTTCATTTTCAAATGGTAATAGCAGTGGACGTGGTTGGATAAGGGGTACACAGCCTTGACTGAATTGATGATAGCCCGGTGCCGATCTGAAACGAACGTCAACTCGTCATGATCCTGGACAATTAACCTCAGTCTGTTTAAGAACCAAGTCCATGCAGCGGTGTCTTCCTTGTCCACTAGTCCCCATGCAATGGGATAGCACTGTTTCTGGCTATCAACCATTGTGCATACGACCAATTGCAGGGGTTCCTTCTTCATGTGCGACATGTCGATGACAATTACTAGTCGCATATACGGTATCCCCTGAATTTGTGCCGCGAACGCAAGGAAACAGTACAAGAAAACACCACCTTCGTCCACTCCCATATCCCATTTAGTACCGGGGTTCAGAATTTCACATAATGCCATGAACACGGGAAGATCAGCGTAATTTTGAGCACGAGTACCCTGGATCATCTGTTTGGCCCTTTGACGTGCATACCATGCCGGCCAGTACGATATTCTACTTCCCATTTTTAAGGCGATGTTCTGTACTTCATTGATTGTGGGTGTCTTATTTTATTGGCCCATCATTCCCAGCAATTCCTGCGCGATCACTTCGCTATTAATGTTACGGTGCTTCCCATCTACGCTGCATGCCGTACATGTATGAATGGGGTTATGTTTCTTCACCTGGTAGTGCACGGAATCTTTTTGCTTGTAAGCCCCAAGCATTCATTTGCGTTCCCGATTCAAGCACCGCAGTATAATACGAGTCTGGTCTCGCTTATATACGTAAAAAATCCATCTCTTCGAACCTGCAACCGTTCTGATATGGTGGGACAACGCCTTCCCAGTATACAAACCTTTCATCTCTATTTCCAGACCGTCTAGCCTTCCCACACCAGTCTGGCCACGACTCTCTGTACAATCTACCGCAAAAGTTGCCAATGGAAGATTATTTTGCCCCATTGCCTCATTAGTGGCAACCATAACTTTGTCAGCTAATTGCACAATGTCGTTACAGTGAACCGGAGACGGAGTGAGATCCATTGCGTTATATGATTCCCTGTCTTCGTCACGATCCTCGGCGAGTATCTCTATACCCTGAAAGTAATCCTCGCTGTATGTAAGGGGGGGGGGGGCTCAAAGGAACCAACTGATTGTTAGGGGTTTCAGTTTGATCCATCACATCCTCGTCAGCAACATCAGCATTAATGTATGGTTGATCCACCAAATCCTTTAACGTGACGTACATGGTTACAATAGATCCCTTTTCCGTAGTATCAAAGATATCTTTGATTTCTAAATCTTTAGTGAGGACATTTGGCTCGATCAGGTTAGCATCTGGAAATCGGAAATGATAAGATAAGACAACCTTTTTGGTAGGCGGACAATCTGTATCCATTCTGACCGAAACTTCGTGCTCCAAAGATTCCACGGTAATGCCTTGAATTATCTTGAATACTGCATTCTTCACTGCATGACCTATGTATATGTGTCTACCTTCGGCACGCGTCCATTCACCATTCCAAACAGCACGGAACATCAATTTTCTCACCATTTCTACATGTCAAGAGAGAGAATGATTTTAGGGTTTAGGGTTCGGATAGTAGAAAGAGAGAGAATGATTTTAGGGTTTAGGGTTCGGATAGTAGAAAGAGAGAGGACGATTTTAGGGTTTGGATGAAATTAGGGTTTGGTCAAACAAAGAAAAAAGTTTTCTGATGGGTAACAGAATTTCTGTACTTTTTTTAGGAAGGAGAAGGACCACCACCAGCTCAGACAACATATTTATTTTAAACTGTGACGAGAGTATACTCGTCCCTGTATTTACAACTGGGACGAGAGAATGTTCGTCCCTGTTTTTACAACTGTGACGAGAGTATACTCGTCCCTGTATTTACAACTGGGACGAGAGAATGTTCGTCCCTGTTTTTACAACTGTGACGAGAGTATACTCGTCCCTGTATTTACAACTGGGACGAGAGAATGTTCGTCCCTGTTTTTACAACTGTGACGAGAGTATACTCGTCTCTGTTTTTACAACTGGGACGAGAGTATACTCGTCCCAGTCTTAGGTGTACAATCTTAGGGTTTACTTAAAATGCTTGGATGTTCTGTGATTTAGGGATTCATGTTTAGTATTATTATTTTTATGACTTACAATTAACATCTTTAGTGGCTATAGGAATGATACTTAGTTGGTTATAGTGTTTAGTGTCTACAAATGTAGGATTTTGGGAGGATGTTAGTTGGTTTAATGGTATGTATAAGGTTTAGGCATTACATGATTAAGATATGATGATTGTAGGATGTTGAGTTTATAGTTTAGATTACATGATTATATGATTTAGGACTTACAATTAACATCTTTAGTGTCTATAGGAATGATACTTAGTTGGTTATAGTGTTTAGTGTCTACACATGTAGGATTTTGGGATGATGTTAGTTGGTTTAATGGTATGTATAAGGTTTAGGCATTACATGATTAAGATATGATGATTGTAGGATTTTGAGTTTATAGTTTAGATTACATGATTATATGGTTTAGGACTTACAATTTACATTTTTAATATTGAATACCATTTTTTCATGATAAGAGAGGATTTCAGGGTTTAGGGTTTAGGGTTTAGGGTATGCTCGTCTCTGTCGTCCCTGTCTTGTCATCTTTGGGTATCGTACTCGTACGAGTCTATCACACCACAGACTGGGACGAGAGATTACTCGTCCCACGAGTCTATCAAATGCCAGACCGGGACGAGTCCTCGTCTGTGATGTGAATGCCAGACGAGAGATTTCTCGTCCCAGTTTGGCAGGTCTTGCTCTTCCCAGTTGTGCATGGGGAAGACTGGTACGAGCATAGTTCACGTCTCAGTCTCAGTCTTATGAGAAGACAGAGACGATGAATATACTCGTCCCAGTCTCTCCACATACAACAACACACATCAAACCAATAATAATGAAGAACAGAGCATAAATATAACAAACGTAACCTACATTTTAGAGTAATGTGATGAACATATTGGAAGGATGAAAGTAAATAAATGAGAATACCATACATTTCAGAGTACTGTGATCAACATATACTAAGGACAAACATACAGAGATGAGAGTTTAAGTTTTTACCGTAGCTGAAGAACTAAAGTGAGGAAAGAGAGAGACTTGTACAGACAAATGGGATACTTCTATGGGAGAACTGGAGCCAATGAGAGTGACAAATGAGCCATATTCTTGAGGAGTTTAGGGTATACATTCATAAAGTTTACAGTTGGAGTAAATTCAACTGTACTTGGTAGGTTTAGGTAGTTAGAAACAATTCAATGTTGGAGAGAGAGAGTACGCATTTTTAGGGTTTGTTCTTAGAGTATTTAACTATTGTGTTTGGAAAGGTTGGTTTAAGGCTTCTGTGGAAACTGATGCTCAAGTGATAGTAAATGCAATCAAAAACAATGTTGCTAGCCGTTGGAATTGGAGGACCAGAGCCTCTGCCTGTTGTAGATAGTGCTTTCTGAGCTAACAGATCTTGGCCACGTGGCAACCATCCAGCACACCATATTGTGCTCCACACACACTGGATCACCAGCCGAGCTGATCCATGTGGGGGCTGCGAGACAGAGCCCTCGCATACCACAGCACGGGACTTGTAGGGACTTTGTGGTTTGGAGGCTAGAGTAAGCCCTGTCGCGTGCGAGCCAAGCCCGCACGCGACCTTTAGTAACTGTTTTGAGAGATTTATGGCACGAGCTCCATAAACCCGGTCAATCCGCTTAAACCCGGTCAACCTCGTAACGGTTCCGGTATTCGCGCACAACGTGCTGTAACGGTACCTATATACTTGGACGAACGTGCCGTTATGGTTAAGCTAATTAAGCCGCCATCAATGGGCGCATTAACCACACTACAACGGTCACGGTCTCTGCTATATATAGGACGTTACCCTTTCCATACAAAGGAGAACACACTTGCCATACGCGGAAGCTCTGCCAAACCTCTGTCTCTCTCTCAGACATTGCTACTGACTTACTCTCTCCCTACACACAACCCCACTCTTCCTGTGCGATCCTCGATCCTCTACATACGGTGTACACGGAGGTCTCCCCGCCGGAATCTAATGTGCACATTTTGGTGAAACCGACGTGAACTTACCAGCAAAAGAAACCATGTCTCAGGAGGATGATATCAGCAACAGATCGCCCTCCACCGAAACCGCCTCGGGAGAGGGGACCCGCCGTACTCCTACCACTCCCGGCGAGACACCGACGCTAGAGTCTTTGGACGCCACTGTTCAAGGCCAGGCAAAAGCTCTCAAGGCCCAATCCGAGCAGCTAGAACGGATCTTGGCCGTTCTGGGTACCCTTGCACCAAATCCTTCGTCGGCCACCGCCGTCTCTCAAGGGTGAGGAGCCCCTACCGCTCCGGGACTGGGAGTGTCAACCACACCTCCCAACCCCAACCTGCAAACTCCACCGGCGACCGCGCAGCCGCCTTCGATTCAGGGGTCAACGGCTCAGATGTTGCCTCTCACTGCTCACACTCCTCAGCCCTCGGCTTTGGCGTCTAACCCGACTCTGCAGTACTCTCTGCCTCCTCCAACGCCGATCTGGGGCAATGCGAGCAGTCCATATGTCCCCAATCCTTCGACGGCGTATGTTTCGCCTCCACCTGCGGCAACCCCTCCTTCAACGACCGAGGGAAGCATTCCAGAATGCATGACGTCTCTGCAGAAGCGCATGGACACTATTCTGGCTCATCAGTCATTCGCGGATACCATAATTCCAAAGCTGGACAATGATCCACCCATTCCACGAGAGATCTATCTCATGCCTAACCCGGCGGGGTACAAAGCTCCCAAATGGGACAAGTTCGAGGATGTCAACGGAAACGCTCATGAGCATGTCATGCGTTTCATTGATGTCATGGGGCCATACGGAGCTGATTCCAAACTGCTGATGCGAGAGTTCCCAAAATCTTTAGGGAACGTGGCGTACAAGTGGTACCGAACGTTGGAAGCCGGATCCGTGAAGACTTGGGACGACATGGTCCAGAAGTTCTACACCAAATCCTTCCAGATGGAAGAAAAGGTAACAATGATTCATCTCTCGCGGATGTATCAGAAGCGCGAGGAGGACGGGATCACTTTCATCAAGAAATTCAGGGCGAAATCCTTGGAGTGCAAAGATCCAATGCTCGAAAGCCGGCTCGTAGAGATATGCCTGCAGTGCATGCGAGATGAATACAAAGGTATGCTCATTAATTTGCAAACACCTACGTTTTCAAAGCTAATTGAATGCACGAAGAACATCGAGCCTATAGTCGAGAGGCAGAAAAAGAAGAACGCTCCGGAGCGACCTCCGAGCGCCACCACCTATAAGATCGGGAGGTTCAGTTACAAGAGGGGACGCGAAGCTGAGGTCAATACAGTTTCACCCCAGAAGCAAGCGAAGGTTGTGAACATCGACGTACCACCCCTACCATGCTCGGTAGAGGAGGCAAGCGACCTCTGCAGGCAGTGGCGTAAGGACGGTGTCCTACCGCCACTCGAGAAGATACCCTCCAAGGAGATGGTGAGAGACCCCAAGTGGTGCGAGTACCACGGCAAGGTCATGCACCCCACGGCTGAATGCAAGAAGCTCAGGTTCGCGTTCGACCAGAAGATGAAGAACGGCGAGCTTATCGTCAGCGATCACCGGAAGGATGTGCGCAACAACCCGCTTCCTGCTCATGCGGAGCAGGGCTCGAAAGGCAAAGAGGTCGCCATGATCTCGATCGTCGACTTGGAAGAAGTCGCAGAGGATGGTCTACCCATCGTTGCCGAGGTCCATGAAGACGAAGACTACAGCATGGACACGGAGGATGAACGTGCCGACCGGATGAAAGGGTCGCAGGACTTCAGCAGATTCTTCGACGAGATGAATTTCTCGGAGAAATTCCGGACAGATATGACGAAAGCGATCTTGAGAATAGCGGAAGACTACGAGGAGGATCTTGTAGTATCCAACGGAAAAGTCATCAGAGCGTCTCGCTGTACAGAAAAGATTATGACCTTTTCTGCCAGCGACAAGAAGACAGATGCGAGCCACCAGAGGCCTCTGTACGTGACAGCCATCGTCAACGGCGTCGAGTTCAAACGAGCATTCGTCGATGGAGGAGCAGCGGTCAACGTCGTTTCGCTACACACACTGAAGCTAGCAGGGATCCCCGAGCATAAGATCGTCAAGCGTCCATCTCTGCTGATGGGATTCGGAAGCGACTCTAGAATGACGATCGGATGGATCCGCCTGGGCGTTCAGATTGGCAAAATCAAGTGCTCAGCAAAGTTCTATGTCATAGACGCGAATACTACGTATCACATGATCGTAGGTCGAGCCTGGATTCATCGCTTTGACGCAGTTCCTTCCACGGCTCACGAGATTATGAAAGCTATTTGGAACGACAGAGTAGTCGAGATACCGGCTTCAACGAATCCATTCAACCTGGATGAAGCACATCTTAGCGAGGCGGTGTGGTTTACCGAGATGGCGGACGAACAAACACCGGGACCATTCAACCCTACTCCTTTGCCTCTCTGGGAGGACATCAAGGACCAGTCACCCGCGGGAGTAATGGTGACAAGGGAAGATGCCAAGGAAAAGTCGTCCACACGCGAAGAGGCGCCGCGTATCGCATATCATCGGAAGAATGTGTATACCCTGAAACGAATTGCAAGGCATGACCCTGAGGGCAAGGAGATAGAGAGCTTCTACGCCAATGGGAAGAAGTGCTATCGCATATGAAGGTGCGCGGGGATGTCCTCACACGGGCATGGGGATATCCCTGGGCAAATCAATCAAATCGAGCAAATTGCGCTAACAGAAGAGCCAATGCAGAGCACTCCAGATGAGAAGCTCAAAGAAGCGCCTGAATGCATGGAAGACAGGCCAAGACCACAAAAGAAAGAACTAAAGGAAGTGTTCCTCAGCCCGAACGAGGAAAAGAAAAGGCCAGTCTTTCTAAGTGCGGACCTCGCGAGCGAGGAGGAGCAAGGACTGCTACAACTCCTGACCGAATACAAGGATGTGTTCGCATGGGAGTATGATGAGATGCCAGGTTTGGATACGAGCATCACCATGCACCGTTTAGACATCATCCCAGGGTCTAAACCGGTAAAGCAGAGCACAAGGAGCTTCAGGCCGGAGCTTAACGTGAAAATCAAGCAGGAGATTGTCAAACTCCTGGATGCCAAATTCATAGAGCCGAATCACCATCCCACATGGCTGGCCAACATCGTGCCAGTAGTGAAAAAGAACGGACAGCTCCGCATCTGCGTGGACTTCCGAGATCTCAATCGCTTCTGCCCAAAGGATGATTTTCCACTGCCCAACATCGATTTGCTTATCGATTCAACAGCGCGCCACCGTATGTTCAGCTTTATGGATGGTTTCAGCGGGTACAACCAGATCAAGATGGACCCCGAAGACGCGCGGAAAACTGCATTCATCACTCCGGTGGGGGTATTCAACTACACAGTGATGCCGTTCGGTCTTAAGAACGCGGGTGCGACCTATCAGCGGGCCATGATGGCTCTATTCCACGACATGATGCACAAAGAAGTCGAATTCTATGTGGATGACCTGGTGGTTAAATCCAAGCACGAAGCAGATCACCTCGCAGATCTACGGAAGGTGTTCAACAGATGTAGACGCTTTCAACTAAAGATGAATCCCATGAAATGCACATTTGGGGTAACATCAGGGATGTTCTTGGGATGCGTAGTTCATCGCCAAGGAATCGAGCCTGACCCTGCGAAAGTATCAGCCATAACCGGCATGACGCCGCCCCATAACCAGAGTGCATTGAAGACATTTTTAGGAAAGCTATCCTATCTGCGAAGATTCATCCCAGCGATTGCCGAAATAACATGCTGTTTTAGTACTCTTCTTAAGAAGGACGCCGTGTACAAATGGGCTCCGGAGCACGAAGTTGCATTCGAAAAGCTGAAGGATTTGCTGACATCCTCGAAAATAATGATCGCACCTCAACTGGGATCACCGCTTCTGCTATATCTGACATCAACAAGGAGATCTATAGGAGCGCTCTTGGCTCAGGAGTATGAAGGCCAAGAGAGACCTATCTACTACATCTCTCGCATCGTGCAGCCTGCTGAATCAAGGTACACAGACATCGAACGTCATTGCCTTGCCTTATTCTTTGTGATAGAGAAGTTGAAACACTATTTTGCATCACACAAAGTAGTAGTGGTCACCAAGAGCGACCCCATACGATATTTGCTAACTCACACTACTCCTGGCGGGAGATTGGCGAAATGGTACATGACCATCTCTCAATATGATATCACATGCGTGCGACCGCGAGCGATCAAGTCGCAGGCGGTAGCGGATCTGTTGGCACAGTTCCCCGATAACAGCCACGAGCCCGTGATCGAGGAAGAGCTCGAAGGCCCTGAGATCTATGCAATTGACGTGCCCTATTGGACGCTCCACTTTGACGACTCGTCCACAAGGAAAGGTGGAGGCATTGGGATAGTCTTGACCAAACCAGATGGGGAGGTCATACAGATGTCCGCAAAGCTCAACTTCGCAGTCACAAATAATGAAGCAGAATATGAAGCCCTCATAGCGGGACTGCGCGCAGCAAAAGCTTTGGAAGTAAGCAATCTAACGGTCATGGGAGACTCCAAGTTGATCGTCAAGCAAGCCTCGGGCGAATACGGTTTGAAGGAGATTAATCTTCTGTCTTACCGCACCTTAGTGCAAAAGCTGGTACAGCAGTTTTGCGATGTGAGGTACGAGCACAAGCCTCGAGCAGACAACAGGCACGCAGACACTTTAGCAACCTTGGGATCTAAGGTCAGCACAGACAAATGTCCCGCAAGGATTTCCATTGAAGTGCGAACATCGTCGGCATTAACAGAAGATGCGTGCGATGACGAACACATGGATGACACAGACTGGAGAAAAGCAATCCTACAAGCTATTACGAAAGGCACAAGCAGTGAAAGCTGGGCACTCACAAAAGGGTACTGCATCCATGACAACACCCTTTACTACAAGGGACCTGGTGGAATACTCATGCGATGCGTCTCCGAGCGAGAGGGACAACTATTGTTAGAAAAGATTCACCAACACGCTTGCGGAGAAAGCGAGGTGTCAATCTATCGAAAAGCTCAGAGATATGGCATTCATTGGCCAGACTTGTCAACAGCCGCAGCCCTGATACAAGGGAAGTGCGAGAGTTGCGCGCTAATCAAAGATTCTCTCCTCATCGCCTTAACCGATGACGACACAGATTGGAGGAAGCCACTCTTCGATTTTCTCACCCAGGGCATCGTGCCTGAATCGAGAAAAGAAGCTGAGAAATTGAAAAGGAAAGCATCCCGATATGTGGTACAGGAAAACCTGCTTTGGCGAAGAGGTCACGAGGGCAACTTGCTGCGATGTCTAGACGACAGAGAAGCACAAGAGGTCATGGACCTTTCTCATCAGGTGGAACACCAAGAAGGTGCGAAATTATGCAGGCAGCTCCTCTCAATTGGATATTTCTGGCCCACGATGGAGGCCGATTGCCGCACCAAAGTACGACGCTGCCAGGAATGCCAGTTCAAAGGAAACCTGGTGCACGCTCCCGCCGTGGATCTACATGCATTAGGCACACCATGGCCATTTCACACATGGGCTTTGGACTTCATCGGTCCCATCCGACCAACGTCGCACGGGAATCATTTAATTCTCACCGCAACTGAGCTATTCACCAAGTGGGTGGAAGCAATACCACTGAAGACGGCAAATGCGCTGGCTGTGGTCAACTTCATCCAGGAAAGCATCATATGCAGGTTCGGAATCCCAAACACCATTCTTTCAGATAACGGTACTCCTTTTGTTAATCGCCAGGTAGCTGCGAAATTAGCGGAGTACAATATCAGGCAGATATGTTCTACCCCTTATTACCCAAAGGGAAATGGACAAGCCGAAGCGACCAACAAAACGCTGTTGAGAATTTTGAGCAAGATGGTCGCAGATGACCACAAGAAGTGAGCCGACTCTCTAAGCATAGCTCTGTGGGCCTACCGAACTTCTCCAAGGACGCCCACGGGGGCCTCGCCATTTCTACTATGTTATGGGGCCGAAGCTGTGGTACCTGCGGAGGTGAGAGTCAATTCGGCAAGGCTAGCCTTCCACGCACTCTACGAAAATCAACGCGATCATGACTTAGTCTTGCTAGAGGAAAAGCGAGAACAAGCCAAAAGGACCAACAAGCGATATCAAGAAAGGATTGCTCGCGCTTACAATAAGACAGTCCAGCGAAGAGATTTCGCAGTTGAGACTTGGTCCTGCGCGCATCTGACCACTGCATGCGAGAAGCGACTCACCCAAAGTTCGCAGCCAATTGGGAAGGACCCTTCGAAGTCACAGAAGTCTTCGACAGTGGCTATTGCAGCATACGAAGGCTGCACGGCACAACCTCAACCCCGAGTTCAGTCAACATGCGCTGGATTAAGAAGTACTATCTCTGACTTCTCTCATTTCATACGTTTTATTATAACGTCGCCTAATCTCTTGTATGGTTACGATTTACACAATCTCCTCTCCCATATGAGAGGATTGTAATCTCATCTCTCCCATATGAGAGCATTATAATAAGAAAATTCTCCCAAATGAGAAACTTCATATTTCTGGATGTCGATTTTACTTTATTAGTTTGCTATAACTGTTAACAATAAGTTATCGGCTACAATAGCATTATGCAAATGCGATCTTAGTTGATCATCTAAGCCTATCTGTTATGATAGCAGCCTATGCGAATGCGATCTCAATTGATCATCTAAGCCTATCTGTTATGATAGCAGCCTATGCGAATGCGATCTTAATTGATCATCTAAGCCTATCTGTCACGATAGCAGCCTATGCGAATGCGATCTTAATTGATCATCTAAGCCTATCTGTCACGATAGCAGCCTATGCGAATGCGATCTTAATTGATCATCTAAGCCTATCTGTTACGATAGCAGCCAATGCAAATGCGATCTTAATTGATCATTTAAGCCTATCTGTTACGATAGCAGCCTATGCAAATGCGGTCTTAATTGATCCTCTAAGCCTATCTGTTACGATAGCAGCCGATGCAAATGCGATCTGAATCGATCATTCAAGCCTATCTGTTACGATAGCAGCCAATGCAAATGCGATCTGAATTGATCATCCAAGCCTATCTGTTGCGATAGCAGCCTATGCAAATGCGATCTCAATTGATCTTCTAAAGCCTATCTGTTACGATAGCAACTCATGTGCAAAATGATCTTAGTTGATCTTCTAAAGCCTATCAGTTACGATAGCAACTCGTTGGAAAATGATCTTGGTTGATCTTCTAAAGCCTATCTGTTGCGATAGCAACTCATGCGAAAAATGATCTCAATTGATCTTCTAGTAAAGCCTATCTGCCACGATAGCAACTCGCACCACTTAACGATCTTAATTGATCTACTAAAGACTATCTGCTACGATAGCAATATTGTGAAAATGATCTTAAGTGATCCACAAAGGCCAATCACAAGCCCATCTGCCAGGATGGCACAACTGCGAAAATATGATCTCGAACGATCTAGTGAAACATCCGCGAATTCATATAGCAGATCGCAAATGCGAAACCATTACATAGCATTATGCAAGGCGAAATATGCCGAAACGCATGCGAAGTTGTATTTTGTTGTAAAGAGACAGCAGATAATACAAAAGCTATTTATCATTATGAGTCGGAAAGACTCACAATTTATCTGTCTACATAGCAGCTTACAAACGTGAAAGCTCAAATCTAACTACGCAGCTAACATGGCTTACAATACATTCGAAAAGTAACTCACAAGCATGAAGTTACACATCGCGGGAATCCCGACTGAAAAAGGATGAACCTAACGGTCCTAACACCGTCTATGCAATACACAGATCTACGGCCAAAGATCTATAGCAAAAGGGATGCTGCTGCGAAGAGATCAGCTTGTCATTCGCCATGTCCCTAGCAGCAAGATCTGCGAGACGGTACGTCCAAGACCCCAAGGGCTGACAAAGGCCTCTGTCTGATCAAGATAAGCACCGGAGGAACCTCCTGTTCCGACATATGCTGTCCTGCAAAACAGGCGAAGCAGTCATTCCTCTGGTGATGGACCCCTTGTCATGATAGACAAGGGCATTGGCAAGCCCCCTGAGTTCAAGAACGAAGAGGCAAGAAATCCTCCTCCAGGGATGCTGGAGTAGAATTCCGCCGTTCATTACGAGACGGTAGCACGGTCACTTCGGCGCTGCACCTCACCGGGAGGCGGCCGGAAACATGACCTGCACACATAATACACGAAGAAATTTCTTCGAACACACAAGAGATATCATCTCCATCTTCTTTATGATGGTTATAAACAGCAATAAGCCTCATAAAGTGGATCTTGGAAACTATTTCTACAGCACAAAGCGCAAACTCAGGATTCACAACTTGAAGTTGCCATGAATCAACGAAAAACAAGCGTTGAAGCCAGCAGTCGTAAGGACTCATGGCAAAGCACATTTTTGGGATGAAAAACCCAAATGGCAAACACAGGGTTTATATAGACCTCGTGGAGACTCTTCAATTGCCAAAGATGAGTCAGCAGAATTTGAAAAGAGGGTAAGGCCAATCACTTACGCCTTGAAAAGCGGTATCCATCAATTACCCTACTAAAGGCTACGACGATTCAGTTGCGTATCCTAATAAATGACAGATAGTCATGATTCGGATGGACTTCCCAACGAAAGCGTGCTTATCTTCCGAGAAATTAGCGCGAAAATCAAGCAGAGTATCAATTGCTGATGTCATAATTGGATATGCACAGAGATATCCTATCAAATCCCGGAAAGGGCAAAACGGGCAAGTAAATTCTTGTTGTTAAAAAAAGGGGGGAGAAACCCTAGCAACATTACATTAATGTTTCAAACATTACATTAATGTTTCAGCCATTTCCTTGCTATTTTCAAAATTCAAAAAGTCAAAAGCAAATTCTTGATCAAGGAGTCATGGGGTGCGAACTGATGGCTCAGCTTCTCTACCTGCTCCACTTCTTGCTTCAATTGCTCGCACTTGGCATTCATCTCATGATAGAGCTTCATAGCTTCTTCAGCCTTGCGCTTCTGCTGCTCCACCTTCTGCTTTTCAGCTGCGAGGTTCTGGTGGCCGAGCTGCAAGGTTACGGCTGCGCGAATCAGAGTGACTCTTTTCATAAGAAATCTGAAACCCAGTCTGCCCTGAACTTTGGTAAGAAGATTTTCGCACATGCCATGAAGCAATTCGGCGCTCTGGACAGAAATGGTCTCGGGCGTGGCCGCAGACAGGTGCTCCAAAAGCCAAATGGCTTCAGTAAGAAACAGCCTCCTATCAAAGGGCCCTATCTCCAGAGATCTTACAAACAATCGAGGGTAGGAGAGGCGCATCCGAACTAGCCAGTTCACGTCAGTTTGCTTCAAACCTGAAGCAATGTTAAAAGTAAGTTATGCTATCAAACTCGCAAATGCATCATGCGAGATGCGAACAGTGGATCATTACTTACCAGTTCCTTCGAGAATCTCACGAAGAGAAGGAATGCGCATTACTGGGGTCGTTAAAGACTGCCCTTGCTCCATGGCTCTCCTGTCAGCCGCGAGCTCTAACTCCTCATAGTTAGAAGGAAGGGTGTAGGCCGCACCAGCTGCGACTGCATTACCGACCTGCGAGCCCCAAAAGCCCCACGCAGGAATAGGTGCCGCCGACTCAGTCATCGCTGGAGGCGGAGTGACAGCCGAGGTTGCTTGGCGAGGAACATTCTCAGATGCGGAAACATCGGCAGTACTTGTCCTTACTTCCTCAGCGCCAGCATGGGCATCTTCATCCATTAGCACAGCACCGGCTTCAGCATCATCGGAAAGTTCGATGATGTCCTCGAAAGGCTCACCTGCATGATCAGTAGCTGCGATGGGCTTCTCAGTATGGGGGCTCGGAATCGGAACATAGGACGCAGAGGACTGACTTCTTTGCTCTGGCGCGTGTTCCTCTACGTTGCCTGCGATACAAAATGCGATGGTATGAGGTAACTCGCATTGAATAATATTTTGCTATCTTCACTTAAGTTAAGAGCAAGCACCTCCACGCGAAGGTGGGATTGAAGCCTCTTCGTCATACACCAAAGACGAGGAACCATGTCCTATTAGTGTGTCCTCACTAAGCAAGTCTTTAAGAGGAGCGTGACCAGGGATGCGAATCACTCGAATGATTACCTGAAGGTTCTCCGCACTTGTTTACTAGCCAACGGCGAATGTCAGCCTTTGACACACCATGCTTTAACGCACCCACAATAACATCTCTATAAGTTACTGCGAGATTGAAGATCTCACCTTTATCGCCGCCTGCGATTTCTTCAAAGTCCGCTTGGACTTGCTCCAGGGCTGTTGCATCCTCTTCTGGAACCGCATCCTCCTCCTCCGCCTGGGGAGCCTCTTCTTCGGGAAGCTCATCTTCCTCGTCAACTGGACGCACTAGGTCGTCAACATGCTGCTCTTCGAGGCTTCGCTGTCTCACACGCTCGAGCTCCTCCTCTTCTCGCTGCCTTCTTCTTTCAGCAGCCTCCGCGGCTGTCTTCCTGGACTCAGCAAGAATGTCCTCGCTTATGGGATCGTCTGGAATGCCAGAATGGGTATCTCTCTTTTGTCTCTTAGCCAAAAGGCCACCAATGGTCTCATCATCATCATCATCTGCGAAGATATGATTGGTTTAAGAAAAGAAGTGCAAAGAAGTTACGATAATGGGAAAGGAAATGCGACGGGGGTACCTCCTGATTCTTCCTCATGTATCACAACTGTTCTTTCTTCTTCTTCTTCATCACTTTCTCTGGGCTCCTGCTTCTCTCCTTCTGCCCCTTGGTTGAATGGAAAGAAGGTCTCAACCGCGAGCTCCTTCCGCACTTTGCTGGGCATGCGACTCTTGCCTTTATCCTTGACAGAAAGGGGCCTCGCCGGAGGAGAAGTTGGAGCACTTCTAGGGGAAGAAATTGTAATTCCCTGCTGCCTAGGCCTCTTCGCTCTCGGCACCGCACTCGCTGGAGGGGACGGACCACCTCCGGGAGGTGACGGGGCCGGAGCATTGTCTATCAGCGAGTCAGCAAAAGCATTCATGACTGCGCGGATCTTGGTTTCGACCTCAGGGTCCATCCTCCATGCTAGCCGAAACGACTGCTTTTGTCTTCTGGTGGCAACAATGGCGTAAACCAATGACTTGGAGCGATCACCAGTTGCGAATCGCCGCACATGACACTACAGCAGACAGTACAAAATAAAGGTGTCAGCATAAGGAAATCAAGGAGCTTAACGCACGCGAAGAAATTGTTTACCTCAGCAAATGCCTTGCTGTATCTGACGACATGCGTGTCGCCCTTCTTAACTGCTGCGACCTTCTCCTTCAGAATGATGTCAGGACACAAATGGTTCTCGCGATCCAACAGTGAGTAACAACCATACTCAGAGTCGCTCAGACTGCAATTGGGGCGAAACGGGAAAGAATTTCTCTTGATCAAGGGGGCTCTACTTGGCTGCGCGGCCGACTGCGTCTCAATCCTCGTTTGCTGGGCGATCCAGTATGCGAGCCAGTTCTGAGAACAACCACCCTCGCGGGTCCCTGCAGGCTGCTCAAAGGGAAGATTGTTCATGAAGACTGTCTTGCACTCCTTTGTTAGCAAGCGCTTATAGCAACCTCTGATAATGGACTGGGGCCAGATCGATGGTGCCACCGCGTCAAAACCAAACTGGGGCGAAACTCGAGTGGGGTCAACGTCCACGGTAATCCTTTCGTACCTTGGTGCGAGCTCACGAATATGCTCTGCGAGGGCAGGAAGAGAACCTCGTAGACACCAGCAAAAGAACTCGCGATAGCGCTCATGGAAATGCGATCCCTCTTCGAAGAGCAACTCTTCTGAGAAGACAACACCCTTAGAAGGGTACAGCTTTGGAAACCATCGCACGTTCTCAACACGTGTAGCATAGGGCCTGGCAGTAAACTCTTTCCGTTTGTCGCATGTCAAGCTCCAAACGCACTTGGTATTGTTCGCCCCGAACCACCTCGCAGCTCTACCGCTGTTGCGTTCCTCCGTCTCGCCTGGGGGACACCACTTGTCGGGTTTGAGAGCAGTTGGGGCATAGGATGGCCACCGCTCGAAGACCCACATTGTCAAAAAGGAAATATTGACAAAAGTCAGTACATCGAGGCGGCCACGCGACTCTTTCATGGCCAGAACTAGCTGATCAAGCCTATAGTACAGCGTACCCAAAACCAAGGGTCCGAGCGCGACTCTCTGGCCAAGGGCGAGCCTCACAGCAAGTGGCAAAACATGGTAAAAGACCCCATCATGGGGGTGACCGTCGATCAAGTACCTCGACAACCAAGCACAGAGGAAAGCACAGAGGGTCAAGTGATAGCCTTTACCCTCCACATAATTCTCGGCGTCTTGGTTCTCACTCAGAAGCTTCTTTGTGATGCTGCTGTTCGCATAGTCTCGAAAGAAGTACTGCAACCATTTGTTCCAAGTGTTCTTCGCAGACGTATCAACCAATTGCCAGTTTGGAAGGGCTTTCGTAGTAGTCCACCGAGTGGAGATTTTCTTTACCTCTGCCAGGCATTCCTCCATCTGCGTGTACAAGGCAATCTCCGCAGCCGTCCTCAAAGGACTCAAAGGGTCCACTTCACCCATAAGGGAAAGATCGTACAGCATCTGCACGTCCTCGAGTGTAGGAGCTGCCTCGAACTCAGCAAAGTGGAATGTGAGAGTCGCAGGCGAATAGCGGGACAGAAGGTCTAGAAGCATGGACTGGTCCAGCTTCACGGCAGCACCCTTCATAGCACGGATAGCAAAGTATACGCCGGCTTCATCGAGAGTCGCGGCATGATTGTCCAACACGTGGTCAATCCACTCATCCATATAGTCCAATTTCTGGACGAAAGCCTGGGTAGAAATTGCAGTATAGGGGAAGTACCCGTTTTCGACCCCCAATCGAACCACATCCTCGGAACCAATCAACTCGAGCAAGGCTGAGTTAACTGGGCGAGTCAGTGTCAGCAATCTCTCAACCGGGACAGGATCAGGCATCCTCTTCGCTTTAACTCTCGCATGATAGAAATCTTGGCCACCTAGATAGGGGGCTTTTCGCCACAAGGCCTGCGGAAGATCGGGTATCTCTTCATCTTCCTTGACGGGTTTGGTTCCTTTTGTCTTGGCCATTCTTGCGGAAGAGCAAGAAAAAAAGGGGGAGAAAGGTGCTACACTTCAGTTTGAAATTCGAAATCCAAGATCTATTATGAAAAGAAAGATGAACAGTTTCTGGTATCAATTTCAGAAATTGAGGGTTGCATTATCAGTGATTTCAAGATCTCACATCCGAAGCCCTTATTATTGAAGGATTAAAGCAAAAGTGGGTTCAAAGATCAAAGCTTCTTCGCAAGTTTCAACGGATTATATGTTCTGGGCTTACGGATTCAACGCAGTTCAAGGAAAACATTGGTATCTTAAATCAAAATTGAACAAGGCCAACCTTGTTTTCTTGAAGCCTGCTTGGATATGCACAACTGAAGAACACGATTTGCAGTTCTGAACTGGTGATTGATTATCTGAATCTGCTCTCGAAGATCTCCGGGTACCATTCACTTTAAGAGAAAGAAGTGATGCTTTGCAACAATGAAGGATACAAAGTATTTATCCAAAAACAATGAAGGGTTGCGTCCTTTCAGTAGTCGAATCGCAACCGTCACCGTCGAATCGCGCAATCACATGACAAGCTGACGTCACGCCTAAAACCATAGAAGCCAGACGACACGACACGAAAAAACATACCAAGAGATTATATTTGACAAAGAACAACGAAATATGCATAGAAACGCCCGGACTAACAATAAATCGTATATGAAGCAACAAGTGATAAAACGACTCGTATTCTCTAACATTAGGCTCAAATAACTCGTGATAATGTGGTAAAATGGAGGTAATAGATAGCTCCTAAAAGGCTCTATCAAATTCCCCCACACTACCTTCTTGCTCGTCCCGAGCAACACTTGCTTCCAAGATTCACATATATCTTTACTTTGCCTCAGACACAACGACTCAAACACCAGACCATGCATTCTACATGAATTTGAACAATGCAACTCGATTATAAAAAATTAAATAAATTAAAGAACATATATATATTTTTTTCTTTTTTTTGGAGATTGGACAATCTCGAAGAACAAACCGCATGTCATAAGGCTCTCACATCCCCTAGAAGATTATATAACTTTGGTGATTGGTAGAACTTGCGGCCAGTTTGTCAGACAGAACGGGCACGAACACTCAATAAGTTGCTTCCGCACACTCATCAAACGTATCCCTAGAACCTACCATCCGAGCTATTTATCCACGGGTTTCAATTGTTGACGGCTTAGGACGGGTAGGATAGGATATTTTGAAGCGCAGTCCTAGACGTCATGATACAACTCACAAAACCCAATTCTCACACTCCCTCACAAAAATACAAGGAACCCCACCGAATCTACTTCTCCGGACATCATTCCCTCAATCTGGGTGCAACGCCGTTCTCGCGGCCACAAATGTGAAGAAGTGACTAAAAATCAAAGCTAATCTCCCTTGTCTTCATGAAGTTCAATATATGGCTTCCCTATTCCATTTCACTTTCATTTTTTTTCCTTCAATCTCATTCTCATACCAATAAGTACATGGAGCTACCCATATAATAGTAATATCCAAGGAGATCAAATATCAAGATAGATATTGTGGGGGTGGAATGTGTCAAATCAATGTAATCAAATATAAATGTCGACACCCCCACACTCAATGTAAAGCATATCTCGAACCCGGTAGTAAATGTAACACGTGCTAATTCCAACCAATCCTCCTCATCACCTAAGATATAGAGAATATAAATGAAGAACAAGCACATCCTCCTATAAGATAAATCAACACCCACCCCATGACGTGCTGAAAAAGTATCACGCACTACGACACTCCACCTGTGGTCGTGGTGTAATGACACGACTCACCGCCACACCGAAGTGTGCTGCCGTCTCTAACTCACCCTCACATCCCCTCAAAAGATGACATTTAAGAAGATCCACTCAAGATTTATAATATCAGCTCACCCTTAACGAACCTACCTAACTCACTCCCTCTATCATGACGCATAGGAAGGGACCATTGTAACTAGTGATGAAAGTCTCAAGGAACGGCTTCCTAGGCTAGAGGTTGTGAATAAAAGGGTAAATGGATCAAATTGGGGTAACTAGTGGACCTAGGTGATGGAGACGGGACGTGAGGTCCCCATAAACATCACTCGCACAGCTGTTCCGTTGCCACTACGAGGAGGGTTGACGAATACCTAAGTGACGGCGGTGTAGCGCTAGTAGGATAACTAGTCTGAGAGACAGCTACTCACAATTCTCGAGTGCATTGGCCCTATAGCCTTCCTACTCCAGATTCTCGCGTGTCTACCTCACCTCAGATTTTCATACTACCTACGGAATACTATCATTAAGCGCTCTCCACGCTCACTCTCTTCAATTGCCCTTTCTAAAAAAAAATCATTTTTTTATTTTTTTTTTTAGGATTTTTGCATTTTTATTCATTTTTTTCTAACTCAATATGCTTGGGCCAACTCGATTAACTAACAACGTTGGGTAGGTGGACTCAATAATTAAAAAAAGTGCATTAATTATATACAATGCAAATATTAAAACGTGCACATGCAATCCTAACTCCGACACCTACGTGCAAACTGACTCATTATTCTATATGTAACGAGGCAATGCAAGTCAAGGCAAGGAAAGATATTTGTAAACCCCCCACACTTGAGATATTCATTGTCCTCAATGAATTTAGAGAGTAACCCAAAAGACATGATCTCAACATGTAAGGATTCAAAAAGACAAGTGTTGCATGGCACTACGCACGAATTGAATCTTATTGTCTATAGCGATATTTAAAGAGAGAGAGAATATGGTACCTATGATGCCGGAGTACCGTTCTTACGGGATTGGTTTGGCAAAAATCGGTCAAGAAGGACCGAATCAATCGACCAAATTTTCCGAAAACTCGAGCAAGTTGAAGCAAGACTACCTTGCTGTGCTCCTCGGTGTTCCCGTCTTAAGTTCATTTTTGAGCTTTGGCCGAACCCCCCTCCAAAGTGATGAATCGGAAGATTAAAGTTCTTGTAGATCTTACTCTTTGAATTCCCCCACACTCAATCCGCTCACTATCTCAAAATCTCAAGAGTTAATCCGCTCACTATCTCAAAAACTTCGCGATTTGGATGCGTTTTGGGCTTGGGGTGTGTTGGTGTTCTTGAGGGTTTGGAGAGGAAGAAGATGAAGTTGGGAGATGTTTGATCCAAATTGGGGTGTTAGGGGACTTGTTCGTTGGTTCTTGGCTTTAAAAATCCTCCAAAATGTCAAAATAACCCCCAAAAAGTATCAAAAATACCCACAAAAAGTGAGCTGTCCGGCTGATTTTGGCCCCCATGTAGGCCCGAAATGGAGCCCAAAATCAATGGATTTCGGCCCCCATTTTGGCCCGAAATGGGGCCCGGAAATCACTGGGCGAAAACCAAGCAGAATGGCCATTTCTATTTGGGCCGAAATGGCTTGATTTCGGCCCCCATTTCGGCCCGAAATGGGTGCCGAAATCACTGAGTATGGCCATTTTGTTTTTGCACGATTCTTGAACCGTTGGACTTCACACTTGACAAGGAATCCATTTTTGACTAGAAAATTCCCAAATCCAAGAAAGTTTTCATTTCTCCTCAAATTATCTCTCTTGTGCAAAGAATCTCACCTCCAAAGCTCTTGTACTTTATCTCCACTACGGATTCCGATGCGTGCAACCCCGATACTCCAACTTTTTTACCATGTTCCTCATGAATAATTAGCTACTCCTCGACCTAGAGTAGCTCCTTTACCAAGCATAGTTCTCCCGGTTAGCTTGCTGTTCCTCGTTTTTCATGCAAACTTGTGTACATGCATCAAGGGAATCCGGAGGGTCTTCGGTACCTGCACACTCATAGAAAACATTAAACCAACCTCTCTCTCATGTCTCACTATCAAATATGGAGAAATCGAAAACAAAACAAAACAAAATAACAAATATCCTACTCTACATTGGGTTTCCTCCCAAGAAGCGCTTGTAATTTAAGGTCAACGGCCCTGGTTACCTCAACCGTAAAGGATAGTGGATGTTGATTTAACCCTCCACTTATTCTTATTCCACCATCTCTTTTCAATGAATTTTTTCCCATGAAGTGCACCCATGTGCAAAGAAGATGGTGAACATTTGTAGAAGCCGAATCTTTTCATCTTGCAATTAATTCTCTTGATCAACTTCCACAGAGTGCTATTGGGCTTAAATGAGTCTCTGGCCATGAAATCATCCCAGTAGTACTCCTTCGGTGCTAAATTATCTTCAAATTACCCATGCAATTCATCCACACCCCCACACTTGCTGATTTCAAATTCCTTGACGATGGCATGTGGATCATCATCAATAGAATAGCCAATAGAACAAGAAATTGAAAGTTTCTGATGATTCTCTTCCCCATAAGAATCTCCGTACACAAGTCTTTCCAACTCATCACAGGCTTGATTAATATGAGATACGGAAAATTCTTCAAAAATCTGAGTCGGGGATTTTACCTCTATAGCACTGGACTCAAGTGTTTCATCAGCTTCATCATCAGCACCCGACAAGCTTGCAATGTTGGTGTCATCCCAATCATGCCAAGGCTTTGAGATAATTGGAGGTTGCCTTGCGGAGAGCATCGCCTCCTCCATTGTTGGACACACACTCCACCCCAGTCTGAATCACAGTCTGAGTCTTCATAAGTGGCAAAGTCCACAAATGGTTCATGGACACTGCATTCTTCGCTCGGTCATGTGCCTCTTCTTCCAAAACTGCAGCTTGCGATTCGGATTCTCGTTCTTTCTCCATCCTAGCCATCAGTGTCTTTTGCATCTCTAGGACAGCTGGTAGCCAATGAGGTTCATCCAAACCATCTTGTGATGGTGACCATAGAGGCTCGATTAAGGGCTCGATGGCATGTGGCACACGCTCCTCTTGTGGCTCATCTGTAACAAGGGACATCCTTGTGAGGCGCGCTTGGATCTCCCCCATAATATTGTGCAAGTCTGCCATGCTCGCTGATGAGTCCTCTTGGTGGTGCTGAAGTTGTGGTGGATCGAATATGCATGCGTCTTCATACTTGTGATCCTTCTTTCATTTGTAGCACCAAATCATTGAGCAGTCATCTGTGTGCCAAACTCTGCATCTAGCACAATAGTATGGGTAATCAGAGATCCCCTCATAATCATCCTCGCTCGACATGCTCATTATGTCTCCTACTTCTTGCGTTCCTGCAAATACAAACTCACAAGAAACCCGTGAAGCACAGAGATAAAAAAAAATAAAACAAACTAAAAGAAAAGTACTCTAAACTAACTCCTAACTAAATAATCTACCGATGTCCCCGGCAACGACGCCAAAAACTTGACACGCTTTCTTACGTGTTACCGCAAGTGCACGGTTCAAGTAATATAGGGTAGTATTTCAACCCCGACTTATCGATCCCACGAGGACAAGCTTGAGATTATTAAATTAGTTATTAGTCGATAACACAGTACAAGGAGGAAAGAATGATGATTAAGATGTTGCCACCCTCAAACAAGTTACTAAAATGAATTAACAACTAATCTAATATTTTTGTATTTTTTCTGATAATGTGGAGAACAACTAGGCGATCTATGGATCCCCTAGGGTTTTAGACAGTTCCGGATAATGTACTGAAACACGCTATCATCTTATTAATTGTGCCCGGTAATAACACTGACAATCTCCTTTCGGCCTCACGTCATTCTATCTATCAATCAATTACGGGTCCTGTCGGTCCACCGATGTCTACCGATATGGTTCTAACCGCCTAACATTAAGCCGATCACTGGGTCCTGTCGGTAATGCCTAACGCTACACAACTGAATCTACCCTCACACGACTAGTCCTATCATCTCACCTCTCAGTCTCAATGATTCGGGCTAATTTCAAGTTCTCGTTCGTACCTAGGTAAAGTCTCTCTCAAGAACACACCTAGAACGCTAGTCTAACCGGTTCGCGACTCCTTTTAGACTAAGTATTAAGTTCAGAACAATCAATCCAACTACCAAGATTATAATCTTTAAGCTACAATTCAACTAACCTATTGATCATCTTCCCAAAGTTGTTCTTGTTACCCTAGACGTGTCAATAGTCCTAAGTAATCAAGATATACGATAGACAAAGAAGAACAGTATGATTAAAAGAAACGAAACATGAATCAATCTCACAATCCGGAAACAAATCTAGTTCATAAACCCTAGGTTCATCTCCATAGAAACTAGAAAAAGTATTTAGCTACTAATAAAGTAGGAAAATAACAAGAGTTTCTCCATACACATGATGAAAATAGAAGAGAAAGGAATCAAACAGTGAAATCGCCAAGCTTTGACGAATCCGGGCAATGCCAAAACTCCAAGCTTCTCTCCAATGGCTCCTGTCCGTCTCTCTCTTACTCCGTGCGTGTATGATATGCCCCTTAGGTCTTCTCTCCACGTTTTTTAACCAGCTGGGCGGAATTTTAATGTACTTTTGCTGAAATTGCATTTCAGCCCCTCTAGTTTGTAATTCCCGTCCAGAATTGTAAGCTGATCTTGCGCGAGCCATATCTCTCTCATCCGGAATCCGTTTAAGCTCCCTGACCTATCTTTGGAAAGATATTTGAGTCTACTTTCATATGGAACTTGTCTTACTACAAAATTAATTTTAGAACTTAAGATATTATCAGATTAGTGCAGACTGGTCATCCTGGCTCCTCCAGCTTTGCTTTTCTTCAATCCACTTGAACTCCCGTTTTTACCGAAGTTCGTTCCATGCCTCTTAAAAATAGATTAGCATCCGTTCCTTCCAAGACAACATGAAAAAACCTACCAAGTGATTATATTTGACAAATAACAACGAAATTTGCATAGAAACGCCCGGACTAACAATAAGTCGTATATGAAGCCACAAGTGGTAAAACGACTTGTATTCTCTAACATGAGGATCAAATTACTCGTGATAATGTGGTAAAATGAAGGTAAAAGGTAGCTCCTAAAGGAGCTATCATGAACCTCTTGGACATATCCTTGATTGACTCATCAACTTTCATCTTGAATAGCTCATATTGCCTCGGGAAAAATTTTATCTTTCTCTGCTTGACTTGGTTGGTTCCTTAAAATGTCACCACCAATTTTTCCCATATTTCCTTTTGCACTCTTGCAAGTAGAGATCCTGTTAAACTCATCTGCATTCAAAGCACAATATAGTAGATTTATTGCTCTATAATTCTTATAAACTTTTTCTGATTTAATATGAGAAAGAGAATCTTCGGTTTTAGAAATTTTTATCCCCTCTCATTCTGTATAGAAAGTATTAAGTCCATTCAGAATGATATACCACAGCTCAATGTCTCCATCTACAATGAACCTATTCATCAGAGATCCCCAGTGCAAAAAGTTATTCCCACAAAATAGAGGCGGTCTGTTTGCTACTCTTCCCTTTGAGAAACCACCTTCACCTACATTACTCATGATCATAAGATTGTTAGATCTCTATAGTGATACAAGCTCTGATACCAATTGAAGTGTGTAAGTACGTAGTAAAATTGGACCAAATACACTTTAGAAGGGGGTGGGGGTTGAATAAATGGTGAAAGTTTTTGCTAAAATAGTGGTTTTAAAAATAAACATGAAGATTTTTAAAGCTTTGAAACTGAAACAAATAGTTTTATAAGCCTCTGAAAGTTATCAAAGCTTTGAAAAGGCTTTTCAAAGCCTTGGACTCATCATGTTTTCAAACAGCTTTGTAAGCAAGTAAAGTACTAAAGTTAAATGTACTGAACACAAGTATTTGTTTCGAATTTCTGCCTCCAAAGGCATACTCTCCTCCTTCTACGATTTCAATAACTTCTTATACCAGCCCGTGGTTCTTTGCTAACCTATCTAATACATCTTCAACTATTCGATACGATAAGAACCTCAGTTGTTACACTTGAAAAACTCAACTAAAACAAATATTGAAGATTTAGAATGATTTGTAACGAAAAAAAAGTTTAAGCACAAGAAGAAAAATACTGAGATGAAGTGAAGCAATGAAAGCTTATAAGTGTTCTTCTGCATTTGGAGTGGATTGAGTAATATGAATTGATCTCCTTCCTTGATTTTCTCTCAATCCGGATGTATTTCTCAGAGTGAATATCTCTGTCAGTCCCTTTGTGTATGTCAGTCAGCCCCTTTATAGACTTGCTGCAACAATCAGTAAAGTTGTTTGCAACAAGAATCCCTATAAATCCTCAACTGAGCTTAGCCTCTCAAAAAATCTATGCCAACGGATAGTAGCTTTATTTAATCAATTGAATTTGATCATAATCTTCAACTTGAAGCTTGAGACAAGTCCTGATCAAATCCCATATATATAGCTTGACTTAAGTGACCTGTTTGGCGTTCTTGCATTCAGGAACTTAGGTTATCCAGTAAAACAAACTTATGCAAAAATATAACTAAGAGATAAGAATATTCAGAACATAAGCATAAATTAGATAATAATATTTGTTAAGTCAAACTTAGGATCTGTTTGGTAATCCTGCATTTAGACAGTTAAGCAATTTTCTTCAATAAAAGCTTAAGCAAGTATAATACAAAAATAGAGATTAAAACATAATATTTGACAAGATGAATTTCTCTTTCATCACACAATAAGGCATAATATATATCCAGGAGATATAGTGTATGATTAGAAATTATCAAACTCCCCCTTGGTTCATACTAGTCGTTAATTCAAAGGGATTGAATAAAAAATAAGATTTTGAAGATTTTCAAAGCTTTGAAACCAGTTTCATACTTGTCCTTAATTGAAAGGGATTGAATTAACAATATGTATCAGATACTACGGCTAGCGTGTCCACGTACTTTAGAAAATTTTATTAGAATGAAACTTGGAGGACACTTGTGGGACACTTAATGAGAGACCAAAATTGCCCCTCAGTGTTATTAGACTTTCATACGGGTTGTTTTATGAGATATTTGAACTTTAAATGGGCTAAAATATAACTACGATAATGTAGATACGATATATTTAATTAATTGATGGCTTGATATATGAAAAACGACCATTTGGAACGAAGAATTCAAGTGAGGATTTAAGTTCTCACATGCGATAGCTTCAAGAGTATTCCCTGACACAACTCGTCAAACTCGAACCCGCCTAAGCTACTCCGCTTTCTTTTCACATCCTTATAATTAATATATTCTTTTCGTGATATTCAAGCTATATATATAAAGAAGTTGTAACCAATTTTAACATAACTTGTAGTATATATATATATATATATATATATATATATATATATATATATATATATATATATATATATATATAAAGAGATTACACTAATGTAGACATATATGTGCTGTAAAGTATCTGCATTTTCAGAAAATGACGTATCCCATTTCCGTATCGTAGCCAATACCCTTATTCGTGAAAAATCCTTCATAAGAGTAATCTTACGTACAATATATATTGTCGTATGTGTGCGTTTCGGTGCAAAGTGACGAGATTTGGGCCAAAATATGAAGAAAATGCACTTTTGAATGTTTTTGAGCTTTAAAGTACAATCCACGGGTTTCTTATTAGTTTTGAGTATGAATTTGATAATTTATCACATTTGATCTTCGCGATAGTGTTCGTGTTGTTGTTTGACAGGAATACGTATGCGGAAATCAAGTGGAGAGACAAACGTGATTCGGATAAGAAGAAAAATGCGAATTTTGCGCGTTTTTGATGTTTTTGCTCGAAATTGGCAATAATTGAGAAAAACAAAAAAATGATCCGGAAACGGGAATTTCTCTACATGGATGAATTCCACGTCGCAAAAGGAATCCAAAGGTGCAAAAATCACATTTATTGGAGTACGGACGAAAAAGTTGTGTTAAAAATGATGCTCAAAGAGATAAAACGCTACCAAAAGCTTCCGGAAATGCCAAAAAGGCCTTCCGAGGAGCTGAATTGATGAATAAAGGGTTACCCGGAATTCGGGAATCTTTTATAGCATAAAAGGATTCTCGAGGTCGAGGAGATCCTTAAGGAAGGAAAGGCGCGGGCAAGGAATATTAAAGAGTCGAAAAAGATGTTTTGGGTCTGTGCAGAAGTCTCTTAGTACGACGAGAAATGTCTTAGTAAGAAGAGAAAACACTTAGAAAATTATTTGGGTTGAAAATTCTCTTCTTTAAACAAGCCTCTGTCCCTAACTGGGAAGGCCTTTGAACGTAGAGAAGAAGTCTTCGTACGAATATTCTTCGTGCGAAGGGAAAAGCTTCGTACGAAGACATCGCTGGGTTTGACAGATTTGATGCGGGGCTGTTATGAAATTTATAAAAACTTTGTCCTCCTGTTTTGAAACGTATTTAAGCAACTCAGGTCGTCTTTTCCGGAGGTAGGCAAGGTCTTGCACACGTTGGGGAAGGACAGAACATCAACTTGGAGCTTGGAGCACATCGTGGAGCTTGGGAAACATATTTTGATATCTTTTCTCCTTTGTTTCTTTGTTTTCGCTCATGATTACACAAACTCTTGTCGTTGTGATCACGAGTATGTGTAACTAAACCTATTAGATCAGGACTCGATTTCGGGGTTAGGGTTTTCACATTGGTTACACGTGTTATGAAATGAGATCCACGTTTTGATAAACATAATTGATGAATTTATGTTTTCTATGATTGCCTTGTGATCTTCATATTATATAGTTAATTGAAGAAGTCTTATTAGCTAGAACTTAGTATGCAATTATTTGTAACTCGGTAATTGGAGGAGCAGTTTGAATTGCAGATCTTCAAGATCTCTTCATAACAAACTTACCTATTTTGTAGCTTCAGCTGTTGACTTTTTTAACAACTTCTCCCAACGGATTGTTTCTCAGTATCTTCAAAGATACTGTCTTTATCTTGTTTGTGAATATGTTGGGAAGCTTTCAATCAATATAAGTCAAGCACAGAATCATATCATCAAGCAGTACCCTTTCTGCAAAATACTATTTAGAAAATATATCTTGTAAAATTGGAAACATAATTTCCCTGCAAAAGCTTATTAGTCACGTATGAGAGTGTTAAAATAATTTGTCTTTCATCATCAGACAACATAAATCAATAATAGGAGAATAGGAGTTGGAATGGAATTAGAAAGCTCCTCCTAAGTCCATGCTTAAACTGTGTTGTCAGTTTCAAAGCTTTGAAAGCTATTTCAAGTCCTTGAAATATACTGGCTATTTCAAGATTTTGAAACCATGTTGAACTTACATTATCCCCCTTGATGAAAGACAAAACCAATATCTGTTACAGACGAGGTTTCTGCAAAAAATACTTGTCAGATAGATCAGAAAATTATAACAACAAGCTGTAACACAAGATTTCCAAATAATCCAACTTATTAAGCAGCTAAGTAAAATCAAAGTTTTAAGATAATCCTATTGACCAAAACCAGGTCTCTAAACCATAAAATAAACATAAAAAACACCTAAAATTTTCCCCCTTTTTGACTTTCATAAAAAAAGACAGAGAATACGTTGGATCACAGTTTTGGAAAGAAATAAAGAAAAATGTTAGAAAAGATTTCAAGGCTTTGAAAAGGATTTCAAGGCCTTGGAAAAGATAGAAAAAATATACAAGAGTTAGGGGGTTAGGTCTCCATCTCCATGCTGCATCTTCTTCCTCACTCTGTTTTCACCATTCTCATCATTCTGTTCTTCCTCTTGAGCCACTTTATCACCAGCTTCACCTTCTCTCTCAAACAAATTAGCTTCAATCACTATTTCTGGAATGGTTGTTTTCTTTGACTTCTTCTTGAGATATTTTAGCAGTATTCCTGAATCTGGACTGTCAGCTTCATCTTGTTCTTGATCTTCATCACTTTTTTCCTCATCCACTTGCTTACCCTTATCCTTCACTCCAGCAGTCTCATCCGGAGTTTTATGGTCACTTAAAAGTTCTTTGGTTGATCCAGCCTTTTTTGTTCCTTCTACAGCTTGAGAAACTTATTCAGGCACATAAAAATAGTCATGATCTTGAAGATGTTTTCAACCATTTACTTCATTTCTTTAATTTCAGTTCCAAACTCATGTTGATTCTCCTTCAGTTCATACATGTCCTTCTCAATTCCATCAAGTTTCCGAAGAACCAAGTAGAGATCTTGAGGCTGAGGGGTTTGGCTTGAGGTAGGGGTCAAGGCCTTGGGTTTAAGAAGCTTCTTGGAGCTTAGTTCTTCTTCAGTAAATTCTGAGTAAAACTTCCAAGTCTTAGCACTGGTTTTAACTACACAAATTTTCTCAAATCCTTTCTCATTGAGAATTCCAAAACCAGTAGTAATCGTTTATTCCCTTTCAGTTGGAATTTCAAGGTGTTAAAAGAATGAGGTGAGCAGATTAGCATATGGAAAAGGATGCTTTCTCTAATTGGTTTGGCAATAAAGCATTTGTTCCATCACACTTTTTGGAAGATCAACTTCATATCCATGCATAAACAACTACATTATGTATAACAAACTTTCAGTTATCAACTCCTTTGAGTTCTCCCTTGGTACCACACATCTCATCAGGATTGTGAAAAATGCTTTACCTTAAAAAATTAGCACAGTGTTGTTAAATGCTTGGATGTGGTAGGGGTGTTGGGTAGAAAGAATTCTTCTTTGGCCAGTTTCAGGACTTCACTCTTAGGAGTGTTATTGCTAGTGTCAAAACTTTTTGGACAGCCTAGAACATTGTCAAACTTAGAGAGATGTAATTCCATATTAGTTCTAGTAACTTCGGTTTGAATCACAAGGATCATAGTATTTTTCAGTTTTCTCATGTTTAGGTAGAAGAATCTAGTGAGTCTGGGGTAGGATATCTCTGGAGGGTTTAGAACAAACCGAAGAGAGATTTTCTTCAACATCTTAATGATGTCTAGATTCATACTATTCAGCATAGAAACACTAACAATACTGCAGTAAGTAGCAAATCCATCTAGCCATTTACCTCTAGCAACATTGGTAATGAACCACTTGTTATCAAGGCCAGATTCATACCACTGGATTTCTTCTTTTCTAAATAAATTTGCAGTGCCTTCTCAATGTTCTCTTCTATCTTATCCTCTGTTACTTTTCCTTTTCCCTTGTCTTCTTTAGTAGGCTTCTTCTTCAGCTTCTTAGAAATAGCAATGTGTGTTTCTGGAGCAGATTCAGCTTCCTTCATCTTCCTTTTCTTTGCCTTCTTCTTGGGAGGAGCAGGGGAAATTTCTTCTGCGCTTGGAGTTCTTGAACTTGAGTCACCACTAATGGTCTAAACCTATTCCTCAGTAGTCTTTATTTTCTTTTCTGTAGCAGCCTGTGAACCACCAGCCATCTTGATTCTATCAGAGGCACGTCTAGTGCTCATTAGGGTTCGGGATACAGAGGAGAAAGGTAGGAGGGATACGAAGGAGAGAAAGAGAGAAGAAGATAAATACTAAAGAGTTTTAGTTTGAAAAGGAAACAAAATATTTTCCTAATCATTTGAAGAGTTGCTGAATCAATTAGATTCAAAATTGTGTGTACCGTTGGAAGTAAATAATATAATACTATTTTGGCTAAAAAGCGGGTTTGTAAAAGTAAGGGGCAATTAAGAAACTATCTAGAGAGATAACACCCAACATTGTAAGATCCATATTATTGACTAACTAGCATACATTCTTATTTTCAAGGATTTGGAAAGTATTTCAAGGCCTTGAAAAGCTGTATTGCACAAGCACTTAAAAAAAAAGCTTTGAAAAGATTTTCAAGGCTTTGAAAATCAGTTCAAACCTTTGAAACATATGATACTTACCTTATACTTACCTGATACCCCCCCTAAACTAATTCTTCTTTATTTAGCATACCCAATTCTAATCTCAAGGATGAGAATCTTTTATCTGGCAGTGGTTTAGTGGAGTTATATGCAAATTGCATGTTAGTTAAAAACAAATTCAATAACAATATCACATTTCTCAGCATGATCTCTGATGAAGTGATGTCTAACATCAATGTGTTTGGTTCTTGAATGCTGAACTGGAATCTTTGTGATTTATATTGCACTTGTATTATCACACTTAAGAGGGATATCTCTGAAATCAAATCCAATATCTCTCATTTGTTGAGCTATCCATAACACTTGTGAACAACAAGCTCCAACTACTATGTATTCAGCTTCTGTTGTTGATAGTGCAACTGAATTTTGCTTTTGTGAATGCCAGCTGATTCATGATGATTTTAGAAATTGGCAGCATCCTGATGTACTCTTCCCATAATCTTTATATCCTGAAAATTCAGCATTTGAATAGCCACACAGAGAAAAATTAGATTGTTTAGGATACCAAAACCCTAATTCTTTTGTACCATTGAGATATCTAAAGATTCTTTTCACAGCACTCAAGTGTGATTCTTTGGGATCAGCTTGAAATCTAGCACACATACAAACACTGAATTTGATATCTGGTCTGCCAGCTGTGAGATATAGTAATGATCCAATCATACCTCTATACTCTTTCACATTCACACTCTTACCAGATTCATCTTTGCCTAATGACAGTGTAGAGCTCATGGGGGTCTTGATTTCTTTGGATTGATATATATTACATTTGCTCAGAAAGTCTCTTGTGTACTTGCTTTGATGTAGAAATATGCCCTACTTAATGTGATGTATTTGAAGTCCATGAAATAATTTCAACTCTCCCATCAAACTCATTTCAAATTCTCTGCTCATAAGACTTGATAATTCCTTGCAAAGAAAGTCATTAGTAGCTCCAAAAAGAATATCATCAATATAAATTTGAAATGCAAACATTTCTTTCTCATGAGTCTTTATGAAAAGGGTTTCCTCTACTAATCCTCTTTTGAAATAATTCTCAAGTAAAAAAATTTGACAATCTTTCAAACCAAGTCCTTGGAGCTTTTTTCAAACCATAAAGTGCCTTGTAAAGTTTATAAACATGGTCTGGAACTTATCATTTTCAAAACCTGGAGGTTGAGCAACATAAAATTCCTCTTGCAGATATTCATTTAGGAATGCACACTTCACATCCATTTGAAAAAGTTTCATGTGCTTGTGAGATGCAAATGCAAGTAGAATTATAATTGCTTCTAACCTGGCAACAGGATAAAACGTTTCCTCATAGTCAATACCTTCTTCTTGATTTTATCATTGAGCTATACCAATCAAGCTTTGTTTCTGATTACCTTCCCATTCTCATCTAACTTTTTTCTAAATACTCATCTCATGCCAATAACAGACTGACTTCTTGGTGGAGGAACGAGATTACAAACCTTGTTCCTTTCAAACTCATTGAGTTCACTTTGCATAGCTATGATCTGGTCTTCTTCTTGTAATGCTTCCGTGACAGTTTTTGGCCCTACAAGAGACCCAAAAGAATGAAAAGAACAAAGATTCTTTAACTGTGATCTAGTTTGTGTACCAATGGTTAGATAAAAAACAATGTTATCAGCAGGATGAGATGAGAGATATTTAAATCTCTTCCTTGGGTTCCAAGGTTCAGGCTCTCCAGTATGATTTTCAAGTCTTTGAGAACTTGAAGTAGTAGTTTGATCAGCTGTCTTTTCTGGAAGATTTGTTTCAATGCTTTTAAACTCAATTTCAGGGCCTTGAAAATGCCTTATTTGTTTCAGTAAGTTTTCCTAGGAACCTCTTGAGAAGTACACTTCATTATCTGAATCATGCTTGTTCAAATTAAGATCTGCAACACCATCACTCAAAGAACCATCTTTCATCAAATATGACATGAATACTTTCTTCAACAAGCTTGGTTCTATTATTGTAAACCCTATAGGATTTGCTTGTCTGTGAATAACCAAGAAAAATACCTTCATCACTTCTTGCATCAAACTTACCAATATTGTCCTTACCATTATCATGAACATAGCAAGTACAACCAAACAGTTTGAAGTAAGAAATATTTGTCTTTCTTTCTTTGAACAAATAAGGAGTCTTCTTCAATATAGGTCTAATTAAGCACATGTTGAGAATATAGTTTCCAATATTTGCAGCTCCTGCCCAATATCATTTTGGAAGTTTGTTCTCCAAAATCAATGTTTTTGACATGTCTTCAAGTGTGCTATTCTATCATCCAACAACTCCATTATGTTGAGTATTTCTAGGAGTATAAAAGTTCTGAGAGATGCCATGCTTAGACCAATATAAATCACACTCAAGTTTATGAAACTCTCTACCATGATCACTTCTAATTGAAGAAATAGGTAGGTTTTTCAAGGTTAGAAGTTCTCTACAAAGATTTGAAAATTCATAGAGGGCTTCTGATTTTTCTCTGAGAAACATAACCCAAGTACATCTAGATAAATATTCTACAATAACAAGCATGTTCTTCTTACCCTTTGGAGTTAGAGTTCTCATAGGACCACAGAGATCCATGTGCATTAATACAATGGTTCTAGTAGGACTTAAAAAGTTCTTTGGTTTGAATGAGCTTCTAGTGTTCTTACCTTGTGCAGAGACTTTGCATACTTCTTCATTTCTTGAACTTGATATAGGGTAGACCTCTTACTACGTTGTTTGAGATCAGCTTGTTCATATTATGTAAGCTAATGTGTCCTAACTTCTGTGCCAAAGCATTGAATCTTCTTTCACCTTGACACACTACAAGTTTTCTCTTGCAATTGTGTTAGTTTGAAAAGTGTAGACATTGTTTGACCTAGAGGCTGTGAGGATGAAATTCTCTGATTTCTCATTTAGCAACACACATTTATCTTTGTCAAAAATAACTTTATTACCATTATCACAAAGGTGAGATACACTAATCAAGTTAAATTTGAAATCATCAACTAAATATACATCAGAAATAGAGTTTTCAGAATTTGTACCAACTTTACCAATACCTAGAATGTTGCATTGGCCTTTGTCACCAAGTGTGATTGAACCTTCAGATTGCTCTTTCAATTTTTAGAGTAAAGATCTCTTTCCACTCATGTGTCTGGAGTAACCACTGTCCATAAACCATTTCTGTTATTCGATCTTGGTGACTACCTGCAAACACCATTCACTGCCTTACCCAGCTGTTATACCAAGTGTAGAATTTAGATTCTTACTTAGGGTTAACCATGTTAGGTGGTATAACCCATTTAGGAACCCAAATCTGTCTAACTTATCCGTTGAGTTGAACTGGAAAAGTATTCCTCATTATGTGAGGGTATCTTCTTCTGAAAGGACTTGTTACCTTAACATGACCAATTCTACTACAGTAATGGTGATTAGGAGAAGTTCTGCTTCCAGCTTTCACAAATCAGGTAATGTTCTTTCTGGGGAAACCTGGATTGTATCCAATACCAGTTTTATGAACAGACTTTAAGCTTCCTCCAAGAATCAAGTTCAAGTTATGTTCTGAGCCAGCAAGTTTGTTGTGACTAATTCAGATTTTTGAATTTTCTCAGTTAAGGTAGTCCTTTGTTTATCCAATTCATCAACATGATGCCTTAGATTAATCATAGTGTCACCCAAAAAATAGTTCTCAGTGACTACTTCCTTGACTTGTGTTTTTAAGGCTTTGAAATTGTTTTAAAGGCCTTGAAATCACTGTCAGATTTCTTTTGAGAAATTTTAAGGTTCTGATTCACACAAACAAGATGCAAGTTTTCTTTTTCTTGCTCATGAACTTTTTCTTTCAACATTTTAATCTCTTTCAGGTAGTCCTATTCATTTAAAAGCATTGTTCTAAGATAATCAGAGAGGGCTTCTGTTGGTTTTTAAACTAAGCAGTATACCATTACCTCAATGTTCTTTTCAGAACTTTCATCATGCTTGGCCATGAAGCATAGGTTAGCATATTCTTCTTCAGATTCAGAGTCACTTGAAGATTCAGAATCACTCCATGAGGCTATCATAGCTTTCTTTCTTCTGTCATGGTCTTTCTTTTGAAGGTTTTTTCTTTTCTTGTGTGGACACTCTGTAATCAAATTCCCTGCATCACCACATTCAAAGCAATTCCTTACTTTAGGCTTATTACATGTGAAGAAGATTTACCTTTTTAGTCTTTGCGACTAGAGGATCTATGTCTGTCTCTGTTGAAGTCTTTGTTTCCAAAGTTCTTTTTCCTGTTGAGGACTTTGGTCAAGGCTTTCGAAATCAAAGCAAAAGGATCTTCATCATCATCTTCTTCAATTTCAAGGATTTGAGATGACTCATTCTCCTTTGCCTTGAGAGCTAAATTCTTGACACCTTCGGGTAACTCCCCATCAACTTCATTCATTGATATCTCATGTTTAAGGTGTTTTCCTTGCAGATCATGAAGTTGAAGTGATGATAGATCTTGAGATTCTTCAATAGCAATAGTCTTTGGCTCCCATTTTTCTGTAGGAAGAATTCTCAGAATCTTGATTTCTAACCTTTTCTTCGTTGGAAATGTGTTTTCCCAATGAATAAAGAATGTTAACAATATCAGTGAATCTTTTGAACATGTCTCTGATTGGTTCATCTCCATTCTTCTTGAATAGCTCATATTGCCTGAGATATATGTTGATCTTAGTCTGCTTGACTTGGCTGGTTCCTTCAAAATTAACCACAAGCTTATCCCATATCTCCTTGGCAGTTTTACAACCTGAAATCCTGTTAATTTCATCTGCACTCAAAGCACAATATAAGAGGTTCGTAGCTTTATAATTTTTGGAAAATTGTTCCTGTTCAGAAGCAGAGTGTGAATCTTCAGTTTCGAGATTACTAATCCCATCCTTTTTTGTGTAGAAAGTATGAGGGACGTTCTTTATGATAGTTCAAATCTCTATGTCTTAATCAATGATGAACAATTTCATCAAGACTTTCCTGTGAACAAAGTTATCACCACAGAAGAGAGGAGGTCTGTTAGCAGCTCTTCCCTGAGAGATACCACCATCACCTCCAGTACTCATAATCACAAGATGGTTAAATCTATGCAGTGAAACAAGCTTTGATTCCAATTGAAGGGTTGTAATGTAGGAAGTAATAAAGAATCTATACTCTAGAGGGGGGGGGGTTGAATAGAGTATGCCAAATTTTGATAAAACTTGCAAGAAGAGTGGTTTCAAAAATATTTGTAGTGAGTGAAGAGTATTTCAAGGCCTTGAAATGAGTTTCAAGTCCTTGGAATCAAAACAGTTGTTGTAGAAAAGCTCAGTCTATTTCACGGCCTTGAAATAAGTTTCAAACCCTTGAAATGAAATCTATTTTGTTTGCTGCAAATAAGCTATGTATAGAACTGAAAAGTAAATGCAAGAGACACAAGATATATAGAGTTCAGTTCACTTGGACCTACGTCTCTACCTCAGGGATCTTATCCCTGAAAAATTTTCAACTCAATTCTTATTAGTCAAAAGTTAAGACCTCGATCTCAACCACAGATAGATCCCTTTCTATAATTACAGCTTGTAGTTCTCACTAAACTGTATAGACCTACTCTAGCTAACTGATTAACTAAGAATTATCTATTTTCCACTTTGAACAATCCAGGAGAATAAAAAACTAGAAGTATTATCAGAATGATATACAAATGAAAGCTCAGAATAGAAGAACACTAGAACTAAATCTGCAGTGAGTATGCAGTGTTCTTCAGATGCTTGGATTGAGAGGAACGAGTCTGCTTCTTTAATGCTTGTCAATCCGTGAATGTGTTTGAGTCTATCTTTTAATTGTCCCGTTGAATTTCTTTAGCTCTTCACACTCTTAAGGATCAGTTTGAATTGCAAATCTTCAAGATCTCTTCATAACAAAATTCCCTATTTTGTAGCTTCAGCTATTGACTTCTTTAATTGATTTTCCCAACGGATAGTTGCTCAGTATCTTCAAAGATACTGTATTTATCTTGTTTGTGAATATGTTGGGAAGCTTTCAATCAAGAAAGGTCAAGCACGGAATCAAATCATCAAGCAGTTTCCCTTCCTGGAAAATACAGTTTAGGAAATATATCCTGTAAAATAGGAAACATAATTTCCCTGCAAAAGCTTAGTCAAACAGATCGATAATTCACGTATTAGAGTCTTAAAATAATTTTTATTTCATAATCAAATAACATATAATCAAGCATAGGAGAATAGGAGTTGGAATGGAATCATAAAGCTCCTCTTAAGTTCATGCTTAAACTGTGCTGTCATTTTCAAAGCTTTGAAAGCTGTTTCAAGGCCTTGAAATAGACTGGCTATTTCAAACCTTTGAAACCATGCTGAACTTACAATAGGCATAGGACACTCACTTGGTTACTCAGTGAGTTAGTATTGATCGATTAGCAAATAAATTTTATCTGTGTTTCACAAGTCATAGAATGTTTTCAATTGAAAGTCCTAGAAATCTCCCAAACGAGGTGACTTGGTTATTCCTCCCATATCAACTCTCAATAATTCATTACTTCTTTTGTTATTTCAATTCCTAGTTTAGTAAAACAATCTCTACTGCTTGCCCACACAAAGTTAAGAATACTAATTGATCACGACAAGTCACTTGGGTTCGACAAACCCGGATTACCAGATATTACTACACACGACAGCCATACACTTGCGGTTGGATCGTGTCAAGTTTTTGGCGCCGTTGCCAGGGACTTGGGTTTAATTAGTTAGATATATTAACTTTAGGTAATTTTATTTTTTCTTTTTTTATTTATTTTTTGATCTCACCTGCTTCCGAGTGAATAATTTTGCAGACATCTTGGTAATCATGTTGGGGCAGAATTTCTATGGGCAAGCTCAAGTCTATTCACCGTACTACTCTTATGGAGACACGTACACCCCTCCTCCATACAATCAAGAAGATGACCAGACAAATGAAAAATTGAAGCTCATGATAGCTAATATGGACATAATGGAGGAAGGGATAACATTGATGGATGAAACTGTCATGGGTCATCAACAAGAATTAGATGAATTAGCATTGGCGTACAATGACAGTGGGCTAAGCAGCATCATTCCAAACTTGGTTGGGGAGTGCGAAGAAGAAGGCGATGAACCCCTAGAGGTCTATGTCTATAAATTTGTTTATAATGAAGTAGTAGATCCTCGGGCTGCTTCAGACTCAGATTCAGACTCATATTGGGATGATATTGTGAAGCCCATACAACTTGTGCCTCGCATAATTTCGGAGTCATGGCATGAGTGGGAGGGTGTTGACATCTCAAGCTTATGGCCTAATGATATTGAAGCTGATTTTGTTGAAGAACAAGCTCATGAGTGTGCTAAGGATGTGATATTTACACTTGTTGATGATATGTGCCTAAATGAAGATTGCTTCGAGTATAGGAAATTATTTAAGGGAGATGAATAAAGACCCCAATTTATGTAGTGCATGAATTCTCGCCCATGTCTAAGAGAGGAGAAAGGAAAGGAAGCAGGAAAGTCAGAACTCAGTTTTGTAGTCGTTCCACTTTAGATGCTACATTCAAAGGACCAATCCTCGACGACTTTGGTATTACAGAATTGGAAGAAGAAAAATAAGAGGAAGGGTATAATGAGGCATGTGGCGGTTAACAAATTCTCTAGTAGACAAAAGTTAAAAATAATGCGGTCTTCTACAAATTCTTGTCATTGTCAACTTTTGCTTGCTCGCTTGAGAAGAGACAAAGAGAGAAGCGATGGTGGAAGAAGAAGAAGTGGAGAGATAAACGTCATTAATTATATTTGAGGTAACTAGGTGGGGTCGTCGACATTAAATTGCAAGGCGCTTGTTGGGAGGCAACCCAACGTATTTTCTGCTTAATTTTGAGAGTGAGTTTGTAATACACTTGTGTGTGTTTTTATTTATATTATGTGGAGAGATGAGAGAGAGAGGGAATAATGATGTTTTCCTCGTGACATATATGAGCAGGTTATGGGAGAGTCAACCCCGGTGTGCCATGGCACACATGACCGCATAGGGGCTCGTGCATGCGAGTTGGGAATTCTCCAGACACAAATTTTAGCAGCGGAAGGGAAGTCGACCCCGGTGTGAGAGTACGCATTGACTGTATTGGAGCATGGTGGCACCACTACCAACGCTTGGGGATTGTTTGGCAAAAAGTTTGCCCCCTGCCTTGAGGAGGTTGTGAGTATCTTTTTCCTGTTGTAAAAATTTGTGTTTATTTTATTTTATATGTCAGCTCCATCTCATCTACTGGCCTTTCATATTGTTTGCTGAGTCCTATGATTGATCTCTAAATTCGTTGAGGACAACGAAGCATTCAGTCTGGGGATGATTTATCTGTTTGCTAGCCAAATGTGTTTGCATAGCTAGTTACATGTAGGATGTTTAGATTGTATAATGAGTTAGTGATGTGGTTTATATTGAGTTTGTAATTATTTTGTCGTATTGGGTAGAGTCGATTTAAATAGTGTTTGAACTTTTAAATAACTGAGTCTAACCACCAAAAAGTTTTTTTTTTGTGTAGTTTCAATTTTTTTTAGTGTCTAAGCCTTGCATATTGAGTTAGAATTTTATAAACTAAAATAGAAAAAACTGAAAATCATAAAAATTAGAAAATTGAAAATTTCAGAAAAGGAAATTGAAAGATGCATAGACTTGGTTGATTTGGTGAGATGTGAAAACTTTAGGCATAGGGTGTGAATTTTGACCGAGAGACATTTTGAGTTCCCCCTAGTAAGTCTAGAGAGAATCTCAATACGGGAATGCCTACCTAGTTAAAACTAAAACTAAATTTTGAAAAGCTAAAGTGTGTGCTATTTTCTCCTAAAAGAGTTGAGCATTGTGTTTGCTAAACAAGTCGAATATTCATGTCGTCCGTCATAGGTAGTCGCCAGCCCGCCTCGTAGTGGCATAAAGAAAAGCTGTGCGAGGATGTGTATTAGAGCACTCACTGCTTTTATATCTTACCTTGTAGGATCACTAGTAGACCCTAATTTATCCTTGGAATCATTGTTAACCTCTTTGACCTAGGGAGAAGATTCTTGGCCTTCATCATATATCTTTAGAATCACCTTTCTAGAGCGTCACGAGGGAGCAGTAGTTGAGGGGGGTTCGGTGAGGGATTACTTCATTACATATTTTTGTCAGTTCTCTAAATCGCATGTGCTTCATTAGATATTTTCGAGGGGACACGAGGGTGAGTGAGTTGGCTTGCACACTATAGTGTGGCGGTGTTCCATGTCATTACACCATGGGCACACTAGTGGAGAGCCGTGAGTGCGTGACGTCTAATCCACACGAAAATGGGGCTGGTTGATCTTAATCGGTGGTTCGTGCTAGGTATCCGTACTTTTCATGATCACGGCGTAGGAGGATCAGTTTGATTAGGCCTAAGAGATACATCTTATTTTGACTACTTGAGAGGAGGACATGACTACAGTTTAGTGTGGGGGTGTCGACATTTGACTACGGACATAGATATTGTGCATTGATGACTGCACCCCCATACACGCTTTGACTTTGAAGGGTTTTGGCATCATCGGCTTCATGGAGTTAGGGGGAGATGAATTTTTATCGTTACACTTATTCATTGTTTTTTTATTACCTTCCCCTGACACTATTACTAATGCTTCATTCTTTGAGGAGGACCAATCGTACATTTTATTTGTATCACTGTTCCTTTATTGAGAAAAAAAGAAAAAAAAAATAAGAAAAAAAGAGAGAAAAAAGGAGAGGAATAAAGAAATACATTAGTGCTTATTGGAAATTGAGTGGTGGAAGTTTTTGTTCCGTTTTAAGATTGAGTGAATTTCACGCATGCTTTTCTTTGATGGCCAGGGGATTGACATGGTACCGGGGTTGTGGTGATTGAGCGCCGGAGTCTGTGAGATTCGGGTTGTGCATTCCTATAATCAAGGTGAGGGTGTGTGAGATATGGGATTTGGTTAGCTTATGTGACGCTTTAGGATTTTTTGCTTCATACAAGTTATATCCTGTGTGTCCTTAAGTCCCATCACATTTGACCAATAGCAAAATAGGAGCTCGGACTATGAATGTGGCTTAGCCTTGGTTAGAATCTTATTTTTGTCGGCACACATGAAGAGGTAGGTTGTTCTTTATAGTAAAGTTAAGATTTATATACTAACTTTGGGGAATTACTTAATGTCGAATTCAGCTGCACTTCACACCTCTTGTCTAACTTTTTCATCATCCATGAGCACCAGAATATATTTTTGAAATTTCTTGATCTCACAAAAAGAAATAAGTTAAAAGCTCTTATGTTCTTACGATGGATTCTAGATTTTCAGTGCATCATCTTGCTGCATTAGTTGTGTCGTGACATGTTAGTGCCGTTTGAGTCTTGTCGGCTAGTAGTCATTTAGATATAGTAGATGAGACTTTGCTCGGGACGCTCAAATGCCAAGTGTGGGGGTATTTGGTAACTCCTTCATAGGATTTATCTTACGCACACTATATATTGTCGTTTTTGTGCTTTCCGGTGCAAAGTGACGAGATTTGAGCCAAAATATGAAGAAAAAGAACTTTGAGTTTTTTTTGAGCTTTAAAGTACAATCCGGGTGTTTCTTATTAGTTTTGAGTATGAATTTCATAATTTATCACAAATTTGATCTTCGCGTTAGTGTTTGTGTTGTTGTTTTACTGGAATTATGTATGCGGGAATCAAGTGGAGAGAAGAGACGAGCTTCGGAATAGAAAAAAACCGCGGAATTGGCGTGTTTTGGATCTTTTCGTCAGAATTGGGCAATAATTAAGAAAAAAGAGAAAATAATCCGGAAACGGGAATTTCTCTACATGGATGAAGTCTACGTCGCAACAGGAATCGAAATGTGCAAAAATCACATTTATCGGAGTCCGGACGAAAAAGTTGTGTAAAAAAGGGTGCTCAAAGAGATAAAACGCAGCGAAAAATATTCGGAAATGCCAAACACGCCCTTCAAGAAGCATAATTGACGAATAAAGGGTTTTCCAAAATTTGGGGATGTTTTATAGCATAAAAGGAGTTTCGAGGTCGAGGAGATCCATAAGGAAGGAAAGGCGCGGGCAAGGAATCGGAAAAGAGTCAAAAAAATGAAGTTTTTGGTCTGACCAGGAGTCTCTTAGTACGAAGAGAAATGTCTTAGTACGAGGAGATAACACTTAAAAAATCTTTGGGGCTGACAATTCTCTTCTTGAAACAAGCCCCTCCCCCTAACTGGGAAGTCTTTCGCATGTAGAGAAGAAGTCTTCGTACGAAGAGAAAAGTCTTCGGACGAAGACATCGCTGGGGTTTGGCAGATTTGATGCGGGGCTGTTATGCAATTTATACAAAATTTTTCATCTTGTTTTGAAAACGTATTTAAGCAACTCGGGTCGTCTTTTCCAGAAGTAGGCGATATTTTACGCACGTTGGGGAAGGACAGAACATCAACTTGGAGCTTGGAGCACATCGTCGAGCATGGAAAACCTAGTTTGATCTCTTTTCTCCTTTTTTTCTTTGTTTTTGATCATGATCACACAAAATCTTGTTGTTGTGATCATGAGTATGTGTAACTAAACCTATTAGATAAGGACCCGAGTTTGGAGTTAGGGTTTTCAAATTGATTGCGTGTTTTATGAATTGAGATTCACGGTTCGGTGAACCTAATTGATGAATTTACATTTTATATGATTTCCTTGTGATCTTCATCTTATCTAGTTAATTGGAAACATTTTATTAGCTATAACTTAGTTTTCAATTATTTGGTAACTCGGTAATTGTTGAAGCAGAAAATAAACAATCACCCGTTCATAGGTTTGGTAACTCGGCTGCGTTGAATGGGATCACTAGAGTAGATTTTTATGTTAATGCATGTTTAGGGATATTTAGAACTTGGTAACTCTATTTTAATCTAACCTAGGCCTAGGAAGCTCACTTGGTAACTCGGTGAGTTAGTATTGCTCGATTAGCAAAGTAAATTTTATCTGTGTTTCACAAGTCATACAACGTTATCAATTGAAAGTCCTAGCAATCTACCAAACGAGGTGACCTGGTTGTTCCTCCCATATTCAGCTCTCAATATTTCACTACTTTGTTTTTTTATTTCTATTCCTAGTATAGTACAGTCTCTACTCCTTGTCCACATAATTTTAATAATACTAATTGATTCACGAGAAGTCCCTTGGGTTCGACAAACCCGAATTATCGGATATTACTACAGGCGACAGTCGTACACTTGCGGTTGGATCGTGTCAATTCGTAAGCAGTGTATTCAAGCAAAGCTATTGGGGAAGTAAGCATGTTGACTTCATATGTTTTTGAAAGGGGAGTATGCTGATAGAGATGCAATACATATACTCTAGAAGGGGGGGGGGTTGAATGAAGTATGCCAACTTCTTGTAAAACTTGTGGAGGAGAAGAGTTTATATGAAGAGTAGTGAAGTTCAAGGTCTTGAAAATGGTTTCAAGCCTTTGGAAGAGATACAGTTTAATTTAAGAGACAGTCAAGTCTTTTTCAAGGCCTTGAAAAGAGTTTCAAACCCTTGAAAACAAACTAGTTTGAATGCTGTAAAAAATAAGTATACATGATAAACTATAGATGCAAAAGACTCAGAAATTATAGAGTTCATTCCACTTGGACCTAAGTCTCTACCTCACCGATCTTTTCCCTGTAGGATTTTCATTCAAAATTCTTATTAATCAAAAGCTAAGCCCTAGATCTCAAGCACATAGATATGTCTTACTCTTTTACAGCTTGTGGTTCTCACTAACCTATCTAGTACCTGCTCTAGCTAACTAATTAACTAAGAATTCTCTACTGTTCAATTTGAACAATCCTTGAGAATGAGAGATAGAAGTAATACAAGGATGATCTATAAATAAAGCACAAGAAAGATGAACATTGAAGTATAAAATTGCGGTGAAGAATGATTCATCTTATGTGAGATGGATTGTGAAAATTATGAAGTTCTTTCATGCTTGTCAATCCTAAAATGTGTCTCTACTTTTTTCCCGTTGAGTATTATCTCTTGTTGCTTCAAAAAGAGCTCTATTTATAGAGCTTGAACATCTGCAAATCTTCCTAGAATTTCAGCAACAACTTCCTGTTTTGTAGGCAACAACTTTAACTCTCTTAACAGCCTTCTCCAACGGATAGTTGATCATAATCTTCAGAGATATTGTTGTGATCTCGTATTTAAAAAAATTGAGAAGCTTTCATGAGTGTATGATTGATCACAGAATCATCTTCTCTTAATGTTTCCTTTCCTGCAAAAGCCAGGTTAGGAAACCAATCCTGCGAACTTAGAAAATAAAATTTCCCTGCAAAACTGAGTCAAACATATGGATTAAATGATGTTAGATATATGAAAACAGTTTGTATTTCATCATAAAATAATAAAACATCAAGCATAGGGGTGAGAGAGATAGAATCAAATCATAAGAGTTTAGAAAAACTCCCCCTTAGAACATGCATACAAGTTAGACAGTTTCAAGACTTTGAATCCTGGTTCGTGGCCTGTGAAACCTGATTTAAGGCTTTGAAAACTGGTTCAAGGCCTTGAAATAACTTAGTCTTTTATGTCAATGAAACCCGTGACCTTACAATCTCCCCCTTGATGAATGACAAAACCTTAATCTGTTGGAGCCTAGATTTCTGTAAAAAATACTGATTAGCATACAACACAAATAATAGTACCACATAAATTCCAAAAGATCCAACTTATTAATAAACTTGAGCAGAAAAACAAATTACTTGCAGATAGTCCTACTGACCAAAAGATAGGTCACTTAAAACAAAAATAAAAACAACCTAAGATTTCTCCCCCTTTTTGACTTTCATAAAAAAGAATGGGAAGATGTTGGATCAGGGTCTGGAAAATCTTGAAAAGTAAACTTAAGAAGAGAATGGGAAAGAAAGAATAGGCAAGATTATGAGGTTGGGTCATCATCTCCATCCTGACATCCCTCCTCTTCCTCACTGTCTTCATCATTGTCCTGTTCTTCTTGTTCCTCTTCATTCACAGAAGCAGTCTCTTCTTCCCTCTTGTCTTTAGTTGATGTCTTTGGATATTTCTTCTTCTTCTTCTTCTTCTTCTTCTTCTTCTTCTTCTTCTTCTTCTTCTTCAGGTTTATCAACAAGGCATCTGAATTAGGAATGTGTACTGATGTCTCTCTTGAGTAGCTTGTTCAAATACCACTTGCTTTCCTTTATCCTTGACTTGAGCGGCCTCTTCCTGGTTGGAGTGTTCACTGGGAAAGTTCTTTTCAGAACCATCTTTCCTGGCACCTTCATCCTCAGTGACATCAAACACAGTCCTGCTTCTAAAAATGGTTTCTACCATGTATTTAACCTGTTTGAGATCACTCTCAAAACCATGCGGATTTTCTTTGATTTCACTATTGTCCATCTCTAGACCATCAAGTCTCTGAAGGATTGAAGACAAATCAGGAGGCTGAGAGTTCTTGCTTGAAGTAGGGGTCAAGGCCTTGGGCTTAAGAAATTTCTTTGCATTCAGCTCTTCTTCTGTCAAATTTGAATACAACTTCCAAAGTTTTGCATTGGTTTTTACCACTCCAATATTCTCAAAATATTTCTCATTTAGAACACAAATCCAAGAATTGATAGACTCTTCACCATCAGTTGGAATTTCAAGGTGTTGGAAGAACAGAGTGAGCAAATTTGCAAAAGAAAAAGGATGCTTTCTCTGATCTGTTTGGCTAAATAGCATGTGTTCCATTACATTCTTCTGAAGATCAATGTCATAGTCATGCATAATAAAATACATAATGTATAGAACTCTCTCGGTGACCAACTCCTTGGAATGTTCCCTTGGAAAGATACTTCTCATCAAGATACTGAATAAGAATTTGGCTTCAACATTTAACACAGAGTGTGTTAACTGTTTGGATGAGGCCGGAACATTTGGTAGAACGAATTCTTCTCTGGCCAAATTTAAAACTTCATTTTTGGGAGGATGGTTATGTGTATCATATCTCTTAGGACAGCCTAGGACAGATGCAAACTCAGCATGATCTAATTCCATAGTAACACCAGCAACTCTAGTCTTGATAACTAAGTGTGGGGAGTTCTTAAGTTGCTTCATGTTGAGATAGAAGAGTCTGGTAAGTCTTGGGTAGGCTAGCTCAAGAGGGTTTAGCATGAAACACAGAGAGGTTTTTTCTTTAACATGGTGATGCAATTTAGATTCATTCCAGTGAACATAGGCATACTGATTAAGCTACAAAAATAAATTTTCCTAGACGCAAAACCATCAAACCAAAGACCTTTGGAAGTGTTTGAGATGAAGATTCATCAAGAGCAGTGTTCTTTGAAGATCTGCAAGGCTCTCTCCACATTGTCTTCTGGTTCTTCCTTTGTCACCTTCTCTTTTCCCTTTTCAGCTTGAGAGGGTTTCTTCTTTTTCTTCAACTTCTTGGGACTTGAGATATCTATTTCTTGTTGCTTTTCTGCAAAATCCTTCTCTTTCTATTCTTCTTCTTCTTGTTTCAAGAGGGTTTCACATCCTTCTTAGTCTTCTTCTTTGGTGGAGGAAGTTGTTCAATCGATTCTGCACTGGGAGTCCTAGAGCTGGAGTCCCCACTGATTGTCTGAACATCATATTCAACTATCTTTATCTTCTTCTCAGAACTAGGTTTTGAACCTCCGACCATCTTGATTCTATCAGAGGCTCTTCTAGTGCTCATTAGGGTTTGGGAAAAGAATAGAGAGAGGTAGATTTGATACGGAGTGAAGAAGAAAAGAAGATGATAAATACTGAAAGAGTTGAGTTTGAAAAGGAAACTGCAATATTTTTCTGATCTTAAAAGATCTTTAATGATTCGAAAAGATTCAAATCTTTGAAGCCATTGGAAATAAATCATTTAATACTATATTTGGCTGAAAAGAATTTGGAAAAAGGTAGGGGCAATATTGAGAAAATATCTACAAATATAGAACCCAATACTGAATGACCCAAGCATTATTGACTAACCAGTTATAATACTTATTTTCAAGGCTTTGAAAATAGTTTCAAGGTCTTGAAACGCTGTTATACTGAAACAAATAAAATCAAAGATTTGAAAGGAAAATTAGTTCAAATCTTTGAAACACATAATAACTTACCTTCTTTACCTTGTACTCCCCCTAAACAAATGCATCTTTATTTAGCATGCCTAATTCCAGTCTTAGTGTTGAAAATCTTTCATCTGCCAATGTTTTAGTGAAGATCTCTGCAAGTTGCATGTTAGTAGAAACAAATTGAAGAAAAATATCACCTTTCTCAGCATGATCTCTGATTAAATGTTGTCTGACATCAATATGCTTGGTTCTTGAATCAAAACCAAGATCCCTCAACTGTTGAGCAATCCACAATACTTGTGAACAGCATGCTCCAGCAGATATATATTAAGCTTCAGCTGTTTATAGAGAAACTGAGTTTTGTTTCTTGGAATGCTAACTGGTCAAAGAGGATCCAATGAATTGGCAAGTTCCAGAAGTGCTTTCCTATCAACTTTGTAACCTGCGAAATCATCATCTGAAAATCCATACAAAGAGAAGTTAGAATGTCTTTGATACCAAATCCCTAAGTCTTTGGTACCATTGAGATATCTGAATATTGTCTTCATAGCACTTAAGTGTGATTCCTTTGGATTATCTTGAAATCTTGCACACATGCACACACTGAACATGATATCTGGTCTACTAGAAGTACGGTAAAGTAATGATCCAATCATACCTCTGTATTCTTTTACATTAACACTCTTACCAGATTCATCCTTATTTAAGGATAATGTGGAAATCATAGGAGTCCTGATTTCTTTGCATTGAGCCATATTGTACTTGTTCAGCAAGTCCCTATTGTACTTGATTTGATGCAGAAATATGCCCTTCTTCAATTGATGTATTTGAAGTCCAAGGAAGAAGTTCAACTCTCCCATCATGCTCATTTTAAATTCCCTGATCATAAGACTTGAGAATTCCTTGCATAGAAGATCATTAGTAGATCCAAATAGAATATCATCAACATAATTATGAACTACAAGTAATTCTTTCTCATGACTCTTTATGAAAAGGGTCTTGTCTACCAATCCTCTTTTGAAATCATTTTCAAGTAAAAATTTTGACAATCTTCCATACAAAGCTCTTGGAGCTTGTTCCAAACCATAAAGAGCGTTGTAAAGTTTGTAAACATGATCTGGAAACTTATCATTTTCAAAACCAGAAGGTTGTGAAACATAAACTTCTTCTTGCATGTATCCATTCAAGAATGCACATTTCACATCCATTTGAAACGGTTTCATGTTCTTCTAAGATGCAAAATCAAGTAAAATTATAATTGCTTCTAACCTGACAACTGGAGCAAAAGTTTCCTCATAATGAATACCTTCTTCTTGGTTGTAACCTTGAGCAACTAACCTTGCTTTGTTTCTGATCACTTCGCCATTTTCATCCAACGTGTTTCTGAACACCCATCTGGTACCAATGACAGACTGATTTGTTGTTGGAGGAACTACGTTCCACACCTTATATCTTTCAAACTCATTGAGTTCACTTTGCATAGCTATAATCCATTCTGCTTCTTGCAATGCTTCCTGCACAGTCTTTGGTTCTACAAAAGTGAAAAAAGAATTAGAAGCACAATGATTCTTTAGCTGTGATCTTGTTTGTGTACCAGTGGCTGGATCAGAAATGATGTTTCAACTGGATGAGATGAGATATATTTCAATATCTTTCGTGGAGACCAGGGTTCAGGTTCTCCATATTGCTTCTCTGGTCTTGAAGTAGTGGCCTGACCAATCATGTCTTTATGTTCAACCTTATCAAGGCTTCGATATTTATTTTCAAGGCCTTGAGACCTATTTTCAAGGTCTTGAAAATAGCTTCTCCTTCCTTCTGAATCTTTCATTAAACCAAGTCATTTTCAACTTCTTCTTCTAACTCATGCTTGTTCAAATTCATGACTGCAAAACTTTCACTCAAAGAACCATCATAGCTTTTATCAAATATAACATGAATACTTTCTTCAATCAGCTTTGTTATTTTATTATAAACTCTATAAGATTTGCTAGTCAGAGAGTAGCCAAGAAATATACCTTCATCACTTCTTGCATCAAACTTACCCAAGTTGTCCTTTCCATTGTTGTGGACAAAGCAAGTGCATCCAAAGGGCTTGAAATACGAAATGTTTGGCTTTCTCCCTTTTAATAATTCATAAGGGGTCCTCCTTAGGATAGGTCTGATCAAGCACCTATTGAAAATTTAATTTGCTGTATTCACAGTTTCTGCCCAATAATGTTTTGGCAGCTTGTTCTCTAAGAGCATTTTTCATGACATGTCTTCAAGAGTTCTGTTCTTTCTTTCAACAACTCCATTCTGTTGAGGAGTTATAGGAGCAGAGAAATTGTGAGAGATAACATTCTTAACATAAAACAAATCAAAATCTAATTGATCAAACTCTCTACCATGATCACTTCTAATAGAAGCAATATGTAGGTTTTTCAAGGTTTGAAGTTCTCTGCAAAGCTTTGAAAATTCAGAGAGGGTTTCAAATTTTTCATTGAGAAACATAACCCAAGTATATCCTGAATATTCATCAACAATAACTAGCATATAATTCTTACCTTTAGGAGTTGGAGTCCTCATAGGACCACATAAATCCATGTGAAGTAAGTCAATAGGTCTAGAAGTACATACAAACTCCTTTGGATTGAATGAGCTTCTTGTTTGCTTACCTTGAGCATAGGATTTGCATACTTCATCATCTTTGAACTTAATGGATGGTAATCCTCTTACCAGATCTTTCGAGATCAACTTGTTCAAGGTATGCAAGCTAATATGAACAAGCTTTCTGTGCCAAAGCTTTGAATCCTATTTCGAGGCCTTGAGACACTTTAAGCTGTTACCTACTACTTTTTTAGTCTGAAGAGTATAAACATTGTTTGATCTGGAGGCTGTGAGGATGCAATTGCCTGATTTTTCAACTTTACCAATACCAAGAATGTTGCATCTGCGTTTCTCACCAAGAGTAATTGAACCATCAGATTGCTCTTTCAATTCTTAGAATAGAGATCTCTTTCAACTCATGTGTCTTGAGCAACCACTGTCCATAAACCACTTATGTTCTTTAACATTGATGACAACCTGCAATGAAACAGCCCGGGATCTCGGTTCAGGGTTAAAAGAGACAATCGGTAACCAAAAGTAGAAAATTAACTATTAAAATTACATTTTATTTAATGTATACAAAAAAATTCTCAAAAAAATGAGTACAGTTTGGATAAAGAAAAAAAATGTGTTGTGATCTACTAAGTGACGACTTTGTCTCGATTCGCCTTCACACTCTCCCACCTTGATTAATGAATTGCGGTTTTAAAATGGCAAAAGCCGACGCAGTTTTGAAGAAAAATAATCAGTAAAAACTGAGTAAATACACACTACGACATGTAAAGCAACGAGTGGCATGGAAGCAAGAGTTGAAGCAAATAAAGAGATTTGAAAATCAATGAGTAAAAGAGTTGGAACAATTAGGAACAATTACGAGTAATCGCGTAGCGAGAACCATCATCTTCAAAACATTTATAAACCACAAGTAGTCAACATATTCTTAAACAAGTAGAATATCAACAGTAAACAAGTCCATTTGACGTGATGATGATATTAAATCACAAGTAGCCAAAACTTTTCAAATCATTTGAATCGATTAGGGCATATCAAGAGCCACGAACAACATCAACAGAGTAGTCAATTTTATTTCAAGTTCCATTAACCGTTAAGTTTAGCTGAGGCATGTCCAGAGCCACCAGCAAGATCGATGTAAACAGAGGGATCACGAAATAATCACTAAGGGTTCCTTCTAGGGTCTATCAAACCCTATTTCACCTGAGCCTTAGGGGAGCCCATTCGTCAACCCCGCTCATAACATTAGCTAAAAGGCCTTAAGTGTCGACACCCCTATACCGTAGTGACCCTTAAAAGTATGAGTAGCACTCTAGAGCTCTATAAACCCCTTGGCCTCAATGTCTTGATACATTTTAGCTCATCAGGGGCGGATTTGTGAACATTAACGTTCTATGCAATAATAAGAAGCATTGCATAATGGTCTTAGCCATAAGAAAATGGAGGATCGCTTGAGGCCTCCCATTAATAACAGTACCTGTACATCGTCCTAAGTCTATGAGAGGTATTTTATTTCTTCTCTTTCACATGACCAGAATAAAAATATCAACAATTCACAAGTAATTTCCGAGAGTTCTCAAAGGAGATGAATAAAATAATTTAACAGCATTCGAGTGGAAAACATGCATTCTCATACTATTTCATATAACATAAATTCATTTGAAACATCAAACACAATCGCACATTTTGATATAAAAAGGCCGTACATATGTACTTACCACTGAGATGAAGCACAATTAAAAGCAAGAAACTAAGTCTAGAACTCCGACGACAACCGCTCTCTCCTACGAGGTCGATGTCTACAATCACACGTATGACGTACTCGTTATAACCAATTTACACAGATATAATAAAAATGCAAACCTACATGTCACATAGTCCTAAATTTCAGTAATGCACATATAATGATGTTTAATTATCAAAATAAGTCCAACAAAACACCTATAATTAAAAAAATATAAAGTTTTCCTAAAAAATGTGAAACTACAATTCTGGACAGAATTGTAGCTCTGACTTTGGAGCCATATTTACCAAATCAAATCATCTCCTAAAATCTTGAAATTAATGTAAGATGAACCTATATGTGTCTAATTTCAGAAACATCAACAAAATCATGCATAGCTATTATAAAACTCAAATTACAAAAATAACAAACACTACTATGCAGAGACAAGTTTGGAAGAAAGTTTCAAATTTGAAGAACAATTACTACTACTTGGAGAATAGGAAAAATGCCCATATTCTTCCGAATGAATCCCTTATGTGTCTAGTTTAATCACAAGAAAGATTTGGTGCCATAAGTTTTTAGAAATCAGATTGTTAACAAAAATGGTAAAACTTGTCCAAAAATAGAGTTTCAGAAAACATGCAACTTAGAATGAGCATATCTCCCTAACCAAGAAGGCTATGGAGTTGAATTTTCTTTCAAAATGACCCTATCTGAGTCTAGTTTCAGAATATGAAAGAGTAAAAAATTCTAAAGAGACAAAATTTAGAGATAATATACGTTTTTCACAAACTGGTCAGATTGTAAAAATGTGCAATTTTCACCTAGAGCACTTGAAACATGATCAAATCAATTATATGACACATGCAACTTATGGAGACTTGATTTTCACCCAAAATTACATCATTTTAGGCATTAAGTAAGACCTTTACATGCTCTTGACACAAATGATCAAAACCCTCTTGGGTAACAATGCAGGAAGATGACATTCACAACATGCATGTGGGTTCTAGTGTGGGTTTCATGAAATAGTCAAATTTTTGGAGTTCAAATCTTGATCAAACCATGAAAATGAAGAATAAAGGATAGAAATGAAGAAATCTAAGATGGAATTCCATCAATCAAAGCTAAACATAGACATGCATATATGATTTCAAGACTAGAAGAAAAGTTACCCCAAGATTCAAGAAGATGGTGGATGAAAGAGTGAAATTGGACTTCCATTCTTGAGAAGAATGATGAAATAACTCCCATCCATGATCATACTATGCTTGGACTTAAGTTTTTCATGTTTTGGAGGCTTGAAAATGAAGATTTGATGGTGTCTAGTGAATGTGTTCCTCCAAAACCGGGAATGGAGTTTTTGGAGAGAGATGAGAGAGTATTTGAGAGTTCTTGAAGAGAGAAAATGAAAAGAAATGAGTATAGAAGCAATGAAGTTGATGGTGGAGGTTGGTTGTGAAGAATCCACATGATAATGTACATACATGTGGGTAGGTAGTAGTGAGAGTTGATGGAGTTGATGGAGATGGGGGTGATGTGCTTGATGTAGTAGTAGAGAAAATTGAAATATGCTTGTAAAAGAAAATCTCCATATTTTAGTATAGTTGACCAAAGATAGTGGGTGGAGGAGTTTGATGCAAATAAACAAGAGATGAATTGCTAGTTGGGGTAGAAAAATATAAAATTAATAAATGAGAGGTTTCTTTGTGAAAACTAAAAGTTAAGGGGTGAAAATATAATTTCCAATTAATAGCTAACACACATATAAGTTAATTTTCATAGATAATACACCACTTTGTATATAAATGTCAAAATCCACTTTTAGAAAACTAAAAGTATTTCCCAAGTATACAAAATAAGTTTCATATAGTATTATCCAAGTTCCAAAAATTACAAAATAGCCTCAAAATGAAATTTTATATAACCATGGATGTCCAATGGTACATTTATACTCTAAAACTAAGAACAAGTTTGAAATATAAGTTCATTGGAATTCTTAAGTACTTTCGCAAAATTACCAAATAACCCTTAATTAAAATACGGGGTATTACATGCAAGCATCAATCACTGCCTTACCCAGCTGTTAGACCAAGTGTGGAATTTGGACTCATACTCAAGATCAACCATATTAGGTGGTCTGACCCCTTTAGGAACCCAAATCTGTTTGACTTGTCCTTTGAGTTGAAATGGGAATGTAATCCTCATTATGTGAGGGTCTCTTCTTCTGAAAGGACAAGTCAACTTACCATGACCAATTTTTTTTTGCAAAAATGACACTTAGGAGAAGTTATGTTTCCAGCTTTCACAAATATGGTATTGTTCTTTCTTGGAAAATTTGGATTGTATCCAATACAAGTTTTGTGAATACACTTTGAGATTTCTCCAAGAATCAAGTTCAACTTGTGTTCTGAGCCTGCAAGCTTGACTTTGACTAATTCAGATTCTTGAAGTTTCTCAGTAAGAGTAGTCTTTTGTTTATCTAATTCATCAACATGATGTCTCAGATTAACAAGGTTTTTACTCAGTAGAGAGTTCTTAGTGACTACTTCCTTGACTTGTGTTTTCAAGGCTTTGAAACTGGTTTTCAAGGCCTTGAAATCACTTTCAGTTTTATTCTGAGAGATTTCAAGATTCCGATTTAAACAAACAAGTTGTAAATTCTCTTTTTCTTGCTCATGGACTTTTTCATTCAAAATTATAATCTCTTTCAGATAGTTCTCTTCATTTAAAATCATTGTTCTAAGGTAATATGAGAGAGCTTCTCTTTGTTTTGAAATCAAACATTTTACCATTACTTCAATTTTCTTCTCAGATTTTTCATCATTCTTGGCCATGAAGCATAGGTTGCATGTTCTTCTTCAGATTCAGAGTCACTTGAGGTATCTGAATCACTCCATGAAGCTACCATAGCTTTCTTTCTCCTGTCATGGTCTCTCAAAGTTCTTGCTTTTATTGTGTGGACAATCTCTTATCAAGTGTCCTGCATCACCACACTCAAAGCAGTTCATGACTTTTGATTTACTTTGTGAAGAAGACTTACCTTTGTAGTCCTTTCTACTGGATGATATGTGTCTTTCTCTGTTGAAGTCTCTATCAACAATGTTTTTCTTCATTTTGAGGATTTTGGTCAAGGCTTTGGAAATCAAAGCAAATGGATCTTCATCATCTTCTTCAGTTTCAAGGCTTTGAATTTTCTCATTCTCTTTGGCCTTGAGTGCTAAGTTCTTGACACCTTCTGTTAGCTCTCCATCAGCTTCATTCATGGATATTTCATGTGTCAGGAGCTTCCCTTGTAGGTCATCAAGTTGTAGTGATGAGAGATCTTTAGCTTCCTCAATTGAAGTAGTCTTTGGTTCCCATTTTGCCTTCGGTAGACTTATCAGAATCTTCCTCACCTTTTCTTCATTGGAAATATGTTTTCCAAGTGAATCAAGGTTATTGACTATGTCGTGGAATCTTTTAAAAATTTCTCTCATTGACTCATCTGTATTCATCTTGAATAGCTCATATTTTCTGAGATAGATGTTGATATTGGTTTGCTCGACTTGATTGGTTCCTTCAAATGTCACCACAAGCTTATCCCAGATTTCTTTGGCAGTCTTAAATCCTGAAATCCTGTTGAATTCAGCTGTACTCAAAGCACAATACAAGATGTTAAAAGCTTCGTAATTCTTAGAGAATTGTTCTCATTCAGATTAAGAAAGAGAGTCTTCATATTTGGGAGTTTTGATCCCATCCTTCTCTGTGCACAAAGTGTGAGGTCCATTTTGAATAATGGTCCATAGCTCTATGTCTTGATCAATGATGAACATTTTCATCAGATCTTTCCAGTGAGCAAAATTATCTCCACAAAATAGAGGAGGTCTGTTTGCAGCTCTTCCCTGTGAGAAACCACCATCATCTGCACTACTCATGATGACAAGATGGTTAAATATATACAGTGATACAAGCTATAATACCAATTGAAAGGGGCTTTTCACATAGGGATGCAACACAAATACTCTAGAAAGGGGGAGGGGGGGGTTGAATAGAGTATGCCAACTTTTTTAAAAACTTCTTTATATGAAGAGTAGTGAAGTTCAAGGCCTTGAAAACGGTTTCAAGTCTTTGGAAGAGAGATACAATTTAAATAAAGAGACAGTTAAGTCTTTTTCAAGGCCTTCAAAAAAGTTTAGAACCTTTTAAATCAGAATAGTTTGAATGCTGTAAAAACTAAGTTTGCATGATAAATTATAAATGCAGGAGACTCAGAAATTATAGAGCTCATTCCACTTGGACCTACATCTCTACCTCAGTGATCTTCTCCCTACTATTTTCAATCACAATTCCTATTAATCAAAAGCTAAGCCCTAGATCTCAAGCACAGAGATATGCCTTACTCTATTACAGCTTGTGGTTCTCACTAACCTATCTAGTACCTGCTCTAGCTGGCTGATTAACTAAGAATTCTCTATTCTTCACTTTGAAAAATCGTTGAGAATGAGAGATAGAAGTAATACAAGAATGATCTACAAATTAAGCACAAAACAGAAGAACACTAAAGTATAAAACTGTAGTAGAGAATGCAATGATCTCCTGCTAGATGGATTGTGAAAATGATGAACTTATTTGATGCTTGTGAATCCAGAAAATGTGTCTCTACTTTTTGCCCTTTGAGTATTATCTCTTGTTGCTTCATTAAGAGCTCTATTTATACAGCTTGAAGCTCTGAAAATTTTCCCTGATTTTCGGCAACAACTTTCTGTTTTGTAGGCAACAACTTTGACTATCTTAACAGACTTCTCCAACGGATAGTTGATCATAATATTCAGAGATATTGTTGTGATCTTGTCTTTAAACAAATTGAGAAGCTGTCATGAGTGTCTGATTGATCACATAATCTTTTTCTCTAAATGTTTCCTTTCCTGCAAAAGCCAGGTTAGGAAACCAATCATGCAAACTTAGGAAATAAAATTCCCTATAAAACTGAGTCAAACAGATGGATTAAATGATGTTAGATATATCAAAACAGTTTTTCTTTCATCATCAAATAATAACACATCAAGCATGGGGGTGAGAGAGATTGAATCAAATCAGGAGAGTTTAGAAAAACTCCCCTTAGAACATGCATAGAGGTCAAACAGTTTCAAGGCTTCGAATCCTGGTACAAGGCCTTGAAATAGCTGTGAAACCTGATTCAAGTCTTTGAAGACTGGTTCAAGGCCTTGAAATAACTTAGTATTTCAATTCCATGAAACCTGTGACCTTACAGTTTTGTTTTAGTCAACCTAATTATTATGTGAAGTGGTGGTAGCAAGAATATAAATATGGATTGAAATGACTTTTATGTGTATAGGTATCTCTTGCTTTATTTTCAGCCACCTTTTGTTCAATGGAATATAATAATATTTTATTATATATTTCAGCAGTTTTTTGGGCAATAGTCAATAAATTTGATCTTTTCATTTCAGGCAATTGGTTTTTTTTCATTTAATTGGTATCATCAATGAAGTAATTGGCAAATTTCCGGATATTTATGGCCCTCCAGACCACGAGATCTTCCTTGGGTTGTTCCTTCTTATGAATACATGTCAGGGGTATAATATCCTGGTTAGTACACCAATCTTCAAGAATTTGAGTTTTTTTAGTATAGCAGTGAAGATTGTGCACCAGGAGTTTCATTGTAAACCTACGGGTAATTGATGGTCCACTAACCTACTGTTTATATAGATTCCACAACTTCTTGTAACCGTTGATAATTAAGTTTCCCATTAAGTGATTTAATGGAGTAACCCACTATCAGTTTTAAAGGCCATGATATTTGGCATTAAATAATAGCGGTTATATCATTTTTTGTGGCGCTCTTCTCTCTATAAAATACCCATGACTCTTCCTCCATTAGGTGTCCAAGAACAACATCAGTCCATCACGTAAAGAAAATAATCATATTATTGAAGTAGACATAGCGAAGAATGTGGGCTCGTTGATCAAAGTTCCAATCAAGAGGAGGTATTGTGTTTGGAATCAAAGGAGGAGCGAACACAGTTTTAGATGTTCGTTGTCAAGATTCCAAGGCGAACGATAAGTTTTCTTATGCAGTAATTTATGTGTTCTTAGAAGAATTGGTTTAAAGACCCCGTGATTAAAATTTTCCGCATAATAGTCAAATTACTCCGAAAACCAAAGTAAGAAATTTCTGAAAATGTGTTGCGAACCATTAACTTTGACGAACTCTATCTAGAGTTTTACAACTTCGATGGATGCACCGTTATTTCTCAGAGTTTCATGTTTTTGTTGTTCACAACTTTCATGTTTTATAAAAATTGGTCCGAGATCATTATCAATGCTTAAACGACCAAAACCATTATGCTGACAAATTCACTTTCCAATTACACAATTCACTTTCCAATTACACACACCGGAAAAAATATTTTTCATGCAAAGAGTAATATAAAAACTCTTTGCAATCGGTAGTGTTAATTAGTACTATAGAAACTCTTTAACACCACAATATGTGAGTACATGAAACTCTCATATTACAAGAAGAATATAAAGTCTTAAGATTGTTGGAGAATTAGTCGCAAAATATTAATGACAAAGAAAGTGGAGAAGTAGAAGGAACATAAACTGAAAATAAATAATGAAATTTATTGTTACTTAAATCCTTGGGTAGGGCGTTGCCCATATTTGGTGTGTTGAAGGTCATAGATAAAGTTTGAAAGATGATCTCGTGTATTCACACGATGTCCTTAAGGCTTTATTCGTCCACCCGTGCTCGCGGTATCCGGACGAATAGCCTCCCAGAATAATCTACCTCTACCTACACGAATCGGTAAAGCACTTGCCTCTAGTGCCCATTGAACATAATTGTGTTTTGATATCTCTCTTGGATTAAAAATAGAATCTGTATAGTAATGGAAGTCTCAAGTTTGATTTCGTGAGGAAATTGTGACTATATGATAGCGTCGTAGAAAATTTGAAGAGTATGACAAATGTTGGAATGAATCAAATGAGTGGAGAAGTACTCTATTTATAATAGAGTAGGTGACCTTTCAAAGGGGTGTGACTATTCATCTCCAAATAGTAACTACCTTTCATGATGTACCTACCAATAACTAATAATAACTAACTTTGGTTAGTAACTACCAATAACTAACTTTGGCTAGTAACTAATAAATTTATTAATAATTCTAAAACAGCCCCTATTCTAAAACTATCAATAAATTTATTGATAGTTTGGACTATATTTAATATCGCATCCAAAGTTATGTTGCGTCCATCAAAGGACATATTTGTACACCCATATTTAAAAACAATTTTCATTAACCAATTAATAATTTTGCTACGGATTGTAGAATTAACATCTCTGCATGATAACTAAACTCCACATGATTAAGATGTCCAAAATTTAATGTTTTCCAACATTGTCCAATGGCTTGCAAAGTGAAACGTGATGGAAATGTAGCGTGAGCTCGTGCCCACTCCGATGTCGTGATCTGACTTTCGTGATTTGCTTTCTAACCTGTAGTAGTAACAAAAGAAGGGGGCCTGTAGTGTGAGACTTTTAAAATTTCAACGCACGCTGCCAATTTGGGGTATATTGTCCCAGATATGTATATTGCGGGGGTTGTAGTGGGAAATTGAAAGTGCAAGGGGTTTTGTGTCCAAAAATGCATTTTGAAGGTAGGTTTAGTGTCTATTACCCTAATGGAGCTTTGCTGCTGTTATCGGTCTACACCGACAATTAAAGAAGACAAACTTAATATCCCTGTAGACTTCAACGGGGACTCAAGTTCATACAGCTCATTGCATACTGGATATGAAGGGAGGTTTCGTTGCTTAGTTATGTTAGCATTTATTGCGCCCATGTGGGGTGCCCAATGCAAACATTACAACCTTATGGGGTTAGATGCAATGACGTTCAAACCTCATGGGGTTAGTAGCAAAGGCATAAACCCTAAGGGGTTATATTGCAAACTAGGTATAAGTCTGTCTATATAATTAGACAGCCTCCTACATTATTTTATGCACTACTGTGTAGAGATCATGTGTTGATCAAAGATAGCTCTAGGAACCCTGGCCTCTCTCTCTAACTGGACTCCATTGGTGGAACTTGGTGCGAACAAGAGCTCTCGTCCTGGTGATTCGAGCCAGACTGTGGGAGCAAGACGTTGGTGCGTGAAAGCAAGCAATCTATGTTCATCCGCTGCGCAAGGAGCTTAGGAGAAGAGGTAACACATAAATCTTATACTTTATTATGTGTTCGGATCTATGTTTGCCTAGATCAGTCCCTTTGTTCATCGGTATCAGAGCCCTAGGTTTGTTTTTCGTGCCTTGTAATTTGTACCCGAAACTGGACTGCTGTAGAAAATTGTGATTTTAAATTTTCAGAATCTGTAGGCGAGACCTACATGGTTTGATTGGATTTTTCACGAGGATTCTAGAATAAGATTCATAATTTTTGGACATACGTAGAAAAAGTTGTGCCCTTTTAAAGTTTTGGAACAGTAAAAATCTGGACAGCTAGATCTGATCTGTAACATGTTTTTTTCCAAAGTTTTTACAATTGGAATTTGAACACATAATCAGAATCAGCATGAAAAGACGATTCCAGTGATATAAGGACCATCGAAACGGATCACGGGAAGGCGGCGCGTGCGCTTCACAGGCCACAGACGCCGCCCCCATGCACGGCAACACACCCCACGCGCCTAAGGGCTCGAGGCTAGTGTTGACGTGGCGGTTACACATCACTAGGTGCTGACGTGGCGATGACGTGGCTGCTGGCCTGGCAGTCGATGTGGCACAGTGACGTGGCTTATGGGCTTGCTTGGCCTATGCTATGTGGCACGCTGACGTGGAAACAGGCCGACGACTCGTAATTTTTTTCTATGGAATCAGACATAAATTTCCTATTTTCAGGATTTTTTTCAAAATATTTTGCAATACGGAAAATTTTATTAATTTTTCAGATTAATTAATTAGTGTTTAGCACACTTCTTGAGGCAATTAGACGTCCTTAAACACACTGTTTTGAGACAAATTTTTTTTTTGGAGACTTATGTCACTATTACCTACTGTATACCATAGATGGTGAGACTTTAGGTGGTTTAGAGAAATATTTTATTATTTAGGTTAATTAGATTATTGCTTATCAATTCCCAGCAATTAGAATTTAATTCTGGAAATTTCCTGAAAATTTCAGTATGTTTATTATGTTGTTTTACATGCTGTCGTGTGTTGAATAGATGTGTTTGGTGCATGTATGTGGCTTAGATGTTTTTATATTTGGTTTTTGTTTTGTTTTGAATATGTAATCAATATACGGCCCGCGTGTCGTGGCTCTCTACATACTCTATTGTCTTTTCTTCTCATCCAATCGCCTCTATGAGGTTACTTCTTATTAGTAATAAGATAGTTAGTGACGAATGAATAATAGAAGCTTCAAGAGAGGTGGCCAAACCAAAAGACATGGCGCAAGGTGCACGGAGCAAATAGACGAACAAAGGAGCTTCAAGAAGTACTCTCGAGATAGGCGAGATGGCTGAGGCGTGAATTTCAAGACTTGCTCAAGACGTACTCTCAATAGTGGGAATGCACCTTAGGGGCCACATCAATTTCATATTTATTTTATGCTTGTGCTTGTTTTATGTTATAACTGCTTGTGATTGGATATAACTATATAACCTCCCATGCTAAATAACTAAAACGAAAGAGCTCTCATTAAGACATGATTGAAGTTAATAGGGAATCATGAGTGACAAGATTTGGTTCCTAGAATTACTACTAGGTTTTGGTGGAGTCCTTCAGACGAAATATTAAATTTTAATAGGTGTCAAATGTTTCTAGGAGCTAAAACAAATGCTAGTAATTAACTTCCGCTTTGTCTCATATTTTGAGTAATGTCGAAATCATATAGTCTCATCGCTGATTCTGCTAAAGCTGCAAAGCTTAATGGGGACAATTACGATATTTGGAGCCGTCGTGCTATGTCTTACATGTTAGACATAGAATTGTCTGACTATATCCAGACTGAAAGGTTCAAACCCGTGATGAATGATGATGAGACCTTGGAGGATCATGAGCGCCACATAGCTACTTTTCATAAGTGGGAAGCAACGGATAGGAAGGCATGTTACAATCTTCTAAGTATGATGGAAAATGATCTCATCAGGGAGTTCGAAAGATCTTCCACTGCAAAGGAGATGTGGGAATCGATCAAAAGACAATATGGATGCACTTCTGTGAACAAGCTGATTGTTTTGAGGATGAGGTTCGATTCTTATCATAAGAAGCCAGAACACTCAATGAATCAGCATTTGAGGGCTATGTCCTTCAAGATTAGAGAGCTCATAGAAGCTGGACCAAACTTATCTGATGAATAGCAAGTACAAGTTGTACTTCATTCTTTGCCACGCACATGGGACTACATGAAATAGAGCATGACCCATAATGCGGATGTCAAAACATTTGGCGATGTCAAACGTCAGATACTGTTAGAAAGTGAGCGAATTGAGGTGGCTAAGTCAAACAGTTAGGTGTTATTGGCGGAGCACCCTCTTCCGAAGGCGCATGAGGAACGTGGGAACTAGAGGAAGACAGATAAAAATGTCAAAGGAAAGGGGAAGCCAGTTGGAGGCCCCAATCCTAAGATCAAGAAAGGAGCTGGTGGCAAGAAGAGCTGAAGAGCTAGAAACTTGGCAAGGGTCTCGTGCTTCAACTGCCAAAAGAAGGGTCACTTTGCTCGTGATTGCTCCTAGCAAAAGTTATGGCATAATCCAAACTCTGACTGTTTTGTTATAAGTCAAGTTTATATTTCCGATTCCCGTGATGAGTGGGTTTTGGATTTAGGTGCAAGCGATCATTAGCATGTGATCAAGACGCATGCAGGAATTATAGGCGAGTACCAGTGGGCAGTAGAAGAGTGTACATGGGGAACAAATCCTTCGTTGATGTAGTGGGCATTGGCACATATCAGCTGAAGATGAGGTCTGGAGAGACGCCTGTCCTTGATGATGTTCTATACGCTCCTGATGCACACAAGAACTTAGTTTTAGTTTCTAGACTTTTGGATTTGGATTACAAACTCGTTTTTTAGGGTAAATTTGCAAAACTCTTTTGTGGCGATTCGTGTTTTGGTACTAGTTTGATTTGTCATGTTTTATTTTATCGAGACATTGTTGCTTCTAGCATTGGTGATGTTTGTGATTCTTGTTCATTCATTACATCTTCTAGTGATGTTGATTTCGCTAGATGGCATGCTAGATTGGGACATATAGGACAAGATAGGATGAACAGGCTGGCCAAGGCAGGCCTACTTGGAAATATGTCCAATATTTCTCTACCTGTTTGTGAGTTTTTTCTTGCACGGAAAGCCAAAGGCAAACCGTTCGGTAAAGTAGTGAGGGAAACTGAGCCTCTACAACTTATTCATTATGATGTTTGTGGTCCATTAAATGTTAGGACTAGTTGTGGTGATCGCTATTTCATCACATTCATAGATGATCACACTCGATTCGACTGTGTGTACTTGATGAGACATAAATTTGAGGCCCTAGAGTGCTTCAGAAAATTCCGACAAGAGGTAGACAACCAAGTGGACAAAGGAGTTAAGGCTCATAGGACAGATCGAGGCCGTGAATATCTATTTGGGCATATGAAAGAGATCTCTGAGTCTAAAGGAATAGTGAGACAATTGACTATCCCCTTCTCACTGCAGCCGGATGGTGTAGCGGAATGAAGGAATAGGACACTATTAGAGATGGTGCGTAGTATGATGGCAAACTCGAATCTGCCTGTCTCGTATTAGGTATACGCCTTGATGAAATCCACATACATACTCAACCGTGTGCCCACCAAGTCTGTAGCCAGAACCCCTTACAAGATGTGGACCGAAAGGCAACCCTAACTGGATCACCTTAGGCCATGGGGGTCGGCCGCCTATGTACGTAAGGGTGACATATTCATAGCCCAAGAGCCGGATGGAAGTCTAACAGAGATGGATTCGCGATGTAAAATTTCTCGAGGGAGATTTTCCTAGTCAGTGAGAAGCACGTGGAGATGGAATTATCTACGAAGACGAGGAACACTATATAACACTGAATTCACCACTAGCGAAGAGGAATTTGTTCCTATGGACCTTGAGTATAGTGGGAGTGTCTTGCCTAGTGAGCAGCCCATCATATATGGTGATGATGCTGAAGAAGAACCCTCTATGCATAGGAACGCTCGTGGGAGCGTACCCCGTTTCTGATTTTACATCGAAGGGGAGGCCTTGTGGTCACTACGCAAGAAGATGATGAACCTAGGGCATTGTCCAAGGCTCTGCCATCACCTGACAAGAAAGAATGGGAAGTTGATTTACAAGAAGAACCGAGTCGATGAAAACCAACCATGTTTGGGACCTAGTTGACTTGCCTCCTGGACGTAGGGCCATCGGAAACAAGTGGGTTTTCAAGGTGTAAAGGAAGGCAGAAGAAAGCAAGGATATGCACCAGGCCCGACTACTGGCGAAAGGCTACACCCAACGGCAGGGTATGGATTATGAGGAGACATTCTCGGCGATGGTGAGAATAGCCTCTATTCAACTTATACTAGCAATAGTAGCTAACATGGACTGCATAAGATGGATGTTAAGACTTCTATTATGAATGGAGAACTAGACGAGGAGATCTATATGGCTCAGCCGCAAGGCTTCGAGAAGAAAGGCAAGAGCACAAAGTGTGAAAACTGGTTAATTCCATATATGGGCTTAAGAAGTCCTCAAGATAGTGGTATTTGAAATGGTAGATGAAGACCACTGTGTGTATGTTAAAGACGTTGTGGCATATGGCTTTGCAATGTTAGATGAGGCCCACTGTGTGTATGCCAAAATCTTAGGAAAGAAGTTTGTGATTTTGTGTCTATATGTGGATGACATGCTATTGGCAAGCAATGATATAGGAATTCTCAAGACCACCAAAGTGTGGTTATCCTCTCTCTCTTTTCGATGAAGGATCTTGGTGAGGCAAGCTACATCCTTGGGATTAAAATCCTGGGGGATCGTTGAAAAAGACTTCTAGGATTATCTCAAGAGGCGTACATCAAGAAGATACTTGAACGGTTCATAATGTGCGATGCCAAACCACTTGACAATCCCATTGAGAATGGCGAGAAGCTTAGTCTAGAGATGTGTCCCAATACCTAAGACGAGAGAGACCAGATGTTTAAAGTACCCTATGCAAGTCCTGTCAGGAGTCTCATGTACGCTACGATGTGTACAAGGCCTGACATATGTCATGCTGTCGGCTTAGTTAGCAGATTTTAGTCTGACCCAGGCGTTGGGCACTAGAAGGCTGTGAAAAGAATACTCCGATATCTCTAAGGGTCAAAGGATTACGTGTTGTGCTATCGAGGCTCAGAGCTTCAAATCGTTGGCTACAGTGATGCTAACTAGGATGGGGACCTAGACGCATGGAAATCAACCTCAAGATACGTCTTCATGCTATTTGGAAGAGCCATGACGTGGCACAGTAGCAAGCAGACTTGCATTGCCTTATCAACCATAGAAGCTGAATATGTTTCCTGTTTTGCGGCAGCGCAAAAGAGTGTTTGGCTAAATAGATTTCTGGTCAGCATAAGGGAGATTGACGCACCAAGACCAGTAACGCTACGTTGTGATAGTATGTCAGCCATAGCTTGTGCTAAGGATCTGAAGTACCACAGTAAAGCCAAACACATCGAGATAATGTTGGAGTATATTCCCTAGAGGCAATCCAGATTTAGTATGAAGAATGTTTGGCTAGAATATTCATTTATTATTTATGGAGATACTTAATATAATGAAGTCCTTAGATTACAATGTGCTGTTTTTCTTAAATATCCCTAGTCTTTTATATTGATTAACAAGCCAATCAACTATATACTAGTAAGTAGTTAGATTGATATGGGGATATCATGTCTAACCCATGGGGATGCATTAACAGTAATGGCATACTGGATTGACCCACTCACGAGAAGGCTACATTATATTATGTCAAAGTCACAAGTGCTTCTCGTCGTGCTAATGGTGTTGTAGTCCTTAGACATGAATTCACTAGATTCCCTAGTTATGGATTGTCATGCTTAGATACTATCAAACGTTACTCCGTGACTGGAGAAAATAAAGGTAGTACTCGGGCATGACTGGAACGTAGCTGAGGGATGGTCGTAATGTAGAGATATGTCCCTCCCACATAATTGGATCAAATATCCATGGCCACTCGAGGGTTGACGCTTATAGAATGTCTGGCCATAATCAGATAAATCAATATGGGATATTGATGTTATCTGCTTGGATAAACTGATTCCTAGGATCAAGAAACTAAGGAATGGATATACGAATGTGACAAATATGTCTTGTGTCCAATATGTATATAGAGACAAAAGGATAATACAATGCGGTAACAGTAGGCACAAGGTTTGTGGATCACTGACTATTTCTATTAGTTGGGTAGCATAGATGTGGTGCTAGACACCGCTCTATGTTAGTAATAGTTACTACCAACTAAGTAGAAAGCTATGGGCTAACACACCATATGGATTAAAATGGATATGGGTATTAATTAGTTGGACTAATTAATAAGAAGATCAATACGCAACCACAAGCAAACTTAGTAGGACTAATTTTCTAGGTGGACTAATCCGTGTATAGACATGATTAGTAATGGGGCAGTTGTGTAGTTAATAAAGAGTTATTAACTATATAAAGAATCCTTGCTTGTTATTCGCTCAACACTAGTCATTATTGAAAGAACATTACAAAGAAAGGAGAGAGACAAGACCAAGAGGCCGAAGCCCCCTAGTCCATCCGCCCCAATACCGTAGGCCACTACTTGTGGCGCGCGGCTTGCTTCGTTTTGCGTGATCTCTTGCCTCCTTCTTTCGTTGCTTGCACGAAACGGTGGGAAAGAATCGAGCTGTAGATCAAAGGTGTTGATACTCATAGAGACGTGAACACAATTTCACGTGACAAGTCTTCCAGAACCATTCAATCAAGGTACACACTATATCTACCCTTACCATGTTATGAGATGCTTGACTGCGATCCGTGGAGGGGTTTGAGCAGGATTAATTTTGTTATTCCACTACGTAACATGCATAAAAACCTATAGCTAAAGTATCACTTCATTAGGGAGGTTGTAGCTAAAGGAGATGTTTCTTTGGAGCACATTCCTACGAATCAGATGTTAGCTGATCCCATGACCAAATAATTTTTAAGGCATGTTTTCACAAGTCATGTCAGGAATATGGGTTGACAAAGGTTGTGAGATATTATTAGAGATTTTGGACTTATGATATGATTTGGACATTGATTGTTGGATTTTAATTGGATTTGTTTGATTATGATACATGTTGTTTTTATACTTGTATGATACGTTTACATATCTTGTACTAGCATAGAACATGTCATGCATACACTAGGTCGACTCTCTCACACGAGCGACCGCCTTTTCATTATCCCGGAATGTCTGCGTGAGGAGAAGATGAGAAAGATACCCGACAAGTGTTGGAAGCCTATGATATGATATGGGACGCCTATCATATGAGGCGTATGGCCTATGATACGAGCTGGACATATATCACTAGTGCAAGATGCCTGTCAGACGGATTCAATTGTCGCATTGGAATAAGTTCCAAGGTGAGATAGGTTTATGGACATTCGAACATGGTTAATACCCAAGCCATGTATAGTCTGCGTAGAGAAAGCCAGATGAGAGAACTGATTTCGGTTCGCATATGTTTCACATTCAGTACTCGGGTTATTAGCCATAAGGACTATTGGACTTACATCTGCATAGTGGTCCTTATGGGATAAGACATGTGATATGACTAGAGGTATAACACTATGGCGCTTATCTTTCCAAGATAACGCGTGCTAATGAGTGACATGAGGTGGAGAGTAGAACTAGTCACTGAGATTCCTCTTAGTGTGAGCCTCGTTGATCATATAAGAATGATTGAAGCTGTGTACCCTTTGTAATTTTATTCTTGTTGTTGAGAGACGAGTCGGTGGTGCTACTTTAGAGTGACATCTTACGACTACGGATGATTCGGCCTTCCGAACACTGCTAGGAAAGCAACTGAGCCGAATCAAAGCGATACAATGGATGATAAGGAAAATTCTCACTGCATCACTCTTTTTATGTTCACTGGGCCCACCTGCAAGATCCGTATGGGTTCATGTAGGATATTAATATAATAAATTAAACGAGATGTAGACTTATTTCACCACGGCCTACGGGACTAGGTAGGTGCTCATGGTCTACGAGATGACAATTGATCAAATCTGGGGGATACGGGAGATATATATGTATTTCATTGTTTCCTAAAGATTGAATACGCCTGCTACTAGCTCGTCTCGTATGATTTAGAGTAAGGAACTCCCGAAATGCAGGTTCTCTCAACAGTCACATACTACATACACAATACACTATGGTTGATGATAATAGTTGGAGGTTGAGGGAGACTAGATGAACTGTGATTGTGCAGCCCCACTGTGCGAGTGGGAGATGTTAGCATTTGGTTCACCCATGTGGGGTGACCAATTCAAATATTACAACCTTATGGGTTAGCTGCAATGATGCTCAAACCTTATGGGGTTAGTAGCAAAGGCATAAACCTTAGGGGGTTATATTGAAAACTAGGTATAAGTTCGTCTATATAAGGAGACAGCCTCCTACATTATTTTATGCACTACTGTGTAGAGATCATGTGCTGATAAAAAACAGCTCTAGTAACCCCAGCCTCTCTCTAACTAGCCTCCATTGGTAGAACATGGTGTTAAGAAGAGCTCTCATCCTAGTGATTTGAGCCAGACTGTGGGAGCAAGACGTTGGTGCGTGAAAGAAAGCAACCTACGATCATCCGCTGTGCTAGGAGCTTACCAAAGATGTAACACATAAATCTTCCGCATTATTATGTGTTTGGATATATTTATGCTTAGATCAGCCCCTTCCTTCAAGTTATTATAAAGTACACGGTTCAGGTGGGAAGCATGTAGTGGTACAATTTGTTTTCCTATAGGCATTCTCTTCCATTAATTAAAACACACATTATATTTCACCTGATTACTGTAGATTACATTATCTTTCAAATTAAAAAAATATTTTATCTGATTAGACTACAACATCTCGCAGAAAAACATTATAACTTACAACCTTCTTTTTCGCGTTTTCATTAAGTGGCAGGCTTTAGTAGATAGCCAACTGAATATGAAATCACACGTTGCTAATAGCTTGAGGCCGCATGTTGTGACAGCAGAACATAACTAACTGCAAGATGATACTTATGTACGACTAGGCTGCGTATGTTATCCAATTAGATAAGGTATCTGTAAATCAAATAAGCGCACGTAAAGTTATGTTGGGGAAGTTAAAATATTATTGTGATAGTGTCAATGCCTTATTAATCAAATCAAATGTTTTTTATTTGACCCATGTCAAGGAAATCAAAATTTTCACTGCTGTGAACAAGGAGATCCCATAGGGAAGTTCTAAATGTACAACTGCTGTGGACAAGAACACGGTACAAAGAACAGAGAGATTGAGAGCAAGGATGTAGGGGAAGAGTAAGCCTTACCCAATTTCCTGAGAGAGAGATAGTGTAATGATTAGCGAAGAAGCCGAACCCAGAATGGAAGGCAAACATTCCTATATATAGGGTCTTTGAGTGGCAGTTACGAGGAGTTATGTTGCCGCATATGACGTCTATGTAACTGCCTCACACGTTGCACGATCGACCGTATATATAGGACACGTTCGCACGTTCGTCTGTATATATAGGGCACGTTGGCACGTGCAACTGTATATATAGGGCACCTGATAATCGAGTCTCACAGGAAATTGACAAGGGTTGCACGTGAGCATAACCGCTTCTCGTGTGCGACGTACCTTACTCTAGCCTCCAAGCAACTTGAACCCTACAATTACCGTGCGGTTAGTATGCGAGGGAGATCCTGTCTCACAGCCCCCCATATAGACAAGTGAGAACGTAAGGATAATGATAAAGTAGTAGGTGATTACCAGTTAAGTTCTTCGGTGGCTGCCACGTGTATGATGATCGACCTGCCCAGAATGCACTATCTACATTAACCCCCTTTTGCAGATTCGTCACGCGCGTCGTTGCATAAACACGCAAAACCATCCGAGCGTGGCTCCACGCCCATACTCAAATTAATTCGAATGAAGCTCATAAACCCTAGCCCTCGTAAGCCGCCATCATTGCCTAGGGCTCTGTAATGTCGTATAGCCTTTAATAGGGCGTAGGGATTATGCGATTTGCAATGAGATCCACATATTTATGTCGGTTACCGAGGTAGTAATGATTGGAAAATATTTGAAAGCTCGAGAGTCTCCAAGAGACTCTATATAAAGCATTCCACTCGACAGTTTATACTTTTTACACCATTGTTACTGGCAAAGCTGATGAGCAGAGAGGAAACTCTTCGACAACAAATCTAAAGCTTCAATCAACTGTTTATCATCGCCAATCAAGCACTTAAATTGCTCAGACAACAACAAGTTTAGTAGATCCCCTCTTTCAATAACTCAATTTTCATATTTGAGAATATCAATAAGCTAGAAATGCAGTTTAATATGGGTTTGCCTTTTATGTTCTTCATTCATAAGCAGAGCATCAATCTTAAAAGCATTCATTTGCATGTGTTATTTTTAAAATAGAGATGGCCAAAACAAATACTATGAAGGAAGCAATTAATTTACCTGAAATTCCCAAATATCTATGGTGTAAAGCTCATTATCTGGGCGGGGAAGATTTCTATCTGGCATCCATCAGAGGGAAACTCTTAAGAAATCCCCAGTAAAAGATGCTCTGCAACTAACATCTGAGCCGGAGAGAGACGACTGAGATCTCGTTAATATCAATGACGTACATCGGCTCAGTCTTGAAGCTGGGTTGTATCCCTTTACTTATATTCTTCATCAAACTTTTTTGGAGAAACTGAAATGGATGGAAGAGTGGACACAACACATCCTTTTGCATTATGACTCTGAACTGACTCATGCCAAAATATACAATGTTGTGCGCACGACAAAGGGGCTGAGCATCAGGCTCGACAATGACATGCTGTTGAATCTGTTCTCGAGGTACTCGAAGAAAACTCATAGCTTTCGATTCACAACCTTCGAAGCTTGTCCTACCCTCGAAGATGTTGAAATGCTATTGGAACTTCCTTGCATGGTACATGTGGACCCTTTGGCTCCTTCGAATACCGATGATTAAATTTCACTCTTCGAGAAGATGAAGGAGTGCATAGGGGAAGTCAAGAAAATGGCCACAATATGGACCTCGAGTACCCCTTCAGAGACGCACTATCTAGTTGCAATAGGCTCTATAAATAATTGGTCTAAATGGATTACTTACTTCTTCCGCGATTTTGCGAAGGCAAAAACTGCTCAAGAGATATTATCGAAAGATCCAGATGCACCAACTTCGCTCAAAGGAAAAGGTTCTGCCTACAAATTGTGTGGTTTTCTCTGTGTCTGGCTGTCAAGATACCTTATAGATGGACACCCATATGATGGTGTATATACCCACGTCCTCTCACTTGCAGTTCACCTTTCATTAGGCCAGAGAGTAGCAGTTGGGCCTTTCTTCCTTGGGTCTTTATATCATCGCCGTGACTTGGCTATGACACATGTCGAAAAATCTCAATGTACAGTCAATATCGTGACTTATGTCAACGTCGCATTGTTATCCATGTGGGTATTCGAGAGATTGCCTATCTATGTTCCAGTTCCGATGTATGTAAAACTGTGGAATGCACCCAATACCAAGAAAGATCTTCTCTGCCCTCGACCATGGCGCTGGTACAAGACCAAGGGTGTTCAACTCTCATTTGCTTTAATGTGAGGTGACAATTGCTACTTTGTAGCTAGGCCATATGCTCTACCTCTGGAGAACATTGTGTATCATGAAAATAGGTACCCTGATAAGAAAATGACATTTTCTCCCCCACATATCACCAAGGGATCACGATGCTACTCCAGCTTCGTGAATTGGTGTAGAAGGGGTCATTTGCCCGCTTTGTCTGAGTATGGTAGTGAATGTTTGAGGTACCAACTCATAACAGTTTAATATGATCCTGTTCGAGTGAGCCCTCAGTTTTGCTTCGATTTAGCGGCTCCTCCCCTGTGGTATGATTAAGTTATTCGCGGTTGCTACAAGAGGTGGCTATACGGAAAGTGTAATGGCTTACTGGTTAGCATGCTCCCTTTAATCCAACCTTCCAAGTAAAGACAAGGAGAGTCGACTCCTAACTGGGTTGCATTTAGGAATGCGCAAACTCATCTTCACGCGAGTCTCAGCTTCAATTTCAGCCAATTAAGGCTCCTGCTATCAAGATAGGGGACTACCCTTTCAAATCATCATGCTCTTTAAATGCGACCAGTATGGTTTTTATTCGCTTCTGGATAAGGAACATCACTTGTGGGCGAAATTGATGGAAGAGAAAATAAGTGTGTTTAGAAAGGAGTCTTATAACGGAAGGAAAACTTACGCAACCGATTTCAACAAGGTAACTTCAGAAACTCCTTAAACTTCTTTGGATGCATGACGAGTGTATGTGATATTAAATTCGTCTGGTATTTCAGTGTTGTTTTAGGAGATATGCATCTGGGGATAGAAGCACAAGATTTTCTGACATTCTTCGGTCGAAGGACAAATCTAACATCGCTATTAAACCTGAGATGACAATGTCTCAAGAATTCCAGGATCATGTCTGAAACGCACTTGCAAACTTCATCTTATCGATCATTGAATCTTATAAGAACCCCAAGAAGACTAAAGCTTCATGTGAGCCTTCAGTCGATGCAACAGACCCCAGGGTATCCAGACAAGCAAAGCTTCCAAGGAACAACCCTTCTCCTAGGGATAAAGTGGTGACCAGTGGAAGAGGCAAAGCTCAGCTTCCACCTGCGAAGAATTTGGCGAACACGCGACAAAGCAACATGGAGGACTTTGTAGAAAACAATCAGGATGCATCTTCGCCATGAGAGAAGGTAGTAACATCGCACTTCCGCAGTTCTTAAAACAAAATAGCCATATTACTAAGATGAACATATGTATATATTATAGATAGCGAGATATCAGTGGAGGAATTGGAAGGCCTCACTAAAGAGGATGCGTTTTCTTAAGAATGTCTTTAGGGAACTTTGAGTCTGTGGCGCTGGTAGGCTAATGACTGTTGAAACCTTTGCAGGGTCAGGCTCGATTCCTTGCCGGTGGATTACGCATTCCAAGAATTTCCCTGAGGTTACTCCAAATGCTCACTTCATGGGATTCATTTTGAGATGAAACCTCCTGCATCTCTCGATAATTTTCTTCAAGTCTTTCAGGTGGTTGTCCTTTTACCTTGACTTGATGATCAAATAATCCATGTAAAACTCGACTTCTTGATGCATCATATTGATAAATCCTTCTTAGGAGTTATATTCGTAATAGATTCACTGCTGTTTTGTGTGATTTACGATGCATTTATATGAGTTATGTCCAAGTTAAGAGAATGTTAGCATGTTGTGAGCTTTTCAGCATAATCGTTCAATCCAGGTGTTTGTTGTGTAATTTCAAGATATTTTGTCACATTTGATTTCTCGCTATGTTTCGTGTTGTGTTTTCAGGAACCGGGAGCTCGGATACGTGCATTCGGAAGAGGAAAAGAATTTCGGAATTTTTGAAGGCTCACGATCGGTGTGTGGAATAGAAGATAGGTGAAGAAAAGACCAAAAAAGTTTTGCAGAATCAAGAAAGAATCAAGAAAAAATTTATGCATCCCAGACAGGTCGTACTACCACTATACTGGCAGTAAGACCAGTCCCATACATAGAAATTTAGCAGAATCAAGAAAAAATCACCTTCTGCTGGTCGTACTACCAGTACAACTGGTAGTACAACCAGGCTAACAACCATGATGCAAAAATATGGGGTTTTCTGCAATTTTGAAGACTTTGGGGGCAAGAGCAGAGAGGAACGATCATTCACGTTTGTTGATTCAAAGACCCTTGAATGTGTTTTGGATGGTAATTGTTTTGAGTGATGAAAGACAAAGACATAAGCACAACGCATTTCAGTTACTCCAAGGCCTTGAGATATTGACAAAGTTTCAAAGCCTTGAGACTTGTTTTATTCTGCTATATGTTCTAACAATTCTGTGTTGCAGATTAGATATCTGATTATACAGATCTGGGATTTACTGCATATGCTTATAGTTTACACTATTTATATATCTAACACAATTGCAGATGATCAGAACAGGAAGAATCAAAGTTTTCTGGGTTTAACTTTGAATATCTGTGAAGCAGGATTAGAGCTCCAAGGCCTTGAGATTTACCTTGATCAGCTGACAGTTTTTACAGAACTAAGTTGATTCTTTCTTGCAGGTTGTGATTCTTATTATTGTGGTTATTCATTGACTTCTAAGAGTCTTAAACTTGTTTTTCATGATTTATATGTATTAGAAGTGAAACAGATTACTGTTCTAATCTTTTAACCAGTTTTATCAGAAACTGGAAAAACAAACAGTCATAGCACTGTTATCTTTCTGGATTTTGTTGTTGCTATGATTTAATGTTGTTGCAGGTTTGTTACACGTGCAAGAGCTATCTCAACAAACTCCAACGGATATCCACTTAGAGCTGTTTGAATTTCTGTTGGAAACAGAAGGAGGATTTGTAGGAGCTGAGATCCTAAAATCTCTCAATCAGTTGCAGCTGTGGATAAAAGAGACTGGTTTGAATTTTGAAACAGAAGAGCTTGCAGAATAATCATAAAGGTGTGACAAATTCGTGGGAGATCATTCATTGAAACACACAAGGATTCAAGCTTCAATCCAGATTCCAGAAGATCAAATCAATCAAGTTTCCAGAAGAACACATCAGGCTTCAATAGCTTATTTCTTCTACTGTGTTCTTTATTTTTTCCGTAATCTGTGTATCTTTTGATTATCTTAAACCTCACTTAACCTAGTGGTTGGTTGTTCAAGTTAACAACAAGAGGTTCTTGTTAGCTCAACAGTTAGTAGCTGGAACTAGATAGGTTTGGAACCACAAGCTGTATAGGTGTAAGGGAAATCACTTAGGCTTGAAGATCTAGGGTTGTTTCTGTGTGAGTAATAAGAAATGTTTGCCCAATCCTGGTGGGATTAGATCCCTCAGGCAGAGATTAGGTCCATTGGGACTGAACTCTGTAAATTGCTTTGTGTTCTTTACTTTACAGTTTGATTATTTTCTGCAGCATACAACAAATCAAACTAGGGTTCATAAGCTGTTTAGAACTGACAATAGTTCAATGCCTTGAAGCTTTCTATTTTGCCTTTGAAAGTTTCAGACAGTTTTCTAAAATCTCAAGGCCTTGAGATTTGAGTTTCACACAAAGCTAATCTGTTAAGTTTTGAGTTTTGCAAAAAAGTTTCCATACTCTATTCAACCCCCCCCCCCTTCTAGAGTATTTAGGTCCTGTATTTAGTCTACATTACACACTTTCAACGTTCTTTTGGAGGAGAACAACGCTGGAGAGCAATCTTGGAGGCGGAGAATCATCAAGAAATCAAGACTTGAAGAGTATTCAATTGATTTCCTCTCTCTTTCATTCCATAGTATTATTATGGAGATTTCTTCTATGCTAAACATATCTATGTCTAGCTAAACTCTCTAAGCTAGGCAATTGATGAAGAACTAGGGTTCGTTTAATTTTTTCCGGATTGATGACTTCATTCATGTTTTGTGCTTAATTTTAGTTGATGTATTTGTTAGCTTCCTTGTTCTTGTTCTTTAATATTTAGTATGCTTGGCTTGATCACCCGTAGTATGCTAGTTGTTGAAATATTTGCACGATAGTGAGCTAATTTAGACGTGTTGAAGAATATAGGATGTATTCTTGTAGTTCTCTGAGACTGAGAGGAGAAGAGAACTTCAATAACCGTGTGTGGATTGTTTCGGTTGGTATAGGTAAGACTTAGTGAAAACGGTGGACCGACAGGACCTGGTGAGCGAGCCTAGCAAACCAACTAGAACGTAACTGTGGACGACGGTGGACCGAAGGGCCCCGAGATAAACCGTTTACGCAAATTCATGTGAAATCGACAGAAGAACATGATGAGTGCAACCCAGTATAACTAAATATCACTAGAGTGTTTCAAGCATAGTCCGAAAATTGTTAAAGAACCTAGGGACCATTAGTTGCCTCGTTCTTCTCCATAATCGTATCACATTATAATCATTTTATTCAATTGAAAAACCTGAAAAAATAGTTAGCTTTGTCTGTATTTTAGTTTAAGTCACCTGTTTGTGGGTGACAAACCTTCAAATCAAACACTTTTCACCGGTTACTTAAGTATCATCTAGTTAATTTTTTGTTGACTAATAATCGTATAATTCCCTTGGGTTCGACAATCCGGAGTCTCAAATACTCCATTTACTACTTGATCGTATACTTGCGTTTAAACACGTTAAGAATTCGCGTCAAGTTTTTGGCGTCGTTGTCGGGGAATTAAGCGGTTATTTAGTTTAGTTAAACATTAATTTTGGATACCACTTTTATTTTTGTTTTATTTTCTATTTAGGTTCCTCATTTGTATTTGATTCTTATTTTCAGGTACTCGGTGTATGCTCAGGATCCCTATTGACCTGGTGCCCCCACTCGAAGACCCGGAGCAATTACTGAAATACCAAAGGAGAAGGCAGAAACAGAGCACCATGGGCGAACAATTAACCAACGCGCAACTCAATCAGCGGTTGGAAGAGCTGTCTAAGAAGTTAAATGATCGCAACACCCAGACACCATCCAACAATTCGAGGCAGGCTATTGTGGAGAAATTTCAGTCGTCCACCTATGGAGACAATCCAAAAATTGTAGTTCCAGAGATATAGGCCGAGCACTTCGATCTCAAGCCTGCAACAATTCAGACGGTAACCAATTAGTTTCGATTCTATGGGAACAAGAATGAAGACCCCAATGACTTTATTCGGAAATTCAATGCATACATAAAAACTACCAAGTACAAGGATGTGACAGCAGAGGCATTGAAGCTCATTCTTTTCCCATACTGTCTGAAAGGTGCAGCTGAGAAGTGGCTAGAATCAAGGGAACATGAGTCGATCACTACATGGGCTCAGTGTGTGGACGAGTTCATGGCCATGCTTTACCCAGTTCCGCGGGGGAGTTACAAGGTGATATTCTAGGATTTTGGCAGAAGGCCGATGAAACCCTGGTTGATGCATGGACCAAGTTATGCAATTGATCAGGAAGTGAACAAATCATGATTTTGGGGATTAAAAAATTTTGCAGGTCTTTTACCATGATCTAGAACGTCACAATCAGGAGTTGGTTAACAGAGAAGCTGGGGGAAATTTTCTATACTCGATTGACAAAGAAGCAGCTTAGGCGCTCATGAAGCAGCTTGCTAAGCAGCATTCACAATTTTATGATTCTAGGAGATTATCAACATTGATTGAACCTAGGATGATTAGTGGAAGACTGGGATCAGAAAGATAGTTTCTGACTTAGCCAAGCATATTTATCTTGACAAGAAAACTGTTGCAAGCATGGAGGAGCCAGAATATGAGTCAGCCTTGGATGAGATAGCAAGCGAGGATGTGAACTATGTAGGGGCACAAGGACAGCAGCATAATTGAATCAATAGAACTACAGACGAAGGACAAGAGATCATCCAGGCTTCATGTATGGGGATCAGTCTAGAGCTATATACACACCAAGGTTTCAGTACATGCCACAAGCACTAGATTCACAGGGTCCACAACCAGCTGCTCCGACGCAAAACTCAGAGATTTCTGAACTGACTAAGGCGTTAACACATCTGATTAATAACATGAAAAATATGACCAACAACATGAACAATATGACTACGACGGTCAATGATGTGCCTTATGATTCGCAGGCTACGAAGACTTCTCTTCGCTCACTAGAGGTTCAAGTTGGGCGAATTGCAGCGCAATTATATGCTAGAGCACCTGGCTCTCTACCGTCTGACACAGAGAATGTGCGCCAGGTAATTTATATTACCACTTGTAGCGGGGTTTCTTTGACTCAGCCACCATACTCGAGCCAGGCCAGACCTGAAACATCAAAGGCTAAGGAGCATGAGGTCTTCGATCATGAGAAGACACTTGTCATGGTCCCCCAATCAAAGGGCAAGACTCCACATGAGGAGAATAAATCCAATGAGGTATATTACCACCCCCTTTTCTAGAGATGTATCTTTTCCTTTGAAAACCAGTAAAGAGAAGGATGAATCTGAAGAGTACAGGCGATTTCTCAGTATCTTCTCTAAACTTCACATAAACATTCTGTTGATTGAGGCGTTGCTGAAAATGCCTAAGTATGCGCGTTTTATCAAGGATGCAATCCTTTGGAGAAAAGCAATGGATGACTTTCAGATAGTGAAGCTGAATGAGCAGGTGATTTCACGTGTCTTGCATGCGCTGCCTAATAAGAAGAAAGATCCAGGGGTTTTTTTTATTAAAGCTACCTAGGTGTGGGGGAGCCTCGTAAAACTTGGATCAATCTTCAGTTTGCAGATACATCATCCAAGAAGGCCATTGGGGTGGTAGAAGACTTACTTGTGAGGGTTGGTAGTTTGATCATGCAAGCCGATTTTGTGATACTGGACATGCCAGTTGGTGACGTTCCAATCATTCTTGGTAGGCCCTTTCTGGCTACCGTTCGGACGTTAATTGATGTAGAGAATGGGGAATTGATCATGAGGAACAACGATACTATGGAGATCATTCGGGTTTTTAAACTGACTCCTCAGTATATGGATGCAGCATCGAGTGTGCAAGTGCACGAGGTAGTTCTGAGCATCCAGCGCCAGAATTTGGATGCAGCACCGCGTGCCAAACCACCACTATGAGGCTCATGAGGTAACATGGTCGGACCGTCGACCTTAAATTACAAGCGCTGCTTTGGAGGCAACCCAATCTAGAGTAGGATGTTTTTTTTGTTTTCGTTTTTGGTTTGTTTTGATTTCTCTATATATCTTATTGTTATGGGTGAGAGAGAGTGGACTAATTATTTCAATCAGTTTGAAGGGATACAGGTACCGAAGACGCACCGGATTCCCCTACTTGATGTGTGTTTTAGGGATTGCACGAACAAGTGACGAAAAATCCCCCAAAGAATTTATGGAACACATGCCAAATATTACTCGAGGTCGAGGAGTGCTCCTATCATCATGAGTGCCACATGTGGAGTGGGCTGCTGTTCACATCCTTGACGCACATCAGAATCTGGGCGCGTAGAGACTTCTCTGGAAATCGTCAACGGTCCACGGACCCTTCTTGTTGCAATTTCACAGCGTCGGTGCCCATGTAGGTCCAGGCACCCAAGGTACCTCTAACACTTTCCCTCTGTTCTACAGTTGAGCGTTAATTGAAAAGATCCACCGCCTACACATTTAAGCGAGGAGACCTCTTATGTTATCTCTAAATTCGTTGAGGACAACGAAACACTTAAGTGTGGGGGTGTTTGTGTATAGTTTTAGCTAGCTAGTCCTTGTATGCATCAACCTGTCACATATAGGTTGTTAGGTTCTATTGTGGGGTCTTCGTGGTCCGTGGCGTGTAAGTTATAGTGTCTTATTGTGATTTTAATAGTAGTGTACATAGATGTTAGTTGTGTTATTTTTGTTGCACGTTTACTTAATAAAGTCCACCTACCCAAATTGTGTCAGTTTCAAGTCTTCTTTCGTGTTTGGCCTTGCATATAGAGTTATGATTTATTATAAAAATACAAAAAAAAAATGAAAATTTGAATTTTGAGAAAGGGCAAAGGAAAAAAATTCGAACGTGTAGAAAGCTCAGTGATGGTACGTGAGTGATTATGTAGAACTGCGCGTAGGTGTGTGGAAACTGAGGGAGTCAACCCGAAGTTGAGAATCCCTTAGAATGCATAGCGAGAGTTCGTAACTCGGGTGACAAAGCCATTTTGAACTTAACCAGAAATTTGAATATAAAGGTGTGCACTGTTTTTGAGACATTCAAGTAGTTAGCCGATAGTGCATGACCACCGTCTTTGGTAGTCGACAACCCCTCCTCGTAGGGGCAATGGAACAGTCGTGCGAGTAATCTTTATGGGGGCCTCACGTCCCGTCTCACTGCCTAGGTCCACTTAGTTATCTCCATTGATCTGTTTACCCCTTTATTTGTCGCCTCTACGCCTAGGTGTAACACCACATCTTTTTCTAGGTCTAATATACGTCGTTGCCGTAAATTTTAAGTGTATATCTTCAAAATATATAGCTAGTGGGGAGGTAGTTGTAATTTTAGATAATATTAAATAGTTAATGTTGGGGGTATTATTTATCTTTTATAAAACTTTTGGTATGTATACTTGTATTTGTATATATACTATACGTATTCTAGACTCATTTTTTGTATATGTATTTATACTGTATACATACTATGTATTTTATACTGTAGTTATACTAAAATACTTTATAATAACAATAAACGAAGATAAAAAAAGAATGCTTTTTATTTGCCATTCCCCAACATCTGATTTCTCCCTATCCCAAACAATTTTTTTTTATTATTCTCTCCCTCTCTCCCCGTCACTCTCTCTCTCTCTCTCTTTCTCTTCTTCTACTTATTTCTTCTTCTTCTTCTTCTTCTTCTTCTTCTTCTTCTTCTTTTCTTCTTCTTCTTCTTCTTCTTCTTCTTCTTCTTCTTCTTCTTCTTCTTCTTCTTCTTCTTCTTCTTCTCCTTCGGAACACCACCCCCGACGCCCCCAACACCATCACCACCTCCTCCATCTCTTTCCTCCCTCTCTTTCTCTCTGCCAAACCAAAGCAGCAGCAGCAGTGGGCAGCAGCCAAGCCGCCGCCGCCGCTACCACCGTGGGGAGACCCGCCGGAAAAAAATCACCGCCACCACGTCAACCCTTCTGTTTCCACCTTCCTCTAGATCCCCCTCTCTGTTTCGAGCTCAGAATAAGAAGTAGCAGATGAACACAGCAGGAGAAGTAGCACCGCAGCAGCAGCAGGAGAAAACCCGCCGACGAACTCCATTAATTCCGGCAGGAGCTCCGGCCAACTCAAACCGTGACGACCCCTGCTTCCTCCTCCGTTATAGTCACCTCCTAGAGATCCGACCAAGTTAGAGGAGGACTCAAATGAGGCCAAGAACATCTGGAGAAGCCCTCTGGAGCTCCACCTCTGGCGAAACTTTCGGCGTCTCGACCCGTTCCGTTTCTTGACCATTTCTCGTGAAATTTTGTATGGGTATGCTCAAAATCTCCTCGTTAGTTGTTTTCAATTATCAAAATCACATTTCAAACGCTAGAAATAACGATTTGATCAAGTGGAGGTGGGTGAGATTCATGATCACCGCGAGAATGAACAGGGGGAAAAGTGTTGTTTCTGAAAACTTGAGGGCATAATTTGTCTTTTACATAACCTGTGTTGTGTGTGGACTGGGAGTGAAAGTGTTTGTTTCAAAAACCATGAGGGCATCAATTTTCTTTTATATAAACGGTGGTGTGTGTGAACTGGGGGGGGGGGGGTGAAAGTGTTGTTTCATAAACTGTGAGGGTATGAATTGTCTTTTATATAAACTGTGTTGTGCGTGGTGAGGGCTGACTGAGTATGGATTTTGGAATTCTTGGGAGAGCTAATTGCAAATTATAATTTCTAGTTTATAAATATAACCATTATTGTTCTTTTTGTTAAAATAAAATATATAAAGTTTATTATATTATGTAACAATGTAATATATAATAAATATAAATATATATGTATACACACACACACACACACCCTTATATTTCAAAAAAAAGGAACAAGTTGTAGCTTAGTATTATATATCTCATTCTTAATAAATAGGTTAATCAAAATATATAGTGTATATAAATACTTATGAGGATAAAATTGCGTTACTTATTTGAAAAGTGTAAACATAATTTTGTGTAGATAAAAAGTTTCAAATGATTATAAGTATTGGCATTTCTTTAGTAAAAAATAAAATTGTTAATTAAATATTTATTCAATTAAAGTATAATACTAGGGTGGAATTGATATTTATTGTGAAATACTAATAAATAATTTCTTTAGATATATATATATGTATATACATATATATATATATATATCATCCACGATATATAATTACTTGATGAAATTTATACTTCTTTATAATTACTAGTATCTCTAATTATCATTTTGAGGTAATACTTGTAGATATTTTGAGTATATTAATAATTAGTATCTATTTATTCCTCGCACTACTAAAGTATATGCATACGTTTATTATTATCAATAGGTATTTTGCTCTTAAAATTTTATAAAATATATTTTAATTAGATAAAAATATTTTCAAGGAAAAGAAAGATGAATTGGTTCTTCTTGAAATTAAATTAGGATGCCTCGCTCCGGCACTAGTTTTTAGGTATATTTCGCGTCGCATATATGCATGTTATATATGCGCCAGACTTTGGATTGATTAGAAACTATAAATTTATAGGCGACGAGTTCGTAGACAAGGGTTACATCTATCCGTATGAGCTAGTTCGTGTTGTTCGCTGATTCTACTTAAGGTAAGTTATATGCTCGACTCTTCAGTCATCAAAATGCGTTTATCAATGCATTATCTGCTTAAAGGATTTACCGTTGGACTATCCAAATATATGTATGCTGTAAATTATTCCTATCTTGAAATAAATCAGTAGAGTTGGAATTTATCTTTTGAACGCCATAAACTTATGTTTACCTTGAACCTGCCATTACTGTATTTATTCTTTCTTTTTGGAGTAGTATTACTCGAATTTATTCTAGGATCCACAGTTTTCAGAAAAATACTCTAGAGACACTAAGAAACGTAAAGTGAAAGGTAACTTGTACCAGTTGTTATTTGGTTCACTACTGTGACCTTATTATTTACATTAGACCATATGTTCTGGTCAGAAGATTTTAGGGAGCAAGACTCTGGTCTACCCTGGTGCCCATTTTCCTGCACTACCACGAGGAAATGGGAGGAGCTGCAAGTACTATTCTAGCGGAGTTGCTAACCTCTAGGGGGTGTCGACACTTAAGGTCTTGTGGGCGAGATATGAGGCAGGAAGGTACTAACTAGTTGGGCTATGTTAACCGCCGGGTTGAAGTAGGGTTTGATAGACCCACGAGATAACTCGTATATTCTATTCCGAGTCAGGCGGGTAATCTACATGGTTTTGCTCGTACAATGTTTAATTCTGGGACTTATGGGGAAGTAGATCAAGCTGCTAACCCGTGAAAAGTGGTCAGGTGGCCGGCCTGGAAAGTTGAAAAATGGGACTTTAATAATGAAAGGTTATGAAGAAATCTCAAAGAAAAGTTTATCCCGCTAATCTTGTCACTTTTAGTTGTGATGTTAATTCAAATATGATTTCTCTACCTATTTACTTGTCTTTGAAATATATGTGCCCAATCATCTGTTTACGTGTTGAGATATTGCTTACTCAGTCGTTTGCTGATCATTTTCTGTAAAACTGCGTCCACATTTGCTATTTTAAACCTGCAGGTTATCGATCGAGGTAGGGAACGTTCACGACACAGATGGATAGGGAATATTGATGTTTAGAACATCGATCACATAGTATATAACTCAAATATGTATTCCTAGCTTTTCAAATGCTGTCACTATTTGTATTGAAATTGTAATAAATTGTGTTTTGAATTATTATCGATGGTTGTACTAGCTATGAACTGACGATCCTTATCCGTTCGCAATGAGGCTCATCACGTCGGGCGGAGACATCTCTTCCAAACGTTCGGCCCGGCCGACCATATGATTTGGGCGGTGTTAAAGTAGGTATCAGAGCCGACAGTTCTAAGTTCGTACGATCTTTTCGATTTCCACTTAATAAGAGTTCCAAAAAATTTAGAATCGACATAGGACAACTAAAACCGGGGTTTGCGGGATAGCTTAAGTCCTTAGGTGCCAGCAGTGCTTATTTGTGATTCTTGTTAGTTGGAATTGCTATTTGCTGTTATAATATTACCTGTGTTGTTGTGATCATTGCTATTTAGTTTTGTCTGTTGCTACAGTCAGTGATGCGCGCTAACTTTAGAACATTTCCGAGACTTATCGACCCTAGCTTCGAGGACGAAGCTCTCTTTAAGGGGGGAAGGATGTAACACTCCATCTTTTTCTAGGTATAATATACATCTTTTCCATAAAGTATAAGTGTTTATCTTCGAAATATATAGCTAGTGGGGAGGTAGTTGTAATTTTAGATGAAATATATAGTTAATGTTGGGGGTATTAGTTGTCTTTTATAAAACTTTTGGTATGTATACTTGTATTTTTATTTATACTATACGTATTCTATACTCTCCTTTTATACATATTTATACTATATACATACTACGTATTTTGTAATGTATTTATAATAATAATAATAATAAGAATAATAATAATAATAATAATAATAATAATAATAATAATAATAATAATAATAATAATAATAATAATAATAATAATAATAATAATAAAAGAAGAAGAAGAAAAAACAAATTCTTTTTATTTTCTATTCCCCAACATCTAATTTCTCCCCATTCCCAACAAATTTATTTATTTTTTTTATTATTCTCTCCCTCTCTGCCTGTCACTCTGCCTCTGTCTCTCTCTCTTTATTCTTCTATTTATTTCTTCTTGTTCTTCTCCTTCTCAACACCACCCCTGACGCCCCCAACACCGTCACCACCTCCTCCATCTCTTCATTCCCTCTCTTTCTCTCTGCCAGAGCACAGGAGCAACAACAGTGGGCAGCGGCCAAGCCACCGCCGCTGCCACTGTCGGGAGACCTGCCGAAATAAAATCACCGCCACCACGTCCACCCTTTTGTTGCCCCCTTCCTCTCCATCCCCCTCTCTGCTTCGATTACAGAAGATGAAGTAGGAGACGAACACAGCAACAGAAGTAGCAACGCAACAACAGCAGGAGCAAACCCGCCGGCGAACTCCATTATTTCCGGCGGGAGCTCCGGCCAAATCAAACCGTGACGACCCTTTCTTGTAACCTCCAAAAGGTCCGACCAAGCTAGAGGAGGCCTCAACCGAGGCCTAGAACAGCCGGAGAAGCCCCGTCGAGCTCCACCTCCGGCGACACTTTCGGCATCTCGAACCGTTCTCTTTTTTGACCTTTTCTCGCAAAATTTGGTATGGGTATGCCCAAAATCTCCTCGTTAGTTTTTTTCAGTCATCAAAATCACATTTTCAATGCTAGAAATCATGATCTGATCAAGTGGGGGTGGGTGAGATTCATGTTCACCGTGAGAATGAAATGGGGTAAAAGTGTGGTTTTTGAAAACTTGAGGGCATAATTTGTCTTTTATATAACCTATGTTGTATGTGGACTGGGGGCATAAGTGTTTTTTCACAAACCTTGAGGGCAGGAAATGTATTTTATATAAACGGTGTTGTGTGTGAACAGGGGCGTGACAGTGTTGTTTCATAAACTTTGAGGGTATGCATTGTCTTTTTATATAAAATGTGTTGTGTGTGGTGAGGGGTGACTAAGTATGGATTTTGGAATTATTGGGGGAGCTAATTGCAGATTATAATTTCTGGTTTATAAATATAACTAGTATTTTTCTTTTTGTTAAAATAAAATATATATAGTTTATTATATTATGTTACAATGTAATATATAATAAATATAAATATATATGTACACACACACACACACAAACACTCTTATATTTCAATAAAATTGGAACAAGTTGTAGCTTAGTATTATATATCTCATTCTTAATAAATAGGTTATCAAAATATGTTGTGAATATAAATATTTATGAGGATTAAAATTGTGTTAGTTATTTGAAAAGTGTAAACATAATTTTGTGTAGATAAAACGTTTCAAATGATTATAAGTATCGACATTTATTTAGTAAAAAATAAAATTGTAAATTAAGTATTTATTCAATTAAAGTATAATACTAGGGTGGGATTGCAATTTATTGTGAAATACTAATAAACAATTTCTTTAGAAAATATATAAATATATATATATATAAATATATATATATATATCATCCATGATATAAATATATATATCATCCATTTAGCGGTAATACTTGCAGCTATTTTGAGTATATTGATAATAAGTATTTATTTATTTCTTTCACTACTAAAGTATATACATACGTTTAAATATTATTATCAATGGGTAAAAATATTTTTCAAGGAAAAGAAAGAAGAATTGGTTCTTCTTGAAATTAAATTAGGATGCCTCGCTCCGGAACTAGTTTTTAGGGATATTTCGCACCGCATATATGCATGTTATGTGCCAGACTTTGGATTGTTTAGAAACTATAAATTTATAGGCGACGAGTTCGTGGACAAGGGTTAGATCTATCCGTAGGAGCTAGTTCGTGTTGTTCGTTGATTCTACTTAAGGTAAGTTATATGCTCGACTCTTCAGTCATCAAAATGAGTTTATCAATGTGTTATCTGCTTAAAGGATTTACCGTTGGACTATCCAAATATAAGTATGATGTAAATGATTCCTGTCTTGAAATAAATCAGTAGAGTTGGAATTTATCTTTTGAACGTCATAAAGTTATGTTTACCCTGAACCTGCTATTACTGTATTTATTCTTTCTTTTTTGAGTAGTATCACCGGAATGGATTCCAGGATCAAAAGTTTTCCGAAAATACTCTAAAGACACTAAGAAACGTAAAGTGAAAGGTAACTTGTACGAGTTGTTATTTGGTTCGCTACGGTGACCTTATTGTTTACATTAGACAATATGTTCTGGTCAGGGGATTTTAGGGAGCCAAACTCTGGTCTACCCTGGTGCCCATTATCATGCACTACCATGAGGAAATGGGAGGAGCTGCAAGTACTATTCTAGCGGAGTTGCTAACCTCTTGGGGGTATCGACACTTAAGGTCTTTGATAACTCCGTTTTCGGAGTTATTTTATTCCTTATTATTCTACGTTTTGCGTGCTCAACATGGAATTTGTCGTCTTTTGAGTAAATTATGCTAAAATTTGAGAATATGAGTTCTAGTTTAATTTCGAGCTTTTATTGTGATATCATCGCAGGTTGTGTGTTTCTTGTTGTGATTCGCTGGAAAATAGGGCTTGGATGATTATGCGGGAGATGGAAACGAGCTTCGGAAACAAGGAACTCAACGAAGAAAGCCGAAAAGAAAGTGCGGAATGAAGTGTGTTCGTAGGAAGACAAAAGACTTTATACTTAGCCAAATTTCTAGCTGCTGAGAATGTCTTCCCAAAATAGCAATCTGTACTTATCTGGGAAGATCTTCGCATGAAGAGAAAATGTGTCCGCAGGAAGACTCTTCATACGAAGAGAAAAGTCTTCCTAGGAAGAGAAAGCAGACAGAGGAAGATTGTGACGGGGTTTTTATGTAATTTCTCCAAAATTTGTAATATCATTATGGAAACGTACTTAAGTCAATTAGGTCGTGATTTTCAGTGGTTAGCACATCTTTTGGGACATCTTGGAGAGCTAGAAGCCATTGTTGAAGCTTAGGGCGATTGGATCATTTGTTTGTATTCTAAACTCTTTTTTTCTTTAGATTTTGCTTATGAGAAACATTAAACTCGTCGTTTTGAGCATGAAGTGTAGTAGCTAAACCCTTATTTGCCGGCGATTACTTGTTGGAGAGCTAGGGTTTGCTTGAATGAATATTTTGATTCTTTGATTCGTTCTTTGGATTAAAGTTATGAATTTTAATCTTATTATGATTATATTGTGGTTGATTATTTAATTTTCTTGTGAGTAGCTAACGTAGGAACAAACTAAATTAGAACTTGTGTGGTAACTCCATGAGATCTAGTCGGTAAATCAAGATAACCGCCTAGTCGTCTCATTATCTCGTAACTGGGTAGTGGTAATTAGGATCAAAGAGTAGATTAAAATACGATAATGCATGCTTATAATTGAATTAGACTTGGTAACTCGGTCTAAGTTGAAAGTAAGTGTAGGCAAAGTGCTTGGTATTTCGGTAATTTGTAGGATGCTCGATTGATAAGAGTAGCATATTTGCGTTTCAAAGATCAAAATAAGATTCATAGAATTCCTAGTGATCCATAAGAAGAAACCCCAGCACTTGTCTCTTTCATAAGAAATCTCCTATAATTCTTGTCTTCGTCAATTGTGTAGAAATTCATTGTTAATTGAGATAATTGTTATTTCATTTTAGTAAACTTAGGAAAACAAAAAACTTTGTGACATGCCCACATAAGGTTAGACAGAATAACTGATTTAACAAAGTCCCTTGGGTTCGAAAACCCGGATTTCTGGATTATTAATACACACGACGGCCATACACTTGTGGTTAAATCGTGTCAAATTTTTGGCGCCGTTGCCGGGGACTTCTCCTAAATTAGTTATAATTCCTAGCCTTAGGGATTTTACTTTCCTGCTTAAATCTATCACTCACCTGAGTTTTGTGCGATTTGTTATTTTAGGTTAGCTTGTACGGCTCATGTCCCGTTCCAGAGACAAACCTTTTCATCATACACTTGAAGACCCGGAATCCCTGTTACGAGCACAACGTAGAGACATGAAGAAATCAAGCTCAGTTACCATGGATGCTGAAACCCGAGCTGAGTTTGAAAGGATCCGCAAGGGTATGCAAGATGCGAAAGCGGCTAGAGTTGCAGCTGCCGAAGATGCAGCAAATAGAGCAAGGGATTCAGAGGAGCTCAGACTCAGTTAACCGAGATGCAAGCTGCTATTGTACGCTTGAACCCTCCAAATACACAACCACGTATTCGTGTGGGGGTACAAGCGAGAAACGATGGAGGTAATAATAACAATGGGGGGAACAATAATAATGGGGGGAATAATGCACAGGATGTGGCAGCACAGGTGAATAATGCTGAAGAGGATGAGCGTCCTTTGGCAGACTACTTCAGAACTACACCGGAGGGGTATCAACCAACTATTGTCATGACACAAATTAACGCTGCGCATTTCGAAATACGCCACCATTGATCAACATGGTTTAGGATGAGTGCTTATTCACTGGAGCCCCAGGTGATGATCCACACCAACACTTGCTCAATTTCGAGCAGATTACCTCCACTATGTATGATCAGAGAGTTCCACTCAAGTGATAAAGCTCATGCTTTTTCCTTATCGGGAAAAGAAAAGACATGGATTATGGAACTTCCAGCAGGCAGTATCGCTACATGGGCAGAGTGTTGCAAGGAGTTTCTCAGGAAATATCTTCCACCGTCCAAGGTTGCTCAACGGATGGCGGATATAAAAAATTTCAATCAACAGGAAGATGATTCTCTGGGAGATACATGGAGAAAATTTAACCAGCTCCTGCGCAGATGCCCTACTCACGGAGAGCCATGGTTAAAAGTTCTACACTATTTTTATAATTCTCTAGACAGAGAGACTGCGAATGAGTCAGATATGATGGCTCAAGGCAATTTCATGGGCCTCGGAGTACAGCGATGTCGCGATATGCTGGTTAATGTAGCAAAATGTGAGTCCACGAGGTCTGAGACTCGTAGATGCACAAAATCTGATGGGGAATTGGAAGTAAGATTGAGTCAATGGTGGAACAAAAATTTGAACATCCGATGGCAGTGATGACTTCGGCTTTCAGTAATATGAATCCATCGACACAGGTGAAGTCAGTGGGTGAGATGGTAGCAGATGCGAATCAGGGATATGGAGATGGTATTGAAGATTTAACTACATGGGTCAACCACGACAGCAGCAATGGTCTAACACATATCATCCGAATAGCCGCAACCACCCCAATTTCAGCTATGCCAATCCAAACAGTGGATTAAATGCACCATGTCAAAGGCCAAATGTTCCATACCAAGCTCAAAGACAGGTTCCACAACAGCATGGTCCACAATCAGAAGAACAAGATACAAACGCGTTGTTGAGGACAAAATTGAGAGCAAGATTGTCTCCATGGAAGCAACAATGAAGAGCCATGAGACACTGATTGGCCAGATAGCCAATCAAAATACTCGACTTGCACCTGGCATGTTTCCTTCAAACACAATCACTCCACCTGAGTAGTTGAAGGCTATCACTACTCGCAGTGGGATTTTTACTAAGGACCCCCCCCCATATCCTACCCACGCACGAGCTGAGGCGGCAAAGGCCACTAAAAAGGATTTGGATGAGATTCCCGTGCCTACCTTGAGTCCCCAATAAAAGGACATGGAGAGGAAGTCGGATGAGAAGCAGAAGCCAAAGGAAGAGTATAGTGTGCATGTGCCATATCCGCAGAGGTTGAAGAGTCAAGAGGATGCCAAACACTTCAAGAAGTTTGTGGATATCTTCAAGAAGTTGCATATTAAAATCCCTTTTGCGGAAGCTATTTCACCAATGCCGAAATATGCTAAGTTCTTTAAGGACCTCCTTTCCAATAGGAGGCGCAGGATGAATTTGAAACCGTGACTCTAAATGAATTGTGTAGCGTTGTTGTTCAAAAAGCGTTACCAATGAAGATGAAAGATCTGGGCGGTTTCATCATTCCTGTGACATTCGGAGATGCCTTTCATGGTAGAGCATTGTGTGATCTTGGCGCATGCATAAATTTGATGCCCACATCAGTATTTGAGCAACTTGGTGTAGGGGATCCAAAACCTACTCGTATGTGTTTGCAGATGGCTGATCGTACCATCAAACGCCCAAGGGGAATGTTGGAGGATGTGCTAGTGAGAGTCGAAGGACTCATCTTCCTCACGGATTTTGTGATTCTAGACATGGAGGCTGATGATGTTGTCCCACTCAAATTGTGACGGCCATTCCTTGCCATGGGAAAGAAGATCATTGATGTTTCCAATGGAGAGTTAACCATGCGAATTAACGATGAGAAGGTGGCATTCAACGTCTTTGCGCGTATGCGGTGAGTGAGCAGTGTTTTGGTGTGGAGGCATACACACCACATGAGGAGGAATACATCTTATTGGAGAGGCTATATGAGGAGCCTGCTCTACTTGACTAAAGCGTAAAGGAACAAGCTATGGAAGCTCACTGGCGTCAGCCCCTACCCCTCTTTAATGAGGGAAGCAGGAAGATTCTTACTCCTTGTCTTATTACTGCTCCTCTTTTGGAATTAAAGCCTTTACCTGTTCATTTAAAATATTTATACTTGGGATCTAATGAGACTATGCCTGTGATTGTGTCTGCCTGTTTGGACAAGGAACAAGAGGAGCAGCTTCTCAAGGTATTGCAGGAAAGGAAAGCAACTATGGGATGGACCATAGCGGATACCAAGGGGATCAGCCCCACAGTTTGCAAGCACAAGATCCGGATCATGGAAGATAAGAAGACGGTAGTTCAATTTCAGTGCCGCCTCAACCCTCACATTAAGGAGGTGGTGAAGAAAGAGGTGCTTAAATGGTTGGGAGCAGGCATCATCTACCCGATTTCTGACAGCACATGGACTAGCCCGGTGCAGTGTGTCCCTAAGAAGGGAAGTATTACTGTGGTAGAAGGGGAAAAGGTGATCAGATTGCTACTCGTACTGTTACTGGGTTGAGAGTTTGCATGGATTACCGCAAACTCAATGATGCCACATTGAAGGATCATTTTCCCCTCCCGTTCGTTGATCAGATGCTTGAAAGGCTGGCGCGTCATTCTCATTATTGCTTTTTGGATGGGTACTCCGGGTATAATTAGATAGCAATTGAACCGGCTGACCAGGAGAAGACGACACTCACTTATCCCTATGGGACCTTTTCTTTTAGGCGCATGCCATTTGGGTTATGCAACGCACGTGCAACGTTTCAGAGGTGTATGATGTCTATCTTCTCTGACATGATGGAGCAAAATTTTGAGGTCTTCATGGATGATTTATTGATCTATGGTTATGGGTTCGAAGACTGTCTACAGCAGCTAGCTCGGGTTCTTGACAGATGTATTGACACCAACCTAGTGCTCAACTGGGAGAAGTGTCAATTCATGGTAACCGAGGGAATAGTGTTGGGGAACAAGATTTCAAGCAAGAGTTTAGAGGTGGATCGGGAAAAAATTGAGGTGATTGAGAAGCTTCCGTACCCTACATCTGTAAAAGGGGTACGGAGTTTCTTGGGACATGCAGGGGTTTACCGGCGGTTCATCAAGGATTTCTCAAAGATTACAAAGCCGTTATCTGGTATGCTTGAAAAAGATGCAGTTTTCGATTTTGATTCAAAATGCAGGGTAGCTTTTCATTTGCTCAAGAAGAAGGTGATTAGCGCGCCTATCATCACCACACAAGACTGGACCCTACCATTTGAGCTCATGTGTGATGCTAGTGATTATGCGGTGGGAGCAGTTCTGGGACAGCGAAAAGACAAGGTAGCCCATGTTATTTATTATGCTAGCCGGACCTTGAAAAATGCACAGGTAAATTATTCTACTACTGAGAATGAAGTGTTAGCTATTGTTTTTGCATTGGACAAGTTTCGTCCGTATCTTGTGGGTTCTCAGGTGACTATCTTCGCGGATCATACTGCACTCAAGTATCTACTCACCAAGAAAGATGCCAAGCCGAGATTGATTAAGTGGGTATTGTTAATGCAGGAATTTTATATAGAGATCAAAGACAAGAAACGGGTGAAAATGTAGTGGGTGACCATTTATCACGTTTGGAGAATGAGAAGCATGAGGAGGTTCCAATCAGAGAAGAGTTTCCAGACGAACAAATTATGGTAGTGGTTGGAGTTGTGCCATGGTTTGCTGGCTTGGAAAATTTCAAGGTACTCAATATTATCCCCAAGGACATGAACTACCACCAAAGAAAGATTTTTTTTGCTGATGCGCGGCATTATTGATGGGATGATGCTTATCTATTTAAGATGGGAGCAGATAATGTATTGAGGAGGTGTGTTGCTGAGCCAGACAAATTGGAGATTCTTAGGCACCGCCATGAGTTAAACTGCGGAGGTCACTTTGAAAATTCACGCACAGTGGCAAAGGAACTTCAGAGTGGTTTCTTTTGGCCTACATTGAGTAAAGATGCTAGTTTGTTTGTGCAGCAGTGTGACCAGAGTCAGAGAACCGACAATATTTCCAACCGAAATGAGATGCCTCAGAATTTCGTGTTCGAGGTGGAGCCGTTTGATGTATGGGGCATTAGTTTCATGAGTCCATTCCCCTCTTCACTTGGTAATCTCTATATCCTGCTGGGTGTTGGTTATGTGACCAAGTGGGTGGAGGCGTTTGCATGTCCCAAGAATGATGGTGCTCTCGTAAAGAGATTTGTGCGCAATAATATTTTTACGATTTTTGGGACTCCCAGGGCAATTATTACTGATGAGGTATCACATTTTGTGAAAAAAGTCTTTGCCAATGTTTTGAGGAAGTATGGGGTGAAGACTCACAAGATTCACTAGCGTACTATCCGCAGTCGAATAGGCAAGCTGAAGTATCCAACCGCGATATCAAGGGAGTTTTGGATAAGATTATCAATCCGGGACGCAAAGATTGGTCTCTACACTTGGGTGACAGTTTATGGGCATACAAGAGAGAATAAAAAACTCCCTTGGGCATGTCTCCCTACCAGCTAGTATTTGGGAAGTCGTGTCATCTTCCGGTAGAACTTGAGGACAAGGCGTTCAGGGCCTTGAAGAAGATCGACTTGGATGCTAAGCTCTCAAGTGAGCGAAGGAAACATGTGTTACTCGAACTGGAAGAATTTCGGTTGATGGCTTATGAGAGTGCAAAAATTTACAAGGAAAGTACCAAGCAGTGGCACGACAAGTATATCATACCGAGGGACTTTAAGGTTGGGCAGAGGGTGTTGATCTTCAACGCTAGTTGAAGCTGAGTTGACGTCTAGATGGAGTAGTCCCTACACGATTACTACAGTCTATCCATGGTGTTCTCTTGAGTTTGAAGATGCAAACGGGAACAGGTTCAAGGTAAATGTCCAGAGAGCAAAGCCATATGTGGATGGGAATTTCATTGGAGCCATTGAATGGCTCCATGCAACTCCTGCTATTTGATTATCTCTAAGGTCAGTGGGTTGGGCCGTCGACCTTAAATTACAAGCGCTTGTTGGGTGGCAACCCAACCTATTTATTTGTTGTAGTTTAGGTTTGAATATTGTTTTGTTTGTTTTATTCTGTTTGATTTATTTGAGAGGTGCAAGAGAGTGGGTTTAATATTTCCAATGAGTATGTGAATGATTTCTAGGTGAAAGGCCTGTTCCGGATCCCTCTTCTTGATGCGCGTGTGCAGAACAGGTGAAAATTGAGAAATAGCAGCCTAAAACGCCTATCGGGATTCGGAATAAAGACATTGAAGTTTGACGCCATTCTTACACTCACTTAACACACGCACCTTGGGAAGATCGCAATCCCGGACTCCCCGTCTTGATATTAGCACATTGGCACGGATTACGAGGTGAAATATTGAAAAAGAGACTGAAAACAGAATTGAAGATTTCCAATGTGTGGGGGTGGGTGAGAGTTTTCAGTAGACAGATGGATCGCGCATATCGGAGTCCGAATGAGAGAGTTACGGCAAAAAGGATGCTCAATAGAGTATAACGACGCCAAAAACATCTGGAAATGCAAAACGTGCTTTGGAATGCGTAAAATTGAAGAATAAAATATTTTCCGGACTTTGGGAATTTCTTATGTTATGAAAGGAGTCTCGAGGACGAGGAGATCCTTCGGAAAGCAAGGTCACGACCAAATAATCGAAAAACGGTCAAAAAAGATGTTTTTTGGGTGTTCCAGCATTGTCTTCTTAGGAAGACAAAAGTCTTCGTAGAAAGACTTTGGACTGAGGAAAAAATTGAGATGTTAAAAATTCTTCCCAGAACAGCTCTCTGTACTTATCTGGGAAGACCTTCGTAGGAACAGAAAATGTCTTCTAAGGAAGACTCTTCCTACGAAGAGAAAAGTCTTCCTACGAAGACATCGGGTAGTTTGACAATTTTGACCAGCAGCGATAGATAAGAGAGGGGGTTAATTGTTGTTTTCAAGCAGGGGCATAATTGACTTTTGAAAAAAAAAACAAGAAAAAATTGAAAAAAAAAACAAAAAAAAAATTGAGAAAGGGCAATCAAAAGAAGCTGAAAATTTGGTAAAATCGAGAAGTGTGAGACTTTTAGGCATAGAGCATGATTTGCGACTGAGAGTGACAACGTGAGTGCCCTTTAGTACGTATAGAGAGACTCTCCTTACGGGACCGTGTGCCTATTTTATACTCGTACTTAATTTTCAAATCTAAAGTGTGTGCCTTGTTTTCTTACAAGAGTTGAACTATGTGTGAGCTAAACAAGCCAAACGTTCTTGTGTATGTCTTAGGTAGTCGCCAACCCGCCTCATAGTGGCACACAGAACAGCTGTGCGAGGTCGTGTATTAGAGCACTCACTGCTTATAGATCTCAACCTGTAGGACCACTAGTAAACCCGGATTTGAACATTGGATTCTTTGCTAACCTTTTGACTTAGGGTGACGATTCTTGGCATCGTTGATTGTTTAGAATCAACGCTTTAGTGCGTCACGAGGGAGTTGTAGTTGAGAGGGTTCGATGAGGGAGTGCTTCATGATACATTCTTGTGAGTCTTATACATCACTTATGCTTCATTTGCGATTTACGAGGGGATGCAAGGGTGAGTGAGAGTAGGCTTGCGTACTTCGGTGTGGCGGTGTTTCATGACGTTACAACATGGACACGAGTGTGGAGAGCCGTGAGTGCGTGACATCTAATGCGCACGGAAATTGGGTTGGGTGATTTGTATTGGTGGATCGTGCTAGGTACCGGATTTCATTTATCGTGGTGTAGGAGGTTCGGTTGGATTAGGCACGAGACTTGCATCTTATTGACTACTTGAGAAAGGTCAGGATTACATTCGAGTGTGGGGGTGTCGACTATTGACCACGGACATCGAGATTGAGCTTGCGATGACTCAATCCCCACACATGCGCTTTGATTTATATGCGGCTTAGTTTTGTGACACCATTGATTTCATCGAGTTAGGGGGAGATGAATTTACATATGATATTTATTCATCGAATTGATTATTTCCTCCCCCTTTCATTTTATGGATTTAATCTTGGAAGACCACTCGGGATTTGTGTTGCGGAATTTTGGGAATTTTAAGAGAGATTAAAAAAAATCATTCAAAAAAAATAAGAATAAAAAAAAAGAATAAAACAAGAAAAGAGAGAAAAACTGAGAGTTGAAATAAAGGAATAAATAGGAGCTTATTGGAAGACCGAGTGGAGGAGCAACTAGTTCATCGACGGGAAGATTCATCTTGTGCACGATTTACGACGGTGTCCACGGAGATCGTAAATGTACCGGGGTTTGAGGGGATCGAGGCCCGGAGATTATGAGTTTCCGGTTCGGTTTCTATCATCGTTCTGAGGGTGTGTGAGACGTGGTTTTATTGTGAATATGTGACGCTTTAGGACATATACATGATTATTATCCTCTTGTCCCTAAGCCTCATCATTCTAAACCGTTAGCGGATTAGGAGCTCGGACCTTGAACGTGGCTTATCTTAGCGTAGACTCTTATTTTGTTGGCACACACGAAGAGGTAATGCATCCTTGTATGTAGTAAGCCTAGGCTCTCTATACTAGCTATGGGAGATTGTCGTTGTCGAATTTGGTTTCAACTCATGCCTTGTATCTAGATTTCTCATCTCTTCATGATAACCGGTTTAAGCTAATGGAGATTGACCGATCTCGCAAAAAGAAAAGAAAAGAAAAAAAAATTGTTATCTCAAAACTTGCATTGTGAATATTGCAATTGCATATAGGTGCATTGTGTATAATCAAGTCGTGTCGGCTAGTAAAAGGATGATTGTGGTTTGGTATCTGACTCGGACTAGTATGCAATTGGTGTCGGAATTGTATGCAATGATTGGTGAAAGTATTCAATTGGCGTAGGGAAGATTATGCATTGATAAATATGTTTTGTATGCAAAGTTGGAGTGATTGTGTGAAGTCAGAGGATTTTGGCTTGAGAGTTTGTTATGGCTTGGGAATTTGCTCGGGACGAGCAAAGGGTAGTGTGGGGGTAGTTGATAACTACATTTTCGGAGTTATTTTATTCCTTATTATTCTAAGTTTTGTGTGATCAACATGGAGAATTTGTCGTCTTTTGAGTAAATTATGCTAAAATTTGAGAATATGAGTTCTTGAGCTATTATTGTTAATTCCGGGCATTTCTAGTGTAATGTCGAGCTTTTATTGTGATATGATCGCGGGTTGTGTTTTCTTATTGTGATTCGCAGGAAAATAGGGCTTGGATGATTATACGGGAGATGGAACGAGCTTCGGAAACAAGGAACTCAACGAAGAAACCAAAAAGAAAGTGTGGAATGAAGTGTCTTCGTAGGAAGACAATAGTAAGACTTTATACTTAGCCAAATTTCCAGCTGCTGAGAATTTCTTCTCAAAGTATAATACTAGGGTGGAATTGGTATTTATTGTGAAATACTAATAAAAAATTTCTTTAGAAAAAATATATATTTATATATCATCCATGATATAGCGTTACTTGATGAAATTTATACTTCTTTATAATTACTAGTATCTCCAATTATCATTTAGAGGTAATACTTGTAGCTATTTTGAGTATATTGATAATAAGTATCTATTTAGTTCTTTCACTACTAAAGTATATACATATGTTTAAATATTATTATCAATGGGTATTTTTCTCTTAAAAATTTAGTAAATATTTTTTAATTGGGTACAAATATTTTTCAAGCAAAAGAAAGAAGAATTGGTTCTTCTTGAAATTAAATTAGGATGCCTTGCTCCGGAACTAGTTTTTAGGGATATTTCGCACCGCATATATGCAGGTTATGTGCCAGACTTTGGATTGTTTAGAAACTATAAATTTATAGGCAACGAGTTCGTAGACAAGGGTTAGATCTATCCGTAGGAGCTAGTTCGTGTTGTTCGTTGATTCTACTTAAGGTAAGTTATATGCTCGACTATTCAGTCATCAAAACGAGTTTATCAATGCGTTATTTGCTTAAAGGATTTATCGTTGGACTATCCAAATACAAGTATGCTGTAAATGATTCCTATCTTGAAATAAATCATTAGAGTTGGAATTTATCTTTTGAATGTCATAGAGTTATGTTTACCTTGAACCTGCTATTACTGTATTTATTCTTTCTTTTTGGAGTAGTATCACCGGAATTGATTCCAGGATCAAAAGTTTTCCGAAAATACTCTAAAGACACTAAGAAACGTAAAGTGAAAGGTAACTTGTACGAGATGTTATTTGGTTCACTACGGTGACCTTATTGTTTACATTAGACAATATGTTCTGGTCAGGGGATTTTAGGGAGCCAAACTCTGGTCTATCCTGTTGCCCATTATCATGCACTACCATGAGGAAATGGGAGGAGCTGCAAGTACTATTCTAGCAGAGTTGCTAACCTCTTGGGGGTATCGACACTTAAGGTCTTTGATAACTCCGTTTTCGGAGTTATTTTATTCCTTATTATTCTACGTTTTGCGTGCTCAACATGGGAATTTGTCGTCTTTTGAGTAAATTATGCTAAAATTTGAGAATATGAGTTCTTGAGCTATTATTGTTAAATCCGGGCGTTTCTAGTGTAATTTCGAGCTTTTATTGTGATGTCATCGCGGGTTGTGTGTTTCTTGTTGTGATTCGCAGGAAAATAGGGCTTGGATGATTATGCGGGGGATGGAAACGAGCTTCGGAAACAAGGAAATCAACGAAGAAAGCCTGAAAGAAAGTGCGGAATGAAGTGTCTTCGTAGGAAGACAATAGTCTTCCGAGGAAGACATTATACTTAGCCAAATTTCCAGCTGCTGAGAATGTCTTCCCAAAACAGCAATCTGTACTTATCTGGGAAGACCTTCGCAGGAAGAGAAAATGTCTTCGCATGAAGACTCTTCCTACGAAGAGAAAAGTCTTCGTAGGAAGAGAACGCTGACAGGGGCAGATTTAGACGGGGTTTTTATGTAGTTTCTCCAAAATTTGTAATATCATTATGGAAACGTAATTAAGTCAATTAGGTCGTGACTTTTAGCCCATCTTTTGGGACATCTTGGAGATCTAGAAGCAATTGTTGAAGCTTATGAGCGATTGGATCATTCCTTTGGATTCTAAACTCTTCTTTTCTTTAGTTTTTGCTTATGATAAACATTAAACTCGTCGTTTTGAGCATAATGTGTAGTATCGAAACCCTTATTTGCTGGGGATTACTTGTTAGAGAGCTAAGGTTTGCTTGAATGAATATCTTGATGCTTTGATTTGTTCTTTGGATTAAAGTTATGCGTTTTACTCTTATTATGATTATCTTGTGGTTGATTATTTTATGTTCTTGCGAGTAGCTAACGTAGGAACAAACTAAATTAGAACTTGTGTGGTAACTCCATGAGATCTAGTATGTAAATCAAGATAACCACCTAGTCGTATCATTTCTCGTAACTAGGTAGGCTAGTTAAGATCAAAGAGTTGATTAAAATGTGATAATGAATGCTTATAATTGAATTAGACTTGGTAACTCGGTCTAAGTTGAAAGTAAGTGTATGCAAATTTCTTGGTAACTCGGTAATTTGTAGGATGCTCGATTGATAAGAGTGGGTGTATTTGTGTTTCAAATATCAAAATTACATTCATAGCATTCCTAGTGATCCATAAGAAGAATTCCCAGCACTTGTCTCTTTCATAATAAATCTCCTATAATTCGTGTCTTCGTCAATTGTGAAGAAATTCATAGTTAGTTGAGATAATTTTTATTTCAATTTAGTAAACTTTGGAAAACAAACAACTTTGTGACTTGACCACATAAGGTTAGAAAGAATAACTGATTTAACAAAGTCCCTTGGGTTCGACAACTCGGATTTCCGGATTATTACTACACACGACGGCAATACACTTGTGGTTAAATCGTGTCAGTCTTGTAGGGGCGGGAAGGTAGTAACTAGTTGGGCTTTCTTAACTGCCATGTTGAAGTAGGGTTTGATTGAACCACGAGAAAACTCGTATATCTTATTCCGAGGCAGGCAGGGTACTCTGCATGGTTTTGCTCGTACAATGTTTAATTCTGGGGCTTATGGGGCAGTAGATCATGCTGCTTACCCGTGGCACGTGGCCAGGTGGCCGCTAGGAAATTTGAAAAATTGGACTTTAATAATGAAAGGTTTTGAAGAAATCTCAAAGCAAAGTTTATCCCTCTAATCTTGTCACTTTTAGTTGTGATGTTAATTCAAATCTGTTTTCTCTCCCGATTTACTTGTCTTTGAAATATATGTGCCCAATCATATATTTATGTGTTGAGATATTGCTTACTCAGTTGTTTTTTAATCATTTTCTGTAGAACTGCATCTGCTTTTGCTATTTTAAAATCGCAGGTTATCGAGCGAGGTAGGGAACGTTCAAGACACAGCTGGATAGGGAAGCTTGATGCTTAGAACATCGATCACATAGTATATCACTGAAAAATGCATTCCTAGATTTTCAAATGCTATCACTGTTTGTATTGAAATTGTAATAAATTGTGTTCTGAATTATTATCGATGGTTGTACTAGCTATGAACCGACGATCCTTATCCGTTCCCAATGAGGCTCATCACCTCGGGTGGAGACATCTCTTCCAAACGTGCGGCCCGGCAGACCTTGTGATTTGGGCGGTGTTAAAGTAGGTATCAGAGCCGACGGTTCTAAGTTTGTATGACCTTTTCAATTTTACTAAACAAGAGCTTCTTGAAATTGAAAATCGATAGAAGACAACTAAAAACCGGGGTTTGCGGGATAGCTTAAGTCCTTAGGTGCCACGTGTGCTGATTTGTGATTCTTGTTAGTTGGAATCGCTATTTGCTGTTATAAGATTACCTGTGTTGTTTTAAACCTCAAATGCACCACTTGGATTTCTTGACCTGTAATTAGATCACTTTGACCCGGTGATTTGGATCGCAAAACGATGCAATTTTTAATATTTGTTTTATGGTTTTGTGGAACAAGAGTTACTTTACAACACTGTGAAAAAATTATCTAAGTATTACAAAGTTTTTCTATCCAAATCACCGGGTCAAAGTGACCCAGTGAATAGTGATACAAGTTTAAATGGAGCAAAAGAGGTGGGACGGAGTGGTATTTAGTTATGTCTGTTGCTACGGTAAGTGATGCGCGTTAACTTTAGAACCTTTCCGAGACTTATCGACCCTAGCTTCGAGGACGAAGCTCTCTTTAAGGGGGGAAGGATGTAACACCCCGTATTTTTCTAGGTATAATATACGTCTTTTCCGTAAAGTTTAAGTGTTTATTTTCGAAATATATAGCTAGTAGGGAGGTAGTTGTAATTTTAGATGATAATAAATAGTTAATGTTGGGGTTATTATTTGTCTTTTATAAATCTTTTGGTATGTATACTTTCATTTGTATTTATACTATACGTACTCTATACTCTCTTTTTATACGTATTTATACTATATACATACTACGTATTTTTTAATGTATTTATACTATAATAATAATAATAATAAAAATAAAAATAATAATAATAATAATAATAATAATAACAGTAATAATAATAATAATAATAATAATAATAATAATAATAATAATAATAATAATAATAATAATAATAATAATAATAATAATAATAATAATAATAATAATAATAATAATAGTAATAATAATAATAATAAAAGAAGAAGAAAAAAATGTTTTTTATTTCCCATTCCCCAATTTCTCCCCATCCCCATCAATTTTTTCTTTTTTTTTCCATCTCTCCCAGTCACTCTGTCTCTGTCTCTCTCTCTCTCGCTCTCTCTCTTTCTTGTTCTACTTATTTCTTCTTCTTCTTCCCCTTCAGAACACCACCCCCGACGACCCCAACACAATCACCACCTCCTCCACCTCTTCCTTCCCTCTCTATCTCCTCTCTCTTTCTCTCTGCCAGAGCATAGCAGCAGCAGCAAGAGGCAGCGGCCAAGCCACCACAGCCGCTGCCACCGTCGGGAGACGAGCACCGCCACCACGTCCACCTTTATGTTTCCTCCTTCCTCTCCATCCCCCTATCTGTTTTGACCTCAGAAGATGAAGTAGGATATGAAAACAACAGAAGAAGTAGCAACGCAGTAGCAACAGCAAAAGCAAACCCGCCGGCGAACTCCATTTATTCCGGCAGGAGCTCTGACCAACTCAAACCGTGACGACCCCTGCTTCCTCCTCCGTTTCAGTCACCTCCTAGAGATCCGACCAAGTTAGAAGAGGACTCAACCGAGGCCAAGAACATCCGGAGAAGCCCTGTGGAGCTCCACCTCCGGCGACACTTTCGGCGTCTCGACCCGTTCCGTTTCTTGACTGTTTCTCGCGAAATTTTGTATGGGTATGATCAAAATCTCCTCGTTAGTTGTTTTCAGTTATCAAAATCACATTTTCAATGCTAGAAATCATGATTTCGTCAAGTGGAGGTGGGTGAGATTCATGATCACCGTGAGAATGAACAGGGTGAAAAGTGTTGTTTCTGAAAACTTGAGGGCAAAATTTGTCTTTTATATAACCTGTGTTGTGTGTGGACTGGGGATGAAAGTGTTGTTTCACAAACCTTGAGGGCATCAATTTGCTTTTATATAAACGGTGGTGTGTGTGAACTGGGGGGTGGGGTGAAAGTGTTGTTTCATAAACTGTGAGGGTATGAATTGACTTTTATATAAACTGTGTTGTGCGTGGTGAGGGGTGACTAAGTATGGATTTTGGAATTCTTGGGGGAGCTAATTGCAAATTATAATTTCTAGTTTATAAATATAACTATTATTGTTCTTTTTGTTATAATAAAATATATAAAGTTCATTATATTATGTTACAACGTAATATATAATAAATATAAATATATATGTATACACACACACACACGCCCTTATATTTCAAAAAAATTGGAAAAAGTTGTAGCTTAGTATTATATATCTCATTCTTAATAAATAGGTTAATCAAAATATATAGTGTATATAAATACTTATGAGGATAAAAATTGCGTTAGTTATTTGAAAAGTGTAAACATAATTTTGTGTAGATAAAAAGTTTCAAATAATTATAAGTATTGGCATTTCTTTAGTAAAAAGTAAAATTGTTAATTGAATATTTATTCAATTAAAGTATAATACTAGGGTGGAATTGGTATTTATTGTGAAATACTGATAAATAATTTATTTAGAAATATATATATATATATATATGTATATCATCCACGATATAGAATTACATGATGAAAGTTATACTTCTTTATAATTACTAGTATCTCTAATTATCATTTTGAGATAATACTTGTAGATATTTTGAGTATATAAATACTGAGTATCTATTTATTCTTCGCACTACTAAAGTATATGCATACGTTTATTATTATCAATGGGTATTTTGCTCTTAAAATTTTAGAAAATATATTTTAATTAGATAAAAATATTTTCAAGGAAAAGAAAGATGAATTGGTTCTTCTTGAAATTAAATTAGGATGCCTCGCTCCAACACTAGTTTTTAGGTATATTTCGCGTCGCATATATGCATGTTATGTGCCAGACTTTGGATTGATTAGAAACTATAAAGTTATAGGCGACGAGTTCGTAGACAAGGGTTACATCTATTCGTATGAGCTAGTTCGTGTTGTTCGCTAATTCTACTTAAGGTAAGTTATATGCTCGACTCTTCAGTCATCAAAATTAGTTTATCAATGCGTTCTCTGCTTAAAGGATTTACCGTTGGACTATCCAAATATATGTATGCTGTAAATGATTCCTATCTTGAAATAAATCAGTAGAGTTGGAATTTATCTTTTGAACGTCATAAAGTTATGTTTACCTTGAACCTGCCATTACTGTATTTATTCTTTCTTTTTGGAGTAGTATTACTGGAATTGATTCTAAGATCCACAGTTTTCAGAAAAATACTCTAAAGACACTAAGAAACGTAAAGTGAAAGGTAACTTGTACCAGTTGTTATTTGGTTCACTACGGTGACCTTATTGTTTACATTAGACCATATGTTCTGGTCAGGGGATTTTAGGGAGCCAGACTCTGGTCTACCTTGGTGCCCATTAACCTGCACTACCACGAGGAAATGGGAGGAGCTGCAAGTACTATTCTAGCGGAGTTGCTAACCTCTAGGGGGTGTCGACACTTAAGGTCTTGTAGGCGAGTTATGAGGCAGGAAGGTACTAACTAGTTGGGCTATCTTAACCGCCGGGTTGAAGTAGGGTTTGATAGACCCACGAGATAACTCTTATATTTTATTCCGAGGCAGTCATGTACTCTTCATGGTTTTGCTCGTACAATGTTTAATTCTGGGGCTTATGAGGAAGTAGATCAAGCTGCTTACCCGTGGCAAGTGGCCAGGTGGCCGCCAGGAAAGTTGAAAAATGAGACTTTAATAATGAAAGGTTATGAAGAAATCTCAAAGAAAAGTTTATCCCGCTAATCTTGTCACTTTTAGTTGTGATGTTAATTCAAATATGTTTTCTCTACCTATTTACTTGTCTTTGAATTATATGTGCCCAATCATCTGTTTACGTGTTGACGTATTGCTTATTCTGTCGTTTCTGATCATTTTCTGTAAAACTCCGTCGACTTTTGCTATTTTAAAACCGCAGGTTATCGATCGAGGTAGGGAACGTTCACGACACAGCTGGATAGGGAATATTGATGCTTAGAACATCGATCACATAGTATATCACTCAAAAATGTATTCCTAGCTTTTCAAATGCTGTCATTGTTTGTATTGAAATTGTAATAAATTGTGTTTTGAATTATTATCGATGGTTGTACTAGCTATGAACTGACGATCCTTATCCGTTCCCAATGAGGCTCATCACCTCGGGCGGAGACATCTCTTCCAAACGTGCGGCCCGACCGACCGTGTGATTTGGGCGGTGTTAAAGTAGGTATCAGAGCCGACAGTTCTAAGTTCGTACGATCTTTTCGATTTCCACTAAATAAGAGTTCCACAAAATTTAGAATCGATATAGGACAACTAAAACCGGGCTTTGCGGGATAGCTTAATTCCTTAGGTGCCAGGTGTGCTGATTTGTGATTCTTGTTAGCTGGAATTGATATTTGTTGTTATAAGATTACCTGTTTTGTTGTGATCATTGCTATTTAGTTTTGTCTGTTGCTACAGTAAGTGATGTGCGCTAACTTTAGAACCTTTCAGAGACTTATCGACCCTAGCTTCGAGGACGAAGCTCTCTTTAAGGGGGGAAGGATGTAACCCCATATTTTTCTAGGTATAATATATGTCTTTGCCGTAAAGTTTAAGTTTTATCTTCGAAATATACAGCTAGTGGGGAGGTAGTTGTAATTTTAGATGAAATTAAATAGTTAATGTTGGGGGTATTATTTGTCTTTTATAAAACGTTCGGTATGTATACTTGTATTTGTATTTATACTATATGTATTCTATACTCTCTTTTATACATATTTATACTATATACATTCTACGTATTTTGTAATGTATTTATACTATGATAATAATAATAATAATAATAATAATAATAATAACAATAATAATAATAACAATAATAATAATAATAATAATAATAATAATAATAATAATAATAATAATAATAATAATAATAATAATAATAATAATAATAATAATAATAATAATAAAGAAGAAGAAGAAGAAAAAAAGATTCTTTTTATTTCCCATTCCCCAACATCTCATTTCTCCACATCCCCAACAATTTTTTTTTTTTTTTATTATTCTCTACCTCTCTCCCTGTCACTCTGTCTCTGTCTCTCTCTCTTTCTTCTTCTACTTAATTCTTCTTATTCATCTCCTTCTCAACACCACCCCCGACGCCCCCAACACCGTCACCACCTCCTCCATCTCTTCCTTCCCTCTCTTTCTCTCTGCCAGAACACAGGAGCAGCAACAGTAGGCAGTAGCCAAGCCACCGCCGCTGCCACTGTCAGGAGACCCGCCGAAATAAAATCACCGCCACCACGTCCACCCTTTTGTTGCCCCCTTCCTCTCCATCCCCCTCTCTGCTTCGATTACAGAAGATGAAGTAGGAGACGGACAAAGCAACAGAAGTAGCAGCGCAACAGCAGCAGGAGCAAACCGGCCGGCAAACTCCATCAATTCCGGCGGGAGCTCCGACCAACTCAAACCGTGACGACCCCTGCTTCCTCCTTTGTTCCTGTCACCTCCAAGAGGTCTGACCAAGCTAGAGGAGGCCTCAACCGAGGCCAAGACCAGCCGGAGAAGCCCCGTCGAGCTCCACCTCCGGCGACACTTTCGGCATCTCGACTCGTTCTCTTTCTTGACCGTTTCTCGCGAAATTTGGTATGGGTATGCTCAAAATCTGCTCGTTAGTTTTTTTCAGTTATCAAAATCACATTTTCAATGCTAGAAATCAGATTTGATCAAGTGGGGTGGGTGAGATTCATGTTCACCGTGAGAATGAACAGGGGGTAAAAGTGTTGTTTCTGAAAACTTGAGGGCATAGTTTGTCTTTTATATAACCTATGTTGTATTTTTGACTTGGGGCATAAGTGTTGTTTCACAAACCTTGAGGGCAAGAAATTTATTTTATATAAACGGTGTTGTGTGTGAACAGGGGCGTGACAGTGTTGTTTCATAAACTTTGAGGGTATGCATTGTCTTTTTATATAAAATGTGTTGTGTGTGGTGAGGGGTGACTAAGTATGGATTTTGGAATTCTTGGTGGAGCTAATTGCAGATTATAATTTCTGGTTTATAAATATAACTAGTATTTTTCTTTTTTTTAAGTAAAATATATATAGTTTATTATATTATGTTACAATGTAATATATAATAAATATAAATATATATGTATACACACACACACAAAACCATTATATTTCAATAAAATTGGAACAAGTTGTAGCTTAGTATTATATATCTCATTCTTAATAAATAGGTTATCAGAATATGTAGTGTATATAAATATTTATGAGGATAAAAATTGTGATAGTTATTTGAAAAGTGTAAACATAATTTTTTGTAGATAAAACATTTCAAATGATCATAAGTATCGACATTTCTTTAGTAAAAAATAAAATTGTTGATTAAATATTTATTCAATTAAAGTATAATGCTAGGGTTGAATTGGTATTTATTGTGAAATACTAATAAAAAAATTCTTTAGAAAAAAAATATATATATCATCCATGATATAGCATTACTTGATGAAATTTATACATCTTTATAATTACTAGTATCTCCAATTATCATTTAGAGGTAATACTTGTAGCTATTTTGAGTAGATTGATAATAAGTATCTATTTATTTCTTTCACTACTAAAGTATATACATATGTTTAAATATTATCATCAATGGGTATTTTTCTCTTAAAAATTTAGTAAATGTTTTTTAATTAGGTACAAATATTTTTCAAGCAAAAGAAAGAAGAATTGGTTCTTCTTGAAATTAAATTAGGATGCCTCGCTCTGGAACTAGTTTTTAGGGATATTTCGCACCGCATATATGCATGCTATGTGCCAGACTTTGGATTGTTTAGAAACTATAAATTTATAGGCGACGAGTTTGTAGACAAGGGTTAGATCTATCCGTAGGAGTTAGTTCGTGTTGTTCGTTGATTCTACTTAAGGTAAGTTATATGCTCGACTCTTCAGTCATCAAAACGAGTTTATCAATGCGTTATCTGCTTAAAGGATTTACCGTTGGACTATCCAAATACAAGTATGCTGTAAATGATTCCTATCTTGAAATAAATCATTAGAGTTGGAATTTATCTTTTGAACGTCATAGAGTTATGTTTACCTTGAACCTGCTATTACTGTATTTATTCTTTCTTTTTGGAGTAGTATCACCGGAATTGATTCGAGGATCAAAGGTTTTCAGAAAATACTCTAAAGACACTAAGAAACGTAAAGTGAAAGGTAACTTGTACGAGTTGTTATTTGGTTCACTACGGTGACCTTATTGTTTACATTAGACCATATGTTCTGGTCAGGGGATTTTAGGGAGCCAGACTCTGGTCTACCCTGGTGCCCATTATCCTGCACTACCATGTGGAAATGGGAGGAGCTGCAAGTACTATTCTAGCGGAGTTGCTAACCTCTTGGGGTGTCGACACTTAAGGAATTTGATAACTCCGTTTTCAGAGTTATTTTATTCATTATTATTCTACGTTTTGCGTGCTCAACATGGTAATTTGTCGTCTTTTGAGTAAATTATGCTAAAATTTGAGAATATGATTTCTTGAGCTATTATTGTTAAATCCGGGCGTTTCTAGTGTAATTTCGAGCTTTTATTGTGATATCATCGCGGGTTGTGTGTTTCTTGTTGTGATTCGCAGGAAAATAGGGCTTGGATGATTATGCGGGAGATGGAAACGAGCTTCGGAAACAAGGAACGTGACGAAGAGCCAAAAAGAAAGTGCGGAATGAAGTGTCTTCGTAGGAAGACAATAGTCTTCCGAGGAAGACTTTATACTTAGCCAAATTTCCAGCTGCTGAGAATGTCTTCCCAAAACAGCAATCTGTACTTATCTGGGAAGACCTTCGCAGGAAGAGAAAATGTGTTCGCAGGAAGACTCTTCCTACGAAGAGAAAAGTCTTCCTAGGAATAGAACGGTGACAGAAGCAGATTTTGACGTGGTTTTTATGTAATTTCTCCAAACTTTGTAATATCATTTTGGAAACGTACTTAAGTCAATTAGGTCATGATTTTCAGTGGTTAGCACGTCTTTTGGGACATCTTAGAGAGCTAGAAGCCATTGTTGAAGCTTAGGGCGATTGGATCATTTGTTTGGATTCTAAACTCTTTTTTTCTTTAGTTTTTGCTTATGAGAAACATTAAACTCCTCGTTCTGAGCATGAAGTGTAGTAGCTAAACCCTTATTTGTCGGGGATTACTTGTTGGAGATCTAGGGTTTGCTTGAATGAATATTTTGATGCTTTGATTCGTTCTTTGGATTAAAGTTATGCATTTTAATCTTATTATGATTATCTTGTGGTTGATTATTTAATGTTCTTGCGAGTAGCTAACGTAGGAACAAACTAAATTAGAACTTGTGTGGTAACTCCATGAGATCTAGTCGGTAAATTAAGATAACCGCCTAGTCGTATCATTATCTCGTAACTCGGTAGTGTTAATTAGGATCAAAGAGTAGATTAAAGTACGATAATGCATGCTTATAATTGAATTAGACTTGGTAACTCGGTCTAAGTTGAAAGTAAGTGTAGGCAAATTGCTTGGTAACTCGGTAATTTGTAGGATGCTCGATTGATAAGAGTAGCGTATTTGCGTTTCAAATATCAAAATAACATTCATAGCATTCTTAGTGATCCATAAGAAGAATTCCCAGCACTTGTCTCTTTCATAAGAAATCTCCTATAATTCTTGTCTTCGTCAATTGTGTAGAAAATCATAGTCAATTGAGATAATTGTTATTTCATTTTAGTAAACATAGGAAAACAAAAAACCTTGTGACTTGCCCACATAAGGTTAGACAGAATAACTGATTTAACAAAGTCCCTTGGGTTCGACAACCCGGATTTCCGGATTGTTACTACACATGACGACCATACACTTGTGGTTAAATCGTGTCAAATTTTTGGCGCCGTTGCCGTGGACTTCTGCTAAATTAGTTATAATTCCTAGCCTTAGGGATTTTACTTTTATGTTTAAATCTATCACTCACATGCGTTTTGTGTGATTTGTGATTTTAGGTTAGCTTGTACGGTGCATGTCCCGTTCCAGAGACGAGCCTTTGCATCCTACACTTGAAGTCCCGGAATCCCTGTTACGAGCACAACGTAGAGACAAGAAGAAATCTAGCTCAGTCACCATGGATGCTGAAACCCGAGCTGAGTTTGAAAGGATCCGTAAGGGTATGCAAGATGCGAAAGCAGCTAGAGTTGCAGCTGTGGAAGATGCAGCAAATAGAGAAAGGGAAACAGAGGAGCTCAGAGCTCAATTAACCGAGATGCAAGCTACTATTGTACGCTTGAACCCTCCAAATCCACAACCACATCTTGGTGTGGGGGTACAAGCGAGAAACGATGGAGGTTATAATAACAATGGGGGGAAAAATAATAATGGGGGGAATAATGCACAGGATGTGGCGGCACATGTGAATAATGCTGAAGAGGATGAGCGTCCTTTGGTGGACTACTTCAGAACTACACCGGAGGGGTATCAACCAACTATTGTCAGGCCACAAATTAACGCTGCGCATTTCGAAATATGCCAACCATTGATCAACATGGTTTAGGATGAGCGCTTATTCACTGGAGCCCCAGGTGATGATCCACACCAAAACTTGCTCAATTTCGAGCAGATTACCTCCACTATGTATGATCAGAGAGTTCCACTCGAGATGATAAAGCGCATGCTTTTTCCTTTCTCATTATCGGGAAAAGAAAAGACATGGCTTATGGAACTTCCAGCAGGCAGTATCGCTACATGGGCAGAGTGTTGCAAGGAGTTTCTCAGGAAATATCTTCCACCGTCCAAGGTTGCTCAACGGATGGCGGATATAAAAAAATTCAATCAACAGGAAGATGATTCTCTGGAAGATACATGGAGAAAATTTAACCAGCTCCTGCGCAGATGCCCTACTCACGGAGAGCCATGGTTAAAAAATCTACACTATTTTTATAATGCTCTAGACAGAGAGACTGCGAATGAGTCAGATATGATGGCACAAGGAAATTTCATGGGCCTCGGAGTACAGAGATGTCGCGTATGCTGGATAATGTAGCAAAATGTGAGTCCACGAGGTCTAAGACTCGTACATGCACAAAATCAGATGGGGCATTGGTTAGTAAGATTGAGTCAATGGTGGAACAAAAATTTCAACATCCCATGGCAGTGATGACTTCGGCTTTCAGTAATATGAATCCATCGGCACAGGTGAAGTCAGTAATGGTAGCAGATGCGAATCAGGGATATGGAGATGGTATTGAAGATTTAACTACATGGGTCAACCACGACAGCAGTAATGGTCTAACACATATCATCCGAATAGCCGCAACCACCCCAATTTCAGCTACGCCAATACAAACAGTGGATTAAATGCACCAGGTCAAAGGCCAAACGTTCCATACCAAGCTCAAAGACAGGTTCCACAATAGCATGCTCCACAATCAGAAGAACAAGATACAAACGCGTTGTTCAGGAAACTGTTAGCTAGGCAAGACCAAATTGAGAGCAAGATTGTCTCCATGGAAGCAACAATGAAGAGCCATGAGACACAGATTGTCCAGATAGCCAATCAAAATACTCGACTTGCACTTGGCATGTTGCCTTCGAACACAATCACTCCACCTGAGCAGTTGAAGGCTATCACTACTCGCAGTGGGATTACCACTAAGGACCAACCCCATATCCTACCCACGCGCGAGCTGAGGCGGCAAAGGCCACTAAAAAGGATTTGGATGAGATTCCCGTGCCTACCGTGAGTCCCCAATCAAAGGACATTGTGAGGAAGTCGGATGAGAAGCAGACGCCAAAGGAAGAGTATAGTGTGCATGTGCCATATCCGCAGAGGTTGAAGAGTCAACATGATACAAAACACTTCAAGAAGTTTGTGGATATCTTCAAGAAGTTGCATATTAATATCCCTTTTGCGGAAGCCATTTCACAATGCCGAAATATGCTAAGTTCCTTAAGGACCTCCTTTCCAATAGGAGGCGCATGGATGACTTTGAAACCGTGACTCTAAATGAAGAGTGTAACGTTGCTGTTCAAAAAGCGTTACCAAAGAAGATGAAAGATCTGGGCGGTTTCATCATTCATGTGACATTCGGAGATGCCTTTCATGGTAGAGCATTGTGTGATCTTGGCGCATGCATAAATTTGATGCCCACATCAGTATTTGAGAAAATTGGTGTAGGGGATCCAAAACCTACTCGTATGTGTTTGCAGATGGCTGATCGTACCATCATACTCCCAAGGGGAATGTTGGAGGATGTGCTAGTGAGAGTTGAAGGACTCATCTTCCTCACGGATTTTGTGATTCTAGACATGGAGGCTGATGATGTTGTCCCACTCATATTGTGACGGCCATTCCTTGCCACGGGGAAGAAGATCATTGATGTTTCCAATGGAGAGTTAACAATGCAAATTAACGATGAGAAGGTGGCATTCAATGTCTTTGCGCGTATGCGGTGAGTGAGCAGTGTTTTGGTGTGGAGGCATACACACCATATGAGGAGGAATACATCTTATTGGAGAGGCTATATGAGGAGCTTGCTCTACGTGACTCAAGCGTAAAGGAACAAGCTATGGAAGCTCACTGGCGTCAGCCCCTACCCCTCTTTAATGAGGGAAGCAGGAAGATTCTTACTCCTTCTCTTATTACTGCTCCTCTTTTAGAATTAAAGCCTTTACCTGTTCATTTAAAATATTTATACTTGGGATCTAATGAGACTTTGCCTATGATTGTGTCTGCCTGTTTGGACAGGGAACAGGAGGAGCAGCTTCTCAAGGTATTGCAGGAAAGGAAAGCAACTATGGGATGGACCATAGCGGATACCAAGGGGATCAGCCCCACATTTTGCCAGCACAAGATCCGGATCATGGAAGATAAGTAGCCGGTAGTTCAATTTCAGCGCCGCCTCAACCCTCACATGAAGGAGGTGGTGAAGAAAGAGGTGCTTAAATGGTTGGAAGCAGGCATCATCTACCCGATTTCTGACAGCACATGGACTAGTCCGGTGCAGTGTGTCCCTAAGAAGGGAGGTATTACTGTGGTAGAAGGGGAAAAGGTGATCAGATTGCTACTCGTACTGTTACTGGGTTGAGAGTTTGCATGGATTACCGCAAACTCAATGATGCCACATTGAAGGATCATTTTCCCCTCCCGTTCGTTGATCAGATGCTTGAAAGGCTGGCGCGTCATTCTCATTATTGCTTTTTGGATGGGTACTCCGGGTATAATTAGATAGCAATTGAACCGGCTGACCAGGAGAAGACGACACTCACTTTTCCCTATGGGACCTTTGCTTTTAGACACATGCCATTTGGGTTATGCAACGCACCTGCCACGTTTTAGAGGTGTATGATGTCTATCTTCTCTGACATGATGGAGCAAAATTTTGAGGTCTTCATGGTTGATTTTTTGATCTATGGTGATGGGTTTGAAGACTGTCTACAGCAGCTAGCTCGGGTTCTTGACAGATGTATTGACACCAAACTAGTGCTCAACTGGGAGAAGTGTCAATTCATGGTGACCGAGGGAATAGTGTTGGGGAACAAGATTTCAAGCAAGACTTTATAGGTTGACCGGGTAAAAATTGAGGTGATTGAGAAGCTTCCGTACCCTACATCTGTAAAAGGGGTACGGAGTTTCTTGGGACATGCAGGGTTTTATTGGCGGTTCATCAAGGAATTCTCAAAGATTACAAAGTCGTTATCTGGTATGCTTGAAAAAGATGCAGTTTCCAATTTTGATGTAAAATGCAAAGAAACTTTTCATTTGCTCAAGAAGAGGTGATTAGCGCGCCTATCATCACCACACCAGACTGGACCCTACCATTTGAGCTCATGTGTGATGCTAGTGATAATGCGATGGGAGCAGTTCTGGGACAGCGAAAAGACAAGGTAGCCCATGTTATTTATTATGCTAGCCGAACCTTGAAAAATGCACAGGTAAATTATTCTACTACTGAGAAAGAAATGTTAGCTATTATTTTTGCATTGGAAAAGTTTCGTCCGTATCTTGTGGGTTCCCAGGTGACTATCTTCGCGGATCATGCTGCACTCAAGTATCTACTCACCAATAAAGATACCAAGCCGAGATTGATTAGGTGGGTATTGTTAATGCAAGAATTTTATATAGAGATCAAAGACAAGAAAGGGGTGAAAATGTAGTGGCTGACCATTTATCACGTTTGGAGAATGAGAAGCATGAGGAGGTGCCAATCAGAGAAGAGTTTCCAGACGAACAGATTATGGTAGTGGTTGCAATTGTGCCTTGGTTTGCTGGCTTGTAAAATTTCGAGGTACTCAATATTATCCCTAGGGACATGAGCTTCCACCAAAGAAAGATTTTTTTTTTGCAGATGCGCGGCATTATTTATGGGATGATCCTTATTTGTTCAAGATGGGAGCAGATAATGTATTGAGGAGGTGTGTTGCTGAGCCAGACACATTGGAGATTCTTAGGCACTGCCATGAGTTAAACTGCGGAGGTCACTTCGGTAAATCAAGCACAGTGGCAAAGATACTTCAGAGTGGTTTCTTTTGGCCTACATTGAATAAAGATGCTAGTTTGTTTATGCAGCAGTGTGACCGGTGTAAGGGAACCGACAATATTTCCAACCGAAATGAGATGCCTCAGAATTTCGTTTTGGAGGTGGAGCCGTTTGATGTTTGGGGCATTAATTTCGTGGGGCCATTCCCCTCTTCACTTGGTAATCTCTATATCCTGCTGGGTGTTGATTATATGGCCAAGTGGGTGGAGGCGTTGGCATGTCCCAAGAATGATGGTGCTACCGTAAAGAGATTTGTGCGCAAGAATATTTTTACGATGTTTGGGACTCCCAGGGCCATTATTACTCATGAGGGATCACGTATTGTGAACAAAGTCTTTGCCAATGTTTTGAGCAAGTATGGGGTGAAGAATAACAAGATATCACTAGCGTACTATCCGCAGTCGAATAGGCAAGATGAAGTATCCAACCGCGATATCAAGGGAGTTTGGAGAAGACTGTCAATCCTGGATGCAAAGATTGGTCTATACATTTTGATGACAGTTTATGGGCATACAAGTGAGCATACTAAACTCCCTTGGGCATGTCTCCCTACCAGCTAGTATTTGGGAAGTCGTGTCATCTTCCGGTAGAACTTGAGCACAAAGCATTCTGGGCCTTGTAGAAGATCAACTTTAATGCTAAGCTCTCAGGTGAGCGAAGGAAACATGTGTTACTCGAACAGGAAGAATTTTGGTTGATGGCTTATGAGAGTGCAAAAATTTACAAGGAAAGTACCAAGCAGTGGCACGACAAGCATATCATACCGAGGAACTTCAAGGTTGGGCAGAGGGTGTTGATCTTCAACGCTAGGCTGAAGCTGTTTCCAGGCAAGTTGATGTCTAGATTCAGTGGTCCCTACACGATTACTACAGTCTATCCATGGTGTTCTCTTGAGTTGGAAGATGAAAATGGGAAAAGGTTCAAGGTAAATGTCCAGAGAGCAAAGCCGTATGTGGATGGGAATTTCATTGGAGCCATTGAATGGCTCCATGCAACTCCTGCTATTTGATTATCTCTGAGGTAACTGGGTTGGGCCGTCGACCTTAAATTACAAGCGCTTGTTGGGTGGCAACCCAACCTATTTATTGTTGTAGTTTAGGTTTTAATACTGTTTTGTTTGTTTTATTCTGATTGATTTATTTGAGAGGTGCGAGAGAGTGGATTTAATATTTCCAATGAGTATGTGTATGATTTCAAGGTGAAAGGCCTGTTCCGGATCCCCCTTCTTGATGCGCGTGTGCAGAACAGGGTGAAAATTGAGAAATAGCAGCCTAAAACGCGTATCGGGATCCGGAATGAAGAAATTAAAGGTAGACGCCATTCTTACACTCACTCAAAACACGCACCTGGGGAAGATCGCAATCCCGGACTCCCCGTCTTGAAATTAGCACATCGGCACGGATTATGAGGTGAAATATTGAAAAAGAGAATGAAAACGGAATTGAAGATTTCCAATGTGTGGGGGTGGGTGAGAGCTTTCTGTAGACAGATGGATCGCGCATATCGGAGTCCGAATGAGAGATTTACGCCAAAAAGGATGCTCAATAGAGTAAAACGACGGCAAAAACATCTGGAAATGCAAAACGTGCCTTCGAATGCGTAAAATTGAAGAATAAAATATTCCCCGGACTTTGGGAATTTCTTATGTTATGAAAGCAGTCTCGAGGACGAGGAGATACTTCGGAAAGCAAGGTCACAACCAAATAATCGAAATACGGTCAAAAAAGATGTTTTTTGCAGCATTGTCTTCTTAGGAAGACAAAATTCTTCGTAGGAAGACTTTGGACTGAGAAAAAATTGAGATGTTAAAAAATCTTCCCAGAACAGCTCTCTGTACTTATCTGGGAAGACCTTTGCAGGAAGAGAAAATGTCTTCTCAGGAAGACTCTTCCTACGAAGAGAGAAGTCTTCCTACGAAGACATCGGGTAGTTTGACAGTTTTGACCAGCAGCGATAGAGAAGAGAGGGGGTTAATTGTTTTTTTCAAGCAGGGGCATAATTGAGTTTTGAAAAAAAACACTAAAAAATTGAAAAAAAACCAAAAAAGAAAAAAAAAATTGAGAAAGGGCAATCTAAAGAAACTGAAAATTTGGTAAAATCGAGAAGTGTGAGACTTTTAGGCATAGAGCATGATTTGCGACTGAGAGTGACAACGTGAGTCCCCTTTAATACGTATAGAGAGACTCTCTTTACGGGACTGCGTGCCTATTTTTTACTTGTACTTAACTTTCAAATCTAAAGTGTGTGCCTTGTTATCTTACAAGAGTTGAACTATGTGTGAGCTAAACAAGCCAAACGTTCTTGTGTACGTCTTAGGTAGTCGCCAACCCGCCTCATAGTGGCACATAGAACAGCTGTGCGAGGTCGTGTATTAGAGCACTCACTGCTTATAGATCTCAAACTGTAGGACCACTAGTAAACCCGGATTTGAACCTTGGATTCTTTTCTAACCTTTTGACTTAGGGTGACGATTCTTGGCATCGTTGATTGTTTAGAATCAACTCTTTAGTGCCGTCACGAGGGAGTAGTATTTGAGAGGGTTCGATGAGGGAGTGCTTCATGATACATTCTTGTGAGTCTTATACATCACTTATGCTTTATTTGCTATTTACGAGGGGATGCGAGGGTGAGTGAGAGTAGGCTTGCGTACTTCGGTGTGGCGGTGTTTCATGACGTTACAACATGGACACGAGTGTGGAGAGCCGTGAGTGCGTGACATCTAATCCACACGGAAATTGGGTTGGGTGATTTGTATTGGTGGATCGTGCTAGGTACCGAATTTCATTCATCGTGGTGTAGGAGGTTCGGTTGGATTAGGCACGACAATTGCATCTTATTGACTACTTGAGAAGGGACAGGATTACATTCGAGTGTGGGGGTGTCGACTTTTGACCACGGACATCGAGATTGAGCTTGCGAGGACTCCATCCCCACACATGCGCTTTGATTTATATGCGGCATAGTTTTGTGACACCATTGATTTCATCGAGTTAGGGGGAGATGAATTTACTTATGATATTTATTCCTCGAATTGATTACTTCCTCCCCCTTTCATTTTATTTTCGGCTTTACTCTTGGAAGACCACTCGGGATTTGTGTTGCAGAATTTTTGGGAAATTTAAGAGAGATTAAAAAAAAATCATTCAAAAAAAAAAGAAGAAGAAAAAAAAGAAAAAAAGAAAGAAAAGATAGATAAAAAGCAGAGTTGAAATAAAGGAATAAATAGGAGCTAATTGGAAGACCGAGTGGAGGAGCAACTAGTTCATCGACGGGAAGATTCATCTTGTGCACGATTCACGACGGTGGCCGCGGAGATCGTAATTTTACCGGGGTTTGAAGGTATCGAGGGCCAGAGATTATGAGTTTCCGGATCGGTTTCTATCATCGTTGTGAGGGTTTGTGAGATGTGGTTTTACTGTGAATATGTGACGCTTTAGGACATATACATGATTATTATCCTCTTGTCCCTAAGCCTCGTCATTCTAAACCGTTAGCGGATTAGGAGCTTGGACCTTGACGTGGCTTAGCTTAGCGTAGCCTCTTATTTTGTTGGCACACACGAAGAGGGAATGCATTCTTGTATGTAGTAAGGCTAGGCTCTCTATACTAGCTATGGGAGATTCTCGTTGTCGAATATGGTTTCAACTCATGCCTTGTATCTAGATTTCTCATCGCTTCATGATAACCGGTTTAAGCTAATGGAGATTGCCCGATCTCACAAAAAGAAAAGTAAAGAAAAACAAATTGTTATCTCAATACTTGCATTGTGAATATTGCATTTGCATATAGGTGCATTGTGTATAATCAAGTCGTGTCGGCTAGTAAAGGGATGATTTGTGGTTTCGAATCTGACTCAGACTAGTATGCAATTGGTGTCAGACTTGTATGCAATGATTGGTGAAAGTATTCAATTGGCGTAGGGAAGATTATGCATTGATGAATATGTTTTGTATGCAAAGTTGGAGTGATTGTGTGAAGTGAAAGGATTTTGGCTTGAGAGTTTGTTATGGCTTGAAAATTTGCTCGGGACGAGCAAAAGGTAGTGTGGGGGTAGTTGATAACTCCATTTTCGGAGTTATTTTATTCCTTATTATTCTACATTTTGTGTGATCAACATGGAGAATTTGTCGTCTTTTGAGTAAATTATGCTAAAATTTGAGAATATGAGTTCTTGAGCTATTATTGTTAATTCCGGGCGTTTCTAGTGTAATTTTGAGCTCTTATTATGATATGATCGCGGGTTGTGTTTTCTTATTGTGATTCGCAGGAAAATAGGGCTTGGAAGAATATGCGGGAGATTGAAACGAGCTTCGGAAACAAGGAACTCAACGAAGAAAGCCAAAAAGAAAGTGCGGAATGAAGTGTCATCGTAGGAAGACAATAGGAAGACTTTATACTTAGCCAAATTTCCAGCTGCTGAGAATTTCTTCTCAAAACAGCAATCTGTACTTGTCTGGGAAGACCTTCGCAGGAAGAGAAAATGTCTTCGCATGAAGACTCTTCCTACGAAGAGAAAAGTCTTCGTAGGAAGAGAACGCTGACAGAGGCAGATTTTGACGGGGTTTTTATGTAGTTTCTCCAAACTTTGTAATATCATTATGGAAACGTACTTAAGTCAATTAGGTCGTGACTTTCAGTGGTAAGCACATCTTTTGGGACATCTTGGAGAGCTAGAAGCCATTGTTGAAGCTTAGGAGCGATTGGATCATTCGTTTGGATACTAAACTCTTCTTTTCTTTAGTTTTTGCTTATGAGAAACATTAAACTCGTCGTTTTGAGCATGATGTGTAGTATCTAAACCCTTATTTGCTGGGGATTACTTGTTAGAGAGCTAAAGTTTGCTTGAATGAATATCTTGATGCTTTGATTTGTTCTTTGGATTAAAGTTATGCGTTTTACTCTTATTATGATTATCTTGTGGTTGATTATTTTATGTTCTTGCGAGTAGCTAACGTAGGAACAAACTAAATTAGAACTTGTGTGGTAACTCCATGAGATCTAGTATGTAAATCAAGATAACCACCTAGTCGTATAATTTTCTCGTAACTAGGTAGGCTAGTTAAGATCAAAGAGTTGATTAAAATGTGATAATGCATGCTTATAATTGAATTAGACTTGGTAACTCGGTCTAAGTTGAAAGTAAGTGTATGCAAATTTCTTGGTAACTCGGTAATTTGTAGGATGCTCGATTGATAAGAGTAGGTGTATTTGTGTTTCAAATATCAAAATTACATTCATAGCATTCCTAGTGATCCATAAGAAGAATTCCCAGCACTTGTCTCTTTCATAATAAATCTCCTATAATTCGTGTCTTCGTCAATTGTGAAGAAATTCATAGTTAGTTGAGATAATTTTTATTTCAATTTAGTAAACTTTGGAAAACAAACAACTTTGTGACTTGACCACATAAGGTTAGACAGAATAACTGATTTAACAAAGTCCTTTGGGTTCGACAACTCGGATTTCCGGATTATTACTACACACGACGGCAATACACTTGTGGTTAAATCGTGTCAGTCTTGTAGGGGCGGGAAGGTAGTAACTAGTTGGGCTTTCTTAACTGCCATGTTGAAGTAGGGTTTGATAGACCCACGAGAAAACTCGTATATTTTATTCCGAGGCAGGCAGGGTACTCTGCATGGTTTTGCTCGTACAATGTTTAATTCTGGGGCTTATGGGGCAATAGATCATGCTGCTTACCCGTGGCACGTGGCCAGGTGGCCGCTAGGAAAGTTGAAAAATTGGACTTTAATAATGAAAGGTTTTGACGAAATCTCAAAGCAAAGTTTATCCCTCTAATCTTGTCACTTTTAGTTGTGATGTTAATTCAAATCTGTTTTCTCTCCCGATTTACTTGTCTTTGAAATATATGTGCCCAATCATATGTTTATGTGTTGAGATATTGCTTACTCAGTTGTTTTTTAATCATTTTCTGTAGAACGGCATCTGCTTTTGTTATTTTAAAATCGCAGGTTATCGAGCGAGGTAGGGAACGTTCAAGACACAGCTGGATAGGGAAGCTTGATGCTTAGAACATCGATCACATAGTATATCACTGAAAAATGCATTCCTAGATTTTCAAATGCTATCACTGTTTGTATTGAAATTGTAATAAATTGTGTTCTGAATTATTATTGATGGTTGTACTAGCTATGAACCGACGATCCTTATCCGTTCCCAATGAGGCTCATCACCTCGGGTGGAGATATCTCTTCCAATTGTGCGGCCAGGCCGACCGTGTGATTTGGGCGGTGTTAAAGTAGGTATCAGAGCGGACGGTTCTAAGTTTGTATGACCTTTTCAATTTTACTAAATAAGAGTTTCTCGAAATTTAAAATCGATATAAGACAACTAAAATCGGGGTTTGCGGGATAGCTTAAGTCCTTAGGTGCCACGTGTGCTGATTTGTGATTCTTGTTAGTTGGAATTGCTATTTGTTGATATAAGATTACCTGTGTTGTTTTGATCATTGCTACCACTCCGTCCCACAACAAATGAACCACTTGGACTTTTTGACCTGTAATTAGATCACTTTGACCTGGTGAGTTGGATCGAAAAACGATGCAATTTTTAATAATTTTTTATGGTTTTGTGGAACAAGAGTTACTTTACAACACTGTGAAAAAATTATCTAAATATTACAAAGTTTTGCTATCTAAATCACCGGGTCAAAGTGACCCAGTGAATAGTGATAAATGTTCAAATGGTGCAAAGAGGTGGGACGGAGTGGTATTAAGTTTTGTCTGTTGCTACGGTAATTGATGCGCGTTAACTTTAGAACCTTTCCGAGACTTATCGACCCTAGCTTCGAGGACGAAGCTGTCGTTAAGGGGGGAAGGATGTAACACCCCGTATTTTTTTAGGTATAATATACGTCTTTGCCGTAAAGTTGAAGTGTTTATTTTCGAAATATATAGCTAGTGGGGAGGTAGTTGTAATTTTAGATGATAATAAATAGTTAATGTTGGGGATATTATTTGTCTTTTGTAAATCTTTTGGTATGTATACTTTCATTTGTATTTATACTATACATACTATATACTCTCTTTTTATACGTATTTATACTATATACATACTATGTATTTTGTAATGTATTTATACTATAATAATAATAATAATAATAATAATAATAATAATAATAATAATAATAATAATAATAATAATAATAATAATAATAATAATAATAATAATAATAATAATATACGTATTTATACTATATACATACTATGTATTTCCCATTCCCCAACATCTGATTTCTCCCCATCCCCATCAATTTTTTTTTATTCTCTCCATCTCTCCCCGTCACTCTGTCTCTGTCTCTCTCTCTCTCTCGCTCTCTCTCGTTCTTGTTCTACTTATTTCTTCTTCTTCTTCTTCTTCTTCTTCTCCTTCGGAACACCACCCCCGACGACCCCAACACAATCACCACCTCCTCAACCTCTTCCTTCCCTCTCTATCTCCTCTCTCTTTCTCTCTGCCAGAGCATAGCAGCAGCAAGAGGCAGCGGCCAAGCCACCACCGCCGCTTCCACAGTCGGGAGACGCGCCGGAAAAAAATCACCGCCACCACGTCTTCCTTTATGTTTCCCCTTCCTCTCGATCCCCCTATCTGTTTTGACCTCAGAAGATGAAGTAGGAGATGAACACAACAGAAGAAGTAGCAACGCAGTAGCAACAGCAAGAGCAAACCCGCCGGCGAACTCCATTAATTCCGGCGGGACCTCCGACCAACTCAAACCGTGACGACCCCTGCTTCCTCCTATGTTCCATTCAACTCCTAGAGGTCCGAAAAAGCTAGATGAGGCCTCAGCCGAGGCCAAGATTAGACGGAATAGCCCGGTCAAGCTCCACCTCCGGTGACACTCTCGGCGACTCGACCCGTTCCGTTTCTTGACCGTTTATCATTGCTAGAATCTCCTTGTTAGTTGTTTTCAGTTTTCAAAATCACATTATCATTGCTAGAAATCATGATTTGATTAAGTGGGTGTGGGTGAGATTCATGTTCACCGTGAGTATGAACAGGGGGTAAAAGTGTTGTTTCTGAAAACTTGAGGGCATAATTTGTCTTTTATATAACCTGTGTTGTGTGTGAACTGGGGGTGAAAGTGTTGTTCACAAACCTTAATGGCATGAACTATCTTTTATATAAACGGTGTTGTGTTTCAACAGGGGGGGGGGGTGAAAGTCTTGTTTCATAAACTTTGACGGTATGAATTGTCTTTTATATAAACTGTGTTGTGTGTGGTGAGGGCTTACTAAGTATGGATTTTGGAATTCTTGGGGGAGCTAATTGTAGATTATATTTTTTGGTTTACAAATATAGCTAGCATTGTTCTTTTTGTTAAAATAAAATATATAAAGTTTATGATATTATGTTACAATGTAATTTATAATAAATATAAATATATATGTATATAGGTATACACACACATACACACACACTTATATTTCAATTGGGACAAGTTGTAGCTTAGTATTATCTATCTCATTCTTAAAAATAGGTTCATCAAAATATATAGTGTATATAAATACTTATTCGGATAAAAATTGTGTTAGTTATTTCAAAAAGTGTAAACATAATTTTGTGTAGACAAAAAGTTTCAAATAATTATACATATTGGCATTTATTTAGTAACAAATAAAATTGTTAATTAAATATTTATTGAATTAAAGTAGAATACTAGGGTTGAAACGGTATTTGTTGTGAAATACTAATAAATAGTTTCTTTAGCAAATAAAATATATAGATCATCCACAACATAGAATTACTTGATGAAATTTATACTTCTTTATAATTACTAGTATCTCTAATTATCATTTTGAGGTAATACTTTTAGATATTTTGGGTATATTAATAATAAGTATCTATTTATTCCTTGCACTACTAAATTATATACATACGTTTAATTATAATTATCAATGGGCATTTTTCTCTTAAAATTTTAGTAAATATTTTTTAATTAGGTACAAATATTCTTCAAGGGAAGTAAAGAAGAATTGGTTCATTTTAAAATTAAATTAGGATGCCTCGCTCCGGCACTAGTTTTTAGGGATATTTCACATTGCATATATATATGTTAAGTGCAAGTAACTTGCACGAGTTGTTATTTGGTTCACTACGGTGCCCTTATTGTTTACATTAGACTATACGTTCTGGTCTGGGGATTTTAGGGAGCCAGACTCTGGTCTACCCTGGTGCCCATTATCCTACACAACCATGAGGAAATGGGAGGAGCTGCAAGTTCAAATCTAGCGGAGTTGCTAACATCTAGGGGGTGTCGACACTTAAGGTCTTGTAGGCGAGTTATGAGGCGGGAAGGTCGTAACTAGTGGGGCTTTCTTAACCGCCGGGTTGAAGTAGGGTTTTATAGACCCACGAGATAAGCCGTAAATTTTATTCCGTGGCAGGCGGTTATTCTGCATGGTTTTATTCGTACAATGTTTAATTTTGGGGCTCATGGGGCAGTAGAGCAAGCTGCTTAACCGTGGCACGTGGCAAGGTGGCTGCCAGGAAAGTTGGAAAATGGGAATTTAATAATGAAAGATTATGAAGAAATCTCAAAGCAAAGTGTATCCCGCAGGTTATCAATCGAGGTGGGGAACATTCACGACACAGCTGGATAGGGAAGCTCCATGCTTAGAACATTGATCACATCGTATATCACTGAGAAATGTATTCCTAGCTTTTCAAATGATCACTGTTTGTATTGAAATTGTAATAAATTGTGTTTTGAATTATTATCGATGGTTGTACTAGCTATGAACTGATGATATTCTCGGGCGGAGACTTCTCTTTCAAACGTGCGGCCCGGCCGGCCATGTGATTTGGGGGGGGGGGTGTTAAACTAGAAGCCATTCATTGTGACTTCCATCACATGATTAGTTTGTCCTTTTTCCTATGAGTCGTGACAGAGGGAGTGAGTGAGGGAGGTTCTAAGAGGGAGTGTACTTCGTTACATATCTTGTGGATTTCATATTATGTCATTTTACGAGGGGATGTGAGGGTGAGTGTGAGATGGCCAGCGCACTTCAGTGTGGCGGTGAGTCGTGTCCATACATCACGATCACGAGGAGGCAAAGCCATGTGCGTGATATTCTTTCCGCACTACTGGGGTGAGTTGATTGATTCGCATTGGAGGGCGTGCCACGAATGTACTTTCATCTTTCGGTGTTGCGGAGGATAGGATGGGTAGTGGCACGCATTCACACTATCTATTCGGCTGTTTTGAGAGAGATTGAGCTTCATAGAGTGTCGGGATGGTGATTACGTCACAGAATTCAGCATTTACTTCAGCTTCAATCCCCACCTGATTTTTACGAGATTATGGGCTACTCGGTTTACGTCTGTAGTGGTATTCTGTATTTTATTGTATTCTGTTTTATTTATACTGAAAAAAAAAAGAAATTAGAAAAGAAAAAAGTAAGAAAAAGAAATAATTATAGTAGAGATTTGCTTGTTATTGTTAGTTTGTTCCATTTGGTTAGTAGTTTTGGTGATTAAAAACATGACTAGTAGCTTTGATCGCTTGTGCTTCTTCACGTTTGTAGCCGCGAGAACGACGTTGCACCGGTGGTGAGGGAATCGAGGGCCGGAGTTGTGAGATTTTGGCTTGGTATTCATTCATCATGGTGAGGGAGTGTGAGTATGGGGTTATTGGTGAGAGTTGTCACGACAAGTAGGACAGCGCTTCCAAAAAGCCTATCCTACCGTCCCTAATCCTTCAACCGAATAAACCCGTTGAGATAAAAAGCTCGTATGGTGTACTAGGCAAGGCTAGGATGTCTCTACTGTTTCGACGCACACGAGACGTTAGTCACTTGTAGAGAGAAATGTTAAACTCTCTATGCTTTCTAGGGTGTTTCAAGTTGAGAAACGTAAGTCTCACTCGGTTTGCGCTTATTTATGTTGCAGGTTTTTCAATTTGAGAGGACTGAGAGCTTGATGATACGCCCGTTCGAATTATTTGAGATTGCCCGATCTCACCCAAAAAGATAAAAAGTAGTGTTAATATATATTTTTGATTATTTAGAATCGATTCATAGTAATGCATTGCATCATATTGTTGCATGTTTGAGTTATGTACTGAGTCTTTATTTGTGTCAAGTTGGTTAGTTAAGAATTTTATGCAATGGTGTTTCAAAGAGTCTGCAATTGGCTAGACTCATATCATGTTTTTGGTAGAAGATGGAGTAAGAAATTGGTCGGGTTTTGAATTGTTGCTCGGGACGCGCAATAGGTAAGTGTGGGGGACTCCTTCTTAGGTAAATCAAGATAACCACCTAGTCATATTAGATTCACTGTCGTTTTGTTTGATTTACGATGCATTTATATGAGTTATGGCCAAGTTTGTGAGAATGTTAGCATGTTGTGAGCTTTTGAGTATAATCGTAAAATCCGGGCGTCTTTTTGTAATTTTGAGCTCTTATTGTCACATTTGATCATCCGGTATGTTTCGTGTTGTGTTTTTCAGGGAACCGGGAGCTCGGATACGTGCATTGGCAAGAGGAAACGAACTTCCGAATGTTTGAGGCTCAAGAACGGTGTGTGGAATGGAAGATGGGTGAAGAAAAGACCAAAGAAGTGAAGAAAAATACTTGATTTTCCCAGACTGGTCGTACTACCACTATAGTGGTAGTAAGACCAGTCCCATATTTACCAGTCCCATATTTAGAAAATTTTGCAGAATGAAGAAAAAATCACCTTCCGCTAGTCGTACTACCAGTAGTAGGACTGGTAGCACGACCAGTCTGACCACCAGGACGCAAAAATATGGGGTTTTGTGCAATTTTGAAGACTTTGGGGGCAAGTAGTTAGAGGAATTACATGCTAAATGACCTAGGGACAGAGATGAATGATCATTCATGTTCTTTTGGAGGAGAACAACACTGGAGAGCAAGCTTGGAGGCGGAGAATCATCAAGAATAATCAGGACTTGAAGACTATTCGTTTGATTTCCTCTCTCTTTCATTCTAATGTATGATTATGGAGATTTCTTCTATGCTAAACATATCTATGTCTAGCTAAACTCTCTAAGCTAGGCAATTGATGAAGAACTAGTGTTTTTTTAATATTTTTCGGATTGATGACTTGACTCATGTTTTGTGCTAAATTTTAGTTGATGTTCTTGTTAGCTTCCTTGTTCTTGTGCTTTAATCTTTGGTAAACTTGGCTTGATCACCCTTAGTATGTTAATCGTTAAAATAGTTGCACGATAGTGAGCTAATGGAGACGTGTTGAATAAAATATGAGGTATTCTTGTAGTTCTCTGAGACTGATAGGAGAAGACAACTTGAATAACCCTGTGTGGGTTGTTTCGGTTGGTATTGGTAGGACTTAGTGAAAACGGTGGATCGACAGGACCCGGTGAGTGAGCCTAGCAAACCAACTAGAACGTAACGATGGACGACGGTGGACCGAAAGGACCTGAAATCAACCGATTACGCAAATTCATGTGAGATCGACAGAAGAACCTGATGCGTGTAACCCAGTATAACTAAATATCACTAGAGTGTTTCAAGCATAGTCAGGAAACTGTTAAAGAACCTAGGGACCAATAGTTTCCTAGTTCTTCTCCATAATCGTATCACATTATAATCATTTTATTCAATTGAAAAACCTAAAAAAAAATTAGCTTTGTCTGTCTTTTAGTTTAAGTCACTTGTTTGTGGGTGACAAACCTTCAAATAAAACACTTTTTACCGGTAGTATCATCTACTTAATTTTTGGTTGACTAGTAATCGTATAATTACCTTGGGTTCGACACCAAAACAAACAACAAGATCACTTTTTTCAACTACTGCCGAAGCCGAAAGAGTGTTTTTTCTTTGTCAGCAAGGTTATCGGGTCCGGGGTTCTGCTTGCTAGGTCTTTCGAGACCTAACTTAATAAAAAGTAGTTGATTATTAGGCCCTTCCTGTCTCCGTAAACCTTTGTTTTGTGCTTGCAGTTGAGTAAAAAATTCCTCTGTTTTACTATGTCATAACAAACACTCCACTTACTACTTGACCTTATACATGCGTTTAAACGCGTTAAGAATTCGCGTCACATATCATGGAAAAGCGCAATCATCGCTTGCTTAAAAGTTGCCTCAGCATTATTCAAGCCAAAGGGAATAACCGTATAATGAAACACTCCCACGGGCGTGATGAACGCAGTCTTATTTGAATCCTCATGGTCCATCTTGATCTGGTTGTAGCCACTAAATCCATCCATAAAGTTGAATATCTGATGACCTGCAGTGAAATCGATCAACAAATCTATGTTGGGCAGAGGAAAGTCATCCTTTGGGCAGAATCGATTCAGGTCCCTGAAATCAACACAAACTCAAAGCTTCCCATTATTCTTTGAAAATGGTACGATGTTTGCAAGACAAGTGGGATTATGATTAGGCTCGATGAACTTAGCGTTTAGCAACTTTACTATCTCTTCCTATATCTTCATATTGAATTCAGGACGAAAGTTCCTCGTGCTCTGCTTTATTGGTTTCCCACCTGGAATGGCATCCAATTTGTTCATGGTGACCTTCGTATCTAATCCAGGAATTTCATCATATTCCAAAGCAAACACGTCTTTGTATTCTGTCAATAGCTTCAGCAGACCCTGTTCTTCCTCAGCATCGAGATCTACACTCAAGAATACTGGACTTTTTGTCTCTTCTGTCGGGCTCAAGGACACCTCTTTCAATTCTTGTTTCTGCGGTTTTGGCTCGTCCTCCATGCATTCGAGCGGCTCTTTCAACTTCTCCACTGGTGTCTCGATCATGTCTTTGCCTGGAACTCCCTCTGCTAACTTATTGATTTTCTTAGGGACATCTTCCATATGTGGGGTCGAAGATTACCCCGCGCACATTCAGATGCGATAGCACTTCTTTTCCTTTGCATAGAAGTTGTCTACCTCATTGCCATCATTGTCATGCTTGATGAATCTCTTGAGGGTTTAGACATTCTTCTACTGGTAGACAACTTTTGACACTTCTTCCTCGGAAGGATGTTTCTCCTTCTGGGCTTCTCTCATCAGCATTAACCCCATCGGCGACTGATCTTTGATTTCCTCCCACTTGGGCATAGGAGTGGGCTTGAATGGTGTTGGCATCTCTTCGTCTGCCATCTATGTAAACCAGCCACCTTTGTCAAGTGCGCTTCTTTAGGTTAAATGGATTTACAGATGCTGGTACATCCACCACTCTGTCTTTCCAGATTGCCCTCATCATCTGATGAGCCGTGGATTGCACAACATCAAAACGAAGAATCCACGCTCTACCAATAATCATGTGATAAGTAGTGTTTACAGTTATCATGTAAAACTTGGCAGAGAACTTGATCTTGCCAATCTAGATCCCCATACGAATCCATCCGACTGTCATCTTCGAGTCAGTTTCGAATCCCATCAAAGGTGATGGTCGCTTAAAAATCTTCTTTTCTGAGATACTTGCCAAATCACGCTGTTGAGTGGTATCACGTTCATAGCCGCTCCTCCGTTGACGAAGGCTCTCTTGAATTCGACACCATTGACCACAACCATGATATAAAATAACTTCTGGTGTTTCGCATCTGTCTTCTTTGTCTGATTCTACAAAAGACATTACCAAACTACTAGACCATGTGGCTTTGATAATATCTCTACTTAAGACTACTAGGTCTTCTGCAAAGTCCTCTACTACCCTCATAATCGCCTATGTCATTTCTGTTGGGTTTTGATTCATGGATGCGCAACGGAAACACAAACAATCATAAAACCATGCAAAATCCCCCAAGGATCACAAGTCAAGAGACATAACGATGGTAAAGGAAGAAATCAATAACACACCTTAGGGTTCTCCTTTGATGACTTCAAACGCGAATTGTGTCACGTCTCTACGGTTGATCCACGCCTAGAGGTGAGATCTAGATCTTCCAATCCTTGGTGCTAGCCCGGAAATAGGAAGAGGAAGAATAATCGCGCAAAATGAGGCAAGCCAAGGTGGGCGGCACCCCTTTAGGCCGACGGGTGGGGCGGCAATCCCAAGGGGGGTTCGGCCCCTTTGTGGGATTTCTCACTCTCTCCTTTTATCTCCCACTCACTTATGTTATGAGCATTAGTGTGGGAAGGAAGGAAGGAGCATCCTTTATATAGTCCAACAACTCCTTGTTAACTACCTAAAGGCCCTATTCTAGTCCTACTAGAATTCGGATTAGTCCCCTTTTGCAAAAATAGTCCTTAACATGTCAATACATGGATTAGTTCTATTTGCAAATTAATCCTAATCATGTCTCTACATGAATTAGGCCACCTTGGAATATCCTAATCATGTCTATACATGGAGTAGTCCAACTTGCATATTAGTCCTACTAAGTTAGCAAGTTGTTGCGATTTGATCCTTTTAATTAATTAATCGTATTAATTAATTAATTCCCAAGTCTAGTTCACCCCTATATGGCGTGTGACCCCATAGGTTCTATTTAGTTGGTAGTAACTATTTACTAATATGGAGCGGCCTCTAGTAAGACATCCATTCTAGCCAACAAATAGAATAGTCATCATGACAAACCTTGTGCAAGTAATTTTCTCATCCCTTTGTCCCAATATCCGGATTGGACACGAGACATACAAGTCACACTCGTATATCCAATCCATAGTTTCTCGATCCTGGGAATAGCCTTATTCGTGCAAAGAACATCAATATCCCATATTGATTTATTTGAGTCTGGCCAGACATGTTATAAGCACTATCCCTCGAGTGGCCTAGGATATTTGCTCCCGTTATGTGGGAGGGACAAATTCTATCTACATTCACTACGATCTCTAAGCTTGCTTCTTATTGTATCCAGTACACGCCTTTATAACTACCTAGTTACGGTGTAGCGTTTAACGCTACCAAGATCACAATAATCCACAACTAGATAATCTAGTGACTTAAAGTCTAAGGATGACAATACCATTGCACCGCGAGAAGCGCTTTTGACTTAATATAACGTGTATGTATCCTTCTCGGAGATGGGTCAATCTAGTATGCCATTACTCCTAATGCATACCCATGTGTAAGATCATGATATCTCCATATCAATCCAACCCCATACTAGTCTATAGATGATTCTCCCATTAATCATTATAATTGACTATGGATATTTATGAATATAACACTTATATTCTAAGGACTTCATTCATGTTAACATATCTCTATATCGATAACACAATGAATCGTAAATCCATAAATGTCACAATTAATTGATTTCCGCTAGGGCACAATTCCAACAGTCTCCCACTTGCACTAGAGTCAATCTCCTGCATCATATGCCTATTGGTCAAGCGCGGCCCTCCACGCTTCCGCTGCGTTGGGGCGAGACATCTGTTGGTACCTTGCAAATATTCACATCTCCTCTATCAACAATTTGATTGAGATTGAATATTCTGAGTAAATGCATCTTATGTATTAATTTACTCAGTCCTCTATGTTAGAATCAGTGACAGAATCTTGGCCGGAACCTTTCCAGCTCACAGTCGCTCCCACTAGGGCAAAACATAAAACTTGACTATAATCTAAAATTTTTCTTTGTCAGATTTGAAGTTCGCATCAATGTAACCCCTTACAGTAAACTCTTCCTATCCTCCATTTATCAAAAATTTATCCTTAGTGCTTCTCAAGTACTAATGGATAATCTTGATAATTTATCCAGTGACTCTCACCCGGATTTGACTGGTATCTTTGTGTCATGCCTTATGAAACATCTGGTCTAGTACATTCCATGGCGTATCTCGTGAATCTAATTCATACGGTTCATTCCCAATCTAATTGGAAAGACAATTAGCCTTCCAAAGACTAATTCCATGTGACATGGGTAAGAATCAATATTCTTTTCACGTTGAACCATTTCAACACCTCTGTCAATTTATGTACTATGACCTAAGCTATACAACCATCTTGATCTACCTCAATAGATCTTCACAAGTTGCTTCGCTTAAGTCTACCATTAGAAAGTCAACTCCCTAGTCAATCTACGTAAGACTGCCAAGTAGGGGCAACATTCCTAATGATTAAGTATGTCTCCACATACAAGACCAGAAAAATAACTGTGCTCCCACTAACCTTCTTGTAAACACAAGTCTCATCTTCAATTTTGATGGAATCAAACTCCTTTGATTACATCATCAATTTGAAGAGTCCAACTCCTAGAAGCTTGATCAAATCTATAAATAGATTGCTACAAGCAAGATGTGAATTGATTTAGGCATCACAATTGGGGAAAGATTTTGTCATAGTCTATACTATGAGCTCACATGAAATCCCTTTCCTACCAATTTTTCCCTTAAAAGTAATCATATTACCATCCATGTTGGTTTCTTCATAACCCACTTGCACCCTATGGGTCCTACCCTTCAGGTGGTTCCATCAAAGTCTATACTTTGTTGGTATACATGGATTCCATATCGTATATCATGGCTCCAAGCCATTTCTGAGAGTATGGCCACACGTGGCCATCTCATAGGTTGTAGGCTCATCTTGATGAGCAATATATCAGGGGTTATGAGAAATCCTTATTTCTCTAGTCCCTCGATATATCATACCTGACCTACGAGGTTCTTGTGTTTTTCTGAGTAGGTTGCTCCACAACACCTTGTGATCCTGCTCATGTTCCATCAAAAGGATCAATGTTTTGTTGTGGTTCTTGAACTTCTGCAAGTTCTACTGTCCTCCCACTGTTTCTTTTAGAGATAATCTCTACCTTAGAAACATTGTGGTTTGAGCAACAAACAGTTTGTTCTCGATTGGGTTGTAGAAATAATATCCTTTTCAGGATATCCCACACAACATTTATCTGACTTGGGTCCAAGTTTGTTTGTAAACTCTTTTACATAAACTTCCTAACCCCAAATCTTTATGAATGACATACTAGGACATTTCCTAGTCCATATCTCATATGGTGTTATTCATACTCCGTTTTTGATGGAACAAGGTTAAGGGCGAAATTTGCTGTAATTAGAACATAGCCCCAAAAGTAAACAGGAATTTCTGTTTGACTCATCATGGACCGAACCGTGTCCTACAAGGTTCGAAATCTCCTCTTAGACACGCCAAACCCATGTGGCGTGCTAGGTGGAGCGAGTTTTGGATCATATCCAACACTCCCATGGATTCTTGTCAAACTCTTGGCTCAAGTACTTTCCTCTATGATCCAATCGTAGAGCCTAAATACTTTTGCCAAGCTGGTTCTCTACTTCATTCCTGAATTCTTTGAACAATTCAAAGGATTCTGATTTGTTTCTTCATAAGATACACAAATCCATATTTCTCTGATCCCATCAGTAAATATGATGAAGTACTGAAAACCATATTTAGCATTTGTGCTTAGTGGCCTTCATACATCAATATGTATGATTCCCAAAAGATCATATCTTTGCCTAATAAGTCTTTCATGTTTCATATGATTCAATAATCAAATGAGTTCCAGAAATCCATCCACATGGTTCTTAGATATGTATATCTTATTTATGAGGCCTAAACAATAATGCTAAAGATAAGTGAAGTTCATATCATGATATGAAAACTTCTTGGTATTAATGTTATAGATGAAATTATCATGATCATGGATATATAATCCACTTAGACAAAATTGCATTACAATAATGCATATCATAATAAATGGGACAACATTTGTCCTTTATTATGATACGGAGCTTTCTTGTCCAAACAAGAAACTTTGATAATGTTCCTACTCATAGCTAGGACATGATCGTTTTTGTCTAATTCCTGAACAATTTCTTAAAGGTAGAAATAATTCCCTACGGCTTATTCAGCAGCCCTTTGCTTCATAGCCCCACGTGTAGGATTATTTCTTCCTTATCCAATTTTCTTCGTCTCTTGAGATCCTCCATATTTCTATAAATGTGAAATCCTCATCTAGTATCATATACTTATGATGATAAGATAGACACATTGATTTCTATAACAAAATACCCATATTGGAATTCATAATTCCTTTATTACTTACTTCCAGGTACTTTGGGTAGCCTCTCTTCCTCTACACCACCTATGGGACTCTGAGGAAACTTGGTTTTAGCAACAGGCTTGCTTTATACCTATGGGGTCGGCGCAAACCATTTGCCCTTAACCATGTTGTTAACCTTTAACAACTTTGCCCATGCCCATTATTAGTGTTTTGTTTTAGTGATTTTTCAATCATATTGAGTAAATCAATTTAAAACAAAAATATAATTGCATCCAATGCAATTCTTGGTCCACTTGGGTGAATAACCGTTTATTCTTATTATATCTCATAGATAATGCATATTCACTAATCTTTCAATCATATTGAATTAGTATATTTGCATAACCCAAAGTGGAGCAACACTTCAAACCTTTCATGTCTAGCTCGCTCTTTTGAAAGAGCTTCTCATATCATACTTTTCCATGTTTCCCTTCTTGCTTCCAAAGCTCAGAGTTCATGCAGCTAGCATGAGGCAAGTAACATCCAAAAAACCATTCTTTGATGTTCCTTCCATTAGGTTTTAACGTGTTTTGGTAGTTGGTAGGAAGAGAACTTTATGTTCTACCATGTACAACAATTTTTCTTTTATTTGAGAACAATTCTCAATTTTATACCAGTCTAGAAAAAGATAAAATCACGTTTTTATTTGTTTAATGCCATGGGTATTCAACACCAAAAGGATTATGCAAAGTTTGTGACGTTTTAACTATATTCAAAAAGGATTTAATTTGTTAAATATAGCTCCCACTATTTTACTACGGATTAATAACCCTCAAGATATTAATGCGAAAAATATCCTTATATTTTCTAGTGGGCCAAGATCCATGTTTCATCTCCTTATGAGCTTGCTTTGGCAAGTCACCCATAATTTGACTACTTTAGGTAGGAACAATTCCAATTGCATCCCCTTATGCAACTCTTGGTTCAATTGGGCAAATAACTCCTTATTTATCCATCCATATGGATAATCCCAATTGATTGCCTCTAGGTTTCTTAATCAAATTAATAGCCTAGTTGCGTTCAACCTCTTATCTAAACAATTGCACATTGTTACGTGCCATCACATTCCATCATGATGAACCAAGTCGTCATGCTTTGGCACGCACGAACTTGATAAATAATGATGATAATGAGTGTTTAAATAACGAGAAGGCAAGAACACAATATTTGAATTTTGAGGGATTTTAAAACTCAATTTCTAATTGTTTTGTTGATCAATATCAACTAATCTATCTATTTGAGTTTGGGCACAACTCCAAATAATAGATCCGGGTTGTCTAATTATCTTATTATCCTAATTGCATGCATCATCCATACACCAACCACATAATAATAAGACAATGAAGTAAACAACCACAAAACAGAAATTAAACGTGATGTGGATATGGCCTTTTCTAACTAAGATAATTCCAAGCCAATGGAATTATCTATGAACACTAAAAGCAAACACATCTCCATGCGTCTTGATCTTTTGGTCCATCCTTCATAGTTATGTGGAATGCTCCATGCTCCATGCTCCATCTTTTGTGGCTTCTTTTGGATTTGGGCTTCTTTTCTTAAATATCGGCTAACAATCTACTATATCTAGCACTAGCTAACTTCTATAGTAAATAAAATAAATCTCACAAGTTGAGAAAAAAATGGCACGCAGGCCATAAAACCCTAATTAATTATTACAATTAATTGATCAGCTCGCAGGCCGTAAAACCAAACCACAAAAATAAACATCCACATCAAACCACATCCTAAGGCCATATCCAATCACCATGTGAATTGCACATAAACAGTTAAAATCAAATTTTAACGCGCTTGGTCAATTTTAATTGATTTTAGGATTTCTAGGGTTAAAACGGTCCATGGGCCCAACAATCAAATTGCCCGGGCCCAAAAAGATGAACCATAAGGCCCTAGGGCCGGCCCGGCCCATAACCCGCACGCCTAGGCCGCGGGCTAGGGCCGCCTGGCATCTAGGGCGGCCAATCTTGGGCGGCAAGCAAGAGGGGCGGTCCCCTAGGGGGCCGAACCTCCTTGAGGGAGTTGTTTCCAAAACAACTCCCTTGCTTGGTGCCCAAGTTTGGTTGTTTCCTTGTTTTGGGAGAACTCCTTCTTCCCCAAGGATGCCCAAACCCTAGATCTAAGATCCTAAAATTTCTCAAACTCACTAATTCATGCATCCAATGCAAAAATTAGATCTTGTTATGATAGATTATTGACAAATTGCATCCCATGCTTGATTTGTCTTGTTTTACGCGATAAACAATCAATTTAAGGTGTAAAACAACTAAAACGTAACACATAATCCACTTTATGCTCTACGACCTGTGGCTCTGATACCACTGTAGGGTTTTGATTCATGGATGCGCAACGAAAACACAATCAATCATAAAACCATGCAAAACCCTCCAAGGATCACAAGTCAAGAGAAATAACGATGCTAAAGGAAGAAATCAATAACACACCTTAGGGTTCTCCTTTGATGACTTCAAACGCGAATTGTGTCACGTCTCTACGGTTGATCCACGCCTAGAGGTGACATATAGATCTTCCAATCCTTGGTGCTAGCCCGGAAAGAGAAAGAGGAAGAAGAATCGCGCAAAATGAGGCAAGCCAAGGTGGGCGGCACCCCTTTAGGCCGATGGGTGGGGCGGCAATCCCAAGGGGGGTTCGGCCCCTTTGTGGGATTTCTCACTCTCTCCTTTTCTCTCCCACTCACTTATGTTATGAGCATTAGTGTGGGAAGGAAGGAAGTAGCATCCTTTATATAGTCCAAAAACTCCTTGTTAACTACCTAAAGGCCCTATTCTAGTCCTACTAGAATTCGGATTAGTCCCCTTTTGCAAAAATAGTCCTTAACATGTAAATACATGGATTAGTTCTATTTTCAAATTAATCCTAATCATGTCTCTACATGAATTAGGCCACCTTGGCATATCCTAATCATGTCTATACATGGATTAGTCCAACTTGCATATTAGTCCTACTAAGTTAGCAAGTTGTTGCGATTTGATCCTTTTAATTAATTAATCATATTAATTAATTAATTCCCAAGTCTAGTTCACCCCTATATGGCGTGTGACCCCATAGGTTCTATTTAGTTGGTAGTAACTATTTACTAATATGGAGCGGCCTCTAGCAAGACATCCATTCTAGCCAACAAATAGAATAGTCATCATGACAAACCTTGTGCAAGTAATTGTCTCATCCCTTTGTCCCAATATCCGGATTGGACACGAGACATACAAGTCACACTCGTATATCCAATCCATAGTTTCTCGATCCTGGGAATAGCCTTATTCGTGCAAATAACATCAATATCCCATATTGATTTATTTGATTCTGGCCAGACATTTTATAAGCACTATCCCTCGAGTGGCCTAGGATATTTGCTCCCGTTATGTGGGAGGGACAAATTCTATCTACGTCCACTACGATCTCTAAGCTTGCATATTATTGTATCCAGTACACGCCTTTATAACTACCCAGTTACGGTGTAGCGTTTAACGCTACCAAGATCACAATAATCCACAACTAGATAATCCAGTGACTTCAAGTCTGAGGATGACAATACCATTGCACCGCGAGAAGCGCTTGTGACTTAACATAACGTGTATGTAGCCTTCTCGGAGATGGGTCAATCCAGTATGCCATTACTCCTAATGCATACCCGTGTATTAGATCATGATATCTCCATATCAATCCATCCCCATACTAGTCTATAGATGATTGTCCCATTAATCATTATAATTGACTAGGGATATTTAAGAATATAACACTTATATTATAAGGACTTCATTCATGTTAACATATCTCTATATCGATAACATAATGAATCGTAAATCCATAAATGTCACAATTAATTGATTTCCTCTAGGGCACAATTCCAACAATTTCTTAGCGGCACGCATCTGAGAAATTCATGCCATCAAAGAAATTCTCAAACTTTTACGAGCCCCTCATTCGTTCGGCTAGAGAATTTTCCGTGTTCACACTGTAGTCCTCATCTTCGAGGATCTCAGCCACAATTGAGAATTCTTCGTCAGCGAATTATCGAAATCATTGCAACTTCTTTTCCCTTTGGCTCTTTCTCTGAATGGGATGGAAACGGATTGTTGCGCACATCCTTAGTTGGGTCGTCTATGATCAACTCCCCTTCCCCCATCTTCCTCTCTACCAGCCATTTCAACTTCCTGCATTCTTTTGTCGGGTGCATGACTTGGCTGTAACACTAGCACCATTTTGGGTCTCTCAGTTGTTCTCCGGTGGGTTTATTCTCGAGTGCATGTATGACCCCGTCTTTCCGCCACTGCTTACACAAGCTTGTTATTTCCCCAATTGAATATGTCAATTGGGGCGCCTTCCTTGGTGGATCCCATTGTTGTTTTTTGTGCTGGGACCGCGTTCACCTCAGTCTCTCGCCCTCGCTTGTATTTGAATCTCCCGATTTTTAAACCAGAGACCCCAGATGCTCGATCGTTCGAGTATATCATCCTATGCTTTTCCACGATAGGCGCGATGTTCCTGGTGTAGTCAATTAATTTGGAGAAATTAGAATCTACAAATTAATCAACATATCATTGTATTTCTCTCGACCACCTAGTCCACGCATTTCAGCGACTTCGTCCTATACTTCTTTATGAACGTAACCCTTTCCTCGTTGTGTTTCTGGTGCATACGCGAAAGATGTATCGTCGTGACCTTTTCTTTGACCTGGAAGAACTTCGTGTAAAATTTATTGACCATGTCCTCCCAGATTTTGATGGAGCCAGCTTCCAAAGTTCTGTACCATTTGCATGTGACATGTCCCAAAAACTTTGGGAACTCGCGCATTAGCGGTCATATGTCGATCTCGTGTGGGCCCATCATGTCGACGAAACGCAGCACATGATCCTGCGCGTTTCCATTTATCTCGTAAAAATTTTCCCATTCCGATTCCTTATATCGGACGGGGTTGGGCATCAAGGAAATGTCGCGCGGGATTGGCTAGCGCGCTTCCTCCTAGGGTCCATGATGGGGTAGCAGCGAACCCACGTTTGTAAGGCATATTGGGGTCATATGTAACACCCCCGATTTCCAGAGGAGCCGGAGACCGGGATGGTGCCCTCCGTACAGGGGATTTTACCCTTTCGTACGAGGAGTGGTAACAACAAAGGAGTGAAACGAAACATCCAACTACTGATTCATTGCGATAAAAGTTTACAGCATCTGTGACTGGTTCCAAACAGGACACCGAGTCTAACAAAAGATATCTTACAACAAAAAGGCTCTTCGGTTAATTACTAAGCTCTATTGTTTGCATGAGAGAACAGATTCGTGATCCCAGCGCGTTATCCCAAGCAACCAATCATATACCTGCGGGGAGTTTAAAAGAAACACAAGGACGCAATTTTTCGAGTATCAGTAAAAATTGAGTGAATATACAACTTAGCATGTAAAACAGAGTGGCTAGACAGGTTACAGGGTTTACGTTTGAAACGCTTTAAAACAGTAACAGAGTGTAAGTATAAACATCAGAGTACGCGAAATTTGTTGTTTCCAAATCTGAAAGTTATTATAAGCGGTCGATTCGTTTACCGAGTTATTCAGAAGTCTCCAGCATAGAATGAAACAAGTCATGTTATTAGTTCGCAGTATCTAGGGGTGACCAGGGTAAATAGTAACAGATGATACAGGCGTATAGGGGGTTTTGATAACCCAACCTCTCTGCCAAGCGTTATGGATCAGATCCCCCGTCCCGTTAGTCATCATACAAATAGCTAACTAGACCTTAAGTGTCGACACTCCCTTAAGATTGTAAGTCAGAAGAGTAGTACTAGATGCTAGACTCCAGCCTACGGCGAAAAGAGTCGGGGCGCACGGGGTCCCATATCTTTAGGGACTAAAACCCAGGGAATCATCACCCGAAATAAGTTTAGGGACTGGAGCCCAGGGGATTATCCCGGTATCTCTTTAGGGACCTGGCCCGGGGAATCATCACCCGATAGTAACGTAACGTAAAGTAACACGACGTAGGCGTATAGCATTGTCGTAGACCCAACTGGTTCCAGTATACGCGATTCTTTCACTTTACGTTATTAATGACTTCTGATTTAGTGACATTTGAACAATGAGATTCTCGATTCGAATACGAGAAGTAAAGTGAGGATATTAAAGCAATTAAATCACGTTTATCAAATTTCAGAATAAAGTAAGAGAGTTATTTGAAAGGAAAACAAGTATAGTATGAGAAAGAACTTGGCACGACAGGTATATTTTGAGACAGAACATAAATCACGTTCGGACACGAAAGAAGAAAAGTACACAACGCTAAGCATGAATACTCACCGTGAGAGCCGTAGAGTGCTAGCTAGTCAACTACTCGTAAACGATGTCTTGATCTACTGGCACGTCGAAGTCACGCACTACAATATACACACAGTTTCCTAATTACAAACAGGCTTGTGTCGCAAGTTGAAAATGCATATGTCCTATATGATATGCAAAAATGACAACTCTGATAATTATCAACACCCAATTTATTTACAGATAAATATATTCAAAGTTTCTAATAAGTTAGAAAACCCGAAAACAGTTTTAAGAAATTACATAATGAATTTTAAAAGTGTAAACATATTTAATACTCTAAATACAATTGTAATAAATTATAAGAAAAATAAAATTTCAAATTATAGAATTTAAGTACTAATTCTTATGGTTTTAAAAGTTGATATTTCGAATAAAAGTGGTAGTTAATATGTTACAATTACTATGTATTTCTAAATAATTATTTTTCTTTATAAGTTAACAATATTTAATTAAAACAATCTTTAATTTGTTGAGAAAAGGAATGATATTGATATTTATAACTATTTGGATAATCTCACAATTTATTTAAGCTAAATGAAACTGAAATTTGTTTAATAATGAAATTTATTCTTCATTTATTTTATAGTTATATATATATGCAATATATATTTGTTAACTTACTTTTCAAGAACACAATATTCAATATTGAATTAATACTAATTTTAGATTTTACATAAACATTCTATTTTGTATTTACATCAAAAAAGCATTATTTTCATTAATTGGTGAAGAAACTAATTTAATTTAACTTATTTAATCATTTAAACTAAATAAACAATAATGTAAATATAAAAAAAAATGTAGTTTGTATAGAATACAGCTAGCACCCCCACTACCAATATAACAACTTTAGCATCTAGCATAGTCTACCCTCACATTTCCAGATTGTACACAAAAACCCCCTGTTACAAACTTTAATTCAATTTTGCCATCTTCTCCAACCTATCTTCACCCATATATACATATACACATACACCCACCCACATACAAGCAGTTTATACATGACTACAACACCATTAAAGCTTAGGAATCAATAAGAGGGAGTTCGATTTACCGGAAAACAAAGGAGGGGAACGGGTCGAAAATTTCCGGCGAAGAAACGGTGGTGTTCGGGTGAGCAGGGCTTGCTCTCCGATTACTCCGGTGGCTAGGCTCTGTCAGGAGACGAAGGGAAGACAGCAGGGGAGACGGAGACGATGATGGTGATCGGAAAAGGAGGGAGAACCGGTGGCGGTGGCGGCGTCGGGGCTCACTGCCTCTGTTGCCGCCGCTACTGCTGTTGTTGTTTCTGCTGGTCCGACGGCGACTGAGAGAGAGAGAGAGAGAGGGTGATATGGAAGTGGGGAGTGAGGGGTGGTTGCTATTTCGAGCAGGAGGTGGTGGTTACCGGTGGTGGTGGTTGTGATTTGGCCATGGGTTTTCTCGGGTGAAACAAGGGAGACGAAATTGATTATGAAAGGGTGTTTTATAGGAGGAGAAGGGGAGCTGCTATGTAGGGGTCTGAGATGTTGTAGGGGAGGTGATGGAGATGGTGTAGGGGAGGTGATTGAGATGGTGCAGGGGTGGTGAGTGGGATGGTTGCAGGAGGGTAGGCGGTGGAGCAGGGGAGGCTCAGAGGATAGAAACGCAGAGAAGAAAGGGGAAAAAAAAGAAAGAAAAAAAAAATAAAAGAAATGGGGAAAAGAGAAAGTTTAGGGTGTTGCGCGTGCACCGCGCAGCGCGGTGATCCAATACGCGATAAAATGAAGAAAAAAATATAGAATAAATAAAATAAAAAATGTGGCGAACGATAATTTATGCGACGCGCGTATATTGGCAATCGATTAAAAACGATACTCGACGAATACAAATCGTTCCTAACGTTATAAATTAATCTTCTTAGGAATACTAATTAGAACTTTTTAAAATTTTAAATTATATTTTAAACTTGATAATTGTAATCTAATCAAGACCAATAATACTTTACGATGCGATGCTAAATTACTAAAATGTCCCTAGGTAAAATCTCGGGTATTACATCATAGGTGGCAAGGGGTGTGCAACTGGATTGAAATACAGTCGCATACGATGGTGGCACTTGGTATGATGATGGATAAATGGGAGGATTTCCAGCAGGCGCGAGTGGGGTGGTGACGGCAGTCCTGGTGCGGGTTACAAAGGATGAGGTGGTTGGGATAAGGATGGTAGGTGTGATGGTGCAGAGTTATGTCGCATGGGTGCCACTGTTTATCCTGGAGGAACAGAAGCCCCTTGGATAGAATTATACGCAAGACCTCCCAGAATTGCCAAGATATAGGCTATCTGCACAGATTGGGCCTGCATAGCCCTACCATGGCTATGAATCGTTGCATTCAGGATCCCCAAAGTTTGATTATTTCCAGTGGCTGCTTGTGTCTGGACGTTGGTTTTGGTGGTGATATTGAGTAGAGTTTCCCCTCTTAGGACTCCTTCCCCTGAGGGAGAATCGTGTCCTTCGCTACAGTCACCGTCGTAAGACATAGTTGTAGAGTTGTTGGTTTGGGATCTTTGAAGGTTGTTTTCACTTCAGGTTAACCAATGTGGACAAAGAGATCCTATAGGGAAGATCTAAATGTACACATGCAGTAGACAAGAACACGGTACAAAGCACAGAGAGATTTAGAGCAAGGGTGTAGGGGAAAGAGTAAGCCTTAGCTAATTGCCTGAGAGAGAGACAGTGTGATGATTAGCCTAAAATTTGAACCCAGAATAGAAGGCAAACGTTCCTATATATAGGGTCTTAAAGTGGCAGTTATAAGGAGTTACCTGGCCGCATATGACGACTATGTAACTGCCTCACACGTTGCACGATCGACCTTATATACAGGACACGTCCGCACGTTTGTATCTATATATAGGCACGTTCGCACGTGCAACCGTATATATAGGGCACGTGATCATCGAGTCTCTAAGGCAATTAAAAAGGGTCGCGCGCGAGCGTAACAGCTGCTCGCGTGCGACGTACCTTACTCAAGCCTCCAAGCCACATGAACCCTACAACTCCCGTGTGGTTAGTATGCGAGGGCGACCCTGTCTCACAGCCCCCCATATACACAAGTGTGAACGTAAGTACAATGATAGAGTAGTAGCGGAGTACCAGTGAAGCTCTTTGATGGATTCCACGTGGATGATGATCGACCTGCCTAGAATGCATTATCTACAACTCCCCTATGTTGTTACATTCTCTTGTATGAGAGATTTCAAATCTTCTTTAGTTCATTTGTTCCCACATGTCTCATCAACCAACCAGTGACACATTTGTTTCAGTCAACCATCGGATTCTTATTTTTGAAACCTGCCTAATAACAACACTATAAAGAAATTCAATCGAACAAAAGAGCCCACCTCCTTAAATTTATGCAATCCACCTAAGGGCCAGAGAATATAACTCACTGCTAGTACACACTAGACATGGAGTTATAATTGTGATATAACCCTAGGGGGTGGTATTCGATCAAGAACGAATAAAATGTGGAAATCAACAACGAGGAACAATGAGATTTAATGTGGTTCCCTAGTCGTGAAACTAGATAGATCCACAGCCTGAAAACCCAATTCTTTATTGAGAGAGAATCCGATTCAAACGCACACCGTGGCCACAACGACTACCGCAGCATCCCCGATACACCACAAACAAGTTCACCCATTCGATACCCATATATAGACCTAAGGGGATTGATTAGTGCCCAAAGCAACATAAGAAAGCTTCTGAAACGAAATAGGAAACAATTCTAGCCGCCCCAAATCTTACTAGTTGATTGAGTTGTTCCCACAAAAGGGAATAAGAGTTGTTTTCAAGATTTAAGACATTTGAAACTTCAGAACCAAATGAAACATCGCTGTTTAGTTTGATGTTGTCCATATTAAATCCCATCCACTTGTTAATAATTGTCTTCATACATATAATGAAGAGAGGATGATCGGAGAGAGATTGTAGAAGATGAGAGAAGAGAGAGAGAGAGAGAGAGAGAGAGAGAGAGAGAGAGAGAGAGTTCAGATGTTAGAGAGAAAATGATTATAATTTAAAGATGAGTGTTCAATTACAATTCGTCCCATTTATAGTGATTGGATCGAAATGCAAATAATAAAACATAATAACGATTAAGCCAGCTTGGCTTAACTGTGATGCCACAGACCAATCAAAACGTTCCTAGCCTCCACCTTGGACAGCTAACTGGCACTTAGAAGAACGAAATCGTTCCACGGACTCATTCGAAGGAAACGGTATAAAAACAACTAACGGCCTAGATTAGAAGTCTAAGAAATGATCTGACGGTAGATGATATACTTCCACTCATGTCATCAGTTTTGGAAGTATTGCAGAATTGTCCAAATTGTGGATTCATGATAATGGCCCCCTCTAAAATGATTCATTCCCTCATGAATCAAAGCTAGGAAATTGGTTCTTCAGCTCAAAGTAATCTTCCAAAGTTTCTTCAGCTAGGATAGGTTCAACCACAAAACTAACACCTTGCCAGTAGAAGACTTACCCTTTTTGACCAATTGCTTGGAAATGGGTTCAACAGCACGCAAGTGAGAAGAAACTAGGGTGTTTCCAATGGCCTTCTTTAGTTGAGAGACATGGAATACAGGGTGAATCCTAGATTGAAGAGGGAGTTGCAGTCTGTAAGCCACCTTGCCAATCCACTCAAGAACCTGGAATGGCCCATAAAATCTAGGTGACAATTTGTAATTGGATCTGAGCTGCACAATGCTCTGCATGTAAGGGTGTAATTTCAGAAAAACCCACTCATTTACAGCAAACTCCTTTTTTGATATGTGTTTTTTGGCACAATGTATCATCCTTTCTTGTTCCTTTACCAAATTGTCCTTCAAAAGTTGTAGCTGAAAGTATGTAATGTAGACTAAATACATGACCTTAATACTCTAGAAGGGGGGGGGGGTTGAATAGAGTATGGAAACTTTTTTCAAAACACAGATTTTAAATAATTAACTTTGTGAGAAACTCAAATCTCAAGGCCTTGAGATTTTAGAAAACAGTCAGAAACTTTCAAAGGCAAAATATAAAGCTTCAAGGCCTTGAACTCTAACCAGTTCTGAACAGCTTATGAAACCTAGTTTGATTTGAGTTGTATGCAACATAAAATAACAAAACTATAAAGTAAAGGGTAAAAGAAAAAAACCACCCCTTGAGTATGGGTGATATACAAAAACACCCTTCGTGTTCGGGGATATACAAAAGCCACCCTTGCTAACTGACGGAACTAACGGAAGAGACGAAAAGACAAAACTATCCTTAATGTGATTCATAATTACCCCATATAAATACAATTTCTTCCTCACAACTTCTCATTTCCTCTCCACCAAGACTTCATCTCTCTCTTTCCTCCTCCTCCTCTACCCATCTGTAAAAAAAACCCTAGCCACCGTCACAAACTAGCCACCATCTCTGAAAATTCTCTTAACCTAAGTCTTTCTCTCCCTCTTCTCTCTCATTCTTTCTCTTCCCGTTCTTCATCTATTCACTTCACAATTCTCCATTTCTCTGAAGGAACTAGAAATCATCGAGAGAGAGGGTTGGGACTTGGGAGAAACAGATCGATTACCACCGCCACCAAATCCGTGGTGATGTTGGATTCCGGCGAAAAATCCCCTAAGCTCCTCCTCGGAAACATCATTTTTCACATCAGATTCATTATTGGGTGCGAGAGAGAGGCGGCGGAATAGGGTTGAATCGGACGGCGACTGCGGCGGCTAAGGTTGTTTGGGGTTCGGAAGAAGATGACGAAGTCAGAAACACGATACCTCGCCGCCGGTCGTCGGAGATGGGTCGAACCGTCTCACCGTCTATTAACGCCCACCACCACCACAACCCTTTCCCATCGTCTTCGTCATCCACAACCGACGAATCAAGCAGCCGTGCTAACTTCTGGGTCTTCGCCGCCGACGACACGTCGTTCCCGTTCTCCGTCATCCACAGCCGACGAATCAAGCAGCCGTGCTCACTTCTGGATCTAGGGAGGGGCTCCATCTGGATGGTTCGGGTTCACGGAAGACGACGCGAAAGACGGCGACGGCGATGAAGAACATAATGGGAAAGACTTAGATCAGGGTTGGTGAAGGTGAGAGAGGGAGCAGAAGGGGGCGGAGAAGGACAACGGAGAAGGAGTGGGTGGAGATTAAGTCTGGACTTGGTGAACTGATACTGAAGAAAGACTTGGCCTTCTTATGATGTTTGCACAGAGAGGATCCACCTGCCAAATCATTCATTTATTTGCGAATTGGTTGAAGAATTGTAAAAACCTGCAGATCGAGAGATTGACCCATAAACAAATGAAACCTTGTAAATGATTTCCCTTTTTTCACATCTTCTATGATGAATGGGAGGATCTCTGTGTATGATATGGAGTAGTAGTTCCAAAAAATTCACATAAAGGTGATTCTCAGAAATGGCTGAAGAATCTGATCGGGAAATTTGTGGTTGGTGTTGGTGTTTCTTGTGGTGTGTTGGTGGTTGATGTGGTGGTGATGAAGAACACCAACACCAACATAAATCACAATATATACAAAAATACAACTAGGGTCAAATTAGTCATAAAAAAGGTCATATTACACCCCTATACTAACTGATTGTGACAGAAGGGTGGTATTTGTCTAACGTCCGACGTTAACAGGGGTGGTTTTTGTATATCCCCGAACACTAGGGGTGTTTTTGTATATCACCCATACTCAAGGGGTGGTTTTTGTCTTTTACCCTAAAGTAAATAACACAATGCAATTTACAGAGTTCAGTCCCAATGAACCTAATCTCTCTGTGGGATCTAATCCCACCAGGATTGGGCAAACACTTCTTATTACTCACACACAAACAGCCCTATATCTTCAAGCCTAAGTGATTTCCCTTACACCTATACAACTTGTGGTTCCAAACCTATCTAGTATCAGCTACTAACTGTTGAGCTAACAGGAACCTCTAGTTGTTCACTTGAACAACCAACCACTAGGTTTAGTGAGATTTCAGATATACAAAAGATAAGCAGATTACAAAACAGAAGAACACAGTAGAAGAATAAGCTTGTGAAGGCCTGGATGCGTTCTTCTGGAAACTGGAATGATTGATCTTCTGAATCTGGAATTGAAGCTTGAATGATTGTTTGTTTGAATGTTTTATCTCCCACGAATATTCCACACCTCCCTCAGTTTTTCTGCTAGCCTCTTTTTCTTTCAAAATTCAAACCAGTCTTTTATGTACTCACTGCAACTGAATGAGAGATTTTACGATCTCAGTTCCTACAAATCCTCTTCCTGTTTCAACTGAAATTCAAACAGCTCTGAGTAGATATCCGTTGGAGTTTGTTGAGATTGCAGTTGCACTTCTTACAAACCTGCAACAACATTAAAACATAGCAACAACAAAATCCAGAAATATAACAGCACTAAGTCTGTTTGGAATTCCAGTTTCTGAATAAAAACTGGATGAAAGAATAAAACAATAATCTGATTAACTTCTGAAACATATAACTCATGATAAACTACTTTAAGACTCTTAGAAGTCATTAAACAATCACAATAATAAAGCTCAAACCCTGCAAGAAAGAATCAAATTAATTCTGTAAAGCTGTCAGCAGCTCAAGGCATATCTCAAGGCCTTGACGCTCTTAACATGCTTCACAGTTTCTCAAAGTTAAGACCAGAAATCTTTGATTCTCCCAGATCAGGATATCTGCAATTGTGTTAGATATATGGAGAATATAAAACATAAATATTTGCAGCAAATCTCTGATCTATATAATCAGATAGCCAATCTGCAACACAAGATTGTTAGAACATTCAGCACAATAAAGCTACTGTCAAGGATTTGAAGCTCTGTCAGTATCTCGAGGCCTTGGAGCATCAAAAATGCTTTTTCTTTCATCACTCAAAACAGTTACTTCTCAAAACACACTAAAGGGTCTTTGAGTCAACAATTTCTTCCTTGATGAATGACAAAACCCATAATCTTGTGTAAATATCCCTGCAACTCCTTGTAAGAATTAGATATCAACATATTGCAGATACAATAGAGAATAATACCAGTCAAACCATCTTAACACAAATAATCAGTAATTCCCAGATAACACACATAATACCAGAGTAATCATCATTTTTCTCATCATTCCCAGATAACACACATAATATCATGTAACCTTTGTCTGAAATCTTCAATCTCAACCTGCTGATCTTCAAATTTCTCAACCAACAAAGAGTAATCATCATTTGCTTGTCCTTTTGCTGATGTAGCCCCCTTTGGTTTAAAAAACTCATTATCCTCAAGCTCAGCCTTTGACAACTCTGAATAGAACTTACAATGACCTTTCCCAGTCTGAACTACTCCAATCCTCTGTAAGGCAGTTTCATCAACTATCCCAAAACCTCCAGTAATCTTTTCCTCCCCTTTCACAGATACATCAAAATGCTCAAAGAAAATAGGTAATAGGTTTGCATAGGGAAGAGGATGGTTTCTAGTTCTAGTAGCACAATAGATCATATGCTTCATAACCACTGTTGGCAAGTCTATCTCAAACCCTTGAAATATCAGATACATCAAAATGAGAACTTTATCAGTAACCAACTCCCTTGAGTTTTCCCTAGGAACAACACTCCTCATCAGAATTGTAAATAAAATATTAGCTTCACAGTTGAGCACAGAGTTTGTCAACTGTTTTGGACCAGAGGGTACACCATCAATGAAAAACATTTCCTTTTCCTTTTCTATACACTCCTTCCTATCATGATAATCTCCAACATTATATTTGCTAGGAATGCCCGAGACTTTTGAAAAAGTCCTATGATTTAGCCTCAAGTTTATACCAGCCACCTTAGAAGTTAACACCATCTTATCATCTCCTTCTTGAACCAGATTCAGATAAAATAATCTAGTTAACCTAGGAGAAGCTTTTGAACTAGGGTTTAACACCTTCAAAACTGCAGTATTTCTTAACTTCTTCATACAATCAATATCCAGTTTATCCAATAACTCTTCAGAAACCATACTACAAAAAGCAACCTTAGAAGAATCATATCCTTGCATCCACACATTCCTAACTTCAGAACTAACAAACCAATCTGAAGGAAGTGCATTTTTACCTTCATTACCCTTTTTGGTTGCAGCACTTGTTTTCTTCTTAGTGGGTTTGCTCTTCTCTTGTTCTCCTTCAGTTGATTTCTTCTTTCTTTCTTGAGCAGATTTCCCCTTTTCTTCTTCACCAGCCTTTTTCTTCTCTCCCCTTTTCTTGTTTTCTGACCTAGGGTGATCACCACCCTGAGTCTCTGTCTCCATCTGTGGATCAATACTTGAACCTTCATCGCCCTTTTTTGTTCTGATCTTCTTTGCAGGAGGAGTGTCCTCATGAAAACTCTGAGTATTCTCTGAATCCGAATCAGAAATCACAATTTTCTCCTTCTTGTTTTCCCTCTTCATGATCTGCCAGAAGGCTTTCCCTGTTGTTGAACTCTGGCTGATTTGCGCTCAATTGTGGATATAGGGTTTTGAGAAGAGAATGAGATTGATAGAAATAGAGAGAGAGTAGAGAGACGTAGAGAATTGAGAGATAATGAAGAAGAATAAGCCCTGACTTTCAGCTTAAGTAGGTTGAAAAGATGAGTCATAAAAGGACTCTACTGAAATCAACATGCAAAAAGAATCTTTGAAAATAGTTTTGGATATTTTAGAAAATCCTCTGAGTAATTCAAATATTATACAGTTATCTAAAAAGATAAGATATAATATTTGATGATCCATTTTTTTTTTTTACAAAAAACAGATGTTTCAAGACCTGGAGAACAATCTCAAGGCCTTGAGATTTTCTGCAATTTGAGAAACTTCAAAGCTTTGAGCTATACTTTCAAGGATTTGGAAAGTAGAATTGTAGGGTTTTGATTCATGGATGCGCAAAGGAAACACAAACAAACATAATCCATGCAATACCCTCCAAGCATCACAAGTCAAGAGACATAACGATGCTAAGAGAAGAAATCAATAACACACCTTAGGGATTCTCCTTTAATGACTTCAAACACAAATTGTGTCACATTCTCTATAGTTGATCCACGCCTAAAGTTGAATTCTAGATCTTCCAATCCCTAGTGCTAGCCCGGAATGAGGAATAGGAAGAAGAATCACGCTAAACGGGACGAAACGAGGAGGTCTCGGCCTCCTTGTAGGCCGACGGGTACGGGCGGCGGCAAAGGGTGCGACGACTCCTCTTTTCTTGCTTGATCTCTCCTTTTTGTTCTCTCCCACTCAATTTATGATCAATGAGTTCATAAGTGTGGGAAGGAAGGAAGGAGTGTCCTTTATATTGTCCAGCAAATCCTTGACAACTACCCTAAAGGACCTATTCTAGTCCTACTAGAATTCGGTTTAGTCCCTTCCTTGCAATTTAGTCCTTCTACGTTTGCAAGGTGTTGCAAAGTGATTCTTCTAATTAATTAAAGCCCAAATCTAGTCCAACTCAATATAGCGTGTGACCCCATAGGTTCTATCTAGTTGGTAGCAACAATTTGCTAATATGGAGCAGTTTCTAGCAAAACATCCATTCTAGCCAACTAATAGAATAATCATCTTGACAAACCTTGCACAAGTAATTGTCTCATCCCTTTGTCTCTATATCTGGATTGGACACGAGACATACAAGTCACACTCGTATATCCAATCCACAGTTTCTTGATCCATGGGACTAGCCTTATTCGTGCAAATAACATCAATATCCTATATTGATTTATTTGAGTATGGCCAGACATTCTATAAGCACTATCCCTCGAGTGGCCTAGGATATTTGCTCCCGTTATGTGGGAGGGAAAAATTCTATCTACGTCCACTACGATCTCTAAGTTTGCTTCTAATTTTATCCGGTACACGCCTTTATAACTACCCAGTTAAGGTGTAGCGTTTAACGCTACCAAAATCACAATAATCCACAACTAGAATATCTAGCGACTACAAGTCTAAGGATGACAATACCATTTCACCATGAGAAGCGCTTGTGACTTAACATAACGTGTATGTAGCCTTCTCAGAGATAGGTCAATCCGGTGCGTCATTACCCTTAATGCACACCTATGTGTTGGATCATGATATCTCTATATCAATCAAACCCCATACTAGTCTACAGATGATTGTCCTATTAATCATTATACTGGACTAGGTATATTTAAGATAAACAAAACAATTGTAAATCTAAGGACTTCATTATATTAAATATCCAATAAATAATAAAATGAATTTTCTAGCCACAAATAAATTCATACTAAACTAGATTGTCTTTAGGGCATCTATTTCAATAGTCTCCCACTTGCACTAGAGCCAATCTGGCGCATCTCGTATGCCCATACTCCTAGTGTGCCCTTCATGCTTCCACTGCGCAAGTGGCTTTGTAAGCGGGTCTGCCAGGAATATCCAAACGTCTCCTCTATCGATAATATCTCGAATTAGATGGAACTTCCTGAGCACGTGTTTGGATTTCTGGTGCGACCTGGGCTCCTTCAATTGCGCGATCTCCTTAGTGTTGTCACAGTACAATTCAACTGGATCCGCAATGCTAGGAACCACACGAAGTTCAGAAACAAACTTTCTGATCCAAACAGCTTCCTTTGCTGCGCCATTTGCAGCAATGTACTCAGCCTCTGTTGTAGAATCAGCCACCGTCTCTTGCTTGGAACTCTTCCAGCTCACCGCTGCTCCATTCAGGCAAAACACATATCCCGACTGTGATCTAAAGTCATCTCTGTCGGTTTGGAAGCTTACATCAGTGTAACCCCTTACACGCAACTCTTCCTCACCGCCAAATATCAAGAAAGCATCCTTAGTTCTTCTCAAGTACTTTAGGATGTTCTTGACTGCAATCCAGTGACCCTCACCCGGATTGGATTGGTATCTGCTTGTCATACTCAAGGCATATGACACATCTGGTCTAGTACATAACATGGCGTACATGATAGATCCTATGGCCGAGGCATAGGGAATTCTAGTAATGCGTTCCTTCTCAATCTCATTGGAAGGACAACCACTGTTCGAAAGAGTGATTCCATGTGACATTGGCAAGAATCCCTTCCTTGAATCTTGCATGTTGAACCGTTTCAACACCTTGTCAATATATGTAATTTGACTTAGGCCTAGCAGTCTCTTAGATCTTTCTCTATAGATCTTTATACCGAGTATATAGGCTGCTTCCCCTAAGTCCTTCATTGAGAAACACTTCCCTAGCCAATCTTTAACAGATTGCAGCATAGGAACGTCGTTTCCAATGAGTAGTATGTCATCCATATAAAAGACCAGAAAATCAACAGAGCTCCCACTAACCTTCTTGTAGACACAAGACTCATCTTCGTTTCTGATGAAGCCAAACTCTTTGACGACTTCATCAAAATTTCGATTCCAACTCCTAGAAGCTTGCTTCAATACATAAATGGATCGTTGCAGCTTACATACTTTGTTGCCTTGCTTTGGATCCTCAAAACCCTCCTGCTGTATCATATACACGTCCTCGAGGAGATTCCAATAAAGGAATGTTGTTTTGACATCAATCTGTCAAATCTCATATTCATGGTATGCTGCAATTGCAAGTAGGATTCGGATGGATTTGGTCATAGCGACTGGTGAAAAGGTTTCATCATAGTCAATACCATGAATCTCTCTGAATCCTTTAGCCACCAATTGGCCCCTACAGATAATCACATTACCATCCATGTCGATATTCTTCATGAAGACCCACTTGCACCCTATGGGCGCGCGCCCCTTTGGGTGGTTCCACTAAAGTCCATACTTTGTTGGTATACATGGATTCCATCTCAGATCTCATGGCATCTAGCCACTTCTGAGAGTCTGGGCCTGTCATGGCCTCTTCATAGGTAGTAGGCTCATCTATGAGCATCGTGTCACCGGAATCGGTCAGGAGAAGTCCATAGCTCTCGGGTTCCTGGCGCACTCTACTAGATCTACGAAGCTCTTGTGTTACCTGAACAGGCTGCTCCACAACTGTTGTGGTTCCTGTTCATGTTCCATAATCGGTTCAGTGGTTCTTGAATTTCTTCAAGTTCTACAGTCCTCCTACTTGCTTCTTTAGAGACAAACTCTCTTTCTAGAAACACGCCGGTCCGAGCAACAAACACTTTGTTCTTGGTTGGATTGTAGAAGTAGTAACCCTTAGTTTCCTTAGGGTACCCCAAAAACTTACACTTATCCGACTTTGGCCCTAGCTTGTCTGATTGTAAACGTTTTACATAGACATCGCAGCCCCAAATCCTCATGAACGACAGTGTGGGACGCCTTCCACTCCACATCTCATGTGGTGTCTTCATGACTTATTTAGATGGAACACGGTTAATTGTGAAAGCTGCACTTAATAGCGCGTGGCCCCAAAACGATAATGGAAGATCGGTTTGACACATCATAGATCGAACCATATCCAATAGGGTTCGATTCTTCCTCTCAAACACGCCATTCCACTATGGCGTTCCGGGTGGAGTGAGTTGGGACACGATCCCACACTCTCTAAGATAGTCGTCAAACTCTTGGCTCAAGTATTCTTCTCCACAATCCGATCGTAGAGCCTTGATACTTTTGCCAAGTTGCTTCTCTACTTCATTCTTGAATTCTTTGAACCGTTCAAAGGACTCGGATTTGGCCCTTATAAGGTACACAAATCCATATCTACTGTAATCATCAGTAAATGTATTGAAGTAGACGTAACCACCCCTGGCAGGCGTGGCAAATGGCCCACACACATCAGTATGTATGAGCGCCAATTGCTCACTAGTCCTCTCACCTTTCTTATTGAAAGGGGACTTTGTCATTTTTCCCAATAAACAAGACTCACATGTCTCATATGATTCAAAATCAAATGAGTCTAGTAGTCCATCCTTATGGATTCTAGATACAAGTTTCTCGTTTATGTGGCCTAAACGACAGTGCCATAATTTATATCATTTATTTTAATCCGCTTGGTATTAATGTTGTAGACAGGATTGCTTATACCAAGGACATACAGTCCATTAAATAATTGCGCACTAAAATAGTGAATATTATTCAAATAAAAGGAACAACAATTGTTCTTTATTGAAATAATAAAACCTTCCTTGTCCAAACAAGAAATAGAAATAATGCTTCTGCTCATATCAGGCACAAAATAGAAATTATGAAACTCTAAAACTAATCCTGAAGGCAGAGATAGCTCGCACACGCCCACGGCCAACGCAGCAACTTTCGTTCCATTCCAAACGCGCAGATCTATCTCCCCTTTAGCCAATCTTCTACTTCTCTTTAGATCCTGCACATTTCGACAAATGTGAGATCCACATCCAGTATCTAATACCCATGATGTAGAGACAGTTAAAATTGACATCTACAACAAAAATACCTGGTGGTGGTGGAATCACTATTCCAAACCTCTTGTCCTCCAGATATTTTGGGCAGTTCCTCCTCCAGTGTCCAGGCTGACTGCAGTAGTGACACTCACCTTTAGTCACACCTTTTCCAATCCCACCGACAGGCTTAAGGGCAGGTTCTTTGGACTTGGCAACTGACTTGCCTTTTCCCATGGAGGATGAGAAAACCTTGTGCCCTTTCCTTTCGGCACCATCATAATGGTCTTTCCCTTACCCTTGTTGATGCTTTGTTCAGCTGTCCTTAACATATTGAGAAAATCTGGCAGTGTTTTCACGATCTCGTTCATGTTATAGTTCATGATGAACTGTCCATAACTTTCGGGCAACGATTGCAACACGAGATCGGTTTCAAACTCTTGGCCGACCGGGAACCCTAGTCGGGCAAGATTATCCAGGTACCCGATCATACGGAGTACATGGGGTCCCACCGGATTCCCTTCTGCCAGATGACACTTGAACAATTCCTTAGAGACCTCATACCTCTCAACCCTTTCCTTCTCTTGGAAGAGCTGCTTGAGATGCTCGATCATATTGACAACATTCATGTTTTCTTGTTGATTCTGAAGCTCAGAAGTCATGGTGCATAGCATAAGGGAGGCCGCATCATTATCCTTATCAACACGCTTTTGATACGCCTTTAGGGCTGCAGGTGTTTGGTTCTCTGGACCTGCTGGAACATGCTCCTCTATTGCGTACAGTTTCTTCTCTTGCTTGAGAACGATTCTCAAGTGTCTGTACCAATGAAGTAAATTGGTTCCAGAGAGCTTGTCCTTCTCAAGTACAGATCGTAGGGAATATTGTGAACTCGGGTAGTTGTTTGCCATTTGGAATTCTACAAAAAGGAAAATACGCAAGTTTTAGTATTTGTGAACTTTTGACTATATTCAATAATGGCTAGTTTATCAAATATAGCTCCCACTATTTTTCTACGGATTAATAACCCTCAAGATATTAATGCGGAAAATATCCTTATATTTTCTAGTGGGCCAACATCTATGTTTCATCTCCTTATGAGCTTGCTTTGGCAAGTCACCCATAATTTTGACTACTTTAGGTAGGAACAATTTCCAATTGCATCCCTTATGCAACTCTTGGTTCAATTTGGCAAATAACTCCTTATTTATCAATCCATATGGATAATCCCAATTGATTGCCTCTATGTTTCTTAATCATATTAATAGTCTAGTTGTGTTCAACTTCTTATTTAAACAATTGCACATTACTAGCTTGTGCCATCGCATTCCATCATTATGAACCAAGTCCCCATGCTTTGGCACGCACGAACGTGGTAAATCATGATGATAATGAGTGTTTAAATAACGAGAAGGCAAGAACACAATATTTGAATTTTGAGGGTTTTTAAATTCAATTTTTAATTGTTTTGTTGATCCATAACAACTAATCTATCTATTTGAGTTTGGGCACAACTCCAAATAATAGATCCGGGTTGTCTAATTATCTTATTATCCTAATTGCATGCATCATCCATACACCAACCACAAAATAATAAGACGGTAAAATAAACAACCACAAAACAAAAATAAAACGTGATGTGGATATGGCCTTTTCTAGACTAAGATAATTCCAAGCCAATGAACCCTAAAAACAAACACATCTCCATGCGTTTTGATCTTTTGGTCCATCCTTCATAGTCATGTGGAATGCTCCATGCTCCATCTTTTGTGGCTCCTTTTGGCTTTGGGCTTCTTTTCTTCAATCTTGGCTAACAATCTAATTTATCTAGCACTAGCTAATTACTATACTAAATAAAATAAATTTCACAAGTTGAGAAAAAAAATGGCTCGCAGGCCAAAAAACCTTAATTAATTATTACAATTAATTGATCAGCTCGCAGGCCGTAAACCAAACCACAAAAATTAAACATCTACAACAAACCACATCCTAAGGCCATATCCAATCACCATTCGATTTGCACATAAACAGTTAAAATTTGGTCAATTTTAATTGATTTTAGGATATCCTAGGGTTAAAACGGTCCATGGGGCCCAACAATCTAATTGCCCGGGTCCAAAAAGAGAACCGAAAAGGCCTTGGGCCGGCCGGCCCCTAGCCCACGCGGCTAGGACGCGGGCTAGGGCTGCCCCGGCCCCTAGGCCGAGCCTTTCTTGGGCGGCAAGCAAGGAGGAGCGGTCCCTAGGGGGGGGGGGGGGGCGAACCTCCTTTGGGAGTTGTTTCCAAAATAACTCCCTTGCTTGGTGCCCAAGGTTGGTTGTTTCCTTGCATGGGAAGAACTCCTTCTTCCCAAAGGATGCCCAAACCCTAGATCTAAAATCCTAAAATTTCTTAAACTCACTAATTCATGCATCCAATGCAAAAACTAGGTCTTGTTATGATAGATTATTGACAAATTGCATCATATGCTTGATTTGTCTTTTCTTACGCGATAAACAAAAATTTTAAGGTGTAAAACTATCAAAACATAACACATAAACCACGTTTATGCTCTACGACCTGTAGCTCTGATACCACTGTAGGATTTTGATTCATGGATGCGCAACGGAAACACAAAAAAACATAATCCATGCAATACCATCCAAGGATCACAAGTCAAGAGACATAACGATAGTAAGAGAAGAAATCAATAACACACCTTAGGGTTTCTCCTTTGATGACTTCAAACGCGAAGAGTGTCACGTTCTCTATAGATGATCCACGCCTAGAGTTGAATTCTAGATCTTCCAATCCTTGGTGCTAGCCCGGAATGAGGAAGAGGAAGAAGAATCACGCAAAACGAGACAAAACAAGGAGGTCTCGGCCTCCTTGTAGGCCGACGGGGACGGGCGGCGGCAAAGGGGGCGACGGCTACTCTTTGCTTTCTTGCTCTCTCATTTTTGTTCTCTCCCACTCAAGTTATGATCAATAAGGTCATAAGTGTGGGAAGGAAGGAAGGAGTGTCCTTTATATAGTCCAACAAATCCTTGCCAACTACCTAAAGGACCTATTCTAGTCCTACTAGAATTCGGTTTAGTCCCTTCCTTGCAATTTAGTCCTACTAAGTTTGCAAGGTGTTGCAAAGTGATCCTTCTAATTTATTAATTTTCAACTCTATATAGCGTGTGGCCCCATAGGTTCTATCTAGTTAGTAGCAATAATTTGCTAATATGGAGCGGTTACTAGCAAAACATCCATTCTAGCCAACTAATAGAATAATCATCTTGACAAACCTTGCACAAGTAATTGTCTCATCCCTTTGTCTCTATATCTGGATTGGACACGAGACATACAAGTCACACTCGTATATCCAATCCACAGTTTCTTGATCCATGGGACTAGCCTTATTCGTGCAAATAACATCAATATCCTATATTGATTTATTTGAGTATGGCCAGACATTCTATAAGCACTGTCGCTCGAGTGGCCTAGGATATTTGCTCCCGTTATGTGGGAGGGAAAAATTCTATCTACGTCCACTACGATCTCTAAGCTTGCTTCTAATTTTATCCGGTACACGCCTTTATAACTACCCAGTTAAGGTGTAGCGTTTAACGCTACCAAAATCACAATGATCCACAACTAGAATATCTAGCGACTTCAAGTCTAAGGATGACAATACCATTGCACCACGAGAAGCGCTTGTGACTTAGCATAACATGTATGTAGCCTTATCGGAGATGGGTCAATCCAGTGCGTCATTACCCTTAATGCACACCAATGTGTTGGATCATGATATCTCCATATCAATCCAACCCCATACTAGTCTATAGATGATTGTCCTATTAATCATTATACTGGACTAGGGATATTTAAGATAAACAACACAATTTTAAATCTAAGGACTTCATTATATTAAATATCCAATAAATAATAAGATGAATTTTCTAGCCACAGATAAATTCATACTAAACTAGATTGCCTCTAGGGAATCCATTCCAACAATAATCTCAAGGCTTTGAGCTTTCAACACATAAACACAAGTAAGTACCAATACTCCCCCTAAACCAATGCATCCTTGTTTAACATACCCAATTCAAGCCTTAGGGATGAAAACCTATCATCTGGCAAACGTTTAGTGAAAATATCAGCAATCTTCATTGAAGTAGAAATAAAAGATAGAACAACATCACCTTGTTCTGCATGATCTCTAAGGAAGTGATGTCTCACATCTATGTGCTTGGTACTTGAGTGCTGGACTGAATTCTTAGATATTAAAATAGCACTTGTGTTGTCACAATGAATAGGCACATTTTCTGAAATTATAGCCAAGATCTCAAAGTTGTTGTGCAATCCATAACAATTGTGAACAGCAAGCTCCAGCTGCAATGTATTCAGCTTCTGCAGTTGATAATGCTACAGAATTTTGCTTCTTAGAATGCCAACTGATCAGTGAAGATCCAAGAAACTAGCAATATCCATAAGTACTCTTCCTATCTACTTTATATCCTGCAAAATCTGCATCTGAATAGCCACTCAACATAAAATTAGATCTCCTTGGATACCAAAGGCCCAAGTCTTTGGTTCCATTTAAATATCTAAAAATTCTTTTGAAAGCAGTTAAATGACTTTCCTTAGGATCTTCTTGAAATATAGCACACATACAAACACTGAACATAATATCAGGTCTACTAGCGATTAAATACAAAAGTGAACCAATCATACCTCTGTATTCCTTTTGATTCACACTCTTACCATTTGAATCCTTTTCTAATGAGAGTGATGAACTCATAGGAGTTTTAAGCACCTTGGACTTTGACATATTGTACTTGTTCAATAAATCCTTGGTATACTTTCCTTGATGTACCAATATTCCTTTCTTCGTTTGTAAGATATGAAGTCCAAGAAAGAAATTCAGTTCTCCCATTAAGCTCATCTCAAACTCCCTGCACATCAAACTAGAGAACTCTTTTGAAAGAGCATCATTAGTAGCACCAATTAAAATATCATTCACATAGATCTGAACCACTAACAAATCACTTTCATGATGTTTAATAAAAAAGAGTTTTATCAACTAGACCTCTCTTGAAATTGTTGTCAAGTAAAAATTTTGAAAGTCTATAATATCAAGCCCTTGGAGCTTGTTTTAACCCATAAAGAGCTTTGTCTAGTTTGGAAACATGATCAGGAAAGTTTTCATCTCCAAAACCAGGAGGTTGTGCTACAAAAACATTTTCTTTTAAATAACCATTCAGAAATGCAGATTTGACATCCATTTGATAAAGTTTTATGTGCTTGTGAGATGCAAATGCAATAAGTATTCTAATAGCTTCTAACCTGGCAACAGGAGCAAAATTCTCCTCATAATCTATACCTTCTTCCTGATTATATCCCTGTGCCACCAGTCTGGCTTTGTTCCTTACCACTTTGCCATTCTCATCAAGCTTATTTCTGAACACCCATCTGGTTCCTATAACTGATTTCTCTTTTTGTCTGTGAACCAGATTCCATACCTTGTTTCTTTCAAATTCATTCAGCTCACTCTGCATTGCAATGATCCAGTCTGCATCTTCTAGTGCTTCCTTGGTATTTTTAGGCTAAATAAATGATACAAGTGCACTAAAAGCACACAAGTTCTTCAACTATCCTCTTGTCTGAGTTCCAGTTGATGGATCAGATATGATATTGTCAGGTGGATTATCTGCAAGATATTAAACTTCTTCCTTGGTAACCTGGAATATGTTACTTCAAGGCTTTGAGTTCTTGAAACAGTAGAGGGAGCATCAGAGAAAGTTTCAGTTCCTGTCTCAAGGCTTTGAGATTTTGGCTCTGCAGGAGGTTCAAGGCCTTGATATTCTACTGATGGATTCTACACTTTAGTTTTGCCTTTGTCCTCTTTCACAGCATCATCATCAGACTCATGCTTGTTCAAATTTAGATCTGCAAAACTTTCACTCAGAGAATCTTTAGTACTTTCATAAAAAACACATGAATACTCTCTTCCACAATCTTGGTTTTTCTATTTTAAACTCTATAAGCTTTGCTAGTTTGAGAATATCCAAGAAATACACCTTCCTCACTCCTAGCATCAAATTACCAAGATTGTCTCTACCATTATTATGCACAAAACAGATACAACCAAAAGGTTTGAAATAAGAAACACTAGGCTTCCTACCTTTAAACATTTCATAAGGAGTCTTTTTCAAAATAGGTCTAATCAAGCATCTATACAGCACATAATTGGCAGTATTAACAGCTTCTTCCCACAAGAACTTTGGCAAATTACTTTCAAGTAGCATGGTTCTAGACATATCCTCAAGTGTCCTCTTTTTCCTTTCAACTACTCCATTTTGCTGTGGAGTTCTAGGTGCAGAGAAGTTGTGTGAAATGCCATGCTTTGCACAAATAAATCAAGGTCAAGTTGATCAAATTCCCTACCATGATCACTTCTAATGGATGCAACAGGTAAATTTTTCAAATTTTGAAGCTCTTTACACAATCTAGAAAATTCAGATAAAGCTTTAGTTTTGTCTCTAATAAACATCACCCAAGTAAATCTAGAATAATCATCTACTATAACAAGCATATACCTCTTAGCTTTTGGGGTCTGAACTCTCATAGGACCACACAAGTCCATATGCAACAGTTCTAAGGGTCTAGAAGTACTTACAAAGTTCTTTGGCTTGAATGAGCTTCAGGTTTGCTTACCTTGTACACATTCCTTGCAAACCTCATCATCTGAAAATTTTTGTGATGGTAATACTCTTACCAAATCCTTTGAGATGAGTTTATTCAAGGTGTGTATGCTAATATGCCCAAGCTTTCTGTGCCAAAACTTTGAATCTTCTTTCAAGGCCTTGAGGCATTTTAACTTGTCACCTACAACACTGTTAGTACTCATAGCATATAGATTATATGATCTAGGAGCAGTGAGTATGCAATCTCCAGATTTCTCATCTTGCACCACACATTTCTCCTTGTAAAATATATCTTTATAACCTTTATCACATAACTGAGAGATACTAAGCAGATTATACTTAAGTCCATCCACAACATAAACATCAAAGATAGAGTTGGTAGAACCATTACCAATACTACCTATACCAATAATATTGCATTTTGCTTTGTCACCAAGTGTGATTGTTCCTCCAGATTTTTCTGTAAGCTCGGTAAAGAGAGATTTCTTTCCATTCATATGTCTGGAACATCCATTGTCTAATATCCATTTCTGATCTTTCAAGGCCTTGGTGACATCCTGCAAAAGTAAATCATTGCCTCAACAGGCTGTTAAACCAAGTGCAGAACTTTGAGTCATACTCAGAATCAGCCATGTTTGGTGGTCTAATTCCTTTTAAAACCCAAATCTGCCTAACCTGTCCCTTAAGCTGATAAGGATAAGTATTCCTCATAATGTGAGGTTCTGATCTTCTCATGGGACAAGTTAATCTGATATGACCAATTTTTCCACAGTAATGACACTTTGGAGAATGTATGCTACCAGATTTGACAAAAGTAGTTTGGCTTTTCTTTGGAAAATTTGGATTAGCCAATCCCACTTTTATGCATTGATTTCAGACTTCCTCCAAGAATGAGATTTAGATTATGTTATGATCCTGTAAAACTAGCTAGGACCTTCTTAGACTCTTGAAGTTTCTCAGTCAAAGAACATATTTGTTGTTCTAAATTCTCAAAATGAGCCTTTAGATCAGCATATCTTTCAGTTAAAAGAGTGTTTTGATCAACAATATCTTTTATCTGAGCCTTCAAGGCTTTGAACCTGCAGTTCAAGGCCTTGAAGTCCTTTTCAATTTTTGTCTTAGAAACTTCAACAGTTTTGTTGGTAAAAACTAGGTCCAGGTTTTCTTTTATCTGCTCATGAATCTTAATATTTAAATAAGAAATATCATTTCTATAACTTTCCTCATTTAAAAACATACTCTTGAGAATTTCAGGAAGTACATCAGAAGGACTAGCAAGAATATTTTTTACCATTTCTGCAATATGTCTGTCTAATGACTTTTCTTCATCATGTTTGGCCATGAAGCACAAATTTGCTTGATCTTCTTCTGTGTCTGAGTCACTTGAAGAATCAGAATCACTCCAAGAGGCCATCATGGCTTTCTTCCTTCTGTTGTCACTGTCTTTCTTTTGAAAGTTCCTGTTCTTCTTCTTTTGTGGGCAATCCCTTACTAAATGATCTGCATCACCACACTCAAAACAATTCATTACTTTAGTTTTATGTAACTGTGATGAAGACTTACCTTTGTAGTCCATGCTACTTGAAGGTCTTGATCTCTCTCTGTTGTAGTCCCGGTTACAAGAGTTTCTTTTCTTCTTGAGAATACTGGCCAAGGCCTTGGAGATCAATGCTAAAGCCTCTTCATCATCATGCTCATCTTAAGTCTCAAGGATTTGAGATTTTTCACTGTCTTTGGCCTTGAGTGCTAAGTTCTTGATGTTTTCACTCAAATCATCTTCTACATCATTCATAGACATTTCATGAGTGAGCAGCTTTCCTTGTAGATCATCTAGCTGAAGAACACTTAAATCCTGAGCTTCCTCAATGGCTGTTGTCTTTGGCTCCCACTTGGCTTTTGGCAAGCTTCTCAGAATTTTATGAGCTTCTCCTCATTTTAAAACTTATTTCCCAATGAATCCAGATTATTCACCACATTAGTGAATCTTTTGAACATCTCCTTAATGGTCTCATCTGAGTTCATCTTGAACAGCTCATATTGCCTCAGAAGTATGTTGATTTTGGTATGTTTAACCTGGCTTGTCCCTTCATATGTCACAACCAGTTTGTCCCATACATCTTTGGCACTTTTGCAATTTGACACTCTGTTGAACTCATCTGCATTAAGAGCACAGCATAACAGATTCAAAGCCTTGTAATTTTTTGATACCTTTTCCAGTTCGGTAACTGCGAGATTTTCTTCAGACTTGATACATCTGACTCCATATATGGTAGTATAGTACTCATGAGGACCATTCTGAACTATTGACCACAGTTCCATGTCTTGATCTATGATGAACATCATCATCATTTCCTTCCAGTGCATGAAGTTATCACCATAGAACAATGGAGGCCTGTTGGCGGCCCTTCCTTGTGAGAATCCACCATCTCCTACATTACTCATAGTCACAAGATTGTTAGATCCATATTAGTGACCCAAGATCTGATACCCATTGAAAGTGTGTAATGTAGACTAAATACATGACCTAAATACTCTAGATGGTGGGTTGAATAGAGTATGGAAACTTTTTGCAAACAAATATTTTAACTAATTAACTTTGTGAGAAACTCAAATCTCAAGGCCTTGAGATTTTAGAAAACAGTCAGAAACTTTCAAAGGAAAAATAGAAAGCTCCAAGGCCTTGAACTCTAACCAGTCATGAACAGCTTATAAAACCCTAGTTTGATTTAAGTTGTATGCAACAGAAAATAACAAAACTGTAAAGTAAAGAACATAATGCAATTAACAGAGTTCAATCCCAATGGACCTAATCTCTTCCTGAGGGATCTAATCCCACCAGGATTGGGCAAACACTTCTTATTACTCACTTAGAAACAGCCCTAGATCTTCAAGCCTAAGTGATTTCCATTACACCTATACTGATTTTTGTTCCAAACCTATCTAGTATCAGCTAATAACTGTTGAGCTAACAAGAACCTCTTGTTGTTCACTTGAACAACCAACGACTAGGTTTAGTTAGGTTTTAGATATACAAAAGATAAGCAGATTACGAAACAGAAGAAGAACATAGTAGAAGAATGAGCTTGTGATGGCCTGGATGTGTTATTTTGGAAACTGGAATGATTGATCTTCTGAAATCAGGAATTGAAGCTTGAATGACTGTGGGTTTGAATGTTTGATCTCCCACGAATATTCCACACCTTTCTCAGTTTTTCTGCAAGCCTCTTTTTCTTTCAAAATTCAAACCAGTCTTTTATCTACTCACTGCAACTGAATGAGAGATTTTAGGATCTCAGTTCCTACAAATCCTCTTCCTGTTTCAACTGCAATTCAAACAGCTCTGAGTAGATATCCTTTGGAGTTTGTTGAGATTGCATTTTCACATTTAACAAACCTGCAACAACATTAAAACGTAGCAACAACAAAATCCATAAATATAACAGCACTAAGTCTGTTTGGATTTCAAGTTTCTGAATAAAAACTGGATGAAAGAATAAAACAATAATCTGATTAACTTCGGAAACATATAACTCATGATAAACTAGTTTAAAACTCTTAGAAGTCATTAAACAATCACAATAATAAAGATCAAACCCTGCAAGAAAGAATCAAATTAATTCTGTAAATATGTCAGCAGCTCAAGGCATGTCTCAAGGGAGAATCAAAGATTTCTGGTCTTAACTTTGAGAAACTATGAAGCATGTTCAGAGCTTCAAGGCCTTGAGACATGCCTTGAGCTGCTGACATATTTACAGAATTAATTTGATTCTTTCTTGGAGGGTAAGATCTTTATTATTGTGATTGTTTAATGACTTTTAAGAGTTTTAAACTAGTTTATCATGAGTTATATGTTTCCGAAGTTAATCAGATTATTGTTTTATTCTTTCATCCAGTTTTTATTCAGAAACTTGAAATCCAAACAGACTTAGTGCTGTTATATTTATGGATTTTGTTGTTGCTACGTTTTAATGTTGTTGCAGGTTTGTTAAATGTGAAAATGCAATCTCAACAAACTCCAAAGGATATCTACTCAGAGCTGTTTGAATTGCAGTTGAAACAGGAAGAGGATTTGTAGGAACTGAGATCCTAAAATCTCTCATTCAGTTGCAGTGAGTAGATAAAAGACTGGTTTGAATTTTGAAAGAAAAAGAGGCTTGCAGAAAAACTGAGAGAGGTGTGGAATATTCGTGGGAGATCAAACATTCAAACCCACAGTCATTCAAGCTTCAATTCCTGATTTCAGAAGATCAATCATTCCAGTTTCCAGAATAACACATCCAGGCCATCACAAGCTCATTCTTCTACTATGTTCTTCTTCTGTTTCGTAATCTGCTTATCTTTTGTATATCTAAAACCTAAATAAACCTAGTAGTTGGTTCTTCAAGTGAACAACAAGAGGTTCTTGTTAGCTCAACAGTTATTAGCTGATACTAGATAGGTTTGGAACCAAAATCAGTATAGGTGTAATGGAAATCACTTAGGCTTGAAGATCTAGGGCTGTTTCTAAGTGAGTAATAAGAAGTGTTTTCCCAATCCTGGTTGGATTAGATCCCTCAGGCAGAGATTAGGTCCATTGGGATTGAACTCTGTAAATTGCATTATGTTCTTTACTTTACAGTTTTGTTATTTTCTGTTGCATACAACTCAAATCAAACTAGGGTTTATAAGCTGTTCATGACTGGTTAGAGTTCAAGGCCTTGGAGCTTTCTATTTTTCCTTTCTACAACACGAACTACAGCTACCTTGTTTGTGTTGTACCACCACTCAGCTAGACACAGCCATGTAACCCATTTGTGAGGTCTGTTAGCACTTAAGAATTTAAGATAGACCTCCAAGCACTGGTTCAGTCTTACACTTTGACCATCTATTTTAGCATGGTATGCAGTGGTATACTTCAATTAGGTTTTAGCAGTCGTGAAGAGTGTGTGCCAGAATAGACTCAAGAAGATGGTGTCTATGTTACTTACAAAAGATCTTGGAATGCCATGGAGCTTTCCAATGTTTTGGAAAAAGGTTTCTGCCACTGTCTCAGCTGAATAGGGGTGAGAAAGAGCAATGAAGTGTCCATACTTAGAAATTCTATCAATAACCACTAAAATTGTACTCTTTCCCTCATATTTAGGTAAACCTTAAATAAAATCCATTGCATTGTTATCCCAAGGTTGATTAGGGATAGGAAGAGGCTGGAGAACTCCAAGGTATGGGACACGTTCAAACTTCATTCTCTGACATGTGTCACATGTTGTTACCCACTTCTTGACTTCCTTCTTCAATCATGGCCAAGTGAAGCGTAATTTCACTCTCTTATAAGTACCGAGTATACCTGAGTGGCCTCCAACTCTAGTTTCATGCAAATCTTTTATAATTTTCTCCCTCAAGTTAGTAGCAGTACCCACATAGATCACAGCTTCATTCCTTACAATTCCATCTTGTATCTTGTATTTATGCTGAGAAACTGGATCTATAGCCAAGATGCTTATCATGTTCTGGGCCCACACATCACCCACATAGCTTTCCATTAGTTCTTTCATTCATTTGTGAGTGACAGTTGTTACAGCACTGCACTCCCCTTCCACACATGTCACAAAAATCTCTTTTCTTGATAGTGCATCTGCCACCACATTTTCTTGACCCTTTTTGTAATGGATTTTATAATGCAACCGCAAAATCTTGTCTCGCCGCTTCTGTTGTAGGACAGTGGTAAAATTTTTGCTCTAGAAAATACTTAAGACTGTGGTGATCAGTCTTAATGATAAACTTGGCTCCTTCTAGATATGGTCTCCACTTAGTGACTGCATGCACTAGCGCTAACAGTTCCTTATCATAGATGGACAACCCCAAGTGTTTAGCACCATAGCTTTGATAAAATAAGCAAGTGGTTGGTGGTTTTGCTTAAAAACGGCACCAATACCTTCATGGCAAGCATCTGTTTCACCCACAAAAGGAATTATCTTGGAAACAATTCCATAGTGAGGTTCGGCCCCTATGGAGACCGCACCCCCTTCCTTGTCGCCCAAGCTAGGGCACGGCCAAGTGGTTGGGCCGACCGCCCCAAGGCCATGCCTTGGTCCTTGGGAGGTTCGGCCATGGTGGATATTGGATTCCTTGGACTATTTTGACCCTAGTTGCCTAATTTCAAACTAAAATTGAACAAGCGCGTTAAAAAATGGTTTTAACTGTATTATGTGCTTTGTTTCATGGTGGATGGATATGGCCTAGGTTGTGGATGTTTACTTTTTTTGGTTTGGTTTACGGCCTGCGAGCTGATCAATTTAATGTAATAGTTAGTTAATTTTACGTCCTGCAAGCTGATCATCTTCTCAACATGTGAGGTTTTATTTATTTATTCTAGATGCTAGGCAAGAATTAGAATATTTAGATGATAGCCAAGAGCATGTAGAAGAAGACTGGAGGACCATGAATCCACAAAGACGATGAGGACTCCCATCCTAGGCGCTCGGCTATGGTGGAGCACATGAAGATGAGCTTGTCACTTTAGGGCATATTGATATTATCATTGGCTTGGTAATATCTTAGTCTAGGGGGAATATCAATGCCACCTTAATTTTTCTTTTGTGGATGTTTATTATTTATGTCTTGTTATTTATTTTGTGTGTATGGCTGATACAATAAAAACATTAACAAGATAATAATAAAAAAGTTTGATCATTTATTGTGGATTGCGCAATCGAAATAAGTGGATCATGTTGATGAGATCAACCAAACAATTAGATAATGACTATTAAATCCTTCGATGAAGATATTGTGTGTTTGCCTTCTCTTGCCTAAACACCCTTCATGATCAAGGTCCATTAAAATTCGGGTTTGCCAAAGCAAGGCGTTTTATTTCACCTTGGTACGTTGCGGCGACACAAGCAAGTAATGTGTAACTGTTGAAGCAAGAGGTTGGATGCAACTGGGCAAAGTCAATTGGATTGATGAACCTAGAGGCATGACAATTAGGTGTTATCTAAAGGATAAGGAGTAAGAAATTATTCGTCTAATTGGACCAAGATTTCCATGTGATGCAATTGGAAGGGTTCCTACCTAAAGAACCAATTCTTGGGTGAATTGCCAAAGCAAGCTCAAGAAGAAGTGAAATATGGATCTTGGACTCACTAGAAAATATATATGATATTTTCCGCGTTAATGGTGAGGGCTATTAATCTGATAAAAATAGTGGGGAGCTATATTTAATAATCTAGTCATTGTTGAATATAGTTAAACTGTTCAAAATACTAAAATTGCACATTTCTCGTTTTGTAGAAATCCAATGGCAAACAATCACGCATCGACTTCATCCCTGCGATATGTCCTTGAGAAGGACAAGTTGTCTGGAACAAATGTCCTTGAATGGTACAAAAACTTAAGGATTGTCCTTAAGAAAGAAAAGAAACTGTAAGTCTTAGACAATCCTATACCTGAACCACCCTAGGATGAGTCCATTCTAGCTGTCATGAGAGCACATCAGAAACATTTGGATGATTCTAATGATGTGACTTGTCTCGTGCTTTGCACCATGACCTCTGAGCTTCGGAAGCAACACAAGAACATGTAAGCCTATGATATGATCGAACACTTGAAATATTTGTTCAAGAACAGGCAAGGCGTCAGCGGTATGAGGTGTCCAAGGCACTGTTCAAGAGCAATCTCGCAGAAGGGAACCCAATCGGGCCTCATGTGTTCCGTACGATCGGATTCATTGAGAACCTCGAGAGGTTAGGCTTCCCATTCGGCCAAGAGTTGGCAAAAGATCTCATCTTGCAATCATTGCCAGATAATCATAATCAGTTCATCATGAACTATTACATGAATGATATCAACAAAGCTCTGCCAGACTTGCTGAACATGCTAAGGACAGCTGAACAGAGCATCAATAAAGTCAAAGGCAAGGCCATACTCATGGTCAATAAAAGGAAGGCCAAAGGAGTTGCCTCTACTTCCAAATGAAAGCGCAAGAAATTTGCAAAGTCCAAGGAAGCCTTAAAGCCTAGTCGGGGCGTGGCTAAAGGTGATTTACCTACTGTAGCCAACCGGGTCAGTGAAGGAGGAATTTCCCCAAGTATATGGAGGATAAAAGGCTTGGAATAGTGATTCCACCACCACCAGGTATTTTTTTATAGAGGACAATCTATATATTTCTTTATATTGGGTATTGGATACTGGATGTGGATCTCACATTATTCAAAATGTGCAGGATTTGAAAAGAAGTAGAAGATTGGCTAAAGGGGAGATAGATTTGCGCGTCGGGAATGGAGCAAGAGTTGATGCATTAGCTATAGGCGTGTATGAGATATCTTTGCCTTCTGGACTTATTTTAGAATCAGAAAATTGCTATTATGTGCCTGCTATGAGCAGAAACATTATTTCCGTTTCTCGTTTGGACGAGAAGGGTTTCTCTATTTCAATAAAGGACAAGTGTTGCTCCATTTATTTTGACAGTATGCACTATTATAGTGCGCTTTTGTCTAATGGATTGTATATCCTTGATCTAAATAATTCCTTCTATAACGTAAATACCAAGAGGATTAAAACTAATTATTTAAATTCTACTTATCTATGGCACTGTCGTTTAGGACATATAAACGAGAAGCACATATCTAGACTCCATAAGGATGGATTTCTAGACTCATTTGATTTGGAATCATATGAGACATGCGAGTCTTTTTTATTGGGAAAAATGACAAAGTCCCCTTTAAATAAGAAAGATGGAAGGACTAGTGAGTTACTCGCACTCATACATACTGATGTATGTGGGCCGTTTCCTACGCCAGCCAGAGGTGGTTTTACCTACTTCATTATGTTTACTGCTGACTTCAGTAGATATGGATTTGTATACCTTATGAAGGCCAAATCCGAATCCATTGAATTGTTCAAAGAATTCAAGAATGAAGTAGAGAAGCAACTTGGTAAGAGTATTAAGGCTTTTCGATCGGATCGTGGAGGAAAATACTCCACCTGAAACGCCACAGTGGAATGGAATGTCTGAGAGGAGGAATCACACACTATTGGATATGGTGCGATCTATGATGTGTTAAACAGATCTCCCAGTATCATTTTGGGGACATGCTCTATTGACTGCAGCTTTCACCATTAACCGTGTTCCATCCAACAGTCATGAAGACACCATATGAGATATGGAGTGGGAAGCGTCCCATAGTGTCATTTATGAAGATTTGGGGTTGCGAAGTCTATGTAAAGCATTTACAAACAGACAAGCTCGGACTTAAAGCGGATAAGTGTAAATTTGTGGGATATCTATGGAAATGAAAGGATAATATTTATACAATCCAAAAGAGAACAAAGTATTTGTAGCTCAGACCGGCGTGTTTCTAGAAAGAGAGTTTGTCTTTAAAGAAGCAAGTGGGAGGACTGTAGAACTTGGAGAAATTCAAAAACCACAAACCACTGAACTGATGATGGAACATGAACAGGAAACACAAATTGTTGTGGAAGAACTTGTTCAGGTAACATAGGAACACCGTAGGTCAGATAGGGTATGTCATGAGCCAGAGAGATTTTAACTTCTCGTGACTGAGCCCAATGACATACCACTCATGGATTATGAGCCTGCTACCTGCGGGGAGGACATGAAAGGGCCAGACTCTAAGAAGTGGCTAGAAGCCATGAGATTCTAAATGGAATCCATGTATACCAACAAAGTATGGACTTTGGTGGAACCACCTGAAGGGGCACGACCCATAGGGTGCAAGTGGGTCTTCAAGAAGAAGAATGACATGGATGGCAAGGCAGTTGCCTATAAGGGACGACTGGTGGCAAAAGGGTATATGCAGATTCATGGTATCTACTATGATGAAACCTTTACTCCAGTCGCTATGACAAAATCAATTGGAATCCTACTTGCTATTGCAGCGTACTATGACTGTGAGATTTGGTAGATGGATGTCAAAACAGCGTTCCTTTATGGGAACCTCCTTGAGGATGTGTACATGACACAACTTGAGGGTTTTGAGGATCCAGAGAATGCCAATAAAGTTTGTAAGCTTTAACAATCCATTTAAGGATTTAAGCAAGCTTCTAGGAGTTGGACTCGACGTTTTGATGACGCGGTCAAAGAGTTTGGCTTCATCAAGAACAAAAATGAGCCCTGTTTTTACAAAACGGTTAGTGGGAGCTCTGTTGTATTTCTGGTCTTATATGTGGATGACATACTACTCATTGGAAATGACATTACTACTTTGCTCTATCAAAGATTGGCTAGGAAAGTGTTTCGCAATGAAGGATTTAGGAGATGCAGCCTATATACTTGGTATCAAGATCTATATAGATAGATCTTGGAAGCTGCTCGGCCTAATCCAAAGTACATAAATAGACAAGGTGTTGAAGCGGTTCAACACGCAAGATTCCAAGAAGGGACGTTGCCCATGTCACATGTATTCACTCTCTCTAAGACTTACTGTCCTTCCAATGAGATTGAGAAGGACTGCATGAGTAGGAAACCCTATGGTTCGACCATAGGATCCATCATGTACACCAGTTATGTACTAGACCAAAGATATCATACGCGTTGAGTTGGTTAGAAGATATTAGTCTAATCCAGGTGAGAGTCATTGGATTGCTGTCCAGAATATCCTGAATTACTTAAGAAGAAGTAAGGATGGGCTCTTGATATTTGGAGGTGAGGAAGAGCTCAATGTAATTGGTTACACTGATGCAAGCTTCCAAACCGATAAGGATGACTACAGATCGCAGTCGGGGTATGTGCTCTGCTTGAATGGAGGAGGTGTGAGCTGGAAGAGTTCCAAGCAAGAGACAGTTGCTGATTCTACAACTGAATCTGAGTATATCGCTGCTGCAGGCGCATCAAAAGAGGTTGTTTGGATAAATAATTTTATCACTGAGATCAGTGTGGTCCCTAGCATCTTGGATCCCATGACGTTGTACTGTGACAACTCTGGAGCGATCGCACAAGCGAAGGAACCTAGATCACACTATAAATCAAAGCATGTACTTAGGAGATTCCATCTTATTTTTGATATGATAGATAGAGGAGATTTGAAGATGTGCAAGATTCCATAGGATGACAGTCTTTCAGATCCGCTCACAAAGCCGCTCGTTTAGCGAAAGCATGAAGGGCACACTAGATCCATAGACATACGAGATGCACCAGATTGGCTCTAGTGCAAGTGGGAAACTATTGGAATAGGTTCCCTAGAGGCAAGCTATATTTAGTATGAACAATGTTTGGCTATAACATTTATTTATTATTTATTGTGATATTTAATATAATGAAGTCCTTCGATACAATGTGTTGTTTATCATAAATATCCCTAGTCCATTATATTGATTAACGGGACGATCAACTATAGACTAGTATGTGGGTAGGTTGATATGGATATATCACGTGTAACACATGGGTATGCATTAGGAGTAATGTCATACTGGATTGACCCACGACGAGAAGGATACATTAGAATATGTCAAAGTCACAATCGCTTATCGTAGTGCTAATGGTATTGTAATCCTTAGACTTGAAGTCACTAGATAGTCTAGTCGTGAAGAAATATCGTGATTGGATATTATAAAACGTTGCGCCTTAACCGTGTAACTATAAAGACAATTATCGGGCATGATAGGAAGCAAGCTTAGAAATCGTATTGATGTAGAGAGGATTTTTCCCTCCCACATAATGGGAGCATATATCCATGGGCCACTCGAGGGATGGTTCTTATAGAATGTCTGGCCAGACTCAGATAAATCAATATCGAGATATTTATGTTATCTTCTCGCATAAGCATATTCCCAGGATCAAGAAACTATGGATTGGATATAGGAGTGTGACTAATATGTCTCGTTTCCAATCCGAATATGGAGACAAAGGGATAACACAATACATGAACATTGGGCACAAGGTTTGTCGGATCACTAACATATTTCTATTAGTTGGGTGGCATGGATGTGTTGCTAGACACCGCTCCATGTTAATAAATAGTTACTACCAACTAAGTAGAAACCTATGGGGTCACACACCGGATGGATTGAATTGGATATTGATATTAATTAGTTTGAATAATTAATAAAATGATCATAACGCTACCACAAGCAAAATTAGTAGGACTAATTTGCAAGTGGACTAATCCACGAAAAGACATGATAAGTATTGGGGCTTTTATGTAGTTAATAAAGAGTTATTACTATATAAAGGAACTCTAGCTTTTTATTTTCTCACAAGTGTCATTATTGAGAGAAGCATAACAAAGCAATAGAGACATGGCATTGGACTTACTTGTTTCAGCCACTGGGCTCCTAGCACCACATCACACCCTCCCAAGGGTAGAACCCTGAATTCTGTAAGAATCTGACATTTCTGTAGCTGGATTGTACTTTGTTGCAAATGCGAGTATTTGAGATGACAGAACCATCAGCCATAGCTACTTGCATGGTCATGTCTTGTTGCCGTGGACAACCCAGTCTCTTAGTTGTGTTAGTATATATGAAGTTGTGGGTTGATCCAGTGTCAATGAGTATGAAGACTTCCTTGCCATTGATACTTCCTAGAATTCTGATATTGTCAAATCCTGTATTGCAAGACATGGCATGTACTTAAATTCCAAGAGTAGTTTCTTCCCTGTATTTCACCTCTTCTGCTCAAGACTTCAGTTGTCAGGTGGTGGTGTGTTATGGTCTTCCTAAGAATCTTCACTGTCATCCATTCCAATGATCAAATAAAGCTGTTTCGGCTTGCATTTATGACAAGGGGTAGAGTTGTCATCACAATAAAAGCATAGCTTCTTGTCTCTCTTTTCCTTCATATCAGCTGCACTCAACCTTTTATAGGGAGTTGGGACAGTCCTGTTCTGTTGACCTTCAGCCCCTGTGATGTTTGATTCAAATTTAGGGGTCCAAGGAAAACTCAATTTAGTCTTTCCGCAATTTATCTTGCCATACTTCCCTCTCATCCAGTCCTTCATGTCCACCTTGATGATTTGCTACATAGATTTTATGTGTACCTCTTGAAACATAGGCATATCCTTGTCCTGAGACAATGTTTGAGGAAATTGAAGTTGAACATTACTTTTAATGTCAATTTTGAGTCCACTCAAGTAGATTTTGATGAAATATCTCTCATCCATCCAAGGAAATATAGCCTTCACGTTAGGACTTAAAGCTTTAAACCTGCCCTGGTACTCCAATACAGTAGTGGTTTGAGTTAATTTTCTAAATTCTCCAAGCAAGTTTTCATATCCAAGCTCTACAAACTCAGTACACGCCATTTCAGCAAACTTTGACCATGATGTAGTCTCCAAATTGGTCATTATAGACCTAAACCAGCTCTTATCTTCACCCTCTAAATGTAGAGAAACCAATATCAGTCTCTACTTGTCATTCATGTTATAGATTTGGAAATATATCTTTGCCTTTTGAAGCCATCCTACTTGATCAAATCCATTGAACTTGGGACATTCCAGTTTTGGTAGTGGTATTGCTCCACTATCATAGTTTTCACATAGACATTAATTCATCTTTCTGCATACTCCTTGTACTTGAAGGAGAAGCATGATCAGGCCTTCTAAAAATTCCATCTCCTTAGGGTTCGAATCCACCATTATCCCCTTCAGAACATCCTTCCATCCTCTCCTCATGCTTAAGGTTACTACGTGACCTATAATTTGCAGTCAATTTCTTAAACTGTCTTCAAATTTCATTTCTAGCCTTTCGAATCCAGTTTCTATCCCTTGACGTAATTAAGATGAAATTTTAATGAATTTTTAGCTCATACCTTCACCTAGGTTGACGAATTGCACTCGCATAACGTCCATGGTGCCTTTTATGTCAGTTAATCGCTCCTCCATGAGCGAAACCCTAGCTTCTGGATCTGCGAGATTCAACTGTTGATCCTTCTATCGAGAAGCCATTTCTTCCCAATTCGGTTCGAAACCTGGCTCTGATACCAACTTGTGAGGTCCTCGTTGAGTAACCTCACCTGATTACCTGTATATGAATAGAGGATGATCGGAGGGAGATGAGAGAATATGAGAGAAGAGACAGAGAGAGTTCAGAGGTTTAGAGAGAAAACGATGTTCAATCAAAGATGAGGGTCTAAATCAAATTTCTCCCATTTATAATGATGGGTTCAAAATGTAAATAACAAAAATCATAATGGTTAAGCCAACTTGGCTTAACTGTGACGCCACAGACCAATCAATAGGTTCCTAGCTGCCACGTGGGAAAGCTGACCGGCACTTGAAAGCATGACAGCGTTCCACGGACTCAATTGAAGGCAACGGTATAAAAACAACTAACGACCCAGATTAGAAGTCTAAGAAATGATCCAACGGAAGCTGCTTGTAGATAGTGCATTCTGATCAGATCAACCACCGTCCACGTGGCAGTCATCGAGCGCATCTGGTGGTACTCCTTATACACCCTACCATACCTATATGTTCAAGCTTATCCATATGGGGGCTGCGAGACAGGGTCAACCGCGATACTAACCGCTCGGGAGTTGTAAGGACTTAGTGGATTGGAGGCTAGATTAAGGAACGCCGCGCGAGAGAAACAACCACGCTCGCGTGCGACCCTTGGTAACTTTCTCAGAGATTTAATGCCTATGTGTCCTATAAATGCGGTCGATCTCATAACGGTCCCCTACTTATGCGGATGAGTGTGTAACGCGCCCTATATATACGATTGAACGTGCCGTTACGAGGCTAACATTAAGCCTCCATTTATGGGCGCATTAACCCCTCATAACGGTCACTTCCCCACTAGATATAGGAGCGTTAGCCTTATATGGCACTTCTTCTTGAATCGCTTAGGAAATTGTTATACTGTCTCTCTCTCAAGAACAGTTAGCAAGTTCTTAGTCTTTCCCCTACGCCAACCCTCAATCTCTCCATGCTCTATTTTTTTTACTTTTTATTATCTCTTGTTAGAGGTGTACACGTGGATCTCTTCCTAGGATTTCCTTGTACACGTTTCGTGAACCCGGAGTGAACACCTACCTTTAAGCTTTTCCAGATCTTTGTAACTATGTCTCTTGAAGATTACCCCCGTGATGGCGACCAATATCTCCAAGGCGAAGAAACCCTAAGAGAGGATCCTCCACTCAACAACACCAGCGCCCAGACCTAGACAGCTTTTGGGAACAATCCTTCTTTGGAAATGTTGAATGCTACGATCCACAACCAGGACAAGGCCATGCAAGCTCAATCTGTCCAGATAGCCTAGATTATGGTGATCCTAGGAGGACTTGCCCGGAGTGCTACTCAAAGAGCTCCGGTTCCTCAAGGGGAAACCATTGTACAAGAGCCACTGAATCATGTTCAAGCGAACCCAACAGCTAGCTTGCATATTCCTCTTCCTCAGGGCCCTGCACCCCAACAACCAAGATTGCCGTCTAATCCACCACTTGTTCCTCGCTATCAGCCGGAATGTAAAATGCCGGGAATCCATCCTCTTACCCCATATTTTTGTCATACGCGACTGGGGCGCAAGCTAGCTACACACCACCTCCTTATGATCCCAACATGCCCCATACCCTGGACTTGCTGCAACCCCGTCGTCGACTCTAGGAGGAAGCGCACCTTCTAATCTGACAGCTTGGAGCTAAGGCCCTACAATATTATTGGGAATTAGTGCTTCGCGGATACCATCATCCTGAAGGTGGACAGCGCGCCGCCAATCCCACGCTATATATACTTGATGTCTAATCCTACTGGGTACAAGACACCCAAATGGGAGAAATTCGATGAAGTTAGCGAAAACGCGCAGGATCTTATCATGCGGTCCATTGACTTTATGGGCCCGAATGGGATTGACAAAAGGCTGCTCATGCGCGAATTCCCAAAGTCATTAGTAAAAGTCGCATACAAATGGTACAGAACACTGGAGGCTGGCTCGATCAATACCTGGGAAGATCTGGTCGAGAAGTTCTACACCAAACTCTTCCAGGTAGAGGAGAAGGTCACGACGATTCATTTGTCATGTATATACCAGAAACACGATGAGGAAGGCGTCGCGTTCATCAAGAAGTCCAGAACTAGGTCGCTGGAATGCGTCGATGAATTGGTTGAGAGCCTTCTTGTGGAGATATGTTTCCAGGGCATGCGCGAAGAGTACAAATGTATGCTGATCAATCAGAATATGCCTACCTTTTCAAAGTTGATTGACTGCACCAGGAACATCGAGCCACTAGTGGAGAGGCAGAAGAAGAGATACACGAATGACCGGGCACCAGCACGTTCCGGCCTCAAGATGAGCGGCTTAGCTACAAGCTAGGACGCGAGCATGATGTTAACTCGGTCTCTACTCCAAAACAGCTTCGTTGTCCACCAAAGGAGCGACCTCTACTACCGTGCTAGATCGCAGAGGACAGAGGCTTATGCAAGCAGTGGAGGAATGATGGGGTCTTGCCTGCATTGGAGCATAAACCAACGGGAGAGGAGCTGCGAGACCCAATATGGTGTGAATGCCATGGTCAGTCATGAACCCAACTAAAGAGTGCATGAAGTTGAGGTGGCTGGTAGATAGAAAATTCAAGGAAGAACAGCTGGTCATCGATGAACTGAAAGATGTGCGCAAAAATCCACTTCCCTCCCACTCACAACAGTAATCTAAGGTAAAGGAGATAGCAATGATATCCATCTGCGATTATGAGGAGGTCGTAGAAGAATCTATTTCAGTCGTGGCTGAGATCTGCAACATGAAGACTATTCCTTAGATACAGAGGATTCTCGATCCTTGCGGATGAAGGGCTCACGCAAATTTGAGCAGTTCTTCGATGATATGAACTTCTGAAGCAAGTGCCGGCAGGAGATGACAAAGGCGATCCTAAGAGTGGCTGAAGACATTGGAGAGGAATTGTTGGTTTCGAATGGAGAAGTTGTCTCCACCATCTTGGAAATGACTTTTGCGCAAGCAGATTAGAAGACAGATGCTAACCACCAAAGGCCACTATATGTGACGGCAGTAGTCAATGGGGTTGATTTCAAGAGAGCTTTCGTCAATGGAGGATCTGCAGTGAATGTGATACCACTCAGCACTCTTGATTTCTCTAGTATCCCTGAGAGCACGATTGTCAAGCGGCCATCGCCTCTGATGGGCTTTGGGAGCGAATTGTGGATGAATATTGGATGGATCCGCCTAGGAATCCAGATTGGCCAAATGAAGTGCTCTGCAAAGTTTCATGTCATTGATGCCAATACTACCTACCATATGATTATTAGTCGAGTATGGATTCATGGTTTCAATGCTGTGCCATCCACATCCCACTAATGATGAAGTCCATCAGGAAAGACACGGTGGTGGATATACCAGCTTTGGTGAATCCATTTAACCTTAATGAAGATCACCTAAATGAGGCAGTATGGTTCACAGAAATTGCAGATGTGGAAATGCCAGCGCTATTAAGACCCACTCCTCTGCCCAAGTGGGAATATATCAAAGAATAGTCACCAGCAGGAGTAATGGTAATGAGAGAACCTCAAAAGGATTAACCTTCGCATGAAGTGATTCCAAAAGTAACTTACCAGAAGAAGAACGTTTATACCCTCAAAAGAGTGGTCGAGCAAAACAGCAAAGGCAAGGACATAAACAGTTTTTATTCCAATGGGAAGAAGTGTAATCGCATTTGAAGGTGCGCGATGTCATCTTCGTCCCCTCTCATCGAATATGTCCCTGAGCAAATTTGCGAGCTAACAGAGACTCCAAACAAGGAGAGGGAGAAGGTAACACTAGAAGAGGTAAGAGAAGCTCCTGAAAGAATGGAGGATCGTCCAAAACCCCAACACAGGAGTTGAAGGAAGTATTCTTGAGCCCAACAAAGGAGAAGAAAGAGCCAGTCTTCCTGAGTGCAGACCTTGATGTCGAAGAAGAGCACGGGTTTGCTGAAATTGCCAAAAGACTACAAAGATGTCTTCGCATGGGATTGTGATGAGATGTCGGGCCTGGACAAGGATGTTACTATGCATAGACTTGATGTTATTCCAGGATCAAAGCCCGTGAAGCAGAGCGCGAGAAACTTTCGCCCAGAAATCCATGTTAGGATAAAGGACGAGATAGTTAAGTTGCTGAATGCAAAGTTCATAGAGCCCAATCATCATCCCACATGGCTTTCCAATATTGTGCCTGTTCTGAAGAATAATGGAAGCCTTCGAGTATGCGTTGTCTTTAGGGATTTGAACCGGTTCTACCCAAATGATTCCCCATTGCCGAATATAGATCTGCTGATCGATTCTACTGCGGGCCATCACATGTTCATCTTCATGGATGGGTTCAATGGCTATAATCAGATCAAGATGGCCCCTGAAGATGCAAAGAAGACAGCTTTGATCACACCTGTGGGAGTGTTACACTACACAGTTATGCCCTTTCGCTTGAAGAACGCGGGTGCAACCTATCAACGTGCGATGATGGCACTTTTTCATGACATGATGCATCAAGAGGTTGAATTTTACGTGGGTGATCTGGTCATCAAATCAAGGCGGAATTTGGAACACTTGAAGGATTTGAAGAAGGTATTCGAAAGGTGCATAAAATTCCAACTGAAGATGAACCCTATGAAGTGCGCGTTCGGGGTAACCTCAGGGAAGTTCTTTGGGTGTGTGATCCATCGACATGGGATTGAGCCTGATCCCGTGAAGGTCTCAGCTATTACTAGCCTACAAGGGCCTCAGACTCACAGTGCGTTGAAGACGTTCTTGGGAAAGCTCTCTTATCTGCGAAGGTTCATACCAGCAATAGCATAATTGACATTCTGTTTTGGCAACCTACTTAAGAAGAATTCAACGTATGCCTGGAAAGCAGAACACCAGGTCGCGTTCGAGAAGCTGAAGCAACTGTTGACATCCCCGCGGGTCATGAGCGCTCCTCAATTAGGATCTCCACTGCTTTTGTACCTTAATTCAACAAAGAATTCCATTGGAGCACTATTAGCTCAAGAATTTGAAGGACGGGAGAGGCCCATCTACTACATCTCGCGCGTGGTACAGTCAGCGGAATCCAGGTACACAGATATTGAGCTGACTTTCTCTATTCTTCGTTATTGAGAAGTTGAAGCATTATTTCTCGTCCCACTGAGTCTTCATTCTAAGCAAGAGCGACCCTATACGCTGCTTACTAGGACACTCTGTTCCCTGTGGGAGACTGGTGAAATGGTATATGACCATATCCCAATACACATAACGTGTGCTCGACCAAAGTCCATCAAAACTCAAGTAGTGGCAGACTTGTTGGCACAAATACCGGATGAGAACTACGAGCCTATGATGGAGGAAGAGCTTGAAAGGCCAGAAGTATAAGCGACAGACTCTATCTACTGGAAATTACACTTCGATGGGTCATCAACAAGATCTGGAGGAGGAACTGGAATTTTGCTAACCAATCCTGATGGGGAAGTCATCTAGATGTCAGACAAGCTGTACTTTGCAGTAACCAATAATGAGGCCGAGTATGAAGCCCTGATTGCTGGTCTCCTTGCGCCTACGGCTTTGGAAGTACAGAACCTGGTGGTAATGGGAGATTCCAAGCTGATTGTTAAACAAGCCTCGGGCGAAGACGGTCTGAAAGAAGTGAACTTGCTGAGCTATAGGTCGATCGTGTAGAAGCTAGTACAAGGGTTTGAATCCATCAAGTATGAGCACACTCCTAGATCAAAAAATCGGCATGCAGATGCCCTGGCTACTTTAGTGTCGAAGATCAGTTCATATAAGTGTCCGGCCAAGATCTCTATCGAGGTCAAAATAGCTCCTTCTCTAACAAGGTATTTATGCGAGGACGAGTTTGTCAAAGCTGAAGACTGGAGGAAACCAATCATGCGCGCAATGGCCGAAGGAACAAGCAAGGAAAGTTAGGTTTCCACATATGGGTTCTGCATACATGACGGCCTGCTTTATTATAAGGGACCTAGAGGAATTCTAATGAGATGCGTCACAGGAGAAGTAGGTCAAAATTTGTTAGGGAAGATTCATCAACATTATTGCAGAGAGAATGAGGTCTCTATCTACTGGAAGGCGCAGAGATACAGAGTTCATTGGCCAAAGGCGTCATCGTATGCTGCGATCTTACACGAAAGGTGCGAGAAATGTGCACTGTTGAAAGATTCTTTGGAAATTTCTGCGATTGATGATGAAGCCGATTGGAGAAAGCCTCTGATCGACTATCTGCAAGACAAAATTATTCCAAGTGACAAGAAAGAGGCTAGAAGCTCTAGATGAAGTCAGCTCAGTATGTACTAAAAGAAAATTTTCTATGGCAGAAAGGACATGTAGGGAACTTGCTCATATGCTTGAGTGGACAAGAAACGCAAGAAGTTATGGAAATGTCTCACCAGGTGGAACATCGAGGAGGTGCGAAGCTTTGTAGGAAGCTTCTGACTGTTGGCTATTTATGGCCAACTATGGAGGCTGATTGTCGTGCGAAGGTCAGAAGATGCCAGCAATGCCAGTTAAACGGTAATCTATTCCATGCTCCTGCAGTTGATATGCATGCATTGGGAACCCCTTGGCCATTTCACACTTGGTCTCTGGATTTCATTGGTCCCATTCTTCCACCATCGCATGGAAACCAGTTCATTCTGAATGGGACAGAACAATTTACCAAGTGGGTGGAGGCGGTCCCACTCAAGACAGCAAACGCGTTGGCCGTTGTCAAATTCACCCAAGAGATATCATCTATTGCTTTGGGATTCCAAATAAGATCTTTCCTGATAATTGAACGCCTTTTGTTAATCGTCAAGTCGCCTCAAAGCTCATGGAATACAATGTTAGGCAGGTATTCTCAACGCCTTATTATTCGAAAGGGAATGGGCAAGAAGTAGCTACAAACAAATCACTTCTCACGATTCTAAGAAAGATGGCCGCGGATGATCACAAGAAGTGGGCAGATTCTTTGGGTACAACAATGTGGGCGTATCGCACATAACCTAGAACTCCTACAGGGACTTCTCCATTTTTTCTTTGCTATGGAGCTGAAGTAGTTGTGCCTGCTGAAGTTAAGGGTAATTCTGCAAGATTGGCCTTCAGTGCCTTATATAATAATGAACGTGACGACCTCTTTTTGATTGAAGAGAAGCACCAACAAGCCAAGAGGAAAAATACAAAATATAAGGAGAGGATCGCTCGACTCTACAACAAGGTTGTCCAGCACCGAGACTTCGCGGTGGGAGATATAATCCTACGAGCATCCGACCACTGCATGCGCGAATAAGCTCATCCCAAGTTCGCTGCTAACTAGGAAGGACCCTTTGAAGTAAAACAAGTCTTTGATAGCGGCTATTGCACTATTCTACGTTGCCATGGGACTGCCATGACTCCCACTCCGATCAACATGAGATGGCCCAAGAAGTAATATCCTTAGCATTCTCTTTCTGCTTTCCACTTGCATTGTATCTTGCTCACATCCTCCCATATGAAGATTCAATTAGTGATAATGAATCTCCCATATGAGAGATCTTTTATCAACTGCTGACTTTATTATTACCTTTCTCATTGAGATTGATAGTCAATTGCTTCATGAATTAGATCCTATCTGTCTAAATAGCAACCATATGCGAAATCAAGCCTATCTGTCTAGATATCAACCTTTCTTACAAATCCTATATGTCTAGATAGCATCCACATATGAAACTAATCCTATTTGTATAGATAGCAGCAATATGCGAATTAAAACTTATTTGCTTAGATAGTAGCAAAATTAAAGCCTATCTGTCTAGATAGTAGCCATACGCAAAACCAAGCCTATCTGTTAAGATAGGAACAATATGGAAATTAAATCCTATCTTTTTAGATAGCAGTAGAGCTAAAACCTATCTGTTTAGATAGAAACTAAACTCAATATAAGCATATCTCCTTAGATAGCATCAGTACAGGAGTAAATGACCACTTGTCTAAACATATTGTACCTGAGCCAAAATCTTATCTACTTCGATAATATCAGTGCGCGAGGTTGAATCTGCAGCAGTACCTCCCTAAAAGGATATCACTTGCAAGTTCAAACCTATCTGTTTAGATGGAGATCTTAGAAAGCAATGACACATGATTAAACGCCTATCCAAATTAATGATAGCAATATTCAAATACTTTAGACACGATCTTATCTTATCAAGAAAGCAAAGCATTGCTTAAATATCTTCAAAGCAAAGGTAGATGTCTTTCATAGGCAAAATTCAAAATGCGTTCGCATTACAAATACTTCAAACAGCAAAGGTTAGAATCGATGTTTAGGTTACATGATAAAAAGCTATGAATGATTACAAAAAGAAAGCCTCTATGTAATACCTCGATATTTATAAGAAAGTAATTAAATAATTATAATAGAGTTTGGGGTTATTATTATGATTTACAAAACTTCTAAATTAATGAATGAAGTTCAAATTTTAAGTTTTGAGACATTATAAAGTGGTTTGATAAAATTTGAGGGGTTATATTTATAGTTTTCAAAAATATAAAGTTCTAGAGAAGATAATTATAGTTTAGAAAAGTTAAAACTAATTTAGTTTAAAATTGGGGAGGTAGTTGTAGTTTCATATAAACTAGTTAACTAAATATTGGCTGGGGGTACAATTGTAGTTTTCAAAAGTTATAAATTAATTAAATTGAATAGTTGGGGAGGTAAATGTAGTTCAGAAAAGTTTGAAACTAAACTGAATAAATTATGGAGAGGTTAGTGTATTTAAGACAAATAAAAGTGTGCAAATATTTTTACATGTAGGGGATTGTAGTTGTCTTTTATCAAAGTTAAAGTATGCAATTATTTTCTTGTACGTAATACGTATAAAATACTTTCAACTATTCGTATTTGTTTAACCCGACCCGTATAAAAGTATAACCACATATAATACGCCTAACCTGTATTTCCTCTCTTGACCCGACCCTTATTTTTAATTAATTACTATTATTATCATTATTATAAACATTTCCTCCTCCATTTTTTTCCCAACCATCTCTTTCACTCTTGTTTCTTCACCAGTACACACACCACTCTCCTCCCTCCTCCCTCACACATCTCCATCTCTTCCTTCTCCTATTAATTAATCCCCTCCTCCTCTCTCTCATCTCCCTCCCTATCTCTCTCACACCCGTCACTATCTCTCTCTCTCTCTCCCTCTCCATTTGTTTCTCTTCCCTCACAAAACATTCACCCTCACAAAAACACACACGCTCATTAATTTTTATCTCCTCTCACAAACATCTCCCTATCTCTCTCTCTCTCCTCCTACCTCTCGGCACCCACACACCCACACACACCCTCACAAATACTCTCAACCCGACCCACTCCCCTCCTCTATATATATAACCTCCTTCATCAATTTCTTCCACACAACAACAACACCATTCACCATCATCACCCTCACTTCTTCCTCCCCCTTCGACAACAAACACAAAAAAACCAACACCACCTCAAAAACCACCAACATCACCCCCATTCCTCCTTGTCCACCTCAACTTCTCCCTCCTCCTTGCCACAACAAAACAGTAGCAGGAGCTACAACAACATCATCACCACCCCACTGCCAACACCACAAATACCACAACCCTAACAACACCTTCACCACCAACACCTCCTCATCCTCACCAATTATTGCCTTCCCCTTTCTCTTGATAAAACAGAGGAAACACCAACAACAACCACCACCACTGCCGACACCAACGCCAACACCACCTCCTCCATTACCGCCACAATCATCACCACCAACCCCATCTCCTCAATCTCAATCATCTCCCTCTCTCTGTTCGACTAAGACACCCACAGCAGCAGCAACAAACGCCAACAATCACCACCCGACATCAGCTCTGCCACTTCCGCCATCATCTTCGGCGCTTCCATCACCGCCACCTCCAGACCCCTATCTCTCTGTCGGCCCCTCCTCTGTTTCTTCGTCCCTCTCTCGTCCTCCCTGGTCGCGAAAGACGTCAGGAGCAGCAGCAGTTGCAGCGGCGGCAAAGGCCACCGCCGAATCGGACCTGGAGACCCGACGCGACGGGAACCCAGCCGCCGGGACTTGCCCGCCTCTCTTCGTCCCTTCCGGCGACTCACCCACACCCCTAGGGGTCCGACCGAACCTAGGAGGCATCAATTCCGGCCACCCAACGGCCGGAGCTCCATAGCTTCCGGCGAGAAACTCGACCCGAAACCCGGGTCCGATCCTCTATCAATCGGTAACCAATTTCAGGAATTTTTAGCATAATCATGACATTTCAACATGAATTTGAGTTTAGATATTCAAATTGGATGGGTATTGATGTAGGTGAATATTGTGGGTTGAATTTTGAGGATGAGGAAGATGAAGAGGACGTGGGTGTTAAGGGAGTGATATTTGTCATTTTCATAAACTTGAGAAGGGGAACTAACTGTCTTTAAAGAAGTCTTCAGGGGGACTAAATGCACTATTCGGAAACCTATGAAGGGAGCTAGTGGATATATACACAACATGTTTCTTTTAAAACTAATCCAAATTGATCATCAAGAATTTTTAATTCATAATAATTACTATTGGTAAATATCTTGATTGGCGAATACTTATGAAAACTTGACTATGTTATAACTTCTTATTCAAAAGATTGTGAACTAATATAAGGTAGGGGAAATCTCGAAAATAAAGCTTAGGAAGCTAAAACATATTTTATAAAACTTGGTTTGGGTTGTTGATGATGGAAGGAGGTAATTTTTATTTTAAAAATAAATTGGAGGGTATGATGATATATTTGAAACTTTGGGAGGAGTCCCTTGTCTTTTACCTAAACTACATCAACTATATAATATTTGTTTATATTTAATGCCAACTAATAAGCTATTTTAATAAATAGAAGAAGACAAATATATGTTTGTAATAAAATAAAAACTTAAATTTCTTATAATTAATATTGTAGTTCATTTTCTTGAAAATATAGTCAACCAAAGATACCTTTTGTATAATCGATAAAGAAGAAAATGTATTAACTAAATATCACTCTAATTTATAGCAAGTTTCTGAATATTCATAATTAATTCATAGTCTCATAAAATTATATATTGTTTTCATGGAATGAAGAAAAAGTTTCTTTAAACTTCACTTTTACAATTACAAGAATTATTGTTTCACATGACTTTGATATTAAACAGAAATTTTGGGGGTGCTAGTTGTCAAATTCGAAAGTAATAAAGTATGAGGGGGTGATTGATTATGTCATTTTCAAATGTCTTGAGTTATAGTTACACAACCTAATTTTTTTAATATACTTGAATATTTGGTTTTAGTATTTATAATTACATTTTTGTATCCAATTATCTATATAAGTGAATAATTTTGTATACTATTTTAAGAAAAGAATATTTATGAAAACTTGGTTATGTTATTATCATCTTTTGATGGACTATGTTATGTGTATTTATTTGAGATTTTGTAAATGATAATTTTCTTTTACCAATAGTTACTCTAGTAAGAATATTTAAAGATAGTATTTGTATAACTTCGGATTATAGCCAAAATTAAATAGTTATATATTGTTTCCTAGAAATCTATGGACTAAGAATATATTGTAAGAGGAAAAATATTACTGGAATTTCCTGAGTATTGAACTTATAAATAAGGACAACGTTAATATTTTCTTGAAATAAATATATTTTTCTCTAGATTTAAGCCTACAAGGTAGTTCTTGTGGAATATTATTAGCCGGAATTTTATAATTAGAAGAATATATGTTGATTATATTTTTTTTTTGGAAAAGTAAAGGCATTAACACTTATCATTAAAAGTTTATATTCGTGCTATAAGTTGAATAGTCCTGTGAATACATAAATATAAACTAACATTGTTAAATGTCTCTAATGAATATTGACTCGTTTGTGAGATTTAAATCCCAATGATGAATACTTTTAAACATATTAATATTTATAATTAAGAGAACATCTAATTTCACAAGAAACACTGAATTTGTTTCAAAACTTTTTAGCAGTCAATCGGGGAGTAAGGGTTGTATTGAAATAAAGAAGGGAATCATCAAAGAATTACACCATGCATCGCATGATTGCATTTCACATGCTAGATGCATTTTGAAATTAATTTAGAAATTATAAATTGTAGGCCAAGGTTTTGTAGACGACGAGTTGTTGTTGAGTACGAGTGCTAAGACTCCCGTTGCCATAGATATACCGGCCTCCTTATCATCGGTAAGTTCATATGTGCAATACCTTAACTGTCAAAATATGATTTGTGTGCGTATGGAAATAATTTTGTTATAACTCGCGATACTTGGAATTCATAAACGTTTGTGAACTACGTTTTGAGAAATCTCCTTTTTGGTTCCATGATTGGAAAACTTGACTCCTGAAACATATATTGTGATTGTGAAACAACAGTTGGAAATCAAATTAATAATCGTGAGGAACGATGGGACCATGTGTTATTATTGGGAATTGAAAATGAATAATGCACGATAATATAATTGGGGCAATGCACAGAGGATGCGGAAATTACGGCTCCGGCCAGGGGCGCCAGTTTGCGATCCCCTTTTTTTGTTACGACTCCGGCCAGGGGCGCCAGTTTGCGGTCCTATTTTATACTTACGGCTCCGGCCGGGAGCGCCAGTTTGCGATCTCCCTTGTATTGTGAAACTATGGAGTACTACTTATACCTGTGCGGGTTACAACAGTATAGGGGTGTGGACACTTAAGGTCTCATAGTTGTGTTTATGAGCGGGAATTTGACGTATGGGCATCCCACAATGCTCGGGTGAATTGGGATCTTAGTTATCCCAAGAGGCACCCTATGGTGATATATACATGGCATCGTAACCTCTCTGGGGCATTTGACACCCGTTGGGCAACACTACGCCAGCTAAACTAAATGATAAGAAAGGAAATCAGTTAATATTTTACAGCTCATTTGGATTCTCGTTGGATATCATGTTACTCATTTACATGGTTTCGTTCCAAAACTCGTTTTACATATTGGAGTATGAATTTACTCAATTTTTACTGATTAAAATTTTTCCTGCGGTCGGCTTGTGCTATTTCAAAACCCGCAGGTTACGAGTAAGGTGGGAGACGCTCACGACGCCGCTGGCTAGGATATTAAGCTACTCAGTAATACACCTAGCATTTATCATTTTGTAAATTAATGTAATTATTTCTTTCAGACAATGTCACTGGTTTTATGAATGTATAATAAGTTATATTTGGATTATCGATGGTTGTACTAACTGTGAACCGACGATCCTTATCCGTTCCCAATGAGGCTCATCACCTCGGGCGGAGACATCTCTACCAAACATGCGGTTCGGCCGGCCGTGTGGTTTGGTGGGGGTGTTGCAGTCTAAGCTCCAAAGAGTTTTTTCAAAAGCAAGTCCTCAGCTGCCAACTTTATCGAATTAGCGGCCCATTGATCCAAGGTCTCTTTATTGTTCTTGTGATTCTTCGCTGCCTCCTCAAAATATTTAATAGCCTTTTGAAGAACCTTTGTCACATCCCACCTCCCGCCGACCCCGATTAGCGATAAATAAAATTTTGCGTTAACGGGAGGAGGGCGTGACATGCCGGTGCGACCTTGACTCGTCGAGAGGCTAAATAAGTAATTTATAAAAGTCGTGATAAAAGTTTTTAAAAATAACTTTGCGGAAATAACAAATAACTTGGGGTCGTCTTGATAAACAATTTGAATTGTAAAGAAAAGAAAGTTGAAACTTGAAAATCAATATCATTTAGTCCTCTCGACTAATAACATAAACAGAGCATAACATGGGAAATGTTCTAGGTATCGTACAAGGGCTCGTGCAAGGTCTTATATACATAATTACAACTCTTACATGCTTAAACACCTTACGAACATGTATTCTACCATATACTCGACATCTAAGAACATAAGCGTCATCAAGCACGCATCCACATATGAACTTAAATCCTTGCTAGTTCATGCTTCTTACGTGTTCTTAAAACCTGAAAAAAATGTAACGTAAAAGGGTGAGCTCAACTAGCTCAGTGAGTTACATCTACGCCCCTCCGTAGGTTTGGAAAACAAAAATGGCTACTTTTCCCATGGAGCATCATGAATATAATCCATAGTCATACATACATATACTTCTAAACTTTAAAGATCTTGACATTCATAAAGCATAACTTGTATCGTAAAGAAAGCATAACGTAAAGCATAACTTGAGTCATGAGAAATCATATTGTTCCAAGTAGGAACCTTGTTTTGTCTCGCGTAGAGACCTTAAAATACTTGAACATGCTTGCTTATTTTCTTATCTTATTACCCGTGTAACCTTCCTGACTTAACATAACATAACGTAGGTACATGTCCATCGCGACGGCTCGTGAGGCGACGCGTTGCCTGCTTATATTGCCCCAACAAAAGGGCCGTAGCCTGCCTATACCCGACTTCAATCAGGTAACCGTGGCCTTTCTGAAAGCGTCTTTTATATTATCAAAACGTTCATTTTATTTGTTAGCATCCATGGGAAAAAAAATTGCTTGAGTAAAAATCATACATACATACTAATAGGGACGACAAGAACATACATAAGCTTGTGAGAAAGTTGAGATTCGGTACAAACTTCGGGAGGAAGGGTAACTCACCTTGCGAGCTTAATCCATTCATTTAATATTTCTTAGTCCAATTCCAACCAACTTAAAGCACGTGATCATCGACTTCGTCGTCATATAACTAGCAGAGAGTTCTACAAATCACACATGTAATCACTTAGCATGAATTCAATCAAAGCATAGCACATTTCTACATCTCTTAGATGCATATGGACTAACTTTTCCTATATTCACATACTTCATGTACCTTATATTCTTTATTGGATGCAAATGAGATGTCTAATGCAACTTATAATGCAAGATGACATATTATGAGCTAAAACATGAAACTTACATAAACTAGCTTGACAAACTTGCTTACTTTCATGTAACCTTCTAACTTATGAACTTCTACATATAACACCACAAAATAGACATATATAATGACATGCATACTTATTTTCTTGTCATTTTATGGTTTGGAGGCACCACAAATTGATTATCAAACATGGCATAAAATGTGTCAAGTACTTAGAAAAAATTCAGATTAGACACACTTTAGTATTTTTAATATTATAAAAAATCTAGAAAGTCTTTTGGCATAAACACAATTGGAAGTTATAGTAGACACATATAGCTTTGAAGCGGTACCAAAAACGCCCAAAACCGAGTTCATATGAGTGAGTTATGACCCTCTAAAGTTGGGTCAAAACTTTTACCCGAGAGCAGATTTTTCTGTCCGAAAAATTCATGTTTCTTCTTTCATTTTCTTCAAAATTTTTCAAAGAAAATCATGCCTCTAGCCCCAATTAAGACCCCTAAGACATAAATGCAAGAGAATTCAACACATAACATGTATATAAATTGTAAAACATGATTTCGACTACGAGGTTGTCTTGCTTCCTAATTCTTTCATGCATGTGCCTAGTTCATGAAGATGATGATGAATCAAGAACAAGCAAACTAGAAATTCACCATAGAAGCACATAATGATCTTTTAAGGAGTAAAATCATGTCTAAGAGAAGAAGATTTAAGACTTAGTTCATCAAATTAAGGAGTACCAACTATCAAAACTTAGCTTTTGACATGCATGTATGTAAATCATGGAGATTGTGATGAATCAAGAACATGCACCCATATATACACCATGCTATCATACAAATGAGATAATTCATGATTAAACTTGTCTTAAGTATAATGAATTCCTAACATGCAAGTAGACATTTGTCATGGAATCACAAAGATGATATGTGAAGAAACAAAATCATGATGTATATGCAATTACTTGAACTTACCCATCATACTCATGAAGTTCTTGAGAAGGCATACGGAGAAGTGATGATTAATGCTTTCTAGGGTCTTCAAACTTGTAGAAGATGCTCAAGAATTTCTACCCATTTGATATTCTAACAACCAAGATGAGTTTTCTTCACTTGAAACCACAAGAATTTGATGTTTGGACCATGTTTTTGGAGGTCCAAGAACCAAAACCGAGATTGAGGAAGAAGAATGAGACATTTTCATATCACTCGAGAGAGATAGAGTGAAATGTGGGAAGAGACATGTATATGGTACGACATGTGTATGGAGATGAAATGAACTTCGTCATGCATGCATACAAGTGGCAATTTTGGAAGGACATGTGGCAAGTGAGTGAGGACAAGTGGCTAGCATGCCATGTCAGTATTTGGGAGTTATTTGGTGCAAAAATTCTACCAACTTTAGGATTCGGTGCGATTCTAAATTCGACACATACATGAATATGGCTACGTATGTAATACATATAGGAAAACTACCACATAGTACTTGTATACATGAAACACTGCATTCAATTAGCAACTTAAGCAACCAACAATTAACATTTACTAAACTAGTCATTTAATCTAACTAGTCACGTAATTTATTTGTCACATACTTTACAAGATGAAACTCGAATAATAAAACAATGCATTCAACTCTAGTTTATTTACGCGAGACATGCTATTCATAATTTTGCACGAGCTAATAGTCAAACACTAAATGAAATATTAATATATAATCACACATCATTTATGTGCTAATACGACTTAGAAATGTGGATTATTACATTCTACCCACCTTATAAAGAATTCTTTCTCGAATTCGTGTAACACATTTCTAACATGAATGAAATCATATAAGAGTCTAACTAATATGAAATCAATGCACAACCTACTTTTGATCATCCTACCCCTTTTATTCGGGTTGGCAAATGCATCAAGTCTGTCACGCTTACGAGAGGGAACAATACGCAGTGTTGTCACACTTTGTACCGCTCCAGCAAGCTCGTAATTGTTTCAGGGGCTCTGTCTTTCACTCATACGAGAGGGAACCAATACATCGTGTCGTCACACTTTGTACCGCTCCAGCAAGCTCGTAATTGTGTCTGAAATCCCCGTTCGACCGTACGGCATAGCGGGAACAACTTACACCATCGTAATGATATAGTTGCTCGTCCAATCTTGCACATGTAGCAGCCGAAACACTTGACATTCGCACATCGGTTTAAACTTTCGACATGCTCAGATTTATAATTAATTTACTTACTAACATGCATATATACATAGAAATAACTTATCAATCGCTGAAACATATATGACATGCATGATCTACACGTAATACATCTCATAATTTATATGCTCAAATTGTAAAAATAAAAACATACTTCAAGAACATAACTTGGGCATAACATAACGTGTCATGAATTATGAATAGCATGTCTCGTGTAAATAAATTAGAGTTGAACGCATTGTTTTACTATTCGAGTTTCATCTTGTAAATTATGTGATAAATAAATTATGTGCCTAGTTAGATTAAATGACTAGTTTAGTAAAAGTTAATTGTTGGGTGCTAAGTTGCTAATTGCTTGTTCATTTAGTAAAAATTATAAATAGGAATAAAGTTGGAGGTGTATGAAATGAACTTAAATTGAATACAAAGTTTTGTGTATACAAGTACTACATGGTAGTTTTCCTATATGTATCACATACGTAGCCATATTCATGTATGCGTCGAATTTAGAATCGCATCGAATATTAAAGTTGGTAGAATTGTTGCACCAAGTAACTCCCAAATACTCAACTTGCATGCTAGCCACTTGGCCACACTCACTTACCACTTGTCATCCCTCCATACAAGTGTCAATTTGCCCTCCTTACACATGTCACTCTCCCTAGTTTCTTATGGGCATATAAAAGCCACTTAGTGCATCTTTTCCCTCATTTTTCTCCATATTTTTCTCTCTCTAGAATTGTTGCAAGCTATCATTTCTCTCCTCATCACCACAATCCCTATTTTGTTCAAGACTCTCCAACAACATGGTCCAAACATGATATTTTTGAGCATTTTCATCAAGTATGAATCCCATAGGAGGCCATTATTCACCACTTCTCATAAGCCTTCTCAAGAACTTCATGAAAAATGAGGAGTGAGTTCTATTTCTTTGCATCTAAATCATAATTTTTGTTTTCACGCATAATTCTTATGATTCCATGGAAAATCTCTACTTGCATGTTAGGAATTCATCACCCTCAAGACAAGAATTGAGCATGTATCATCTCATTTGTATGGTAGCATAAGTATATTAATGGGTTCATGATCTTGATTCATCACAATCTCCATGATTCACATACATGCATGTCAAAAGCTAACTTTGGATAGTTCTTACTTCTTAATTTGATGAAATAAGTCTCAAGTCTTCTTCTCTTAGACATGATTTTACTCCTTGAAAGATCATTATGTGTTTCTATGGTGAATTTCTAGTTTGCATGTTCTTGATTCATCATTATCTTCATGAACTAGGCACATGCATGAAAGAATTAAGAGGCAAGATCACCTAGTAGTGCAAATAATGCTTAACAAGTTATATTCATGTTATGTGTTTGAATTCTCTTGCATATATGTCTTAGAGTCCCAAATGGGGCTAGAGGCTTGAGGTTCTTTGGGAAATTTTGATGAAAATGAAAGAAGAAACAAGATAATTTCGGGTAGAAAAATCTGCTCTCGGGTAAAAGTTTTGACCCAATTTTAGAGGGTCATAACTCACTCATATGAACTCGGTTTTGGGTGTTTTTGGTACCGTTTCAAACCTATATTTGTCAACTATCATTTTCAGTTATTTTTATGCCAAAAGACCCTCTAGATTTTCTGTAATATCAAAAATACTAAAGTGTGTCTAATCTAAATTTTTGCTTACTTGACAGTTTTTAAGCCATGTTGGTAATCAATTTGTGTTACCTCCAATCTATGAAATGGCATGAAAATTAGGAAGCATGTGATTGAATGTGTCTATTTTAGAGTATCAAAATTTGGAAGTTCATAAGTTAGATGCTACCATGAAAGTAATCAAGTTTGTCAAGTTGCTTAAAGCTAGTTTATGTAAGTTCATTTTTAGTTCATTATATGTCATCTTGCATTATGTGTTGCATTAGACATCTCATTTTCATCCAATAAATAATATAAGGTACATTAAGTATGTAAATATAGAAAAATTTAGTCCATATGCATCTAAGAGATGTAGAAATGTGCTATGCTTTGATTGAATTCATGCTAAGTGATTACATGTGTGATTTGTAGCACTCTGCTAGATATATGACGACGGAGTCGATGATCACGTGCTTTTAGTTGGTTGGAATTGAACTAAGAAATATTAAATGAATGGCTTAAGCTCGCAAGGTGAGTTACCCTACCTCCCGAAGTTTGTACCGAACCTCAAGTTTCTTACAAGCTTATTGTTGGAATAGATGCCCTAGAGGCAATCTAGTTTAGTATGAATTTATTTGTGGCTAGAAATTCATTTATTATTTATTGGATACTTAATATAATGAATTCCTTAGATTAACAATTTTGTTTTTTATCTTAAATATCCCTAGTCCAGTATAATGATCAATGGGACAATCATCTATAGACTAGTATGGGGTTAGATTGATATGGAGATATCACGATCCAACACATAGGTGTGAATTAAGGGTAATGACACACTGGATTGACCCATCTCCGAGAAGGCTACATACACGTTATGTTGAGTCACAAGCGCTTCTCGCGGTGCAATGGTATTGTCATCCTTAGACTTGAAGTCACTAGATATTTTAGTTGTGGATTATTGTGATTTAGGTAGCGTTAAACGCTACACCGTAACTAGGTAGTTATAAAGGCGTGTACTGGATACAATAAGAAGCAAGCTTAGAGATCGTAGTGGACGTAGATAGAATTTGTCCCTCCCACATAACGGGAGTAAATATCCTAGGCCACTCGAGGGAAAGTGCTTATAGAATGTCTGGCCAGACTCAAATAAATCAATATAGGATATTGATGTTATTTGCACGAATAAGGCTATTCCCATGGATCGAGAAACTATAGATTGGATATACGAGTGTGACTTGTATGTCTCGTGTCCAATCCGGATATAGAGACAAAGGGATGAGACAATTACTTGTACAAAGGTTGTCAAGATGACTATTCTATTAGTTGGCTAGAATGGATGTTTTGCTAGAAACCGCTCCATATTAGGAAATTGTTGCTACCTACTAGATGGAACCTATGGGGTCACACACTATATAGAGTTGAACTAGATTTGAGAATTAATTAATTGGATTATCTAATTAGAAGGATCACTTTGCAAAACCTTGCAAACTTAGTAGGGACTAATTTGCAAGGAAGGGACTAAATTGAATTCTAGTAGAACTAGAATAAGTCCTTTAGGTTGTTGGCAAGGAGTTTTTGGACTATGTAAAGGACCTTCCTTCCTTCCTTCCCACAACTTATGCTCATAATTGATCATAACTAGAGTGGGAGAGAACAAAAGGAGAGAGCAACAAGTAGGGAAGGAGCCGACCGCCCCTCCCTCGCCGCCGCCCGTCCCCGTCGGCCCCAAAAGAGGCCGAACCTCCTTTGGTTCGTCTCGGTTTGCGTGATTCTTCTTCCTCTTCCTCTTTCCGGGCTAGCACCAAGGAGTGGGAGATCTAGAAATCAACTCTAGGCGTGGATCAACTATAGAGAACGTGACACAATTCGTGTTTGAAGTCATCAAAGGAGAACCTTAAGGTGTGTTATTGATTTCTTCCTTTACCATCGTTATGTCTCTTGAATTGTGATCCTTGGAGGGTTTTGCATGGTTAATTATTGTTTCCGTTGAGCACCCATGAATCAAACCCAACAGTGATATCAGACCCACAGGTCGTAGAGCATAAACGTGGTTTATGTGTTACGTTTTAGTTGTTTTACACCTTAAATTGATTGTTTATCGCGTAAAACAAGACAAATCAAGCATGGGATGCCATTTTTCTATAATATATCATAACAAGATCTAATTTTTGCATTGGATGCATGAGTTGGTGAGTTTGAGAAATTTTAGGATCTAAGATCTAGGGTATGGGCATCCTTGGGGAAGAAGGAGTTCTTCCAAAACAAAGAAACAACCAAACTTGGGCACCAAGCAAGGGAGTTGTTTTGGAAACAACTCCCTATAGAGGTTCGGCCCCCTAGGGGGACCGCCCCTCTTGCTTGCCGCCCAAGTCTTGGCCGCCCTAGGGGCCGGGCGGCCCTAGCCCGCGGCCTAGCCGCGTGGGCAAGGGGCCGGGCCAGCCCTAGGGCCTTTCGGTTCACATTTTTGGGCCCGGGCAATTGGATTGTTGGGCCCATGGACCGTTTTACCCCTAGAAATCCTAAAATCAATTAAAATTGACCAAGCGCGTTAAAATTGGATTTTAACTGTTTATGTGCAAATTGCATGGTGATTGGATATGGCCTTAGGATGTGGTTTGATGTGGATGTTTAATTTTTGTGGTTTGATTTTACGGCCTGCGAGCTGATCAATTAATTGTAATAATTAATTAGGGTTTTATGGCCTGCGTGCCATTTTTTTTTTTCAACTTGTGAGATTTATTTTATTAAGAAACCTGGAGGCAATCAATTGGGATTATCCATATGGATGGATAAATAAGGAGTTATTTGCCCAATTGAACCAAGAGTTGCATAAGGGATGCAATTGGAATTGTTCCAACCTAAAGTAGTCAAATTATGGGTGACTTGCCAAAGCAAGCTCATAAGGAGATGAAAGATGGATCTTGGCCCACTACAAAATATAAGAATATTTTCCTCATTAATATCTTGAGGGTTATTAATCCGTAGAAAAATAGTGGGAGCTATATTTGATAAACTAGCCATTACTGAATATAGTCAAAAATTCACAAATACTAAAACTTGCGTATTTTCCTTTTGTAGAATTCCGAATGGCAAACAACTCATCGAGTTCACAACATTCCCTACGATCTGTCCTTGAGAAGGACAAGCTCTCTGGAACCAACTTTCTTGATTGGTACAGAAACTTGAGAATTGTTCTCAAGCAAGAGAAGAAATTGTACGCAATAGAGGAGCATGTTCCAGAAGGTCCAGAGAACCAACCACCTGCTGCCCTAAAGGTGTATCAAAAGCGTGTTGATGACGCTAATGCTGCGGCCTGCCTTATGCTATGCACCATGACTTCTGAGCTTCAGAAGCAACACGAAAACATGAATGATGTCGATATGATCGAGCATCTGAAGCAGCTCTTCCAAGAGCAGGCAAGGGTAGAGAGGTATGAGGACTCTAAGGCACTGCTCAAGTGTCATCTCGCAGTAGGGAACCCGGTGGGACCCCATGTACTCCGTATGATCGGGTACTTGGAAAATCTCGCCGGACTAGGGTTCCCGGTCGGCCAAGAGTTGGCAACCGATCTCGTGTTGCAATCGTTGCCCGAGAGTTATGGACAGTTCATCATGAACTATAACATGAACGAGATCGTGAAACCACTGCCATATTTACTCAATATGTTGAGGACAGCTGAACAGAGCATCAACAAGGGTAAGGGCAAGGCCATTATGATGGAGAAGAAAGGAAAGGGCAAAAGGTTTGCCTCATCCTCCAAGGGCAAAGGAAAGTCAGATGCCAAAACCAAGGAACCTGCCCTTAAGCCTATTGGTGGCATTGCCAAATGTGTGACTAAAGGTGAGTGTCACTACTGTAGTCAGCCTGGACACTGGAGGAGGAACTGCCCAAAATATCTGGAGGACAAGAGGCTTGGAATAGTGATTCCACCACCACCAGTTATTTTTTTTGTAGATGTCAATTTAACTGTCTCTACATCATGGGTATTAGATACTGGATGTGGATCTCACATTTGTCGAAATGTGCAGGATCTAAAGAGAATTAAAAGATTGGCTAAAGGGGAGGTAGATCTGCGCGTTGGGAATGGAGCAAAAGTTGCTGCGTTGGCCATAGGCGTGTGGGAGCTATCTCTGCCTTCAGGATTAGTTTTAGAATTAAATAACTGCTATTTTGTGCCTGCTATGAGCAGAAACATTATTTCTATTTCTTGTTTGGACAAGGATGGTTTTATTATTTCAATAAAGAACAATTGTTGTTCCTTTTATTTGAATAATATTCACTATTTTAGTGCGCAATTATTTAATGGACTGTATGTACTTGATCTAAGCAATCCTGTCTACAACATTAATACCAAGCGGATTAAAATAAATGATTTAAATCCTGCTTATTTATGGAACTGTCGTTTAGGCCACATAAACAAGAAACGTGTATCTAGACTCCATAAGGATGGATTACTAGACTCATTTGATTTTGAAACATATGAGACATGTGAGGCTTGTTTATTGGAAAAAATGACGAAGTCCCCTTTCAATAAGAAAGGTGAGAGGACTAGTGAGCAATTGGCGCTCATACATACTGATGTGTGTGGGCCATTTGCCACGCCTGCCAGGGGTGGTTATGTCTACTTCATTACATTTACTGATGATTACAGTAGATATGGATTTGTGTACCTTATGAGGGCAAAATCTGAATCCTTTGAAGTGTTCAAAGAATTCAAGAATGAAGTAGAGAAGCAACTTGGCAAAAGTATCAAGGCTCTACGATCGGATCGTGGAAGAGAATACTTGAGCCAAGAGTTAGACGACTATCTTAGAGAGTGTGGGATCGTGTCCCAACTCACTCCACCCGGAATGCCACAATGGAATGGCGTGTCTGAGAGGAGGAATCGAACCCTATTGGATATGGTTCGATCAATGATGTGTCAAACCGATCTTGCATTATCATTTTGGGGCCACGCTCTATTAAGTGAAGCTTTCACCATTGACCGTGTCCCATCTAATTGTCATGAAGACACCATATGAGATGTGGAGTGGGAGGCGTCCCACACTGTCGTTCATGAGGATTTGGGGCTACGATGTTTATGTAAAACGTTTACAATCAGACAAGCTAGGGCCAAAATCGGATAAGTGTAAATTTGTGTGGTACCCTAAGGAAACTAAGGGTTACTACTTCTACAATCCAACCGAGAACAAAGTGTTTGTTGCTCGCACCGGCGTGTTTCTAGAAAGAGAGTTTGTCTCTAAAGAAGCAAGTGGGAGGACTGTAGAGCTGAAGAGGTTCAAGAACCACAAATCACTGAACCGATTATGGAACATGAACAGGAACCACAAGCGGTTGTGGAGCAGCTTGTTCAGGTAACACAAGAGCTTCGTAGATCTAGTAGAGTGTGCCAGGAACCCGAGAGGTATGGACTTCTCGTGACCGATTCCAGTGACACGATGCTCATAGATGATGAGCCTACTACCTATGAAGAGGCCATGAAGGGCCCAGACTCTCAGAAGTGGCTAGAAGCCATGAGATCCGAGATGGAATCCATGTATACCAACAAAGTATGGACTTTGGTGGAACCACCCAAAGGGGCGCGGCCCATAGGGTGCAAGTGGGTCTTCAAGAAGAAGATCGACATGGATGGTAATGTGATTACCTATAAGGGCCGATTGGTGGCTAAAGGATTCAGACAGATTCATGGTATTGACTATGATGAAACCTTTTCACCAGTCGCTATGACCAAATCCATCCGAATCCTACTTGCGATTGCAGCATACCACGACTATGAGATTTGGCAGATGGATGTCAAAACAGCATTCCTTTATGGGAATCTCCTCGAGGACGTGTATATGATACAGCCAGAGGGTTTTGAAGATCCAAAGCAAGCCAACAAAGTCTGTAAGCTACAACGATCCATTTATGGATTGAAGCAAGCTTCTAGGAGTTGGAATTGACATTTTGATGAAGTAGTCAAAGAGTTTGGCTTCATCAGAAACGAAGATGAGTCTTGTGTTTACAAGAAGGTTATTGGGAGCTCTGTAGCTTTTCTGGTCTTGTATGTGGATGACATACTACTCATTGGAAACAACGTTCCCATGCTACAATCTGTTAAAGATTGGCTAGGGAAGTGTTTCTCAATGAAGGACTTAGGGGAAGCAGCCAATATACTCGGTATAAATATCTATAGAGATAGATCTAAAAGACTTCTAGGCCTAAGTCAAAGTACATATATTGACAAGGTGTTGAAACGGTTCAACATGCAAGATTCCAAGAAGGGATTCTTGCCCATGTCACATGGAATCACTCTTTCGAAGGGTGGTTGTCCTTCCAATGAGATTGAGAAGGAACGCATGAGTAGAATTCCCCTAGCCTCGGCCATAGGATCTATCATGTACGCCATGTTATGTACTAGACCAGATGTGTCATATGCCTTGAGTATAACATGCAAGCTTCCAAACCGACAGAGATGACTTTAGATCACAGTCGGGATATCTGTTTTGCCTGAATGGAGCAGCGGTGAGATGGAAGAGTTCCAAGCAAAAGACGGTGGCTGATTCTACAACAGAGGCTGAGTACATTGCTGCAAATGGCGCAGCAAAGGAAGTTGTTTGGATCAGAAAGTTTGTTTCTGAACTTGTTGTGGTTCCTAGCATTGCGGATCCAGTTGGTTTGTACTATGACAACACTGGGGGGATCGCGCAATCGAAGGAACCGAGGTCGCACCAGAAATCCAAGCACGTGCTCAGGAAGTTTCATCTGATTCCAGATATTATCGCTAGATGAGACGTTCGGATATGCAAGATTCCTACAGATGAGAATCTTTCAGACCCACTTACAAAGCCGCTCACGCAGTGGAAGCATGAAGGGCACACTAGGAGCATGGGCATACGAGATGCGCCAGATTGGCTCTAGTGCAAGTGGGAGACTGTTTAAATAGATGCCCTAGAGGCAATCTAGTTTAGTATGAATTTATTTGAGGGTAGAAATTCATTTATTATTTATTGGATATTTAATATAATGAAGTCCTTAGATTAACAATTGTTTTTTTATCTTAAATATCCCTAGTCCAGTATAATGATTAATGGGACAATCATCTATAAACTAGTATGGGGTTGGATTGACATGGAGATATCACGATCCAACACATAGGTGTGTATTAAGGGTAATGATGCACAGGATTGACCCATCTCCGAGAAGGCTACATACACGTTATGTTGAGTCACAAGCGCTTCTCGCGATGCAATGGTATTGTCATCCTTAGACTTAAAGTCACTAGATATTCTAGTTGTGGATTATTGTGATTTTGGTAGCGTTAAACGCTACACCGTAACTGGGTAGTTATAAAGGCGTGTACTGGAAACAATAAGAAGCAAGCTTAGAGATCGTAGTGGACGTAGATAGAATTTGTCCCTCCCACATAACGGGAGTAAATATCCTAGGCCACTCGAGGGATAGTGCTTATAGAATGTCTGGCCAGACTCAAATAAATCAATATAGGATATTTATGTTATTTGCACGAATAAGGCTATTCCCATGGATCGAGAAACTATGGATTGGATATACGAGTGTGACTTGTATGTCTCGTGTCCAATCCGGATATAGAGACAAAAGGATGAGACAATTACTTGTACAAAGGTTGTCAAGATGACTATTCTATTAGTTGGCTAGAATGGATGTTTTGCTAGAAACCGCTCCATATTAGAAAATTGTTGCTACCAACTAGATAAAAACCTATGGGGTCACACGCTATATAGAGTTGAACTAGATTTGGGAAATAATTAATTGGATTAATTAATTAGAAGGATCACTTTGCAAAACCTTGCAAACTTAGTAGGGAATAATTTGCAAGGAACGGACTAAATTGAATTCTAGTAGGACTAGAATAAGTCCTTTAGGTAGTTGGAAGGAGTTGTTGGACTATATAAAGGACCTTCCTTCCTTCCTTCCCACAACTTATGCTTATAATTGATCATAACTAGAGTGGGAGAGAACAAAAGGAGAGAGCAACAAGCAAGGAAGGAGCCGACCGCCCCTCCCTCGCCGCCGCCCCTCCCCGTCGGCCCCAAAGGAGGCCGAACCTCCTTTGGTTCGTCTCGTTTTGCATGATTCTTCTTCCTCTTCCTCTTTCCGGGCTAGCACCAAGGAGTGGGAGATCTAGAAATCAACTCTAGGCGTGGATCAACTATAGAGAACGTGACACAATTCGCGTTTGAAGTCATCAAAGGAGAACCCTAAGGTGTGTTATTGATTTCTTCCTTTACCATCGTTATGACTCTTGACTTGTGATCCTTGGAGGCTTTTGCATGGTTAATTATTGTTTCCGTTGCGCATCCATGAATCAAAACCCTACACTTTTGTATGTTCTTGTCGTCCCGATAGTATGAACGTATGCTTTCTTTACTCAAGTAAAATGTTTATGCCCCATGGATGCTAACAAAGAAAAATAACATTTCGTAAGATAAAATACGTTTTAGGAAGGCCACGGTTACCGGAGTGAAACCCCTTGTCTTTAATAGGCAGGCTACGGCCCGTTTGCCTGGGCAATATAAGCAGGCAACGCGTCGCCTCACGAGCCGTCGCGATGGGCATGTCCCTACGTTATGTTATTTTAAGTTACGAAGGTTACACGGGCCATAAGATAAGAAACTAAGCAAGTATGTTCAAGTACGTTATGGTCTCTACGTGAGACAAAGCAAGGTCTCATAACATGCACAGAGCATAACATTTGAAATATTCTAGGTATCATACAAGGTCTTATAATACATGTTTATAGAACTCTTACATTCAAAATTAATATACAAACATGTATTCTAGAATATCTCAAGCCGTCTAGCATATACTTGACATCTAAGCACAAAGCATCACCAAGCACGTTGTCACATATCAACTGAACCCATGCTACTTCTTGCTTGTTACGTGTTCTTAAAACCTGAAAAAAGGTAATTTAAAAGGGTGAGCACAACTAGCTCAGTGAGTTACATCTACGCCCCTCCGTAGGTTTGAAAACCTAAAAGGGGCTAACTTTCCCATGGAGCGAAATGAACATAAGGCATAGTCATACATACATACCTATACTTGTGATACTTGAAAGAGCATGACATTCATAAAGCATAACGCGTATCGTAAAGAAAGCATAACGTAAAGCATAACTTGTATCGTGTGAAATCATATTGTTCCAAGTAGGAACCTTGCTTTGTCTGGCGTAGAGACCTTCTCATACTTGAACATGCTTGCTTAGTTTCTTATCTTATGACCCGTTTAACCTTCGTGACTTAACATAACATAACGTAGGGACATGTCCATCGCGACGGCTCGTGAGGCGACGTGTTGCCTGCTTATATTGCCCCGGCAAAAGGGTCGTAGCCTGCCTATACCCGACAGGGGGTTTCACTCCGGTACCGTGGCCTTTCTGAAAACGTGTTTTTATGTTATGAATCATCATTTATTTTTCTTAGCATCCATGGGGCATAATACGTTTACTTGATTCGAAAGCATACATACATACATAATAGGGAAACATGAACAGACATAAGCTTGTAAGAAAATTGAGGTTCGGTACAAACTTCGGGAGGTAGGGTAACTCACCTTGCGAGCTTCTTTCATTTACTTAATATTCCTTATTCCAAATTCATTCATCTTTAAGCACACGATCATCAACTTCGTTGTCACGTAAATAGCAAGGAACGCTACAAATCATACATATAATCACTTAGCACAAAATCATTTCAAACATAGCACATAATCACTTAGCATGAATTCATTCCAAACATAGCACATAATCAGCATGAAATCATTCCAAACATAGACTTGCCTAAATCACTTAGCAAAATGATACTAGTCTTATAAATGCAAGATAAACAAACTTCTCACACATCCATATGCTTGTATAGTCTTAAACATATTATTAGATGCATATCCAATGTAAAATGCAGAACATAAGAGCAATATGACATATTATGAATTAAAAATGAACTTACAAAAACTAGCTTTAATAAACTTGATGAACTTATAGATTATGCTCATAAGCAAAGTGTAACTATCGCTAGTTTGAAAATCCATATGTGACTCAAACTAATTATTTAGGACCCAAAATTTTGACATAGCATAGATAAAGAGTTTAATTATAAGATCTAAAAATATCAAAAATTATGAAAACTTTTTAGTATTTTTAAAAATTAACTTTCACTGCTGTTTAGGTGTAAAATAGAGGCTGAAAAACGGTCTTTGGAGTAAATTCATAAAATATTCATAAGAATTCCAAAAATTATGAAATTTTAAGTGGAAGTAAATAACGCCCCTGGGAAAAACATATCCGAATTTGGTGAAAATTGGAGTAGCATAAGTACATGAAATGTATGAAAAACCTCACTGGTCTGGGGTTGAGCAGATTGTTTAAACAGAACTGGTTTTTGGCCTATTCAAAATTAAATACAAGTCCAACGGATCTGAAACTTTTACTTTATAAACATCATATACAAATACACAAACTGTATTTTTTTTATAATTTTCTGAAATGTTAACTATTTTTCTCAATTTCATGAAACTAGGCCCAAAACATGAACTTCATAGTTTTATATACTTTAAAAACTTGTTGCATGCAAGGACCATTCCATCAAAATATGAAATTTAACTAATACAAGGTTTAAATAGTACACATATCACTACCCACATCATTTTCATACATGATTCTAACAACAAACTTGATTTTGATGACATGAATGTATGTTCAAATGTGGCTTTTTATGAAATATGCTACATTCAAATTCCAATTTGATGATCTAGCCATGAAAATGATGAAGCATTTTTGGAGATGAGGAATATTAAGTTCGAAACTTACCATCCATATATCAAATCACACATGCAACCCAAGATCAAGCAATTTCATACCAAGAACATGAATTAAGAACAAATTGAGCAAACAAAGGAGAAGGAGTCTTACATATGAACCTTGAGAGGAACTATATATTTTTCTAGGGTTCTTGGAGGTTGGATAAGCTTGAATTCATGAAAAAATATGAGGGAAAAGACTCCCCCAATGCATAGTATAACATTGTGCTTAAGTTTTTCATGAATTGAGAGGTAGAACATGGTGTTTTGGGGGTGTTTTGTGAGGGTCAACACCAAAAACCAGGATCAATATTTGAAGAGAGAGAAGAGAGCATTCAAGAGTGTTCTTGATGAGGAAGATGCAAAGAAAAGAGTATGAGGGACATGTGCATGATGGTGGGGGTCGGTGATGTATAAAATGATCACATATCATGCTAGCAAGAGAGATTAAAATAATGACTTGACTTGTATGATGAAATGGATTCATAGGATGAAATCTTGTTAGTTGGGTAAATAGTGTAAAAACCAATTAATAGAGAGGTTGATGCATAAAAACTTAAAGTTTGAGACACAATCCAAAATTACATAAAGTTTTGGGGAAAATTAGAAATTTAATATTAACTAGTAAGTTGGCAAAAATAACATTTTTAAGACATTTTTTTTCAAGTCTAGCAGACGTAGTAAAATATTAACCTTAACACGCAAATTTGGAAAATACTAATATCGCTTAAGACATTAACGTGCAACATAAATATGAGGGTTACTAAATTCTACCCACCTTATAAATAATTTGTCCTAGAATTCGCTTAACACATGTATAACATGAATGAAATCATATAAGATTCTGACTAACATGAAATCACTGCACAACTTAGCCTTATAGGTCATCTTACCCTTTAACTCGGACTTGCAAATGCATCAAGCCTTTAACGCATACGAGACGGAACAATACGCAGTATCGTCACACTTTGTACCGCTCCAGCATCCTCGTAATTGTTTCAGAGGTCCTGTCTTTCACGCTTACGAGAGGGAACAATACATCGTGTCGTCACACTTTGTACCGATCCAGCAAGCTCGTAATTGTGTCAGAAGTCCACGTTCGACCGTACAGCAAAGCGGGAACAACTTATACCATCGTAATGATATAGTTGCTCGTCCAACTTGCACATGTAGCGGATGAAACACTTGACATTCGCATATCGGCTGAACTTTTGACATGCTCGGATTATAATTAATTCACTTACTAACATGCATATATATAGACACAAAACATACATGACATGCATAACTTACACATAATACATCACATAATTTATATGCTCAATTGTTAAAAATAAAAACATACTTCAAGCACATAACCTGGACATAGCATAACATTTCATGACATAACTAAACAAACGTACTTCTCACAAATTTAATTTGGACATGAAAATTTCACTCAACGCATATAAACCCTTCAATTAGAACAACCAATAACATAGTTCAAAGCAAGTTATACTTTCTAATTTTCATATTTTTTTGTTTTTTTTAAACATCATGCATAATCAAGAAACATAGCATACTTAGTTTCCATGATCTTCACATAACATGTACATGCGTTTACATATATAGCACCCTACATACATGAAAGAGACTTCATGATAGCATATGAATCACATAAACACACTAATCATACCGTAACATATAAAAGCACTCCACTTAATATTTTCATCTCGTCATGAAAGTTTTATAGAATGTAAATCTAATATCACACTTGATTCGTGATCACATTACATGAACATGCTTCTTCACTTCCCATATCTTACAGGTCATACTCTTAAAATGTAAGTCATAAAGTTCACAAGTCATGTATCATTCACATAATATGCATGCTTAAACAATTACATAACAAATAAAAATTATGATACTATACTTGATTCATGAGCTCTTATCTTATTCATACTTTCATCTTGTTCTTATGGGGCATACTACAATCTTAATCATGGTCATGTAAGGCAACATGTCATTTTCCTTGTCTCATGCATGACCAATGAAAGCTAGACATATGACTTTCAATCACTCACACATAATTCATACTCATCTATTCTATAAAACAACATTGTTTGACTTTAAAATATATTTTCAGCCGTTAGATTAAATCATCTTCAGCCCTTGATATCACCCACTTTAAGGAAAAAACCTACCAGTAACTTACAGTTCAAAAAAAATCGTTTCTCACACAGGACCAGGGAAGAAGCCCACGAACCCTCCACCTTCTACCGGAGATGGCTACCGTCTCTCTCTCACTTATTCTCTATCGCATAGTTATTGGCAGGTCAAATTTAAGCTTGTCCCTCTCGGAACAACCTCCGGGTACGTCTCCAGTACATGTTCGGTTTCAATGAGTATTCTTGATTTCTCTCACAGACGAAATCACTGTCGCACTCCCACCGACATTGCCCTCGCACTGCATCTCGGAACAACCTCCAGGTACGAATTTCTTATCCTCCCTCGATTGGACGACTCGAAGTGACCGTCTGTTGGGATCTTTTTAATTGGATCTGAAGCTTCGATTCGGTAACTTGAAGCACCCTCTCTCTCTCCATTGATTCCCGCTATCTTTCTCCTCCATTGTCTCAACTAATACTTGCTTGCAGTCTTAGAGCTTGATGTACCGAGAACGCCGAAAGCTCTATGGGTTGTAAGTTCTAACCATGCTACACTTCGATCTGGAAAATAGTCTATGTTATTTGTTTGGGACATCTTCTCAAAAGTAATATTGGGGCTTTTCTTAAGGTATGCAGGGGAGTTTGCAACCTAGCTTCAGGTTCAACATCATCCCATGAATTTAGACCTAATTGGTTTGTGCTTTGGCATATTGTTTACTCTCCATGAAAAGTTCTAAGATGCTTCCTTTACCAACTACAGGTTGCACCTCTACCAAACCAAAGAGACACCAGGAGTCGAGCTTTGTTTCACTGATTTGATTTTTGTTAATGTAGGGTTTCCAGTTTGGTGGTGATGGTCACTTACTGGAAATTTGCTCTCTCATTGATTGGTTAGATAAAGTTCACTGCGAAGTTTCGATTAGTAATAGACACTGAATCGTGTTCTATAGACACTAAAATTTTTGATTTACATCTTGATTTGTGTTGAAATGCATTGGAGCTACTTTTGTTTATATATCTGCTGATTAAATGTAAAGTATAATACTGGCATTGATTATAGCGAGGCCATCCACCTCCCTCTTTGCTGCTCGAACTAGACCACTTCCTTTTGTTTCCTTGCTTTTGCATATAATTGTGTATATGACATAGTTACCCTCTTCTCATCCCTGATCATAACTTGCATATGTAGGATTTGATCTGTCACAAGGAAACTAAAGTAGGATCAGAAAAGAACAAGTGTAATGACCACTTATGCAATGAGTTACCAGACATCAAAATTGAATCAGTTATTTACCGTCATGTCCATTTTTCAAGTTCACAGGAGTATAAATGAAGGAGTAACAATAATTCTACGGCTGACTAGAATCCCTGCACTTAACTACTTGATACCCGTGGTAGTTGTCGCTACAAAATTTTGTATACATTTTGTCTACTCTGTAAATCTTCGCATCTCGATTCTATAATTTGTCTCAGTTCACTTTGGTGTAATGAATTTTCGCTTCTCGGTCCTAAAGTTAATCCCTTTGCCTTTTTTTTTTAATTTTTTTTATTGTAGACATGAATTCTTATTGGGTTTCTCTATTGATTTCTAAGCTATATTGGCACTGGGTTTGTTTGGTTTCAGTTTCTCATCAAAGGTACACAATTTTGGTACCAGAAGGCTAACGTGTTTGGCTAAAAATGTTTTGGCTAAAGTACCAGGATAAAAAAAATGGTACTTGGTTTATCATATCTCTGTGAACTTATCTTCAATCTTTGATATATGAATTTGGGGAGTTGAACTGTTTTCTGATGTGTTTTTTTCTTAGCATAGAAAGATGAATACGGGTCTGAATATGGGGAAACTAGAGAAAACTATTGTTGTTTGATTGACATATAGGGAGTTTAAGATTTTACCTAAGAATGGTACATTGCATAGTGTTATTTTTACATTGTGATTTAATTGTTAGTTTACCTATCAGTATCTATTATTGTAATTTGGATTTTTTTTCTTTTCTATAAAAAAGAGTTCTTTGGTTAGCTGCTATATGTTTTGTTTCTTTCATGGCTCCGTTTTGATGAGAACTTTCGCTAGCTTCTCATTTTTCTCTTTCAGAATTTTTGTTACTGCTGCGATTTGAGAATTGACTTCTCTGCATTCCTTTGTTATATGTCTTCTTTTCATAGCTAATAGCATCATGTGTATGGTCAAGTTCAGTTTAGTTCAAATTTTTACGAAGAGTAAAAGGAGCAAAGTGGACTGAAATCGCAGACGAATGACTTAATTGCTTTCATTGATTTGTAAGGCAGTGTGGTGATGTGTTGTTGTATTGAATCTGAAAATAGTTATGCTTACTCCGATTGAATTGGCAAGTCAGGGTTTCAATGTTTGCTCCCATATGTGTGACATGCAATAGGTAGATGTTTGCAGTTACGGTACATTATTGACTATGACTCTGTTATGGTAACGATGCTCTTGAACTTTCAGGTTTGAATTCTGCAACAACTGATGGATTACTACATCCATTATGTATGTAGTCATTTTCTATTGTTCATGGAGCTGATCAAGATAAAAGATAAGACTAAAGAAGGGATGCCATCAAGTGAAGAACAAATATTTCTTTTTAGATATCACATGAAAAGCCTGTTAATGTTTGTAATTTTTTTAGTATAAACGTATGACTTTTATACTATTGTTTTCCTTTAATTTGTTCCAAATTACTTATGTTTTCTTCGTGTTTTGCCATGTTCTTAGATGACTCACATTTTGTTTCATTTTTTCCTCATTTTGTTTTGGGGTAGTGCCCTTGGGCACGGGAAATCCCCTAGTAAAGGATCATTTTAACTTCAAACATGATCGAACATACAAATTTACAAATAATTCACTTAAGCATTTAAGGAAGCTTTTAGGCACGTAAGTCACATAAAGACCCATACTTTCATGGGATCTAACTTACTATGTTAAGCCTTATAATTATTAGCGACATACTAACATAGCATATAATCATATACATAACATACGTAGAAATAACTCCCAAATAATCTACTTGCATGCTAGTCACTTGGCCACACTCACTTACCACTTTTCATCCCTCCATACAAGTGTCAATATTCCCGCCTTACACATGTCACTCTCCCTAGTTTCTTAGGGCATATAAAAGCCACTTAGTGCATCTTTTCCCTCATTTTTCTCCATATTTTTCTCTCTCTAGAAATGTTGAAAGCTCTCATTTCTCTGCTCATCACCACAATCCCGATTTTGTTCTAGACTCTCTAAAAACATCGTCCAAACATGAGATTTTTGAGGTTTTAAGTGAAGAAAAATCATCTTGGAAGATAGTATATCAAGTGGGTAGCAAGTTTTGAGCATTTTCATCAAGTATGATGCCCCTAGGAGGCCATTATTCACCACTTCTCATAAGTCTTCTCAAGCAATTCATGAAAATGAGGAGTAAGTTCTATTTCTTTGCATCTACATCATAATTTTTGTTCGTCACGCCTAATTATTGCGATTCCATGGAAAATCTCTACTTGAATGTTAGGAATTCATAATCCTCAAGGCAAGAATTGAGCATGTATCATCTCATTTGTATGATAGCATAGTATATTTATGGGTGCATGTTCTGGATTCATCACTATATTCATGATTCACATACATTCATGTCAAAAGCTAAGTTTGGATAGTTCCTACTTCTTAATTTGATGAAATAAGTCTCAAGTCTTCTTCTCTTAGACATGATTTTACTCCTTGAAATATCATTATGTGTTTCTATGGTGAATTTCAAGTTGCATGTTCTTGATTCATCCCCATCTTCATGATCTAGGCACATGCATGAAAGAATTAGGAAGCAAGACCACCTAGTAGTGCAAATCATGTTTTACAAGTTAAATTTGTTCTATGTGTTTGAATTCTCTTGCATATATGTCTTAGAGTCCCAATTGGGGCTAGAGGAATAAGTTTCTTTGAAAAAGTTTGAAGAAAATGAAAGAAGAAACAAGATAATTTTGGGCAGAAAAATCTGCTCTCGGGTAAAAATTTGACCCAACTTTAGAGGGTCATAACTCACTTATATGAACTCGGTTTTGGGTATTTTTGTTACCGTTTCGAAGCTACATGTTTATACTATCATTTTCAGTAACTTTTATTCCAAAAGACCCTCTAAATTTTCTGTAATATTAAAAATACTAGAGTGTGTCCAATCTGAATTTTTTAAAGTACTTGATATATTTTATGCCATGTTTGATAATCAATTTGTGGTGCCTCCAAACCATGAAATGACATGAAAATAAGCATGCATGTGATTGAATATGTCTATTTTATGGTGTTATAATTTAGAAGTTCATAAGTAAGCAAGTTTGTCAAGATAGTTTATATAAGTTTCATGTTTTAGCTCATAATATGTCATCTTGAATTATGTGTTGCATTAGACATCTCATTTGCATCCAATAAAGCATATAAGATGCATGAAGTATGTGAATCCTAGTTAGTAAATACTCCGAATTTTTCTGTTTAATACCCGTCCGTACGTAAAAGTGAAAGATACTTCCGTATATTGTACTATTGCTAGACCTAATGAAAAATACTCGAATTTTTGAGCAAAAAAGTTTAATACTCGTATTTAACGTTTTAACGTACAATACTTCCGAATAAAACTTTTTGATTACAATATTACAGTGAATAAATTATCATCAAAATAGTGCAAATTATATTATTTACTTTTTATTAAATATTTTCTTAATATTTATATATTTTAAATATTTGTTGATATAAATATTTACAAGTATTATTATAAAAAATTGAAAATATCAAATCAAAATAACTATAATTATATTTATATATGTGTGTGCGTGTGTGTACATGAATCTTCAGTCTTTTGTGTTATATTATTAAGTTTTAAAATAATAAATGTTTTTTTTTGAGAAAAAAATAATACATGTTTAAGATTAAGATTATGGAATGCGTAGTAAATTTTCTATACAGAAGTTTGCAACATAAATAGTTTGAATAGTATTGTATTATTTTACATAAGTAATTAATTATGAGTAAATAGTGTAAATTTCAAAAATAATAAACAATTGAGTACATTCTTTACAAATTATAGTTAAATATTTGATAAAAATATGAAAAAATGGCAATGTGTGACACAAAAAACTCAATATATATACTAAATTACTAAGAAATGCACCCGTATTTTTAATTCCGAATTAATAACTAGTATACGAACTATACACGTACGTATAGAAAACTCGAATTAATCAAATCGCGTATTTTTAAGCCGAATTTTTACTAACGTATTTTTAACATAAAATCGTATAGTTCACGTACGTACTGTATCACGTTTTATTTTCGTCCCGTATTTTACTAACTATGATGTGAATATAGGAAAAGTTAATCCATATACATATAAGAGATGTAGAAATGTGCTATATTTTTATTGAATTCATGCTAAGTGATTACATGTGTGATTTGTAGCACTCTTTGCTAGTTATATGACGACCGTGTCGATGATCACGTGCTTTAAGTTGGTTGTAATTGGACTAAGAAATATTAAATGAATGGCTTAAGCTCGCAAGGTGAGTTACCCTACCTCCCGAAGTTTGTACCTAACCTCAAGTTTCTTAAAAGCTTATGTATGTTCATGTTTCCCTATTATGTATGTATGTATGTATGCTTTCGAATCAAGTAAACGTTTTATGCCCCATGGATGCTAAGAAAGATAACGAACGTTTCATAATGTAAAATACGGTTTTCATAAAGGCCATGGATACCGTAGTGAAACCCCCTGTCGGGTATAGGAAGGCTACGGCCCTTTTGCTGGGGCAATATAAGTAGGCAACGCGTCGCCTCACGAGCCGTCGCGATGGACATGTCCCTACGTTATGTTAAGTCACGAAGGTTACACGGGAGGTTATACTATGCATTGGGAGAGTCTTTTCTTTCATCTTCCTCAATAATCCAAGCTTATCCAACCTCTAAAAACCCAAGAACAATTCTAGTTCCTCTCAAGCTTATATGTAAACACTCTTTCTTCTTTGTTTGCTCAATTTGTTGATGATTCATGTTCTTGGCATGAAATTGCTTGATCTTGTGTTGCATGTGTTGTTTGGTCTTTGATTTGTAATCTTTAAACTTGATATTCCTCAGCTCCAAGCATGCTTCATTATTTTCATGGCTAGATCATCATATTGGTACTTGAATGTTGTATATTTCACAACACCCACATTAGAACATACATGCATGTCATCAAAACCAAGTTATTTGCTATATTCATGGATGAAATTTTTATGATTAGTGTTAAGTTTGTGACTTAGAGTTTTTTGGTGTAATTTCATGTTTTGGTAGAGTAGTTCTTTCATGCAACAAGTTTTGTAGTATGGAAATCATAAAACTCGTGTTTTAAGCCTATTTTCATAAAATCAGGAAAAATACTTACACTTTTTAGAAAATTATGAAATATTTAGTTCTTGTGTAATATAATGTGATGTTTCTACAGTAAAAATTTCAGAGCCATTGGACTTGTATTTAATTTCTAATCGTTCAAATACTGGGGTTGTTTTACGAATCTGTCCAACCCTAGACCAGAGAAGTTTTTCATCGATTTCATGTACTTATTCTACTCAAATGGTTACCAATTTTGGATATGTTATTCCCAGGGGTGTTATATACTTCCAGTTAAAATTTCATAATTATTGGAGTTCGTATGAATATTTTATGAATTTATTCCCAAGACCGCCTTTTAGTCTCTGTTTTACACCTAAACATCTCAAAATTATAATGTTTAAAAATACTTAGAAGCTTTTATAATTTAGGAAACTTTTATATGTTATCTGTAAGCTCTTTATCTATGTTGTGATTCTTTATGGTATATGAGTATGAATTATGTGTGAGTGATTTAAAGTCATATGTCTAGCTTTCATTAGTCATGCATGAGACAAGGAAAATGAAATGTTGTCTTACAAGACCATGATTAAGGTTATAGTATGCCCCATAAGAACAAGATGAAAGTATGAATAAGATAAGAGCTCATGAATCAAGTATAGTATCATGTTTTTGATTTGTTATGTAATGGTTTTACGCATGCATATTATGTGAATGATACATGACTTGTAAAGCTTATGACTTGTATTTTAAGAGTATGACATGCAAGATATGGAAAGTGAAGCAGCATGTTCATGTTATGTGATCACGAACCAAGTGTGATATTAGATTTACATTACATAAAATTGTCATGACAAGATGATAATATTAAGCACGTGGAGTGCTTTTATATGTTACGGTATGATAAGTGTGTTTATGTGATTCATATGCTATCATGACGTTTCTTTCATGTATGTAGGGTACTATATATGTAAACGAATGTACATGTTATGTGAAGATCATGGAAACTAAGTATGCTATGTTTCTTGATTATGCAAGATGTTTAAAAGAACAAAAAAATGAAAATTAGAAAGTATAACATGCTTTGAACTATGTTATTGGTTGTTCTAATAGAAGTGTTTATATGCGACGAGAGAAATTTCATGTGCAAATTAAAATTGTGAGAAGTACGTTTGTTTAGTTATGTCATGAAACGTTATGTTATGTCCATGTTATGTGCTTGAAGTATGTTTTTATTTTTAACAATTGAGCATATAAATTATGTGATGTATTATGTGTAAGTTATGCATGTCATGTATGTTTTGTGTCTGATATATATGCATGTTAGTAAGTGAATTAATTGTAATATGAGCATGTCGAAAGTTCAACCGATGTGCGAATGTCAAGTGTTTGTGCCGCTAGTGTGCAAGTTGGACAAGCAGCTATATCATCATTACGATGCTATAAGTTGTTCCCACTATGTTCTACGGTCCCCCGGGGACTTCTAACACAATTACGAGCTTGCTAGAGCGGTAAAAAGTGTGACGACATGATGTATTGTTCCCTCTCGTAAGTGTGAAAGGCATGACCTCTGGAACAATTACGAGCTTGCTAGAGCGGTACAAAGTGTGACGACATGATGTATTGTTCCCTCTCGTAAGTGTGAAAGGCAGGACCTCTGGAACAATTACGAGCTTGCTGGAGCGGTACAAAGTGTGACGACACTGCGTATTGTTCCCTCTCGTGAGCGTGAAGGGCTTGATGTATTTGCCAACCCAATTTCAACGATAAGATAACCTATAAAGCGAAGTTGTGCAGTGATTCATGTTAGTTAGAATTTTATATGATTTCATTCATGTTACAAATTCGTTAAGAGAATTCGAGGACGAATTCTTTATAAGGTGGGTAGAATGTAGTAACCCTCATATTTATGTTGCACGTTTATGTCTTAAGAGATATTAGTATTTTCTAAATTTGCGTGTTAAGGTTAATATTTTACTACATATGCTAGACTTGAAAAAAAATGTCTTAAGAATGTTATTTTGCCAACTTACTAGTTAATATTAAATTTATAATTTGCCCCAAAACTTTATGTAATTTTGAATTGTGTCTCAAACTTTATGTTTTTATGCATCAGCCCCTCTATTAATTGGTTTTTACACTATTTACCCAACTAACAAGATTTCATCCTATGAATCCATTTCATCATACAAGCCAAGTCATTATTTTAATCTCTCTATGCTAGCATGATATGTGATCATTTTATACATCACAAATCCCCACCATTATGCACATATCCATCATTCTCTTCTCCCTTGCATCCTCCTCATCAAGAACATTCAAGAATGCTCTCTTCTCTCTCTCTTCAAATACAAATCCCGGTTCTTGAAGTTGACCCTCACAAAACACCCCCAAAACACCATTTTCCACCTCTCAATTCATGAAAAACTCAAGCACAATGTTATACTATGCATTGGGGGAGTCTTTTCCCTCATCTTTTTCAAGAATTCAAGCTTATCGAACCTCCAAGAACCCAAGCACAATTCTAGTTCCTCTCAATCTTATATATAAGCACTATTTCTTCTTTGTTTGCTCAATTTGTAGATAATTCATGTTCTTGGCATGAAATTGCTTGATCTTGAGTTGCATGTGTTATTTGATATTTGATTTGTAACTTTTAAACTTGATCTTCCTCATCTCCAATCATGATTCATCTTTTTCATTGCTAGATCATCATATTGGTACTTGAATGTTGCATATTTCATAAAATACACATTTGAACATTCATGCATGTCATCAAAAAACAAGTTTGTTGCCAGATTCATGTAAGAATATGTTATGAGTAGTTATATGTATGTGATTTAAAGCTTGTGTTGGTGTGATTTCATATTTTGGTAGAGCAATTCTTTCATGCAATAAGTTTTGAAGTATAGAAAATTATAAAGTTCATGTTTTGTGCTTACTTTCAAGAAATTGAGAAAAATAGTTACGTATTTCAGAAAATTATGGAAAAAATACAGTGTGTATTTATATGTGATATCTTTACAGTAAAATTTTCAGAGTCATTATACTTATATTTAATTTTTAATTGTCCAAATACTGGGGATGTTTTACGAATCTGTCTAACCCCAGACTAGAGAAGTTGTTCATCTATTTCATGTACTTATTCTAGTCCAATGGTTACCAATTTTGGATATGTCATTCCAAGGGGTGTTATTTATTTCCAATTAAAATTTCGTAATTCTTGGAGTTCGCATGAATATTTTATTAGTTTACTCCCATGACCGCTTTTCAGTGTCTGTTTTACACCTAAACAGATCAAAATTTTAATGTTTAAAAATGCGTAGAAGGTTATCTAATTTATGATACTTTTATATGTTATCTGTAAGCTCTTTATCTATGTTATGTCCAAAATTTGGGTTATGGATAATTATTTTGAATTATTTATGAATTTTGAACTAGCAGTAGTCACGCTTTGCTTTTAAGCATAATTTAGAAGTTTATAAAAGTTTCTTAAGCCTAGTGTATGTAAATTATTCTTTAGTTAATTATATGTCATATTTCATTCATGTGCCGCGTTAGACATCTCCTATGCATCTATAAGACGTTTAAGGCTCTAGAAGTATACGGTATGTGAAAAGTTAGTTCATGTTGCATCCATAAGACTAGTATCATTTAGCTAAGTGATTTATGCATGCTCTATGTTTGGAGTGATTTCATGCTAAATAATTATGTGATATGTATGGAATGACTTCATGCTAAGTGATTATGTGCTATGCTTGGATTGAACTCGTGCTAAGTGATTATATGTGTTATTTGTAGCATTCTTTGCGACCTATATGAAGTTGGAGTTAGAGATAACATGCTTAAGTTGTTTGAAATTGGACTTAGAAGAATCAAATAAATGGATTAAGCTCGCAAGGTGAGTTACCCTACCTCCCGAAGTTTGTACCAACCCTCAAGTTTCTTCATAGTGTATGTATGTTCATGTCGTCCCTAGTATTATGTATGTATGTTTTCTTTACTCAAATGAAATATTTATGCCCATGGATGCTAATAAAGAAAATAAATGAACGTTTCATAAGATAAAAACATGTTTTCAGAAAGGTCACGGATATCGGAGTGAAACACCCTGTCGGGTATAGGCAGGCTACGACCCTTTTGTCGGGGCAATATAGGCAGGCAACTCATCGCCTCACGAGCCGTCGCGATGGACATGTCCCTACCTTATGTTATGTTAAGTAACGAAGGTTACACGGGCCATAAGATAAGAAAATAAGCGAGTATGTTCAAGTAAGTTATGGTCTCCACGTGAGATGAATTAAGCAAGGTTCCTACTTGGAACAATATGATTTCACAAGTCTCAAGTTATGCTTTACGTTACGCTTTCTTTACGATACAAGTTATATTTTATGATTGTCATGCTCTTTCAAGTTTCACAAGTATATGTATGTATGACTATAAGTTATGTTCATGATGCTCCATGGAAAGTTAGCCTCTTTTCGTTTTCCAAACCTACGGAGGGGTGTAGATGTAACTCACTAGGCTCGTTGAGCTCACCCTTTTACGTTACCCTTTTTTCAGGTTTTAAGGACATGTAAGAAGCAAGAAGTAGCAAGGCGTTAATTTGATATGTGATAACGTGCTCCGTGATGTATATGTGCTTAGACATTGTTAGAATGCTAGTCGACTTGGAGCTATGATAAATTACATGATAGTAATTTGTTTAAGTATGTAAGAGTTGTATAATTATGTATATAAGACTTTATTTGAGCCCTTGTATGATACCTAGAACCTTTCCCGAGTTATGCTTTGTTACGATACGAGTCGAGATGGCTAAATGACATTGAATTTTTATATTCCAACTTTATTTTCTTTACAATTCAAATTGTTTATCAAGACGACCCCAGGTAATTTTTATTTATGCTTCCGCAAAGTTTTTCGAATAAAATTTTAATAGCGACTTTTGAAATAACTTATTTAGCCTCTCGACTACTCAAGGCCGCACCGGCATGTCGCGCCCTCCTCCCGTTAACACAAATTATTATTAATCGTTCATCGGGGTCAGCGGGAGGGGGATGTGACATTTTGTGGTATCAGCCTCTAGCCCCAATTAAGGCCCCTAAGACATATATGCAAGAGAATTCAACACATAACATGAATATAAATTGTAAACATGATTTGCACTACGAGGTGGTCTTGCTTCCTAATTCTTTCATGCATGTGCCTAGTTCATGAAGATGGTGATGAATCAAGAACATGCAAACTTGAAATTCACCATAGAAGCACATAATGATCTTTTAAGGAGTAAAATAATGTCTAAGAGAAGAAGATTAAAGACTTAGTTCATCAAACTAAGGAGTACCAACTATCAAAACTTAGCTTTTGACATGAATGTATGTAAATCATGGAGATTGTGATGAATGAAGAACATGCACCCATATATACACCATGCTATCATACAAATGAGATAATTCATGCTAAAACTTGTCTTAAGGATAATGAATTCCTAACATGCAAGTAGAGATTTGTCATGGAATCACAAGAATGAGATGTGAAGAAACAAAATCATGATGTATATGCAATTACTTGAACTTACCCATCATACTCATGAAGTTCTTGAGAAGGCATACGGAGAAGTGATGATTAATGCTTTCTGGGGTCTTCAAACTAGGAGAAGATGCTCAAGACTGTCTACCCATTTGATATTCTAACAACCAAGATGAGTTTTCTTCACTTAAAACCTCAAGAATTTGATATTTGGACCATGTTTTTGGAGGGTCAAGAACCAAAACCGGGATTGAGGAAGAAGAATGAGACATTTCCATATCACTAGAGAGAGATGAAGTGAAATGTGGGAAGAGACATGTGTATGGTAGGACATGTGTATGGAGATGAAATAAACTTGCTCATGCATGCATACAAGTGGCAATTTTGGAAGGACATGTGGCAAGTGAGTGAGGACAAGTGGCTAGCATTCCATGTGAGTATTTGGGAGTTATTTGGTGCAACAATTCTACCAACTTTATGATTCGGTGCGATTCTAAATTCGACACATACATGAATATGGCTACGTATGTAATACTTATAGGAAAACTACCACATAGTACTTGTATACATGAAACACTGCATTCAATTAGCAACTTAAGCAACCAACAATTAACATTTACTAAATTAGTCATTTAATCTAACAGGTCACATAATTTATTTATCACATACTTTACAAGATGAAACTCGAATAACGAAACAATGCATTCAACTCTAGTTATTTACACGAGACATGCTATTCATAATTTTGCACGAGCTAATAGTCAAACACTAAATGAAATATTAATATATAATCACATATCATTTATGTGCTAATACAACTTAGAAATGTGGATTATTACAACCTCCCTCTGTGCTTTAATAGCAGCATGCTCCAAATTGTAGGTGGCGTAGCCGAACTTAAGCTTGACGGAGTTGTTAATTCTTACTAATCTCTGCATGAGAAAGTCAAGGTTGAGTCTACCCGCCGAAACTTGCTGAAGGACGTACGCTCTTGTCACAAGACACTGAGCATTAGAAATAGAAGTGCTTGCCGGAGTCATCTTGTGTGCCCTCTCTAATAGGTTGGTCATCTCTGTAAGGATATCCCCCCTATCCTTAGGCGCCAACACCAGAATCTTGGAGAATGTGGTTGGGTATGACACCCGCACCTTCATAAGCCATTCTAGGCTAGCTTGATTTATGCCTGCATTTTCAAAATGATAAGAGGATTATTTAACTATGAAGCAGAAGAACATGGTTTGAAAAATACTCGAATTGAAACAATCTTACCAGTTCCTTCGACGATCTGCTAAAGTGAAGCAATTGGAGGTTTTGTTTGGCCACTGGAGGTCGTTGCTTTAGCTAGATTTTGGTCTGCAAGAGCTTCGCGCGCAAAGTACTCCACATGGATTGTGTAGTTTCTTTCAACAGCATCTGCTTCAATAGCTTGGGTCGCCCATACCGCCCAAGGATTTTGTGCAAGTATTGCGTCCATACTCAGAGCAGGTGTTTGAGTCTCATCATGAAAGTCCTCGCTCAGCTGACTAGAAATGGATAAGTTTGTACTAGAAGCTCTTGTACTCATGCCATCTGTCGGGGTCACCGGAGTGTTCGCCCTTGAGGCTGCATTTTGATGGAGTCCACTTGGGGTCGCGCTGCCACCAGTTTGGTCTCTGGTCTCAAGCAAACTTGCTGTAGACTCTAGATTTTCAAGCGCACTATCAGGTGCAACATTAAGTTGCGTTCCAGGAGCCGCAGCAGTGTTAGTTTCAGGGTTTGGCAATTCAGCATCTTCCATGGATGATCCATTGCGCCACTGCTCGCGTTCGACTCATGGGCAACTCTTCCTTCATTTGCAGGCATTGCACCCTCGGAAGCGACGTCGACTCTACTAGCTTCTAGAGCTTCTGGAATATTTTGGGACATGGGATCTGAAATCACCATTACTTGATCAATGTCAGTTTGCTCGACTCTTCCAAGAGGGGACTTAGTTGGCAACACAGCTGCAGGAGCGGCACTCGAGGGGACCTCACTAGTAGCGGTTGCTTCCCTTTGAGTTTTAGTTGGAAATGTACTTTTCTCAGGGGCATTAACTCTCTCTGAAGCTTCGTTTGCAGCACGCGAGTCAGTTTCTGGAAGAGAAGTGATTCTCTCCTGCTGAGCCAGACTTTGGTTGGCAAGTTCAGCACTTTTCTCCTGCTCTTGCTGAAGCTCTTCTTCCTCTTGATCCTTCTCGCTGATGAGTTAAAAGGTCGCTTTCAGGATGAGCAACTTAAGCATCAATAGGCCTTTGAGGTGCGACATCAGCTCCTTCTCGCAAAGTCATGTCTTCTTGGCTTCCTTGGTTAGCCTTAATTACAAACTGAGCCACGCAAAGAACAGCGCTGCAAAGCCGGAGAGATCTCTTTATCAATGGCACTGCGTCTGCTACAAGGTAAAAAATTCACAGTTTAATTCAAGGTGAAAGAAGCATGAAGCATGCTACCAAAAACTTAAGGAGTTGTGATGACAAGACATCCACTTTCATATGGGGCATTTGCGCAAAGGTTATCATCAATTTCTTTTAATTTTGCATGACCTGATTGGGCGTGGAAGATTGTTATTTTGTGAGAAACACTTATCATCGTTATCTAAGGATGGTAAAATGAAGCATGGCAGCGCTACGGAAGGAGATGTACCTGAGGGTTCTCCACATTGATCTACTAACCATTTGAGAATATCACTCCTAGACACTCCATGGTATAATGCGCGCAAGATAAGTTCACGGTGTGATAGAGCGAATTTAAAAATAGTACGTTCTTCATCTTCATCCCCCACGAGATCATGGAAGTTCTTTTGTGCCTGCTGCATCTGATCACCAATTGAGCGCTAACGTTGCTCTTGATCTTCAATACTCTTCTGCAAAGCTGCCTGAATTTGGCCATCTTCTACTTCTTTTTCTTTCCTCTCTCTCCTCAGCCATTATCCTGGACTCTGCGATCGCCTCTTCTTCATTTAGACCTCTTCGCTCTTGAACTGGGCTATCCCTATCTGTAACAAAGGCGAGAATTGAGTTTTTTTTGGGACAAGACAGTTGATCATATTTCTAACAAAGAATATGTTTGAATACCTCCTCTTGCAACAAATGTGGCATCTGCGATGTCTGAATTGACCTCTACCAAATCTTCGACAGTACTTCGTCGCACTTTAGCCATCTTCTTCGATGACGCATTCTTCGCAGTTGGAGGAGGATCTTGGCTTTTCTTCCCAGTAGGAGGGTTGTTTTTGGGACGTTTTGATGGCTGATTTTCCAAGGTACCAGTCGTGTCCGATGCGGGCTCATCAGCAGTTCTCTTCTTCTTTGAAGTTGTGATAAGCGGAGCAAGAAAGCCTTCAAGCGCTTCTAAGACCAAGTTTTGGACTTCTTGGTTCATTGGCACCCCTGTAGTAATAGGGACATCAGGCTTGATCTTTTTCGTGCGGATAAAGTCAATGCAGCCTATGCTGCGATCCCCGGATGCGAATCGCCTCAAACAACACTATCATAAGAAGGCCAGTTAGGCATGGCATTGCTTATCAAAAAAAAGAAAAATAATAATAAAGAAAATGTGATTAAGTATACATGCTTGAAGTCGTCTGCGTATTGTCTCCTCGCATTATAGGACTTCTTCTTAACTGCGCCAGCCTTCTCATCCAGAATCAGTTGAGCACACAAATGATGGTATTTGTCCATTAGAGAATAAAAGCAATATTGAGACGCGTCCCGAGAGGAGGTTGATTTAAAGGGATATAGTTTTATCATAAGAGTCGGGGCTTTGCTTGGTTGGAGCTGAGTTTGTGATCTCACAAGGAGACGGATCTGAGTGTTCCAAAAGAAATGTAATTGGGAGTGAGCTTCCCTCGCCGCTCCACGGAAGGTTGAGTTAATGGGAGCTCAGCAACCAACAAACTATTGCTCCTCCAGTATAGCAATCCATCCCTTTGTGATTGAAGAAGACCACAGAGGAGGCGCTACAGCGTCAAAACCAAGTTGAGGGCTCACCCATATTGGATCATAATGAACTGTTATAGGTTCATAGCTCGGGGTTTCTGGGCTAGTCACGTGCTCAGGAAGAGAAGGAAAATACCCCCGCCTGCACCAGTTGACAAACCTCCCGTAACGCTTGGCTCCCTTGGTAAAGTGTTTAGGTCTATACTTGGTGTCCACATCTGGATACATGCTGTCGTGAAAGACGATGTTCTCCAGGTTGACGACATAAGGTCTCGCCTCGAAGCAAGGCATATCTTCGCACACCAATGATAAGGGGCATTGAACGGGCTTAGTCTTAAACCAACGCCATGTTCAAGGGCTTAGGAGCTCTCTCTTAGAATTAGGCGTGTTCCACAGCTCCACAGGCGATGGGATCGGAGCGTACTTGGGCCACGTTTCCAAAACCCACATCATCAGAAATGTGATGTTGACGAAGGAAACGACATGAACCCTGCCTCGTGATTGCTTAACGTGTGTCGCAGCCAAATCCGGATGGTGATACGGAGAACCCAAGACTAAAGGCCCCAGAGCCACCTTCTAGCCAAGTGAAAGCTTCACCATGAGTGCAAGGACGTGAGTAAAAACTCCATCACGAGGGTGACCGTCTACGAGGTAGCACGACAACCAAACGCACAGAAAACCACAGAAAGTCCAGGCAGCACCCTTTCCTTCAAGAGCGATTATCGCATCTGGGTCCTCCTCCGCCAACTCCTGGGAAACTTTTGGCTTTGCGTAATCTCTGAAGAAGTACATGACCCATTTGGACCAGATTTTCTTTGCGCCAGATGAAACTGACATGTATCTGTCAGCATAGGTGTTTGTATTTGGGTCCCATCTCGAGGTTTCATTCTTCATGTTGGCGATGCACTCTGTGATTTGCTCAAAGAGTGTGAGCTCATCATCAGAGGCTAGACGAGCCTAGGGGTCCACAACCCCCATACTAGGAAGTTCCAGCAAGATCTTTGTGTCCTAGAGGGTTGGCCCAGCCTCGAAGGTGGAGAAGTGGTAGGTGTGAGTCTTCTTGGAGTACCTCGAAACTCAGCATGTCATGGTCGATCCTGAGGCTAAGTCCTTTCGTCGCGCGTACAACATTGTATATTCCAGCATTTGTCAACTCTTCTTCGTAGTTGTCGAGGATGAATGTTGTCCAGTCCTCCAACCAGGCGATTTTCTCCATGAATGATTGAAGGAGAACGTTAGTGAAAGGGTACAATTCAGCTCGAGGTCGAGCCGCTGCATGTCCCAGTCGTCCCTCTCTGTTTCAGACACTAATTGCAAGGCATTCTTCACCGGAGGTACCTGTAGAGTGGTACCCTTCATGGTAGCCAGATAGAAATCATCTCCACCCAAGTAAGGGGCTTCGCACCATAAGTCTTTGGAGAGTTCAGGCAACTTGACTGCTTCCTTATGAGACTTCTTGGGAGCCATTTCTATAACACAAATAACATGTACAAAAGTAGGATTGAAGATCAATACCTTGTTCGGGTATGAAGAACAGTTAAGAACACTAAACCCAGATTGGGTGGCATGTCAAGAACAAACTTGAATTCTAAACCCATATTGGGTTGCTAATCGGATTTCAAAACATGAAGTGAAGAGCAAGAATCACTAACCTTGTCGTTTCTCGAGTGATTGAACTGCCTGAGTGATCTTGTCAAGAATCTGATCGAAGACTTCAACTTGCTGCTGAGGATTCTCTCTCTTGCTCATAAAATTTGTGATACCAACAATGGTGGAAAAGTTCTAATTGTCGCAGTAAAGGATTTATATAGGGTTTAAGCATGAAGGGTCACGACTGCTCCTATTTGCTGAATCAGCACTATCTTGATAACCACCGAAATTGAAAACCTATCAGATCATTTCGAATCATTCTTGCCTCGAAAATCGGAGAAAATATGTGGATGGCGTCTGATTAGCTTCGCAACGGCCATGCCCCATTAAAGACTATTCGACGTTACATAGACCTAGGTCGTCATGGCTACATTTTGGGGCTAGGATTTTCGAATAATATTCGAATTAATACGAGGAATTGTATGGGTCCACGCACGGCTGGTTTTGCGCATCTACACAAGAACGCGCGTCGTATACGCGCAAAAGGGGGCTAATGTAGATAGTGCATTCTAATCAGATCAACCACCGTCCACGTGGCACTCATCGAGCGCATCTGGTGGTACTCCGTATACACCCTACCATACCTTATGTTCAAGCTTATCCATATGAGGGTTGCGAGACAGGGTCACCCCCGATACTAACTGCGAATTAAAGAAACTAAAATTTAAAATAAACTTACTACTATACTTTGTGGACTCATAAGTGAATGACTCTATCCACAGATTCCCGTGTACTCGCCTGAAAAGATAGAAAATATCCTCACAAGTTAGAAAAATATGTCAAGTAGTGTAGTACTAAGAAAATAATATAGATAGAGTTTGTAATGATTCAATTTTAAAAACTTACGGACGCTCAAGCCAGGACCTTGTCACATTACCACATATAAAACAGATAAAATAACATCAAATTATACCTTAGAGAATCTTCAAACATCCATAACCATCACAAGCATACCATCCTTATACGGAGGATCCCGAATCCCACCACCCAGAGGGTCGTGAAGACCAAATTCACTTCCAACAAGAAGGGAAAATTAATCCACCAAGAGAAACTAGACCTCAAGTGTGCACACCCCCTACTGGACATTAGTCCAGAGAGTATTACTAGTTGCCTACTATGTTCGAAGACAGATCCCAGTTGTCCGAAGACAACACAATGTCCGAAGACAATTCCCAATTGTCCGAAGACAACACAACGTCCGAAGACGATTCCCAGTTTTCCGAAGACAACACAAAGTCCGAAGACGATCATACCATCACATATCACAAATTGTAGCCATGATATTCATATAAGTGCTATCAGCTTAGGGAATCACGTATAATATAGCAACCATACATATGCATACCTAATATCCAGCCTAGTTTCATGATCAACATAGCTGATTTCATAATCTAGCAATCACTATTACATTCCAGCATACATGCTATTAATACATGTCCTCTATGTGAGGAATTCATATACATATCTTATGTTGACTGCCCAATCAAATTTACTATTTTGCCCCTAATAACCCAGTCTCTTCAAGACAGTCACTAATTGTGCTGTAACACTCCAGTGATACTCAATGAAGTCTATTAATGTTCAAACGTGATTCGTATCGCCTCCTGATACACTCAGTATTGAATTCTGTAACTTTTAATTATTTTCATTTGGGTCCCTATAGGTTAGCAAAATGGCAAAAAAACCCAGCAGTTGACTTTTAGTCAATTTCAGCCTAGATAGGTGTAAACTAGCTCCAAATATTATGAAATTGGTAAATAGGCATGAGGTCATGCCTAGAATTAGGATTTTAATGTCCAAACCAAATTAGTGCAAAATTATCGATTTTCCCCTCCTATCAAGCTCAGCCAAACTAGGATTTTTAGAAAGTCAAACTTGGTTTAACTTGACCCTTAGACTTGAAATGTTATTATGAACAACTTTCCAGAAGGGAATTTTAGTTAATGAAGTCATTTGATAAGACAAATCAGGAAGTCCGGGTTGTAAAGAAATCTTCTTACGGGCCAACTTTACAGTCAGGTTTTGGTCAACTTTAAAAGAATATTGAGAATCAGAAGATACAGTCTTGTAGATTGTATTCTCAGGTTTCCAGAATATTTTTGATCTTTCCAAGATTCAAGATATACTAGGATATGAATTGTTGACGAATACCTGGAAATTTTAGAGTTAAAACAAGTTACCAAATATGCAAGTGTAGCACTTTCAAACCACATTTTCAAAGAGATTGTGGGAGCTGTCTCAGATTCTCAAAACATTGATTTGTAGCCCTTCTATCCCTGTATAAGTAGGAGAGAACATAGTTTGATTTCACTAAATTCATCTTAAGATATCAATTCCCAAACATGGGTAATTTCCGTCTTTAATTCCACACTTAGTAAAAAGTTGCACTAATCAGTTTAGCATACGCACGACACCAACTTTGGAGCATGATTCAAGGTCGTTAGAGATTTATTCGCAATGATTGTAAAACATGAAACTTGTAGTATTAGGAGTGGTGAAAAAGTAAGTATAATCAGATTCTTATTTCTCGAAGCATTGAAGAAGTTATATGGCCTGGTGTAGATGGTTCTTTCCAGACAGACAAATCACAGCCACGTGATGGCCATCCAGCACACCTTGTTGTGCTCCGTACACACCCGATAATTACCCATGCTTATCCGCTTGGGGGCTGCAAGACAGGGCCCTCGCGTACCAACCACACGGGACCTGTAGGGACTTAGTGGTTTGGAGGCTAGAGTAAGGTCCGTCGCGCGTGAACGACAACCAAGCTCGCGTGCGACCCCTTGTACCTGCTTTGAGAGACTTAATAACCACGTCCTATAAACCCGGTTGACCTCATAACGGTCTCCCATATCTGTGGACAGGTGCGTAACGTTCCTTATATATACGGTCGAACGTGCCGTTACTAGTCTATCACTAAGTCGCCATTTATGGTGCATCAATCCCCACAACGGTCACTTCCCCACTAAATATAGGAAGGTTAGCCCTCCATGGCAAGGTCTCTAGTTCTGAAATTCTGCTTCAAAACCCTCTTACCATCATTAAGCTGTCTCTCTCTCTTACAGTTGCCTTTCCTTACTCTTTCCCTACTCACACTCTACACTTCTCTATGTTATAATTTTAATTCCCTACTTGAGGTGTACACTCGGATCTCTCTTGAGGATTACCTTGTACACAATTTGGTGAACCTGACGTGAAACATCCACCTTCAAAAACTTCAACCAATTAACCAATCAGTCATTTCTCATGAAGCCAACCATCGTGAGGGTCACAAATCGCCTCTGCGAGACGGAATCCATGGAGAGGAGACCCTCAAAACCAACACCAATACCAATACCAGCACCCAAACGGCTGCCGAGAGTGTGCCTTCGTTAGAAGCGTTGCGGGTTACAATTCAGAGCCAAACCTAGGTCATGCAGGCTCAGTCCACCCAGATAGTCCAGATCATGGCGCTTCTGGGAGGACTTGTCCAAAACACTGCTCACGGGACCACAGGCCCACCAATAGTAACTATGTTGCCACCGTCGGGGGAAACCGCCATCTCTACGGTGCACACGCCTGCTCCACCTAACCCACAATCTTTTTTTCCCAATGGTCCTATATCTCAGGCACCAGGGCTTCAATCAGGATCATCCTTGACATCTGTTGGGAATCCCCCTCTTTAATACGCAATGCCTCCACACGCGAATGGAGCCCAGGGAGTTATGCACTCTTACCTCCACCTCCTTATGATCCAAATATGTGTTACATCCCGGGATTGGCTGCGTCAACATCGTCAACCCCTGGGGGGAAGTACGCCTGCCAATGTCGCAGCCCTAGAGAAACGATTAGACAGCATAATTGTTAATCAGAGTTTTGCAGATACTATCATCCCGAAGGTCGAAAATGCACATCCCATTCCAAGGGACGTATACCTGATGAACAATCCCGCTGGGTACAAAGCACCCAAATGGGAGAAATTCGATGAAGCTGGCGGGAACGCGCATGAGCATGTAATGAGGTTCGTCGATTTAATGGACCCGCACGCTGTGGAAACTAGGTTTCTTATGCGCGAGTTCCCTAAATCCTTTGGGACCGTCGCATACAAGTGGTATAGGACCCTTGAAGCATGATACGTCAAGTCATGGGAGGACATGGTGAAGAAATTCTACACCAAGTTCTTTCAAGTGGAGGAAAAGGTCACCACCATTCATCTCTCCCACATGCATCAGAAACATGATGAGGAAGGGGTCGCCTTCATCAAAAGGTTCAGGGCCAGATCCTTGGAATGCATCGATGATGTTTTGGAAAGTTGTCTGGTGGAAATATTCCTCCAAGGCATGCGCGACGAATATAAAGGTATGTTAACCAATTTGAATATGCCTACCTTTTCAAAATTGATTAACTGCACCAGGAACATTGAGCCTCTGGTGGACAAGTGAAGGAGAAGTACACCAGCGAGCGAGCGCCAGTAGGCTCTGGCTTCAAGATTGGGAGGTTCAACTACAAGCGTGGACGCGATGTCGATGTGCATGCAATGTCATCACCTCACAAGAAATAGCAGCCCGCGGACCGGGAGGAACCACCCCTGCCTTGTTCAATCAAGGACATAAAAGACCTTTGCAAAATATGGCGGAAAGATGGGATATTACCAGCTTTGGAGCACAAATCCTCTGAACCGACCAAGGACCTATGCAATAACCCCTTACCGTCCCATGCGCGACAAGAGCCCAAAGGGAAGGAGGTAGCAATGATCTCTATTATGGACCTTGAACAGGTCGCGGATGCAGGATCCCAGTGGTTGCCGAAATCTGTGAGGATGAAGATTATGGCATGGACACGGAGGATTCGCGCGGAGCGGATGAAAAACTCCAACAAATTTGAGAGGTTCTTCGACGACACGGATTTCTCAAGAAAGTGAAGGCACGAAATGATAAAGGCCATCTTAAGGGTGGCAGAAGACTATGGAGAAAAGTTGGTCACTTCAAACAGCAAAGTTGTCAGGGCCTGGCAATCAAATGTGTTAGTCATGACATTTGACGAGTTAGATAGAAGGGCAGACGCGAGTCACTAGAGACCGCTGTATGTAACATCCATCATCAATGATGTAGAGTTCAGGAGGGCCTTTTTCGATGGCTGAGTTGCCGTAAAAGTGATCCCACTCAGCACTATAGAACTAGCTGGAATCCCACATAATAAGATTGTTAAGGAGCCATCACCACTGATGGGCTTCGGAAGCGACTCCAGAGTGACTGTGGGATGGATCCGCATAGGGGTGAGATTGGACAGATTAAGTGCTCCTCCAAATTCCATGTCATTGACGCCAACACTACTTACCACATGATCATTGGTCGAGCGTGGATTCAATACTTTGACGATGTGCCTTCCACGACTCATCAAGTGATAAAAGCCATTTGGAGAGAAAGAGTAGTCATCATACGCGCCTCCGTGAATCCTTTTAACTTGGAAGAGGAGCACTTGTCTGAAGCAGTGTTGTTCATAGAGATGGCAGATGAAGCTACTCCAGCTCCATTCCGGCCAACTCCCTTACCCAAATGGGAGGATATCAAGTACCAGTCACCAGCTGGGGTGATGGTGATGCATGGAGAACCGAAGGAGAAGCGGCCTGTACGGGAAGAAGCTCCCAGAGTAATTTATAGAAAGAAGAACGTCTATACCCTGAAAAGAGTAGTCGAGCACGACAATGAGGGAAAACAGGTAGGTAGCTTCTATTCTAATGGGAAGAGGTGTTATCGCATCTGAAGGTGCGCGGGGACATCTTCGACCCATCCCATTGAAGGTGTCTCTAAGCTAATTTGTGAGCTCGCAGAAGCTCTAGGCGAAAACAAGGGAACGACACCGTTAGAGGAATTGAAAGAGGATCCCGAATGCATGGATGATCGCCGAAAACGTCAAAAGCAAGAGTTAAAAAGGTATTCCTAAGCCCAACCGAGGCGAGGAAGAGGCCAGTCTTCTTAAGTGCAGATATCAGCGAAGGAGAGGAGCAAGAACTACTTAATATGCTGAAGGAGTGCAGATATGTTTTCACATGGGACTATGACAAAATGTCGGGACTAGACCAGGCTATTATTATGCATAGACTGGATGTCATTCCACGCTCGAAACCCACATAGCAAAGTGCAAGGAATTTCTGTCCAGAGATTAACGTCAAGATAAAGGAGGAAATAGTAAAGTTACTGAATGCCAAGTTCATTGAGCCCAACCACCATCCCACCTGGCTCGCCAACCTAGTGCCGGTTCTGAAAAAGAATGGAAGCCTACGTGTTTGTGTGGACTTCAAGGACCTGAACAAGTTCTGACCGTAGGACGACTTCCCATTATCAAACGTAAATCTTATGATCGATTCCACTGCCGGACACGAGATGTTTAGCTTCATGGATGGATTTAATGGCTACAACCAGATTAAAAAGGACCCAGAAGATGCGAAGGAAACGATGTTCGTCACGCCCGTGGAGGTCTTCAACTACACAGTTGTGCCGTTTGTATTAAAGAACGCATGCGCTACTTATCAACGCGCAATGATAGCTTTATTCCATGACATGATGCATCAGGAAGCTTAGTTCTATGTGGACAATTTGGTGGTCAAATCAAAGCAAAGAGGGACCAATGGAAAGACTTAAGGAAATTCTTTGACAGGTGTCGGGCTTTCCAACTGAAAATGAACCCCATGAAGTGCGCGTCCGGAGTAACTTCAGGAAAATTCTTAGGTTGCGTAATCCACCAGCACGGGATTGAGCCTGATCCCGCGAAGATATCAGCAATTACCAGTCTACCTGCACCACGGTCTCAGAGCATGTTGAAGAAATTCCTGGGAAAATTTTCGTATCTAAGGAGATTCATACAGGCTATTGCGGAGCTAACCTTTCGCTTCGGCAATGTTCTCAAGAAGAACGCGGCATTCTGGTGGACGGAGGAGCATCAAGCTGCATTTGAAAAGTTGAAAAAGCTATTGACATCTCCAAGAGTAATGATGGAACCTCAAATGGGGTCACCTCTGTTACTATACTTAACTTCAACGAAGAAATCCATTGGAGCGTTCCTGGCTCAGGAGTTTGAGGGACAAGAAAGGCCAGTATACTACATCTCGCGTATGGTTCAGTTTGCGGAATCCAGGTACAAAGACATCGAACGCCACTGCCTTGATTTATTCTTTGCCATTGAAAATTTAAAGCACTACTTCGCCTCCCACAAAGTTGTTATCATCACATAGAATGATCCTATACGTTACTTTTTGGGACGTTCACCTCCTTCCGGGAGACTGCCAAAATGGAACATGAACATTTCCCAGTATGACAGTCTGCACGCGACCCAAGGCCATACAATCTCAAGCATTGGCAGACTTGTTGGTTGAGTTCCCGGATGAAAATTACGAGCCTGTAGCAGAAGAGGAACTTGAGGGGTCCGAGCTATACGCGATCAGTCACCACTATTGGAAGTTGTATTTTGATGGATCCTCGACAAGATCTGGAGGTGGAATTGGAGTGGTTCTGATCAAGAATTATAAAGAGGTCATTAAGGTGTCGACAAATCTAGTCTTCGCGGTGACCAACAATGAGGCTGAGTACAAAGCTCTGATCGCGGGAATGCTTACAGCTAAGGCCTTGGAGTTCCAGAACCTCGTCGTGATGGGGGATTCCAAGCTAATAGTAAAGCAAGCTTCAGGGGAGTACGCATTGAAAGAGATTAACTTGCTAAAGTACAGATCGATAGTGCAAAAACTGGTCGAGAAGTTTGATTGTCAGGTATGAGCACACTCCCAGATTCGATAATTGACAGGCGGATGCATTAGCTACTTTGGGTTCGAAGATCAGCTCTGATAAGTGTCCAGAAAAAATCTCAATTGAAGTTAAGACAACCCCATCCTTGGTGAAGGACCTGTGCGAAGAGAAGTCTGAAGAAGCAGATTGGAGGAAGCCCATAATACGCGCGATAGCCGAAGGAACGAGCAAGGAAAGCAGGGTTTCCACGAAGGGGTTTTGCATATATGATAATATGTTGTACGACAAAGGCCCTGGGGAATTCGGATGCGATGCGTAACAGAGGAAGAAGTTCGAGAAAATTTGGAGAAAATACATCAACACTCGTGCGGAGAAAAAGAAATTTCTATTTACTGAAAGGCGCAAAGGTATGGAGCTCACTGACCACAGATGGCATACTTCGCTTCCATCATACAGAGCAACTACGAATAATAAAAGACTCTCTGGAGGTCGCTGCAATCGAAGATGACGATTGGCGGAAACCCATAATCGATTATCTGCAAGATAAGGCTTTACCGAGCAACAAAAAGGAAGCTGACCAGCTTAAGAGAAAAGCAGCTCGATACATACTGCAAGAGAATCTGCTTTTGCGGAAAGGGCACAATGAGAACTTACTTAGGTGTCTGAATGGTCAAGAAATCCAGGAGGTCATGGAGATGTCTCATCAAGTGGAGCACCAAGGGGGCGCGAAGTTATGCATACAACTCTTAATTGTGGGATATTTTTGGCCAACCATGGAGGCTGATTGTCGCGCGAAGGTCAGAAGATGCCAGCAATGCCATTTTCATTATAATCTAGTTCATGCCCAGGCCGTTGACTTGCACGCGTTAGGAACTCCTTGGTCATTCCACACCTAGTCCTTGGATTTTATTGGTCCAATCCAACCCCCTTCGCGTGGGAACCAGTTTATCCTTACAGGAACGGAGCAATTCATCAAGTGGGTTGAGGCAGTCCCGCTCAAAATAGCAAACACATCAGCAGTGGTCAAGTTCACACAGGAGAACATTTTTCATCGTTTTGGGATCCCCAACACTATCATGTCCGACAATGGAACTCCCTTTGTTAATCGACCGCTGTCCAAGAAACTAATGGAGTACAATGTAAGGCAGGTGTGCTCAACGCCTTATTATCTGAAGGGGAATGGACAAGCAGAGGCCACACACAAAACGTTGCTCAGAATCCTGAGTAAGATGGTCGGAGATGACCACAAAAAGTAGGCGGATTCTATGGGAACGGCGCTATGGGCGTATCGCACGTCGCCAAGAACTCCTACTGGGACTTCTCCATTTCTGCTCTACTATGGAGCTGAAGCAGTGGTCCCTGCCGAGGTCAATATAAACTCTGCAAGACTAGCTTTCATCGCTTGGTATGAAAACGAGCACGACCACGATCTTATTCTGCTCAAGGAAAGACGCGAATTAGCTAAGAAGGCAAATACTAAGTAAAAAGAGAGAATCTCGCGGGCCTACAATAAGACTATTCAGTATCGGGACTTCGCACTAGGAGACCTAGTCCTGCGCGCTTTCGACCATTGCATTCGTGAAGCAGCGCATCCCAAGTTTGCTGCCAACTAGGAGGGACCTTTCGGGTTCAAGGAGGTCTTTGATAGCGGCTACTGCAGTATTCTACGTTGCCATGGGACTGCCACTACGCCCACACCAATCAATATGCGATGGCTCAAAAAGTACTATCCTTAGCATTCTCTTATGCTTTTTCTTTACATTAGCACAGTACATTTTCCAATATCCTCCCATATGAGGGTTCAATGAGTGATAATAACTCTCCCATATGAGAGCTCTTTTATCAATTGCTGCTTTCATTTAATTATTTGCCTTACTGATGGCCGATCACCTTGCATAACTAAAATCCTATATGTCTAGATAGCAGCAAAGCACGAACGTAAGCCTATCTACTCTGATAGCAGTCGAGCAATTTGAAGCCTATCTGTTTAGATAGCAGCTGTGAACACAGGAATCCCTCGGAGAGATCCAAGTGTGAACCTCAAGTAGAGAATAGAAACACAGAGAGATGTATACTGTGTGTAGGGACAGGATAAGCACCGGTAACTGCTCGAGAGAGAGACAGTAGGCTGAGAGAGAGTAGGTTGCTAAGCGTTCCAGGAGCTGAGATGTATCGGTCGGTGCTCTGTAGTGTAATGGAAAGCTAACGATCCTATATATAGTGGGGAACTAACCGTTGAGGGGGTTAATGCACCATAAATGGCGGCTTAATGATAGACCCCCAACGGCACGTTCGACCGTGTATATAGGAAGTGTTACGTATCTGCCCGCAAGTATCGGAGACTTTTATTAGATCAGCCGCATTTGTGGGACACATAAGCCTAGAACCTCTCAGTCATTTATCATAGGTTGCGCACGAGCTTGGTTGTCGCACGCGCGCGACGAGCCTTACCCTAGCCTCCAAACCACTAAGTCCCTACAAGTCCCGTGTTGGTACGCGAGGGAACTGTCTCGCCGCCCCCACGTGGACAAGCATAGGTAGTTGTCCGGTGTGTATGGAGCACATCTAGGTGTGCTGGATTGCTTCCACGTGGCTATGATCTGCTTGTCTAGAAAGTAGTATCTACATTTAGCCCCCTTTTGCGCGATTGTCACGCGCGCCTCCGTTGTGCAGTTGCGCAAAATCAGCCGTAGGTGAGCCCCACACAGATCCTTTGTATTTGAACTAGAATCCCCATAGCCCCCAGTCATAGCCATGATTTCCTAGGGTTTTGGGAGCGCCGTTTAGCCTCTGATGAAGCGTGGCGACCGCCGAGTTAATCAAACGTCACCCAATTTCGCCTACTTTCGAGGCGAGGATAGTTGATAGGTCGTCATTTTTGCCGGATTCGAAGCGTTGCTGACTCATCAAGCATCAACAGTCGTGACTTCTCAAGGGTTTATTAAAACACTCCTGAAGGGTTTATTAAAACCCTACGGCTTCTTCAATTACAACTTTTCCATTGTTGTACTTCTGAGTTCTTATGCATCGGAGACAAAAACCCACAGCAAAAAGCAGAAACCTTCGATCAAGTTTTTGATCAACTTCTTGACCTCTTTTCTAAGGAAATTCAGGCTCTTAATCAGGAACAAGGTAACTTGATTTGAACTTCGGATTTTGAAATTACGTTCAAATTCTGCATATAATCTGCTCCCCCTCTTTTTCCTTCTGCATGTTAATCGATCATTGAGATCTGGTGCTTCTTTTCCTAGTGCAGCAATGGCCCCCAAGAAGGCAGCTAGGGAGGTTACTGAAATGCCGGAACTCCCAAATGATTTATGGAATAAATCCCCCTACCTTGGAGGCGACGGTTTTTACGTGGCCACTATCAAGGCCTCCACACTCCTGGCCTCCCTCTTGAACGACGCTCTACAGCTCGTACCTGAATTGGCAAGGTCTGACTGGGACTTGGCTAACACTAAAGATGTGCATCGTCTTGGTCTTGAGGCTGGTTTGTACGGCTTCGCCGACATTCTTCCACAGGCATTCATGGAGGAACCTGACTGGATGGAGGAGTGGACGGAGTATATCCTTAGTAATTACGCAAACGAACTTAATCATGCTAATATCTTCCATGCTGTCCGTGCCACCAAAGGTTTCCATATTTGGAATGATGGCGCCATGTTGCTGACGTTGTTTTCTCGATATTCCAAAAAGACACATACTTTCTGTTGATTCAAAGACCCTTGAATGTGTTTTGGATGGTAATTTTTTTGAGTGATGAAAGACAAAGACAAAGACATTGGCAGCAAAGCATTTCAAATACTCCAAGGCCTTGAGATACTGACAGAGCTTCAAAGCCTTGAGAGTCATTCTTATTCTGCTGAAGTTTCTAACAAGTTTGTGTTGCAGATTGGATATCTGATCATACAGATCAGGGTTTTGCTGAATATATTCTTGTTTTACATTATCTACATATCTAACATATTTGCAGATGATCAGAACAGGGAGAATCAAAGTTTTCTGGATTTAACTTTGAATATCTGTGAAGCAGGTTCAGAGCTTCAAGGCTTTGAGATGTGCCTTGAGCTGCTAACAATTTTTTCAGAACTAAGTTGATTCTTTCTTGCAGGTTGTGATTCTTATTATTGTGATTATTCATTGACTTCTAAGAGTCTTAAACTTGTTTTTCATGATTTATATGTGTCAGAAGTTAAACATATTACTGTTCTAATCTCTTAACCAGTTTTATAAGAAACTGGAAAACCAAACATTCATAGTACTGTTATATTTCTGGATTTTGTTGTTGCTGTGTTTTAATGTTGTTGCAGGTTTGTTAAACGTGCAAGAGCAATCTCAACAAACTCCAACGGATACCCACTTAGAATTGTTTGAATTTCATTTGAAAACAAGGAGGATTTGTAGGAATTGAGATCCTAAAATCTCTCATTCAGTTGCTGCTGTGGATAAAAGAGACTGATTTGAATTTTGAAAGAGAGAGGCTTGAAGAATACTCAGAGAGGTGTGAAAAATTCGTGGGAGATCTTTCATTCAAACACACAGGGATTCAAGCTTCAATTCCAGATTTCAGAAGATCAAGTCATTCCAGTTTCGAGAAAGACACATCCACGCTTCAATAGCTTATCTATTCTACTGTGTTCTTCACTTGTTTTTTAATCTGTGTATCTTTTAAATGTATTAAACCTCACTTAACCTAGTGGTTGGTTGTTCAAGTGAACAACAAGAGGTTCTTGTTAGCTCAACAGTTAGTAGCTGGGACTAGATAGGTTTGGAACCACAAGCTGTATAGGTGTAAGGAAAATCACTTAGGCTTGAAGATCTAGGGCTGTTTCTGTGTCAGTAATAAGAAGTGTTTACCCAATCCTGGTGGGATTAGATCCCTCAGGAAGAGACTAGGTCCATTGGGACTGAACTCTGTAAATTGCTTTGTGTTCTTTACTTTACAGTTTTATTATTATCTGCTACACACAACTCAAATCAAACTAGGGTTTATAAGCTGCTTAGAACTGGTAATAGTTCAAGGCCTTGAAGCTTTCTATTTTGCCTTTGAAAGTTTCAGACAGTTTTCTAAAATCTCAAGGCCTTGAGATTTGAGATTCACACAAAGCTAATCTGTTAAGTTCTGAGTTTTGCAAAAAGTTTCCATACTCTATTCAACCCCCCCCCCCCCCCCCTTCTAGAGTATTTAGGTCCTGTAATTAGTCTACATTACACATTTTCAATTGGTATCAGAGCTTGTGTCACTGATATAGATCTAACAATCTGGTGACTATGAGTAATGTAGGAGATGGTGGATTCTCACAAGGAAGGGAAGCCAACAGACCTCCATTGTTCTGTGGTGATAACTTCATGCACTGGAAGGCCTTGATGAAGATGTTCATCATAGATCAAGACATGGAACTGTGGTCAATAGTTCAGAATGGTCCTCATGAGTACTATACTACAATTGATGGAGTCAGATGTATCAAGTCTGAGGAAAATCTTTCAGTTACTGAACTGGAAAAGGTATCAAAAAACTACAAGGCCATGAATCTGTTATACTGCGCTCTTAATGCAGATGAGTTCAAAAGAGTGTCAAATTGCAAGAGTGCCAAAGAAGTATGGGATGAACTGGTGGTGACATATGAAGGAACTAGCCAGGTTATGTAGACCAAAATCAACATACTTCTGAGGCAATATCAGTTATTCAAGATGAATTCAGATGAGACCATCAAGGAAATGTTAAAAAGATTCACCGATGTGGTGAATAATCTGGAGTCATTGGGAAAGAAGTTCTCAAATGAGGAGAAGGTCAGGAAAATTCTGAGAAGCTTGCCAAAGGCCAAGTGGGAGCCAAAAATAACAGCCATTGAGGAGGCTCAGGATTTAAGTCTTCTTCAGCTAGATGATCTACAAGTAAAGCTGCTCACTCATGAAATGTCTATGAAGGATATGGAGGTGTTGGAATAGATTCCCTAGAGGCAATCTAGTTTAGTATGAATTTATTTGTGGATAGAAATTCATTTATTATTTATTGGATATTTAATATAATGAAGTCCTTAGATTTACAATTGTGTTGTTTATCTTAAATATCCCTATTCCAGTATAATGATTAATGGGACAATCATCTATAGACTAGTATGGGGTTGGATTGATATGGAGATATCACGATCCAACACATAGGTGTGCATTAGGGGTAATGTTGCACTGGATTGACCCATCTCCGAGAAGGCTACATACACGTTATGTTGAGTCACAAGCGCTTCTCGCGGTGCAATGGTATTTTCATCCTTAGACTTGATGTCACTAGATATTCTAGTTGTGGATTATTGTGAATTTGGTAGTGTTAAACGTTACACCTTAATGGGTAGTTATAAAGGCGTGTACTGGATACAATAAGAAACAAGCTTAGAGATCGTAGTGGACGTAGATAGAATTTGTCCCTCCCACATAACGGGAGCAAATATCCTAGGCCACTCGAGGGATAGTGCTTATAGAATGTCTGGCCAGACTCAAATAAATCAATATGGGATATTGATGTTATTTGCACGAATAAGGCTATTCCCATGGATCGAGAAACTATGGATTGGATAAACGAGTGTGACTTGTATGTCTCGTGTCCAATCCGGATATAGAGACAAAGGGATGATACAATTACTTGTACAAAAGGTTGTCAAGATGACTATTCTATTAGTTGGCTAGAATGGATGTTTTGCTAGAAACCGCTCCATATTAGCAAATAGTTGCTACCAACTAGATAGAACCTATGGGGTCACACGCTATATAGAGTTGAACTAGATTTGGGAATTAATTAATTGGATTAATTAATTAGAATGATCACTTTGCAAAACCTTCCAAACTTAGTAGGGACTAATTTGCAAGGAAGGGACTAAACTGAATTCTAGTAGGACTAGAATAAGTCCTTTAGGTAGTTGGCAAGGAGTTGTTGGACAATATAAAGGACCTTCCTTCCTTCCTTCCCAAAACTTGTGCTCATTATTGAACATAACAAGAGTGGGAGAGAACAAAAGTAGAGAGAGCAACAAGCTAGAGGAGCCGAACGCCCCCCTAGCCCGCCGAACGCCCCCGTCGGCCACAAGGAGGCCGAGAGCCCCCTTTTTGGTCTCGTTTTGCGTGATCTTTCTTCCTCTTCCTCTTCCGGGCTAGCACCAAGGACTTGGGAGATCTAGGATCAACTCTAGGCTTGGATCAACCATACAGAACGTGACACAATTCGCGTTTGAAGTCATCAAAGGAGAAACCTAAGGTGTGTTATTGATTTCTTCCTTTACCTTCGTTATGTCTCTTGACTTGTGATCCTTGGAGGGTTTTGCATGGTTATTTTTGTTTCCGTTGCGCATCCATGAATCAAAACCCTACAGTGGTATCAGAGCCACATGTCGTAGAGCATAAACGTGGTTTATGTGTTACGTTTTAGTTGTTTACACCTTAAATTGATTGTTTATCGCGTAAAACAAGATAAATCAAGCATAGGATGCAATTTGTCAGCAATCTATCATAACAAGATCTAATTTTTGCATTGGATGCATGAATTAGTGAGTTTGAGAAATTTTAGGATCTAAGATCTAGGGTTTGGGCATCCTTGGGGAAGAAGGATTTCTCCCAAAACAAGGAAACAACCAAACTTGGGCACCAAGCAAGGGAGTTGTTTTGGAAACAACTCCCTCAAGGAGGTTCGGCCCCCCTAGGGGACCGCCCCTCTTGCTTGCCGTCCAAGCTTGGCCGCCCTTGGGGCCGGGCGGCCCTAGCCCGCGGCCTAGGCGTGCGGGTTATGGGCCGGGCCGGCCCTAGGGCCTTGTGGTTCACCTTTTTGGGCCCGGGCAATTTGATTGTTGGGCCCATGGACCGTTTTAACCCTAGAAATCCTAAAATCAATTAAAATTGACCAAGCTCGTTAAAATTGGATTTTAACTGTTTATGTGCAATTCGCATGGTGATTGGATGTGGCCTTAGGATGTGGTTTGATGTGGATGTTTAATTTTTTGTTTTGGTTTTACGGCCTGCGAGCTGATCAATTAATTGTAAAAATTAATTAGGGTTTTATGGCCTGCGTGCCATTTTTTTTCTCAACTTGTGAGATTTATTTTATTTAGTATAGAAGTTAGCTAGTACTAGATAAAAGTAGATTGTTAGCCAAGATTGAAGAAAAGAAGCCCAAAGCCAAAGGAGCCACAAAAGATGGAGCATGGAGCATTCCACATGACTATGAAGGATGGACCAAAAGATCAAGACGCATGGAGATGTGTTTGCTTTTAGGGTTCATAGATAATTCCATTGGCTTGGAATTATCTTAGTTAGAAAAGGCCATATCCATATCACGTTTAATTTCAGTTTTGTGGTTGTTTACTTTATTGTCTTATTATTGTGTGGTTGGTGTCTGGATGATGCATGCAATTAGGATAATAAGATAATTAGACAAGCCGGATCTATTATTTGGAGTTGTGCCCAAACTCAAATCGATAGATTAGTTGATATTGATCAACAAAACAATTAAAATTGAATTTAAAAAAAAAATCCCTCAAATTTCAAATATTGTGTTCTTGCCTTCTCGTTATTTAAACACTCATTATCATCATTATTTATCAAGCTCGTGCTTGCCAAAGCAGGGCGACTTGGTTCATAATGATGGAATGTGATGGCACACCTCGTGTGCATTTGTTTAAATAAGAGGTTGAACACAACTAGGCAATTAATATGATTAAGAAACCTAGAAACAATCAATTGGGATTATCCATATGGATGGATAAATAAGGAGTTATTTGCCCAATTGAATCAAGAGTTGCATGTGGGATGCAATTGGAATTGTTCCTACCTAAAGTAGCCAAATTATGGGTGACTTGCCAAAGCAAGCTCATAAGGACGTGAAACATGGATCTTGGCCCACTAGAAAATATAAGGATATTTTCCGCATTAATATCTTGAGGGTTATTAATCCGTAGAAAAATAGTGGGAACTATATTTGATAAACTAGCCATTATTGAATATAGTCAAAAATTCACAAATACTAAAACTTGCGTATTTTCCTTTTTTAGAATTCCAAATGGCAAACAACTCATCGAGTTCACAACATTCCCTACGATCTGTCCTTGAGAAGGACAAGCTCTATGTAACCAACTTTCTTGATTGGTACAGAAACTTGAGAATTGTTCTCAAGCAAGAGAAGAAACTGTGCGCAATAGAGGAGCATGTTCCAGAAGGTCCAGAGAACCAAACACATGCTGCCCTAAAGGCGTATCAAAAGCGTGTTGATGACGCTAATGATGCGGCCTGCCTTATGCTATGCACCATGACTTCTGAGCTTCAAAAGCAACACGAAAACATGAATGATGTTGATATGATCGAGCATTTGAAGCAGCTCTTCCAAGAGCAGGCAAGGGTAGAGAGGTATGAGGTCTCTAAGGCACTGTTCAAGTGTCATCTGGCAGAAGGGAACCCGGTGGGACCCCATGTACTCCGTATGATCGGGTACTTGGAGAATCTCACCCGAATGGGGTTCCTGGTCGGCCAAGAGTTGGCAACCGTTCTCGTGTTGCAATCGATGCCTGAGCGTTATGGACAGTTCATTGTGAACTATAACATGAACGAGATCGTGAAACCACTGCCAGATTTACTCAATATGTTAAAGACAGCTGAACAGAGCATCAACAAGGGTAAGGGCAAAGCCATTATGATGGTGCAGAAAGGAAAGGGCAAAAGGTTTGCCTCATCCTCCAAGGGCAAAGGCAAGTTAGTTGCCAAGTCCAAGGAACCTGCCCTTAAGCCTGTTGGTGGCATTTCCAAAGGTGTGACTAAAGGTGAGTGTCACTACTGCAGTCAGCCTGGACACTGGAGGAGGAACTTCCCAAAATATCTGGAGGACAAGAGGCTTGGAATAGTGATTCCACCACCACCAGGTATTTTTGTTGTAGATGTCAATTTAACTGTCTCTACATCATGGGTATTAGATATTGGATGTGGATCTCATATTTGTCGAAATATGCAGGATCTAAAGAGAAGTAGAAGATTGGCTAAAGGAGAGGTAGATCTGCGCGTTGGGAATGGAGCAAAGGTTGCTGCATTGGCCATAGGCGTGTGCGAGCTATCTCTACCTTTAGGATTAGTTTTAGAATTAAATAATTGCTATTTTGTGCCTGCTATGAGCAGAAACATTATTTCTATTTCTTGTTTGGACAAGGATGGTTTTACTATTTCAATAAAGAACAATTGTTGTTCCTTTTATTTGAATAATATTCACTATTTTAGTGCTCAATTATTTAATGGACTTTATGTCCTTGATCTGAGCAATCCTGTCTACAACATTAATACCAAGCGGATTAAAATAAATGATTTAAATCCAGCTTACTTATGGCATTGTCGTTTAGGCCACATGAATGAGAAACGTGTATCTAGACTCCATAAGGATGGATTACTAGACTCAATTGATTTTGAATCATATGAGACATGTGAGGCTTGTTTATTGGAAAAAATGACAAAGTCCCCTTTCAATAAGAAAGGTGAGAGGACTAGTGAGCAATTGGTGCTCATACATACTGATGTGTGTGGGCCATTTGCCACGCCTGCCAGGGGTGGTTATGTCTACTTCATTACATTTACTGATGATTACAGTAGATATGGATTTGTGTACCTTATGAGGGCAAAATTCGAATCCTTTGAAGTGTTCAAAGAATTCAAGAATGAAGTAGAGAAGCAACTTGGCAAAAGTATAAAGACTCTACGATCGGATCGTGGAGGAGAATACTTAAGCCAAGAGTTTGACAACTATCTTAGAGAGTGTGGGATCGTGTCCCAACTCACTCCACCCGGAACGCCTCAATGGAATGGCGTGTCCGAGAGGAGGAATCGAACCCTATTGGATATGGTTCGATCTATGATGTGTCAAACCGATCTTCCATTATCATTTGGTGACTTCTCTGATGTGAATAGATCGTATAAACGATCCGACATTGTGTTGAGAATGTGTTCTCTGCAAACCAGTTCGTCCTCCTCCCTCTTCGTTCGCTGCGCCTTTAATTCGTCAGTGTCATTGTCCTTTGGTTCTGGTATTGGCTGCAAATTTTCGTCCAGAACGTATGCCACCTTCAATGCAGTGAGTAGAAACATCAACTTGTCTTGCAAACGGGTGAAATTGGTGCCATCAAACCGCTCCAGTTTGACGAAGTCTTGATTCATCATCTTGAAAGTTGCAGTCCTTCCTCCACTCTCCATTGTTGGGCGATTTATTCCTTAAAATTGTTACGCCGAGTATAATGGATGGTAGAAGAAAACAGGACTTGAGGCACGATGAACGTTTTCTTTAAGGGATAAATCGCCCCCACTATGCTGCCTGTTCTGGCGATTCCCCTCTAGGATACAAAAAGTCGCGTCGGTTCTACAGCCAGCAATCTGCAGAAGTTTCTGTAGAATTCTCTAGTGAAACTGTGATTGAAACTGATATGGAATATTCTAGGTGTTTGGCTTATTTATAGTTCACGAAATATCATGAATGAAAGGGTGTGTTTGTTCATAACAGTTGTGACTGTTTATAACAACACATCCCTTCACCAACCGAAAAATAACTGCCCTAACCGCCAGCAAAATAAGAACGGAAAATAGTTATTAGTTAAACTAACTCACGCCACATGCGCACGTGCCACGTCGCCAAAGGGCCTAAGTGCGCCTACAATAGCGCCACTAAAGAGCCACATTGCGCCTTGCGCGCGCGCGTGCGTGTGCGATTTGTAGATGATAACCACTCTATATATTAACTCACTTTAATAGCATTAATGTGTTTCCATATATAAAGTGAACAATAGCTATAGTTTCCAAGATGTGGGACAAAATACTCTTAGCTTTTACAAGCTATTTACAACATTCCCCCACTTAGCTTGTAAATTCTAGTTCAATCGTTATAGATTTATGCATACAAGAGGGTGTCTCTCGACTTAAACCCCAATTAGTGTAAATACTTCAAATTTCTAATAAAGTATTTGGTGTCCACAGATTAAACCAAAACTCTAGAATTAGTAGCGGAAGTATCACACACATAAATCTATCCAGTTCCGGTGAGTAATTCACATTATTTTAGCACCTTAAGCCATGTGCTCGATCCTGAATTCATAAACATTTACAAAAGTAAACCTTTAAACCTTTTTTTTAGAAGCGGCTAAACTTATTATGTTTATATAGGTGAAGTTTCATCTTCTTGGTATCTATGTTACCTCGAATATATGAACTTCATTAAGAGTCTTAACTCACCCTCGTAAATATTACAGTGATCATCCTAGAATGGGTACGTAAATTATCAGTGTTTCCCGATCATAATGCAACTTGTTTTTACCCATTAAACCTTGTTTAGCAATTAAGAATAAGGTTGGGTTCCCGCTACATGTGATCGTAAGGTTTTAATCCCATTCCACTAGATGTTTTCCTTACTATGCCTCTGCAAAGACCCTTAGTAAACGGATTAGCCAAGTTTTCGCTTGACCGAACATAAACTATGGTAATAATACCATCACAGATTAACTGTCTTGCATATTCATGTCGGTAGCTAATATGTCTAGATTTTCCATTATAAATTTTATTATATGATCTAGACATTGTAGCTTGACTATCACAAAGCAAAGAAATATACGGCAACGGTTGTGGCCACAACTTTATATCCAATAGCATATTTCTCAGCCATTTTGCTTCTTTGCCTGCAGCCTCTAAGGCAATAAATTCTGACTCCATCGTTGAGTGAGAGATACATGTCTGTTCTTGGAACCCCAAGAGACTGCTCCTCCTCCAATCATAAGGATCCAGCCAGAAGTTGCCTTATTCTCACCCGCGCCAGTTATCCAACTAGCGTCTGTGTAACCCTCTAATATCGCTGGGAACTTATTATAACATAATCCCAAGTTGGAAGTCCGTTTGAGATAACCGAGAATTCTACCAACAGCTTTCCAATGCATGGCACTAGGATTACTTGTGTATCTTGCGAGCTTACAAACTGCGAAGGAAATATCAGGTCGAGTGCAATGCATTGCATACATCAAACTCCCAATGACACTAGCATACTCTAATTGAGTAACCGCTCTGCCATCATTTTCAGTCAATTTTATCGAAGAATCATAAGGTGAGTTAGCTTCTTTTAATCCTAAATGTTTGAATTTAAGAAGCAACTTCTCTATGTAATGAGATTGACATAAAGCGTAACCCCCACTTTGTTTCTTCACCTTGACACCTAAGATAGTATCAACCTCATCAAGATCCTTCATCTTAAATTGGGAGGTCAAATACTTCTTAGTTTCTGAAATCCCTTCCATGTTAGTCCCAAAAATAAGCATATCATCCACATATAAACAAATAATAACACCATAACGAGCCGTAAACTTTGAATATATGCATTTTTCCGCATGGTTATGCTTAAATCCATGGGATAAAATGTTCATGCCATTGTTTCGGTGCCTGCTTTAACCCATACAAGGACTTAACAAGTTTGCAAACCTTCTTTTCGTTATTTGGCATCACGAATCCTTCTGGTTGTTCCATATACACTTCTTCATCTAATTCACCATTTAGGAAGGCGATTTTAACATCCAATTGGTGTACATGCAAATTAAAAATTGAGGCAAGTTCCATCAACACTCTAATGGATGTTATTCTAGCCACGGGTGCATAGGTATCGAAATAATCAATACCCCCTTTCTCCTTGAAACTTTTGCTACCAACCTAGCTGTAAAGGTTTGTAGTGACCCATCGGAATTATACTTTCTTCTAAACACCCATTTGCACCCAATAGGTTTAGATCCCGGAGGTAAATCAACTAATGTCCAAGTATTATTTGATAATATCGAGTCCATTTCGTCGTTTATAGCCTCTTTCCAAAAACCCGAATCTCTAGAAGCCATAGCTTCAGAGAATGTTTTTTGATCATCTTCCATATCGAGTGCAATAGGAATTTTATTCAGGACAGTTTCTCTATCTCCTTCCATAAGAAAGACAAGAGAATCTTGTGAGACAAAATCAGGGCCCAATACTTTTTCCTTCCCTGCCCTTTGACTTCTCCGAGGAGGTTCAATATCATCGGAATCATTTCTCTTATTTCCAAGAGATAGGTCAGGATTCATTGTTGGAGTAGGTTTTGACGAGTTAGAATCATCGATGAATTTATTTTCAATAAATTCTACGTCCCTTGATTCCACTATCACATTTGATTCTAAATCCAATAACCTATATGCCTTTGAGTTTTCGCCATATCCAACAAACACGCTCTTGAGAGCTCTTGGCCCTAATTTTGTTCTCTTAGGGTCTGTAACGCGATAAAACGCCATGCATCCCCATACCCTAAGGTACTTCAAGTTTGGTTTTCTGCCTTTCCATACTTCGTAAGGTGAAACTTTTGATTTCCGTGAAGGGATTCTATTATGCAAATAACATGCGGTAAGTAACGCTTCACCCCACAAAGAGGATTTTAATTTTGCATTCAAGAGCATAGAATTGGCCATATCCACTAGCGTCCTATTATTCCTCTCAGCCAAACCATTTTGTTGTGCGTGTATGGTGCACTAGTTTGATGTACCATGCTCTTCACAAAACGCTGAAAATTCATGAGGAAAATATTCACCGCCTCTATCGCTACGAAGAGATTTAATTTTCCTTTCCATGAGATTCTCAACTTTAGCCTTATAACACTTAAATTTGTCAAAAGCCTCATCCTTAGTTTTCATCAAATAAACATAGGTATATCTAGAACAATCATCAATAAATGTTATGAAATACCTATTACCACCTCTAGTAACTATGCAATTTAATTCACAAATATCAGAATGCACAAGTTCTAGAAGTTGGGATTTTCTTTCCACACTTGGGAAATATTTCTTAGTCATTTTCGCTTGTATGCAAATTTCACATTTAGAGTCGTGATTACTAGTGCAATATATCAAACCATCTTTTCGCATGAATTTCAACGATCTAAAATTTAAATGCGCCAAACGAGAATGCCATAAAGAAATAGAGTCAATCATGTAGATAGAACTAGCATTTATTTCATTAATAGATAACTTAACCATCCCATTACAAGCATAGCCCTTTCCTACGAACATGCCAGCCTTAGATAAAATAACATTGTCAGCCTCAATCACAGCCTTAAAGCCGTTCTAACAAAGAAGATTAGCCGACACCAAATTCTTCTTGATTACAGGAACATAGAGAACATTCTGCAGGGTGAACTTCTTCCCGGAAGTGAATTGGATTTGAATATTGCCTTTTCTAAGAACCTTGGCTGCATTGTGATTTCCCATAAGAACTTCACGTTCGTTGAGAGTCTCTTCATAATGCACAAAAAGCGACCTGTTGTTACAAACATGGACAGTAGCACCGGAGTCATACCACTAATCATAAGAAGCATCTTCAGACTCCATGTTCAACTCCATAATCATGCCAATATGCATGTCGGAAACCATGGCGATTAATTCAGAAACTGAACTCTCAATGACATTACCCTGTTTGGAATTTCCGTTAGACTTGTCTTTGGAATTCCCATTCTGAACCTTAGGCTTGTTGCATTCCTTTTTTATGTGTCCCTTCTTGCCGCAATTGTAACATTTCATATTCTTCTTGTTCTTCTTGGTAGCACCGTTTGGATTGGAACCGGTTTCATCGAACTTCCTCTTCTTTCCCGCTCTACCTTGGTCATCCACGAATTTCACTTTAGAACTAGAAGGACCCGCCAGGTTTCTTTTCCGGATTTGAGTTTCTTCTTCGATTCGGAGAAGTTTCTGAAGTTGTTCAAGGTTGAAGTCTTCTGTTGTGTGAAGAAGTTCATTCATGTATTTATGCCAAATTTCAGGAAGTTTGGCAATAATACCCCTCACTAGCAACTCATCAGGAACAAGAATCTTGAGATCTCGAAGTTTATTAGCAAGGATTTGGAATTCGTAAACCTGATCGAGAATGGGAGAACTATCATCCATAGTAAAATCAAAAAAAATTCTTAATAAGAAACTTATCTGATCCTTGCTTTTCAGCCTTGTATTTGTTCTCCAACGTCTTTCCAGATGTTGCTTGGTGACTTCTCTTATGTGAATACATCGTATAAACGATCCGACAGTGTGTTGAGAATGTGTCCTCTGCAAACTAGTTCGTCCTCCTCCCTCTTCGTTCGCTGTGCCTTTAATTCGTCAGTGTCATCGTCCTTTGGTTCTAGTATTGGCTGCAAATTTTTGTCCAGAACGTATGCCACCTTCAATGCAGTGAGTAGAAACATCAACTTGTCTTGCCAACGGGTGAAATTGGTGCCATCAAACCGGTCCAGATTGACGAAGTCTTGATTCATCATCTTGAAAGTTGCAGTCCTTCCTCCACTCTCCATTGTTGGGCGATTTATCCCTTAAATTTTTTACGCCGAGTATAATAGATGGTAGAAGAAAACAGGATTTGAGGCACGACGAACGTTTTCTTAAAGGGATAAATCGCCCCCACTATGTTGTCGGGTTCTGGCGATTCCCCTCCAGGATACAAGTCGCGTCGGTTCTACAGCCAGCAATCTGCAGAAGTTTTTGTAGAATTCTCTAGTGAAACTGTGATTGAAACTGATATGGAATCTGCTGGGTGTTTGGCTTATTTATAGTTCACGAAATGTCATGAATGAAAGGTTGTGTTTGTTCATAACAGTTGTGACTGTTTATAACAACACATCCCTTCACCAACCGAAAAAAAAATTGCCATAACCGCCAGCAAAGTATAAACGGAAAATAGTTATTAGTTAAAATAACTGCCTACAATAGTGCCACTAAAACGCCACATTACGCCTTGCGCGCGCGCGTGTGCGAGTTGTAGAGGATAACCACTCTATATATATATATATATATATATATATATATATATATATATATATATATATATATTTAGGGAAAACCACTCTATATATTAACTCACTTTAATAGCATTAATGTGTTTTCATATATATAAAGTGAACAATAACTATAGTTTCCAAGATGTGGGACAAAATACTCTTCGCTTTTACAAGCTATTTACAACACAGACAAAAGTGAGTAACTTACCGATCAGATAAAGTTTCTCGGAGTCCGTTGACCGAACTGATGCGATAAGAGTGAAGCAACCATGCGAATCATACTGGCAACGTTCGGCGGTTCATGGTGATGTTGACCCCGGGTGAAAAACATGAAGAAAGCACAGGCATACCTAAGAATCTAACATCACTGCCATGGACTGAAACAGCCGCAGAGATTCCTTGATAACAAAGAACTAGACTACAAAGACCACGGCGATTGGTGAAACAGGTAGGGTAGGGTAACGAAACGATGATCTATATACTACACCAAGGGGAGGGGATAAAGGTTTCGGTGAAGGACTCTAGGGGAACGAACGTAATTACGTAAGTTTTTAGGAGCAACTTTGTTAAAAAGAACCTTAGGAACACGATTCCAATCTTCAGCCTTTTAAGGAGTGTTATATATATATATATATATATATATATATATATATATATATATATATATATATATATATATATATATATATATATATATATATATATATATATATATATATATATATAGTATTCAGAGGTTAGGAAACTTTTTAATAGTAGAGATCTTGGCTTTCTAGGGTTTCCTTCTCCCCGTCAGTGAAGCACAGAGCGCGGGGGATTTACCAGCTTCAATCTCTCTCTCTCCCAGCAGCAGCAAGCATGCAAGCTACCAGGCAGAGAGATTCCGACCCTTTTACGAAGAAAGGTATGTTCTTTTGTACACTAACAACTAACATATTTCAGTTCCAACCATAGAGAGATTCATCATCAAATTCAGACCGACCATCCTCTCTCAAAACGATGCAATTCAAAACGATGCAATTTTTTTAGTGTTATAGATAAACTTTTACCATGAAAATATCATAAAAAATTTTGCATCAAATTCGCTATCTAAATCACCGGTGAAAGTGACCCATAGAGAGATGCATCATCAAATTCAGACAGACCATCCTCTCTCTTTGTTGCCATTCTGACTTTTTGACCCGTATCCACGTCACTCTGACCTAGTGATGTTGACTGCAAAACCATGCAATTCTTTTACAATGTTATAGATCAACTTTTACCATGAAAATATTATAAATTTTTTTGCATCGTATTTGCTATCCAAATCACCGGTCAAAGTGACCCATAGAGAGATTCATCATCAAATTCAGACCGACCATTCTCTCCCTTTCTTCCTATTCTGAAATTTACGGTCAATCCGACCTAGTGATTTTGATTGCAAAACGATGGAATTCTTTTACAGTATTATAGATCAACTTTTACCATGAAAATATTGTAAACTTTTTTTTGTATCATATTTGCTATCCAAACCACCGGTCAAAGTGACCCATAGAGAGATTCATCATCAAATTCAGACCGACCATCCTCCCTCTTTCTTACCATTCTAACTTTCTGACACGTCACTCTGACCTAATAATTTTGATTGCAAAACGATGCAATTCTTCTACAGTGTTATCAACTTTTACCATGAAAATATTATAAAAAAAAGTTTGCATCATATTTTGCTATCCAAATCACCGGTCAAAGTGAACCATAGAGAGATTCATCATAAAATTCAGACCGACCATCCTCTGTCTTTCTTCCCATTCTAACTTTCTGACCCGTATCCACGTCACTCTGACCTAGTGATTTTGATTGCAAACGAATTGCATCGTTTTGCTTGCCGCATCCTGATTCTATCTCAAATCATATATTCTTGTAGAGGATGAGATTATTGCTGTGCTTAGTTGTTGAAGCCTCCTCCAGCCTTTTGCTTGCCGCATCCTTCCTTTTTTTTACTCTAATATTTACCACTGTCTCCAAACAACAATTTCTCTGATCTCCTGTGTCGTCCTTTTTTTGTTCTAGTTCCTATTAAAAAGAAAACATTGTGTGAATATCTTTCGTTATCATGAAATTACTGTGTTTTGTTTCTTTATTGGAGGTTGTATGAATATGGACGGGGAGGAGATATATTGGACGTTGAAGAAGAAGAAGAAGACCAGACGTGAGATCCACCATGTCAAGAATAATTACAGCAGCAGACATGAAGAAAATAAAGGTTATCGTCATCATATCATCTTTATCTCTAAGAAGAAGAACAGACATCACCCAAGCCTTGGCTCAGTAATGCCCCACGCCGCCGCCAACGGCGACGAACCTGAATTATACATTCAAGACCTCTCTGACCACATTGCTTCACATTGTATAGCTGACCAAAGGTAATTTAAACTCTCTTTTGCAATTCTTCAAGCTTTTCATTATTACCTCACTAGTGCATAACCTGTGCCCGAGGGGCACTACCTAAGAGAAACTGTTTCAATGCCCTCGGCCAAAGGATAAACATACATGGAAGTGCTGAAAAGAGTACTTTGGGCAACATTCTTATCTAGAAACAGATGATTATGACAAAACGACTTCATAATAGAAGTTTAACTTGGTGCCATATGCAGAACCAGCGAACAATCAACTCTTAAATTTCTGTTTGGATCGGTGTGGATTTTATCCCCCATGTTACACAAAAAATCTAATTTCTCAGCATGATGCTAGCTTCCAATCTGGATTTCGAAGCGACACTGATGAAATCGGTATCCTTTACATTTTCAACTCTACTACTGCTATAAAAGTTCATGGGCGACCACCTACACTACTGTTTGGCATTTTGTAAGTTGTCTTCAAAATTTAACTATAGCACCATTTCCCTTACCGCCTTCATTCAGTTTACACAACTTGGATCCTGTAAATTTACAAATTTAGTCAATTCAAGTTCAAAACAAACAAAGCCCAGTCTATTAGCAAAGTCAAATTATGAGAAACAACAACATCAAATAAGAATGAATTTAACAAAAATAATCCAACCTTTTTGTAATGTATTTTACTAAAACAAATGTAGTTAACAAAATTAATCTACAGACTTTTTAGTAGTCTTTTAAACAATAGACTTTATAGTAGTCTTTCAAACAATAAACAAAGGTCGATTCAGGGAAAACAAACTACAGAAGAAAAAAAAATGGTGGGGGGGGGGGAAGCTAAACTAAGTAAAAATGCACTATTTTCATGGCATTTTGGTTAGAAAATTTTCAGATATCCGATAGGCCTAATCGAAAAAATAAAATGAAAGTTGGCAAGCTAAGTTCATGGATACCAGTCAGGCCTATACAAATTCTCCTTTCTATAATTCATGGACACCTTCTATGACTCTCAGTAAAGATGAGTCAAGTCGATACATGTAGGGAAACTCAAGATGTGGCAGGAGCACCTTTTTTTCATAAAAAAACAAAGACGCCAAACTCACCCTATTTTTTTTTTTTATTTTTTTTTTTTGCCGTTCGAGAAGTTTTGAAGCCCGAAGCCGTAAATCACCTTATACAGCACTGCTAAAATAAAATAAAATCACCTTATACTACAAGATCCTCGTGTAAATAACCCCTGTACAGAACATGTAAATAATCTTTAGAAAGAGGATAACAAATACTGGTTTCAAATCCTATTCTATAAAGTACTCATGATTCCATGACTAAACCGAGTTCCTGTAAAAAAATACTGAAAATCATAAAAGTAAACATAACCTCTGTGTGATGACCTAGAGACTACCTTGTGTGAAGCCCATCAGATCTCCATTCACCTGGAAAAATTAGCAGCATCAACACTCTAGAAGATATACTCTTTCCTGATTGAGAGGTTTTAGAAAAGGAGAGTGCTTGCCATTTCACCGTAACACCAACTAAGAACTCGTATTGTAATTGATTTTATCAAATCCATCCCTCGAGTGCTTCACACTCATCAAACTCGGGCTGGTGTTTTCGTCGGGAAGGGAGGGGGGGGGGGGGGGGGGAAGAGTCGGATAGAGTTTGAAAATTTGGATATGTGGCCAAAGCAAGTCAGATCTAGTTTTACCTATTAGAAAGTCGAATGGCTGGAATTAAGAAGAAAGATCCAACGGTTTAAAATATAAGTTGAGATATAATGGATTAAAATATAACTTGCCCGTAGTGATATATTGGAGGGTGGGATTAAATTTTGGTGGGTCCCACACCACTCTAATTTGTTATATAGATTTCATATTTGCATCATATTGAACTGTTTTGCCCCTTTTATCCTTCCTCTTGATAATATCTCTCTAACAATGTAGTCATGATATTGAACCCCGGCTGATTGTTTTTTGAGGAAAACTTGTTTCGACAGCGAATTTTCTTGTATCTCTTGGACTTGTACTCGAGCTCATCCCTCTATTTCTTTCTATTATATTGCAGATATGTAAAGAAGATGGCTAAGCGTAAGTACAGGAAGAAGAGGAACACGTATCGTCCAAACATTGGGAAATTATTGCACACAAAACAGCCTACATTCCTACCCCATGTGCATGACAGCGTTACAGCTTCTTGTGTAACTTCTTGTGGGGACTGGTTTGTGATTCTTGACCCGGCTCGCAAATATGAATGCTTTCTCTGGAATTGTGTGTCATATCAGAAAATTCAACTCCCGCGTCTACTCGTGAAGAAGGATTTCTACAAATGCATTCTGACTGCTCCTCCAACTGAAAGAAGACATTGCCAAGTTTTGTTCTTTTTCAACCTCAACAAACAATTGATATTATATTGTGGCGTTGGTTGTAAACGCTGGACTGTGTTGCCATATGTTTCAGAAGATATAGATGACTTCTATTCTCAGGCCATTTGTTGCAACGGGAAGGTATATGCTGCAAGGCCCGATCTGAATCTACTCTATGAGATACCAATAACAAGAAGGTATATAAAAGTAGATATATCGTACCCCTCCTGTGCACAGGGCGGAGGAGAAAATGTAGACATTGTGGTTGGACTGGAAAAGCAACACTTGGTTGAATCACGTGGCGAAGTATTTCTAGTTCAAAGGTTTAGTGTGTCCAGAATCGAAGTTTATCGAATGGATTTCTCACGTGATGAATGGGTTCGAGTTCATAGCTTGGGCGATGATCGTGTCTTCTTCCTTAATTGCAATCATTCAGTTTCGTTGACTACCAAAGAAACTGGAATTGAAGAAGGAAACTGCATTTATTTCACCAACCAGGCCTCAAGAAGCTTGTATGTTTTCAATCTTGGAGATAAAAGCTTGTCTGTTTCTAAAAATTGTCCTAATTCTGGAGCTCTATGGCTCACGTGGGAGGGAAAACTGCCGGTTCTGAGGTAAATCTTCCAACCATGAAATTGAAAGTACCAAATGCTTGCAAATCTACTATCATGTTGGGTATTATTAAGTCGTTCTGCAATCTTCTTCTTGAAAGTATGTCCTTAATGGTTCTGCCAATTCTATGCTTTACTACTACTATTTAAGAAATCAGTATAAATGCACATTATCTATCTATGGTTGGTCTCTTCTAACGTTTCATTTCCTTCTATTTTTTGTGGGTTTTACTGACTGACAGCCGTATAATCGTATATGAATGAGGTGGGGTGATATGATGTTGCAGTGACTATTTGCAACTTAGCACCACTAATCTATTCTCTGTGACTGACTAATTGAAGAAATAACTTCAACTTAAATTCTAAATATAATCGATGTCAGTGTTTTAAGTACGAGATGCTATACGGATATTTAATTAACTGGTTTCATTGCAAGTCAACTACTTGATCTCGCATGAGCAAATGAACTTGAAATGGTAATACTTGCTATGTAGGGATGGTGTACATAGTAGTAGATGTTTCGTTTTGCAGATAACCTAGTCTCATTGATAATTATATCTGGAAAAAGTCGTTTCTCACTCATCTCTAGCACAACTGTACAAGACGACCCCTTTAAGTAGTTAACTTTTCAATGTGCTCTACCGAATATAAAGTGGGAGAAAAAGATTTCAGAGGCTTACAGCAACTTCAACATGCTCTCTTGTACTACAAATAATATGTAAGTGTCGATATGGGCTTGGCCTCATCAAGCTGGGGTACATCTCACCAACTTTAATCCCAAGCCTAAGTTGGGCCATAAATTTAAAGGCCCAGCGCCATAAAAAAATGTGACAAGTAAGCCCTGTTGGATCACTATTTTTAGTTTGTTCAAATTCTTATTGTCGTTCAAAATGTATTGTATGAAGCAAAATAATGGTATTTTATGTTGGTGATATAATGCCTGTTTGGGGGCTTAGACTTTACTACTCATGAGTGATTGAAACCGGTCATTGTAGTTCTTGAGACAGAAAACTTAGGAACTATTTAATCTTCAAGTTTGCATATTTTCTCACATTTCACAAATTTGCAGTTCACACAACTTTTTCCTTTCTTAAACAAAAAATTTCAAGTACTTTAGTCGTTCAGCAGCGTACAGTCTCAATCTATCTTCAGCCGATTATTAGGTTTAGAACTGCCAAACTTGCCAATGGTACACTTCATTTATGGTTAGGGTTGCTACGTACCTAAATTTTCTTTTGAGAATAGAATCTCGCCTAATTTGTGTTCATCGTGATAATGAATAAATGAAAAGTGGTAAGAAGCGAAACAGTAGTAATCGAACATAAACTCTCAACCTAACTATAATCATTTAGCACAACTAATCTATTTCTTCTCAATTAGTCGGGGCCTTCTTCTAATGTTTCATTTACAATTCTATGCTGTACTATTTAAGAAATTAGTAGACCATTGTCTATGGATGCTTGAATTCCTTTTTAATGTACTTGTATGTTTTACTGAATAGCCGTATATGAATGAATGAGGTGATGTTGCAGTGTTCTAAAGCCAAACTGTTTTGTTTGTGTACAGGCTAGAAGACAACAATTCAGCCAGTGAACAAAAGTTAGACGGATTAGAGGAGGAGAAGAAGAAGAAGGCCGTGGATATGGTGAATGCTGATGAAGGGGAAGCAGATAGCAGCAACATTTTTGAACTAGTTCCTATGGGGGTGTTGGGGAAAATTGGACAATCTTTAGGTGCAGGAAGCGACTACACCAACTTTCGCCTTGTTTGTACAAGGTGGAGTTTGGCTGCCCCTCCATATCGTTGGCGGCGTGATTCAACAGCAAGTTGTCATCTAATGCAGTATCCTTGGCTACTGTTTTTTAGTAGTAGTAGTAGTAGTAAACAAAAGGAGGAGGAGATGTGCAGCAACTTTTACGACCCAAGACAACACCTTACGTATCATCAAAAGAAAAGCCCTGATCTATCAGCAGCGGATTGTGTAATTCGTTACTCGTCGGAGGATGGTTGGCTTCTTTGTTCCCAAGGTGACAAGACTTTGTTTCTTTTTCAACAGTTAACTCAGAAACGCATCGATCTTCCTGATTGGCCTTGGGAAAATGCACGTGGATTCTGTTTCTCGGGTTCACCTGGGTCGTCGGATTTGGAAGTAGTTGGAATTGCTCAGGTAGAGCCTGAAATGTCCGTTGTTTTCTACCTGTGTTCCATTTCAAAAAGTTGGATTGGCTTCGAGGAGCCAGAATTCATCCCATCACAAAGCAACCCGGTCTTCTTGAATGGCATGTTTTATTTCTTAAGTCAGGACGGATTTTTGGGAGAGCTTCAATTAACACCCAACCAGGAGGAGGAATACCTGTGGTCTGTTTTTGACGATACTAAGTTACAATTTCCGTCAACAGTGTGTCAAAGTTTCTTAGTTTCTGTGAACAACAAAGCCCAGCCCCAGCTCTTCTCAGTCGTTGTCGGTAGTTTGGGTAAATGGATCCGCGTCTACAGATTCGGTTGGCGTGGACTAAAATGGTTCAAAAGAAACAGCTTGGACGACGGCACGGTGTTTATCAGTGATTCAAAATCTATATATTTGGGGGCAGAGGAAACTGTAGCAGCAATGAAAAACAAAATTTATTTTCCTCGGTTCAGCACAACTAAAGGCTCCCCCCGTATCTTGAATTACTCTATGGAAGCGCGCAGATTTGGGACCAGTGAAGAGGATGATTATGTGGGAAGAGACTTTTATGGTACAAAAGAAGTACTGAATTGTACTTGGTTTCGAGATGGAGTAATTCCCTCTTTTTAGACTTCTACTAGTGTGATTGTTCCTTGTGAATGATGGCTGTATAGCTCTTTTGCTTCCAGAGTTCTTTTTTTTTGTAAAGTTCCAGAGTTGCAGACTATTAGCAGGACATATTTGTGTTTTCTCTTTACTTAGCCATCTATTTGGAGGAAGTTTATCTCGTCCAATTATTCTCGAGTAATTCAATGCCAATTGGCATGACTTTTGATTGTTGCCTCACAACATTCATGAAACAACCTTTTCCCATCAAATCACAGCTCCAGTAAGCACCTGCTAATCACTTCACTTTGACCGAAGCTTTACTCGTCCCCAAGTAAATAATCCAACTCAATTTCATTAGAAACACAGGTTGTAGCCAGAAAAATGTATTAGGTACACGCGGTGATTCGCTTTACACGATCCATAAGAACTTCTTTATAATAGATCCTCCAGTTCATAGTTTCCAATACAATTATTCGGAAGGCACTTCGTTTCCAGATACCATAGAAGTCTTTCTCATCTGGGAAAACAGTAAGCTATACTACCAAGTACCAACGGTGATGATGACCTACTTCAAATACCTGCCTATGACGAGCCGCTTTTTGAGAAGTAGTTGAGTTTATTAATACAAATTCTTGGCAATTGTTTCTTTTAGTACTTCAGTAAACAAAAAGATAAGTGCAATTTTGGCGATCCCGAATAACGCGTTTAAGACCGACAGAAGACAGGTAAAGAGAATAGTAAATGTGAAGCTCTGAACTAAACAATATTTTATGGGTAAAAGACATTTTCCACTCCTAGAGTATGGGTTAAATACAAATACATCCATCGTGTTTGGATAAATACAATTACTCCACCATGTCAGCGGATGGAAGGAGGACTAATACCACCATTCTGTTACAATCAGTTAGTAGGGACGGGGTCCAATCTGACCTTTTTATGACCATTTTGCCCCGATTTGTATTTTTGTGTGTTTTGTGTTCCTGTTCTTAGTGTTCTTAGCCACCATTCTTGGTGTTCTTGACCACCACCTCTCCCACCACCAAATCCCCACCACTGCATCCCCACCACCACCTGCACCACCACTGCATCCCCACCACCACCACCATTGAACCACCATCACTGTTCAAACTGTTGATAACTCCATATTTGGAGTTATATTCGTATATGTTTCCTTACCGTTTTGCGTGCATTTCGATGCGTTTTGATGGATTTTGGACCATTTCTTGCTAAAATTGGAGCATGTTGAGCCTTTGCATGTAAATGATGAGTCCGAGCACTTTTTGCGTTAATTTTGACTATATTTTATCACGTTTGATCTTCCGGTATGTTTCTCGTGTTGTGGTTTTCAGGAACCGGGAGCTCGGGACGTGACATTGGAGCAAAAGTGAACTTCGGAAAAGTTGGAGGCTCGAAGGAATGCTCGGGAAGTGAAGACGACGGGAAAAAAGAGCAAGAAGATGGGATTTTGATGTTGGCTGCCCAGAAGTAATCGTACGATTACATGGAGGTAATCGTACGATTACCCCTTAGCCAAATATTGAAGCTGTCAAGTAATCGCACGGGTGATCTTGTGAAGTAATCGCACGAAGTAATCGTGTGATTACATCAAGGTAATCGTACGATTACCTCTGCTGCCAGGATCGTATTTTTGGGTTTATTTTGCTATTTTGGCATAGTTTTGAGGTTGTAGAGCCACGAAATACTTAGGAAACTTTGGGGAACGTGATTGGCATCAGAGAACACCTTGGGAGACGTGCTTGGAGAGCTTGGAGCTAGGTTGGAGAGCTTGGATCATCCGTTTGGCTTCTAAAACTTCGTTTCTTCTCTAGTTTTTGCGATTTGATCATGAAACATTGTGTATTGATCATGTTTATGAGTAGCTAAACACTTATTTCGGGATATCTCGTAGGAAACTAGGGTTTTATCACTACGTATTGTGATTTATGGATCTTCTTTCATGCATTCATGCTTAATTGATGAAGTTTTGTCTAGTTATGTGTATTTTACGCTTTTCATCTATCTTTTCTATTAGTAGACGTATTAATAGGATTGTGTTAGGTTGTGAATGATATAGGAATCTACGTTCGTTGCCCGGAAACTTGAAATACACACTAGTCGTATCTAGGGTTGAGGAATCTTGCTAGTTAGCTAAGAATAAAGAGTAGAATCAATATCGTAATGCATGCTTAAACTTGAGTAGGCTAGAGGAATCAGTTATGAGAGTTTAAGCATAGTTATTGGTTGAGACATCTTCAATATAAAATTGCTCGTTTAACTAGAACAAAAACTCATCGTGTTAGTAGAACATAAATCCAACGTAGTGTGAAATACCTAGTGATCCGTAGAGATATCCTGATCTTGATCAACTTTGAGAAACAACCAAATCAACTCGTGCTTGTTAATCTTGAATTAATTCATCGAATTATTTGAGATACTCGTTATTTTAATTATTAGTAGAATTAAAACACACAACTCAACGCGCTTTGCCCACACGAAGAACAAATTTAGTAGTAAATTTACACGAAGTATCTTGGGTTCGACAACCCAGATTTCCGCAATATTATCACTACACTGGCAACTGTGCACTTGCAGTTGGAGCGTGTCAAGTTTTTGGCGCCGTTGCCGGGGACTTCAGATAAATTATCTATTATTTTTCTCTTTAGGGATTTACTATTTCAGTTTATATTTGTTACTCACCTGTTTTGTGTGTGTGATTCGTGTTTTCAGGTTTGATTCACTTGGTGCATGTCACATTCTAGACACGAGCCTTTGCATCCAACACTTGAAGACCCGGAATCCTTATTGCGAGCACAGAGTAGAGACAAGAGGAAAGCAAATTCAGTTCAGATGGACGAGCAAACTAGAGCTGAGTTTGAGAGGTTCCGCAAAGGCCTGCAAGATGCGGAAGCAGCTATGGCTGCAGCTGTGGAAGATGCAGCAAATCGAGCAAGGGAGACTGAGCAGCTTAGGGCTCAAATGGCTGAGATGCAGGCAATGATTGACCGCATGAACCCCCCAAATCCACAACAACTCCCTGGTGCAGAAATAGTTGATAGAAACGATGGAGGAGTTAATGGTCGAAACAACGGTGGCAATGGGAATAATGGGGGTATTAATAGGAACAATAACGGTCGGAATGCGGCAGAGCAAGTCAACAATGCTGAGGAGGATGAGCGTCCTTTGGTGGACTACTTCAGAACTACACCGGAGGGATATCAACCCACTATTGTCAGGCCTCAGATTAATGCCGCACATTTCGAGATTCGCCAACCGTTGATCAATATGGTTAGGGATGAATGCTTATTCACTGGAGCCCCGAGTGATGATCCACATCAACACTTGCTCAATTTCGAGCAGATTACTTCTACCATGTATGGCCAGAGAGTTTCAATCGAGACGATAAAGCTCATGCTTTTCCCCTTCTCTTTATCGGGAAAGGCAAAGACATGGCTTATGGAACTTCGAGCAGGCAGCATAGTTACATGGGCAGATTGTAGAAGAGAGTTTCTCAGGAAGTATCTTCCACCATCTAAGGTTGCTCAACGGATGGATGATATAACCAAATTTACACAGCAGGAAGATGATTCTCTGGGAGACACGTGGAGAAAGTTCAACCAGCTCCTTCGCAGATGCCCTACTCACGGAGAGCCATGGTACAAACTTCTGCATTACTTTTATAATGCTTTGGACAGAGAGACTGCTAGTGAACTGGACATGATGGCTCAAGGAAATTTTATGGGAATGGGATTACAGAGATGTCGTGATCTGCTAGATAATGTAGCTAAAAGTGAATCAACGAGGTCTGAGACTCGTAGAAACACGAAATCAGATGGGGCATTGGTTAGTAAGATTGAGTCCATGGTGGAACAGAAATTTGAACATCAGATGGCAGTGATGACTTCGGCTTTCAGTAATCTGAATCCATCGGCACAGGTGAAGTCAGTAGGAGAAATGGTAGCAGACGCAAATCAGGGATATGGGGATGGTATTGAAGACGTGAACTACATGGGTCAACCAAGGCAGCAGCAATGGCCAAACACCTATCATCCCAACAACCGCAATCACCCCAACTTCAGATATGCCAATCCGAATAGTGGATTACATGCGCCAGGTCAAAGGCCAAATGTTCCTTACCAAGCTCAGAGACAGGTTCCACAGCAACAGGCTCCACCCCCAGAAGAACAGGATACAAACGCGTTGTTGAGGAAACTGTTAGCTAGCAACGATAAGATTGAGAGCAAAATTGTCGCAATGGAAGCCTCGATAAATAGCCATGAAACACAAATTGGCCAAATAGCTAATCAGAATACTCGACTTCCACCAGGTATACTACCTTCTAACACAATCACTCCACCTGAGCAATTGAAGGCTATCACTACTCGCAGTGGGACCACCACTAAGGATCCTCCATATCCTACACACGCGTGAGCCGAGGAAACTAAGGCTACTGAAAAATCCTTAGATGAAGAAATTCCCGTGCCTACCGTGATTCCCCAATCAAAGGAAACGGTTCGGAAGTCGGATGAGATACAGAAGCCAAAGGAGGAATACAGTGTGCGAGTTCCATACCCACAGAGATTGAAGAGTCAAGAAGATGCCAAGCACTTCAAGAAGTTTGTGGATATCTTCAAGAAGCTGCACATTAATATCCCTTTTGCGGAGGCCATTTTGCAAATGCCTACATATGCTAAATTTCTCAAGGACCTCCTCTCTAATAGGAGGCGCATGGATGATTTTGAAACCGTGACTCTGAATGAGGAGTGTAGCGCAGTTGTGCAAAAGGCATTACCAAAGAAGATGAAAGATCCGGGTGGTTTCATTATTCCTGTGACATTGGGAAATGCGTTTCATGGGAGGGAATTATGTGATCTTGGTGCAAGTATCAATTTAATGCCCACATCAGTTTTTGAGCAACTTGGTGTGGAAATCCTAAGCCTACCAGGATGTGCTTGCAGATGGCTGATCGCACTATAAAACGCCCCAGGGGTGTTTTAGAGGATGTTTTAGTGAGAGTTGAAGGACTCATCTTCCCAGCGGATTTTGTGATCCTAGACATGGAGGCCGACGATGATGTTCCTCTTATTTTGGGCCGCCCATTCCTGGCCACTGGGAGGACTATCATTGATGTGGCCAATGGAGAGCTCACTATGCAGATCAACGATGAGAAGGTGGCCTTCAATGTATTTGAGGCTATGAAGTTTCCCACATATGCGGTAAGCGAGCAGTGCTTTGGTGTGGAGGCATACACGCCGGACGAAGAGGACGATATTTTATTGGAGCAACTATATGAGGAGCTTGCTCTACTTGATTCCAGCGAGAAAGAGCAAGCCTTAGATGTTCATTGGCGCCAGCCACTACCCCTCTTTAATGAGGGAAGCAGGAAGATTCTTACTCCTTCTCTTATTACTGCTCCTGTTTTAGAATTAAAGCATTTACCTGTTCATTTGAAATATTTGTACTTGGGATCTAATGAGACTTTACCTGTGATTGTGTCTGCATGTTTGGACAAGGAACAGGAGGAGCAGCTTCTCAAGGTACTACAGGAGAGAAAGACAGCTATGGGATGGACCATATCAGATATCAAGGGGATCAGCCCCACAGTCTGCCAGCACAAGATTCGGCTCATGGAAGATAAGAATCCGGTAGTTCAGTTTCAGCGCCGCCTCAATCCGCACATGCAGGAGGTGGTGAAGAAAGAGGTGCTTAAATGGTTGGAGGCGGGCATCATTTATCCGATTTCTGACAGCACATGGACTAGCCCGGTGCAGTGTGTCCCTAAGAAGGGAGGTATAATGTGGTGGAAGGGGAAAAAGGTGATAAGATTGCCACTCGTACTGTTACTGGGTGGAGAGTTTGCATGGATTACCGCAAGCTCAATGATGCCACTTTGAAGGATCATTTTCCCCTCCCATTCGTTGATCAGATGCTTGATAGGTTGGCGAGTCATTCTCACTATTGCTTTTTGGATGGATACTCCGGGTACAACCAGATAGGAATTGAGCCAGCTGACCAGGAGATGACGACATTCAATTGTCCTTATGGGACCTTTGCTTTTAGACGCATGCCGTTTGGGTTATGCAACGCACCTGCTACGTTTCAGAGGTGTATGATGTCGATCTTCTCTGACATGATGGAGCAAAATTTCGAGGTATTCATGGATGACTTCTCGCTCTATGGTGATGGATTCGAAGACTGCCTGCAAAAGTTGGCCCAGGTTCTGTATAGATGCATTGACACCAACCTAGTGCTCAACTGGGAGAAGTGTCACTTCATGGTTACTGACGGTATTGTTTTGGGCCACAAGATCTCCAGCAAAGGTTTAGAGGTGGATAGAGCCAAGATCGAGGTGATTGAGAAGCTTCCTTAACCTACCTCTGTCAAAGGGGTAAGGAGTTTGTTGGGACATGCAGGGTTCTATCGGCGCTTCATTAAAGATTTCTCGAAGATCACGAAACCTTTGTGTGGATTGCTTGAGAAGGATGCAGTCTTTGATTTTAATGCGGAGTGCAAGTCAGCTTTTGATTTTCTCAAGGAAAAGTTAATTAGCGCACCCATCATTGCCACACCAGACTGGACCCTACCATTTGAGCTCATGTGTGATGCTAGTAACTATGCGGTGGGAGCAGTTCTGGGCCAGGGTTTGCTGACTTGGCAAATTTCAAGGCACTAAACATTGTACCCAAGGACATGAGTTACCACCAGAGGAAGAAATTCTTTGCAGACGCGCGACAATACTTCTGGGATGATCCTTATCTGTTCAAGCTGGGAGCAGATAATGTATTGCGGAGGTGTGTTGCAGAGCCGGATACGTTAGAGATTCTCAGACACTGCCACGAGTTGAATTGTGGAGGTCATTTCGGCAAATCACGCACAGTTGCTAAAGTACTTCAGAGCGGTTTCTTTTGGCCTACATTTCATAAAGATGCCCATCTATTTGTACAGCAATGTGACCGGTGTCAGAGAACCGGCAATATTTCCAACCGAAATGAGATGCCTCAAAATTTCGTGCTAGAGGTAGAGTCATTTGACGTATGGGGCATAGAATTTATGGGCCCCTTCCCATCTTCACTTGGTAATCTCTATATCCTTTTAACTGTTGATTATGTGACCAAGTGGGTCGAAGCTCTGGCGTGTCCAAAGAATGATAGTTTTACAGTTGAGAGATTCTTGCGCAAGAATATATTCACAAGGTTTGTAACGCCTAGAGCCATTATTAGCGATGGGGGATCACACTCTGTGAACAAGGTCTTTTCCAATACCTTGAGCAAGTATGGGGTAAAGACACACAAGATCTCATTGGCCTATCATCCACAATCCAATGGACAAGCTGAAGTGTCTAACCGAGAGACAAAGGGGATTCTAGAGAAAACTGTCAATCCAGGACGCAAAGACTGGGCTCTACACTTGGATGATAGTTTATGGGAATACCAGACTGCATACAAGACTCCTTTGGGCATGTCTCCCTACCAGCTCGTTTTCGTGAAATCGTGCCATCTTCCGGTGGAACTTGAGCACAAAGCGTTTTGGGCACTAAAGAAAGTAAATTTGGATGCTAAGCTCTCTGGTGAGCAAATGAAGCAGGCATCGCTTGAGTTAGAAGAACACAGGTTGATGGCATATCAAAGTTCCAAGATCTACAAAGAGAGAACCAAGCAATGGCATGAGAAGCATATCATTCCACGAGATTTCAGAGTGGGCCAGAAGGTATTGATATTCAACGCACGACTGAAATTGTTTCCGGGCAAGCTGAATTCAAGATGGAGTGGTCCATTTACAATTACAGAGGTTTACCCATGGGGATCGCTCGAGGTAGAAGCTGAGGATGGGAACAGATTCAAGGTAAATGGACAGCGAGCAAAGCCATACGTGGATGGGAATTTCATTGGGGTGATTGAGAGCCTCAAACCAATTCCCGATATCAGAGGTCATTTGAGGTAACTGGGTCGGGCCGTCGACCTTAAATTACAAAGCGCTTGTTGGGAGGCAACCCAACCTATTTACTGCATAGTGTAGATTTCAATATTGTCTTGTTATTTTATTCTATTCTAACTATTTGAGAGGTGCGAGAGAGTGGATTTAATATTTCCAATGAGTATGTGCAAGAATTCTAGGTGGAAGGCCTATTCCGGATCCCCCTTCTTGATGCGCGAGTGGGAAATTCCACGAAAAACGAGAAAGAGCAGACCAAAACGCGTTTCGGGACCCGGAGTGAAGAAATAAAGGATTGACGCCATTCCTACACTTATTCAACACACGCACCTGGGGAAGATCAAGTTCCCGGACTCCCCTTCTTGATATACGCAAAGAAGACGTAAAGAAATTGGGAAAGCTGGCACAATGGCACGAATGACGAGGTAAATTTTTGAGGACAGGACTGTGAGCTGATTTGAACAGTTCCATAGTGTGGGGGTGGTCGAGAGCTTTCTGTGGATAGGTGGATCGCGTATATCGGAGTCCGGACGAAGAAGTTATGCCAAAAAGGATGTTGAGCAAGTGAAAAGGCGCCAAAAAGCATCCGGAATTGCGAAACGGGTCTTTGGAATGATCAAATTGAAGAATAAAGGATCCCCCGGACATTGGGAATCTTTTATAACGTAAATGGAGTCTCGAGGTCGAGGAGATCCATGACAAAGCAAAGAAACGAGCAACAAAGACGAAAAAGGATGCTAAAAGGCCTCCAAAAGCATACGAAAATGCAAAACGAGCCTTTGGAAGCGCGAAATTGAAGAATGAAAGGTTCCCTAGACTTTGGGAATTTTTCTACATGAGCAGAGATCCCGCACTCTCCATCTTGATGAATGTGTTTGCAAAATTTGGAAGAAAGCGACGAAATTGGCACATTTTGGATGTTTTTCGCGAAATTGGGCGATAATTGAGAAAAGTCGGGAAAACGATCCGGAAACGCGACGTTATTTATGTGAGCAAGACATACGCCAAAAAAGGGATCCAAAGGTGCAAAAGTCACACTCATCGGAGTTCGGGATCAAAACACGAGGTAAAGGTTATATTTTGGCTAAGAAACATTTTTCCTTGCACAAAAGTAATCGTACGATTACCTTGAGGTAATCGTACGATTACCTTGAGGTAATCGTACGTTTACTTTTGACAGAAATTTTTTGGGGCGGATTTGTTGAGAAAAGCTTCTGATCACTCGTACGAGGTAATCGTACGAAGTGATCGCACGATTAATGAAAAGTAATCGTACGATTACTTTAAAGTAATCGCACGATTACCTTAAAGTAATCGTACGGTCACTTCAAAGTAATCGTACGTTTACTTTAGACTTAAAGTAATCGCACGATTACTTTTAAGTAATCGTACGGTCACTTCAAAGTAATCGTACGTTTACTTTAGACTTAGAATTTTTGTGGGGATGAACTTTGAAGAAGACAAACTGATCAGTCGTGTGAAGTAATCGCACGATTACTTTCAAGTAATCGTACGATTACTTCAAAGTAATCGTACGATTACTTCTGAAGGGTCATAAAATCGGGATTTTTCTTAGTCAACACAAATTTCAACTTCTTCTTCTTCTCAACATACCCGACTTCTCCTTCCTCTCTCTCTCATCACCACTACGACCACCATCCCCGCCACCACCGCTGTTTCTCACTCATACCCCTCCTCACCACCACCGCTACTCCCACCAACACACCACCGCCGCTCATCTGTTCAAACCCGAAGCCCGCGCCAGACCCCAACGATTCCGCCCTCTTTCCGCCGGTCTTCGTCGCCGCCGTCACCACCTGTGCTGGTCACAACACACCACCGGAGGAAAAAAGGGAGCTAGCAGTGCTTGAGCTCTCAAATTTGGGGGTTGTTTGGTTGAAAATTTTGAAAAGACAAAATCTAGGGTTCTTGAGCACAAGTTGAAAGTGGTGTTGCTTGGCTGGGATTCAAGAGTTGGCGAAGAAGGAAAGTTTGACGAGGGCATCGCAAGGAGCAAGAAGCACCAGTCAATTGCAAAAGTTGGAAGAAAATTTTCGGCGACCCGAAACGGTCCATCTTGCCGAAATTTCTGAAAAGTGTGCCCGTAGGACTTGCTCCGGGCACGTCGGTACGTTCTAAAACTCTCTCTTTACGTGTAATAGGCACAAATGTTCCTTAGTTGGAAAATTTTGTTTTTAATTTTAATCGATACGCAAAGGCTCGAGCAACATGCGAGGAATTGCGCCGTGCCTGGCCTAGATACGTGCTTATTTGTGCTTACTTGGTTAATATCTGTTACACTTCTTGTCACTGTGCACTTCATTGAATTTTGTCACGTTAATTGCTTTACTTGTTATACTTTCATTTGGTCAAAATGAGCAAACGTGCTAGAACAAGTCGTGATGAGGACCCAGAGTATACATTACCCGGTGCGAGTGGGGTGGCAGAACCTGAGAGTGAGTCTGATTCTGATGGGGGTAACCCGGGTGCCAAATGGGTCATAAAAATCCCCTGACCTTAGGGTTTTTAATACACCCGTTCCATCCCAATTGCCCCCAGTTAGAAAGGGTCGTAGTGATAAGCCGGATGACCAAAAGCTGGAAATCGATAGGGGCGGGGTCTTTTGCGACTATAGGTTTATTTCGGCGAATGCCCAGGGTTTTTAAAAATGGAACCCTAGGATTAATAGAGGTGTCCAGGCCGAGAGAGTATTTCCACTTGAGGGAGTGCCTGAGGACCTGCAAAAGGTCGCGAAGACCGAGAACTTTGCGGGGTGGATGAGGTTAGTGAAAAAGAAAGCCAGTTCTGCACTGACTAGTGAGATTTATGAGAATGCGAGACACACCGATGAGGGTGAGACGTCTAGGCTCAAATACCCTCGTGTGATTTATTGTCGTCGGAACTGGCTAGTTCTGTCTTCTGAGCGCATCGCCGCAGCACTTCACTGGCCCCCGTTGACAGAGGCATGTCAATTTAAGATTTATCTGCAGAAAGACCAGCAGACGCTCATTAGGTGTCGGCCTTTTGTTTTGCGGGAGTGCCAGGAGCCGACTGGGATACGTCTTAAACCAATATCAGACATTGGAAGATCCCAGTCGGGTACTTGCTGCCTAAACCAAGGTGGCTCATTGAGATCTTGGAGTCATGGGTGTTGGGAGTTTCGTCTCCAAATTTTGTTGACTTTGAGGTGTGTCTCATGGATCTTTGTTTATCCAGGGGGAATCGGATAGACATTCCTAGGCGGTTCTTCCTATATTTGCACGAAAGGTTTGAACCGAAAAATAGGAAGTCTGCGGGCCATAGTTTCTTACTCACGCACTTAGCTGAGGATTGCGGGGTCAGCGTGGCAAAGAATGAGAGAGACCTCATACCCAAGGGTCCGAGACTGTTTGACAAAATCCCGGACCCATTGAAAGATGTAGTTGTGATGGGGGCGGGGACCAGTTCTAGACCTCCTAAAGGAAAGACTAAGAAAAAAGCCTCTTCCTCGCGTGCAACTCCTACTCCTCCAGCTCCTACTCCTCCAGTTCCACCTCAGCCTGTACCTCCACCTGTCATTGACCCTGGCCAGCCGAGTGTTAGCTTAGCAGACTTAATGGCCGAGTTGAGGTTGATCAGGACCATGACCCTCACATCCCAGGGTCAGTCCCGTGACCATGTTGCTGACATGAGTGCTAGGCAGTTTGAGCATCATCGCAGTAGCATGCGTAACTTAGGACATGGAATACGTCAGGTGAGTCTGCATCAGCACCGTCAGGACCAGTGGCTGGAGGCATTGGCCACTCATGTGGGATTTCCGAGAGACCAGTGGCCTAGTGGCCAAGAGACTTACCCGGGTGCTTACGAGTACCATTCGGATGCCTATTCTGGAGATCAGGACGACGAGGATTCGTCCGAGTAGACTTACCACCCCCTGCATTTGAATGCTGAGTCTTTTCGCTTGACCTCTGCATTCCTTGAGGACAACGACGTGTTCAAGTGTGGGGGGGGGGGGTTTCTCAGCCTTTATTAGCCAAGTCCGTTTCTGCATTCACCAGTTACATATAGGTTGTTTGTGCCGTTTGTGAGTCAGTATTTGTAGTCCATGTCGTGTTTACGGGAATACCTGCCTATTTTAATACACTTAAATGATTTTCAAATCTAAAGTGTGTGCCTTGTTTTCTTACAAGAGTTGAGCTAGGTGTGAGCTAAACAAGCCGAACATTCATGTGTACGTCTTAGGTAGTCGCCAACCCTCCTCGTAGTGGCACACAGAACAGCTGTGCGAGGTGTGTATTAGAGCACTCACTGCTTATTAGATCTTACCATGTAGGACCAGTAGAACACCCTAATCGAGCCTTGGATTATTTGCTAGCCTTGTTGACCTAGGGAGACGATTTTTGTCCTTCATCACAAATCGTTTAGAATTACCTCTTAAGTGCGTCACGAGGGAGTCGTAGTTGAGGGGGGTTTGATGAAGGAGTGCTTCATTACACATTCTTGTGAGTTTTACATGATCACATGTGCTTCATGTATTACTTTTGAGGGGAATGTGAGGGTGAGTGAGTCCGCTTGCACACTACGGTGTGGCGGTGTTCCATGTCACTACATCATGGACACGGTTGTGGAGAGCCAAAAGTGTGTGACGTCTAATCTGCACAACATTGGGGTTGGTTGATTCTTATTGGTGGATCGTGCTAGGTATCATTTCTTGTCATCATCTTGGTGTAGGAGGATCGGTTGGATTAGGCACGAGACTTACATACGCTTGATTACTTGAGAAGGGACATGGGTATATTCTAGTGTGGGGATGTGGGCTTTTGACTAAGGACATTGAGATTGAGCTTTTGACGACTCCATCCCCATACATGTACTTGAATTTGTTTGCGGCTTTGTGTGGTGGCACCCTGTATTTCGTTAAGTTAGGGGGACATGGATTTTACTTGTGATATATATTCATTGGATTGTTTACTTCCTCCCCTTAACGATTTTTCTTGGCTTAATTTTGAAAGACCACTCGGGTATGTGTTGGCGGCATTTTTTTTGGATATTGAGAGAATTTGAAAAAAAAAATAGAGAAAAAAATGAGAGATGAAATAAAGGAATAAATTTTGAGCTTAATGAAGACCGAGTGGTGGAAGCAACTATTTCATTGACGGCGATGTTCATGTTTCACGACGGTGGCCACGTAAATCATTCTTGTACCGGGATTTGAGGGGCTCGAGGGCCGGAGATGGTGAGTTTCGGGTTGCGTTTTCTATCATCGTGGTGAGGGTGTGTGAGATGTGGGTTTTAACGTGAGAATGTGACGCTTAGGACTTGTTACTACATGATTATCCTTTTGTCCCTAAGCCTCTACATTCTAACCCGTTAGCGGAATAAGAGCTCGGACCTTGAATGTGGCTTAGCCTAGCGTAGCCTCTTATTTATCGACACACGCGAAGAGGTAGGTTATTCTTACACTTAGTAAAGCTAGGATTTCTATACTAACTAAGGGAAATTCTTGTTGTCGAGTTTAGTTGCAATTCATACCTCGTTCCTAGATTCTTTATCACTCCATGAGAACCGGTTTAAACTAATTGAGATTGCCCGATCTCGCCTAAGAAGATATTTTGTGTATATATATGTGTTTAGTAAGGATCGAGTCATATAATTGCATTGCATCATATTGTTGCATCGTTGAGTCTTGTATTGAGTCTTCGTGTGTATTGAGTCGGCTAATTGAGGTAAGTATGCAATTGGTAAGTTGAAAAGTATGAAATGGTCTTGGTTGGAATAGTTGACTCGAGAGGTGAGATGAGAGGAGGAAGGTTCGGATGATTTTTGATAGCTTGTGATTTGGATTGTTGCTCGGGACGCACAACGGGTAAGTGTGGGGATAGTTGATAACTCCATATTTGGAGTTATATTCGTATATGTTTCCTTACCGTTTTGCGTGCATTCCGATGTGTTTTGATGGATTTTGAACCATTTCTTGCTAAAATTGGAGCATGTTGAGTCTTTGCATGTAAATGATGAGTTCGGGAACTTTTTGCGTTAATTTTGACTATATTTGATCACGTTTGATCTTCCGGTATGTTTCTCGTGTTGTGGTTTTCAGGAACCGCGAGCTCGGGACGTGACATTGGAGCAAAAGTGAACTTCGGAAAAGTTGGAGGCTCAAAGGAATGCTCGGGAAGTGAAGACGACGGGAAAAAAGAGCAAGAAGATGGGATTTTGATGTTGGCTGCCCAGAAGTAATCGTACGATTACATGGAGGGTAATCGTTAGCAAAATATTGAAGCTGTCAAGTAATCGCACGGGTGATCTTGTGAAGTAATCGCACGAAGTAATCGTGCGATTACATCAAGGTAATCGTACGATTACCTCTGCTGCCAGGATCGTATTTTTGGGTTTATTTTGCTATTTTGGCATAGTTTTGAGGTTGTAGAGCCACGAAATACTTAGGAAACTTTGGGGAACGTGATTGGCATCAGAGAACACCTTGGGAGACGTGCTTGGAGAGCTTGGAGCTAGGTTGGAGAGCTTGGATCATCCGTTTGGCTTCTAAAACTTCGTTTCTTCTCTAGTTTTTGCGATTTGATCATGAAACATTGTGTATTGATCATGTTTATGAGTAGCTAAACACTTATTTCGGGATATCTCGTATGAAACTAGGGTTTTATCACTACGTATTGTGATTTATGGATCTTCTTTCATGCATTCATGCTTAATTGATGAAGTTTTGTCTAGTTATGTGTATTTTACGCTTTTCATCTATCTTTTCTATTAGTAGACGTATTAATAGGATTGTGTTAGGATGTGAATGATAGAGGAATCTACGTTCGTTTCCCGGAAACTTGAAATACACACTAGCCGTATCTAGGGTTGAGGAATCTTGCTAATTAGCTAAGAACAAAGAGTAGAATCAATATCGTAATGCGTGCTTAAACTTGAGTAGGCTAGAGGAACCAGTTATGAGAGTTTAAGCATAGTTATTGGTTGAGACATCTTCAATATAAAATTGCTCGTTTAACTAGAACAAAAACTCATCGTGTTAGTAGAACATAAATCCAACGTAGTGTGAATACCTAGTGATCCGTAGAGATATCTTGATCTTGATCAACTTTGAGAAACAACCAAATCAACTCGTGCTTGTTAATCTTGAATTAATTCATCCCATTATTTGAGATACTCCTTATTTTAATTATTAGTAGAATTAGAACACACAACTCAACGCGCTTTGCCCACACGAAGAACAAATTTAGTAGTTAATTTACACGAAGTCTCTTGGGTTCGACAACCCGGATTTCTGGAATATTATCACTACACCGACAATTGTGCACTTGAAGTTGGAGCGTGTCAACTGTAGTTAGCAGTGTTCACTGCTTCAACCCAAAAGGATTTTGGCAACTTTTTTTCCAAGAGCATAGTCCTGGACATGTCTTCAAGAGTCATGAGGAGTTCTTGGAGCAGAAAAATTGTGAGAGATACCATACTTAGCACAAAAAGAATCAAATTTTAGTTGATCGAATTCTCTACCATGATCACTTCTAATGGAGGCAACTGGCATGTTTTTCAGGCTTTGAAGCTCTTTGCAAAGCTTAGAAAATTCAGATAGAGCTTCAGACTTTTCTTTAAGAAACATAACCCAAGTATATCTAGAGTAACCATCAACAATAACAAGCATATATTTCTTACCCTTTGGAGTTGGAACTCTCATAGCTCCACACAAAGTCATGTCTAATAGCTCAATAGTTCTAGATGTACTTACAAAGTACTTGGGCTTGAAGGAGCTTCATGTCTGCTTAACTTGAGCAAAGGCTTTGCATACTTCTTCATTTTTGAACTTTATTGAAGGTAAGCCTCTTACCAAGTCCTTAGAAATTAGCTTGTTCAGAGTATGCAAACTCATATGTCCAAGCTTTATGCGTCAAAGCTTTGAATCATCCTTAAAGGCCTTGAGGCACTTTAAGCTTTCTCCTGCAATTTTGTTAGTATGCAAAGTATAAACATTGTTTGACCTTGAGGCTGTGAGGATGCGAATTCCGGATTTCTTATTTTGCACCACACATTTCTCTTTGTCAAAGATAACCTTATTGCCATTGTCACATAATTGAGATACACTAAGCAAATTAAATTTCAAACCATCTACTAAATATACATCAGATATAAAGTTTCTGAATCAGTACCAACTTTACCAATATCTCGGATGATGCATTTTCCTTTTTCACGAAGTGTGATTGTTCCTTCAGATTGCTCTTTTAATTCTGAGAATAAAGATCTCCTTCCACTCATGTGTCTGCAGCAACCACTATCCATAAACCATATTTGATCCTTGCTCTTGGTGACAACCTCAATGTTCTTTTCGGAACTTTCATCATGCTTTGCCATAAGGCAAAGGTTGGCTTGTTCTTCTTCAGAGTCTGATTCACTTGAGAAGTCTGAATCACTCCATGAAGCTACCATAGCCTTCTTCTTTCTGTTTTGGTGTCTTTTCTGAAAATATTTTATTTTCTTGTGTGGACAGTCTCTAATCAAGTGTCCTGCATCACCACACTGAAAGCAATTCATTACTTTAGATTTATGTGAAGAGGTTTTACCTATGTAGTCCTTGCTACTGGAGGATCTGGACTTGTCTCTAATGAAGTCCTTATTTCCAAAGTTCTTCTTCATTTTGAGGATTCTGGTCAAGGCTTTGGAAATGAGAGCAAACATCATCCTCTTCCTCGATTTCAAGGCTATGAGGCTGTTCACTCTCTTTGTCCTTGAGTGCCAAATTCTTAACATTTTCTGGAAGCTCTCCATCAGCTTCATTCATGGAGATCTCATGTGTAAGAAGTTTTCCTTGCAAATTATCAAGCTGAAGTGAAGACAGATCTTGAGCTTCTTCAATTGTAGTAGTCTTTGGTTCCCATTTTGCTTTGGGAAGACTTCTCCAGATTTTTATGACCTTCTCGTCATTTGAAATTTCTTTCCCAAGGATTCCAAATTATTCATTATGTCTGTGAATCTTTTGAACATGTCTTTGATAGACTCATCTTCATTCATCTTGAATAGATCATACTGTGATGACTCGCATAAAAATATGGTTAATATCCAATTAAATTTTAAATGAGATTTTGATTTGAACTAATTGGTAAAATATTGGGTAATAAGTTCACTAGTGTGTACCAATACTTGGTAGTATTTTAGTAAGGTGATGTGCGATGACCCAAATTTATTTTAAGTATAATTTCTAATTTAATTTTTAAATATTTGGAAATTAAAATATAATATATTCCATGAAAAAATTATAAAATTTCAAAACTTCTGAGTACCACATAAATGGTATGTAAGGTGCACACCATAATTTCCAAATACTCTCCCTACACCTTTTGGAGCAACACAAAATTGGTTTAATTTGGAGCTCCATGGGAATTTATAATAAATTAATAGCCTACTTGAGACTTGGAGGAAAACTTAGGAAGGTGTAAGTATGTGTCACATGGAGGATGAAATAGGGTGCAAGTTTTGACACGTGAAGGGGGGTAGGGTGTGTTGTCACAAGGGGAAGGATGAAGAGTGTATTCTTTGGCACATGGGGGAAAGCAAAGGGGGAAGTATGTGAAATAGGGGCTGGAGGTATGGAGAAAATTCAGCAACCAAGGAGACAAGAGAGAAAGAGAGGCACGGGAGAGAAGAAGAAAATAAGGGAGGAAGAGGACGAAAGAAGAGATGAGAAGAAGAGAATAAAAGTGAAGAAAGAAATGGAAGCATGATTATCCAACCTGAGATAAAGCTTGGAAATACAAGGAGAATCCATGGAGAACTCATTCAAGTGGAAAAAAGAGGAATCATCAATCAAAAGAGGTAGGAACTTTACAATACTCTAGTCATCCGCTTGAGTGGTTGCATCTTCTTGTGTATATGATGAAAAATATATTTCTCATGGTTAAATTTTGGGAAAAGTTATGTTAATCATCCTAAAGGATCTAATATGATGTGGTGAAGGTTTGATAATTAATATTTGGTGGTTGATGGTGATAAGGGGGTCGAAAAATACACTTGAAGAAATTCTGGACAGATTCTGACCTCTACTTCGGGCTATTTTGTAAAATACGAAAGGGGTAGCTTATAATCTTATAAAAATATGAAATTTTGTTATGTGATACCTATGCATTTTTCATGAAACATATAAAAATTTCAAATCAATATCTATTTTTTAAGACACTGAAATGTGAATTCTCTTGACATAACAAAATTCGCACAGATTATGAACATAACGGTGAGTCTGTTTTGTAAAATATAAAATTGATAGCTAATAACATTTGAAAATTATTAAATTTAGATATGTGATAAATCTGCATGTGAAGTGAAACATTTAAAAGTTTAAGATCAATATCTCTTCCTTAAGGCACTGAAATGTGAATCCCCTTGACATGAAAACATTTAGACAGATTGTGAACATAACATAGAGTCGGTTTTGTAAAATACAAAACGGGTGGCTAATAATCTTAGAAAACTATGAAATTTAGGTATGTCGTAATTTGGTATGTTAAGTAAAACATATAACTAGTTAAGATCAATTTCTCTTCTTGATGACACTGAAATCTTAGTATCTTTGACATGAATAAATTCCTTACATATGGTGTTAAAACATTGGGGTTGTTTTGTGAAATACAAAAAGGGTGGTTAATGTTATTAGAATCTTGTGAAATTTGGATATCTGGTACCCCTATATGTTAAATACAATATAGAAAAATTTCAGTCCTATTGCTATTAGTATTGGTATCGAAATTACCAACTCTTTCTGACTGGTCTGTTGAGACTTTTACTTGTGTAGCTTGCGAATTTGGGAAAATTTGAGATTCTTCCCCTTAATAGAAAGTTATGATGTTTTGAGAGTAGATAAACTATGATATCAATTTTATATTATAAAAAAAAAAGTTCATGGGAGGTCTCTAAGGTTCTCAAATAAATTGAAAGATTTGCGATTGTCTTGGAGATAGATATTTGGGAGCCAACCACAGTTTTGTTGTGTTTTGGGACACTCAATTCTCATATGCGTTGATGAGATTTTCGGTGGAGGTAGAAACTTAAATATATTGTTTGGGCTCTAATTCTTGAGGTTGTGAGATGTTCTTATGACGTTCGAATAAAGTAGATGTTATGATATTGTCAAATGACACACTTGCTAATAGATGGTCACTGTGACGGAATTTATTGGTGTGATTAATTATCCTCTACAATGATCTAAATGAGTAGAATACATTGTTAACCCTCCTGAAATTATATATGCATATGATCATAATTGTCACAAAGAATGTTGTTAAGAAATAAGTGAACACTTGATAGGTGTATTTATAGTTGGTTGGGCTTGAAAGAACATGTTTAAATGAATAATTTTATTTCATAAAATGAAAGTAAAATTACATGTCTAAGAATGATAGTGGTCGTTGAATATAAGACGGTGATATGTATCGATTTGAATATGAGTACTTATCTATATGAGTTTACAGTACATGTACATGTGAGATCTGATAAGGTGATGTGGGAATAATATATTGATGTGTGCTCAAATGAATATTTGATAGGAAGATAACACGCGATAACGTGATGACTATATGTTTATTATGTCAATAATACAAGAGGCTTGATGACATATATGGATGATAATATATGACTTAGTGTAGATAAAATCGTGATAGCCTGACAGACTTGATTGTAGAATTTGGTTTGATAATATGACATGGCATCATAGTTGATCATATGAAGATGAATGTATGCGAATGATCAAGTATAATGGATTAAGTCCGGGTACTAGCAAGGAGGGATTGTACATCCCTTGGGTGAAAGACCCTAAACAACATTGTGGCTAAGTGTTCTTAGCGTCCATTGAGATGTTTGGGCTAGGCCACTCCCTTGTGAAAGCCATAATGCGGTTGTGGGTTGACTCGCTTTGTGAAATCCAGAATACGAGCAGATTATCCCCGTGTGACACATAAATTTAAGAAAAGCATAAATTATGATAGGTACCTTGATAAGATTAGTACTTGGTGATAGTGCATTCACCTTGCTTGATGATTATGTTGTTGAATGATTGACTTGACTTGGTATTATACGTATATTTGTGATACGAAGATTGAATAGTGTATTCGCCATTCATGCTAATAATGTGGTTATTATTTTTATTAATTTATGGCGTATAAATTGACGATGTTAATATTATAACTCACTAAATACCGAAATTGAAGTATGGTACCCATTGACGAAATATTAAACTGACGTTATGATATATAAAATTGGAAGTGTGGCTTGTCAAGGAACTACGTCGGAATAGTTGTTTAGAACTTGAATAGTTAATTGTACGTGGATGGGATTGAGAATGTGACGAATATTTGAAAAGAGATTGGTACGAAACAATGAATCACTCATATTGACGAAAATGGAATTGGTAATGATGAATTAACTATACGTGAAATATAGTTACTGTATGTTAATGCCACCGGTCATCGACTTGATGCATGTCTTCTTGTATACCATGTATGTTGGATGTGACCCTTCCGTGCATATACACTGATGTACGTCGAGGTTGACTTTAGTATTGTCTTGTTCCTACTAGTGCGTAGCCCGTTTATTTACATTTTTCAATAACTAAGAAGAATGGAAGAGGTATGCTATTTCTCTAGCTAAGTAAATAGCTCGTGTTCGCAAGGAATTCTCATGATAGTGTAAAAAGACTAGATGTCGAGTTTTGAGTCGATACGTAAAGTTGTGTAAATTATATTGTGGTCATGGGGTACCCTAGAGTCAGCTCTGACTATTATTTAAAACGAGATTTTATTGTAACAATGTTGCTTTCTTTTGTCTTAGTTATTATGAGGAAATCGCGGTGAAGCTGGTTAGAAAAAAATCGTCGAGTGTTTTTTACAAATTAACCTAAAATCACCCATGAAAACGGGGCGTGACACATACTGTCTAAGGAATATATTGATATTTGTCTGTTTCACTTGGCTGGTTCCTTCAAAGGTAGAGATCCTGTTGAAATTATCTGCATTCAAAGCACAATATAAGAGATTCATAACTATATAATCCTTAGATAACTGTTCTAGTTCAGAAGTAAAGAGAGTGTTATCAGGCTTGGGGGTTTTAATCACATCCTTCTCTGTATAGAAAGTATATGGCTCATGCTGAATAATTGTCCACAGCTCAATGTCTTGATCAATTATGAACATTTCATCAAGGCTTTCCAGTGTACAAATTTATCTCCACAAAACAATGGAGGTCTGTTTGCATCTCTGCCCTGTGGGAAACCACCATCTCCTACAATACTAATGATCACCAGACTGTTAGATCTAAATAGTGATACAAGCTCTGTTATCAATTGAAATACAATATGTAAGCAGTAATACAAGATCAGTACGCTAAGGGGGGGGGGGGGGGGGTTGAATAGAGTATGGCAACTATTTTCAAAAGAGTGGTTTCAAAGAAATTCGTAGTAAGCAGAGAGTATTTCAGGGCCTTGAAATGAGTTTCAAGTCCTTGGAATCAAAACAGAGAGTAGAAAAGTTTGTTGATGATTTTCAAGTCCATGAAATGAGTTTTAAGTCCTTGAACTGAAAAACCTGTTTTGAGCAGTAAAAGAACAAGTATAGAAACTGAAATGTAAAGACAATAGACACAAGGATTTATAGAGTTCAGTCCACTTGGACCAACGTCTCTACCTCAGGTATCTGATCCCTACAGGATTTTCAACTCAATTCTTATTAATCAAAAGCTGAGGCCCAGATCTCAAGCACATAGGTTTCCCTTACTCTGTTACAGCTTGTGGTTCTCACTAACCCATCTAGTACATGCTCTAGCTTACTGATTCAACAATAATTCTCTGTTGTTCACTTGAACAACCCACGAGAATAAGATAACATAAGTATTATCAAAATGATATACAAGTTAAGTACAGAATGAAGAGCACTGAGAACTAATGAAGCAGTTGAGTGTGCAGTGATCTTCTGATGATTGGATTGAGTGAATTTAATCTCCGTATGTGTTTATTGTCTATCCTTGAATGTGTTTGAAATGTCTCTCTGTAAGTTCTCTTCGAAATTTCTCAGCAGTTCTACTTCTTATGCTGCTAGTTTGAAATGCAGATTTGTAAGATCTTCTGGAAAGAAACTTTTCTAAATCAAGCAGCATATCTTGACTCTCTAACAGCTCTTCCCAACGGCTAGTTGCTCAGTATCTTCAAAGATACTTGATAGCTTGAAAATGGGATTAGTTTGGGACATCTTTTTACCATTGGTTCTAACCCTGCGAGAGTTGAGTTTGCCCATTTTCAGCCTATTTTCCACTTGATACGAGGCGGAGACTTTTAGGACGTGATCGGTAGATTCGGGTAATTTCTTGCATGATTGTGTTTGTTGGATATGATCGCGGGTACATGTTATTATGTGCAGGTAACAGGTGCCGAGAAATGCATGAGATTGACTTGGATTTGGAGGCAGCTTATCAAGGAAGCTGAGCAGAAAAGATGCAGAAAAGTTTAAGTATGTGCGTTCAGACGCAGGACCTGCGTTCAGACGAACAACATGGCAGCAGAGGAAGAAAGGCAGAAGAAAGGTTAAGTATGTGCGTTCAAACGCACAGACCTGCGTTCAGACGCTGGACTTGACTCCAGAACCGTGAAGACCAAGGGGTGCGTTCAGACGCAGGGAGGCTGGGTTCAGACGCACAAGTCCGAGAAGCCAGAAGGAAGAAGGAGAAAATCGGCTAAGTCCTGCGTTCAAACGCAGGAAACATGCGTTCAGACGCACTGCGTTTAAACGCAGGGAAGCTGCGTTCGAACGCATGAGGGGTTTCCAGAAGCTTGCAGGATGGGTTTTTGCAAGGGTAGAACAGGAATTTCGGGCATCAGTTTTAGAGACTGTGGCTGTATAAAAGGAGGTGTCCCATCACAGAATTAGGGACACACATACACAATCATCATCACATCAACCAGTATCAGAGCCGTCAGGATTGGAGCAGAGCAGGATTGGAGCAGTTTTTCAGTATTTAGCCATAAACTCTTTTGATCTTTCTTCTTTCTTTTATGAAACATTGTCTTTCAATAATGCAAGCTAGCTAAACCTTTTACCTAGGTTCTTGGTGAACCTAGGGTTTATGAATTCAACAGTCTGGTTTGTTTGATTTTCAGATGCATGACTAGTTTGAAGTCTTAATACAGAGTGGATTGTTTATTATCTTGTCTTTGATTTTATATACATACATGAATGGCTTGATCACCCAGGAGTGTTATAGACAGGATCTGGTGCGCGAGAGTGGCCAGTGAGAGTTAGGAAGAAAAGACAGGATTTAATACCCTATCTTGATGGACCGAGAGGCGAAAAGAACCAGGGTGTTAGCCCAGAAGCATTAGACTAACTGCTAGACGTTGAGGGGGAGACCCAGAGGAGAACCTGTAACCTTAGCAAACTTAGAACAAACCTGCAGATTTAGGTGGACCGAGAGGACCCAAAATCTGTAGGAGAGTGACAGGTACATGAGACCGAGAGGAGATTGTATTAATGGTATGCTGGCATAAACGAGACTGTTGTGTGTTTCTGAAATCAAATAAACCAGGCAAGCTAAAAAGTAACCCTAGGGGATCCTGGGACCTAGATTATTAAAATCGTCAACTTTTACAACTACAACAATTCCCATAAAATTACTAAAAAATAAAATAATCCTTTATAAGTATTGCTTTACTTACTGCAAATTAGTTGAGTATAATCACATCCCAACTTTTCTCCTTTTTACAGCTTTGTATTTATTTCTAATTCTTATAAGTACAACTTAAACTGTTCTCGTGGGTTCGACAATCAGAGTCATAAATACATACTCTATATTACTTGATCGTACACTTGCGAAAAAGCAGATAGGTTTACGCTGTCAAGTTTTTGGCGCCGTTGCCGGGGAACAGTCATAGTTTCTTAAAAGAAATTAGAATAAGTTTCAAAGTTTTTTCTTTTATTTGTTACGTTTATTTTCCCTTAACTTATTGCTCTTGAATTTTGATTTTCAGGCTATTCTAGTATATGCCCAGATTGCCTCGCAAACTGGTGTCACCACTTGAAGATCCCGAAAAAAAAATTCAGAGAGCAGAATTGCAGACACCGATCCGCGATGTCTGAGCACGAAGAAAACGCGCCAACAGAAGCAGGAACACCCACAGGACAGCAGCAACGCACTCCAGCACAGATGGCTCTTTACATTGAGGAGCTGATAGCAGCATGCTTTGCTGCCAGGAACAATCAGAGGACTTACAACAGGTCTGGGAGGGCGATAGTAGAAAACTTTGAAGTCCCTACCGGAGGACATCAACCAGCTATCGTAGTGCCACAAATTACAGCAGAGCACTTCGATCTAAAATCATCCACCATCCAAACCGCCCAGACTCATTGTCCTTTCAATGGGAAAGCAGATGAAGATCCAAACGATTTCCTTGGAAAGTTCGAAGACTACTGCAACAAGATTAAGTATAGAGGATTTGAAGCAGATACGCTAAAGTTAATTCTATTCCCATACTGCTTGTTCGGAACAGCAAAAGACTTGCTAGAAGCGAGACCACCAAGGTCTATCACAACCTGGGAGGGGTGTGTTACTGATGTTTTGGCAAAATTCTATCCCGCATCCCGTGTTATCAAGCTGCAGAGTGAGATCTTATCTTTCAAACAGAAGATGGGGGAGACGGTGGTAGACGCATGGGACAGGCTGATGAGACTCGTTAAAAGATGCCCCAATCACGGCTTCAGGGACGCGAAAATTCTGCAAGTATTCTACCATGCTCTTGACAGGGAGAATGCTGACAGGATTGACAGGGAAGTTGGGGGAAATTTTCTGTACCATGTGGATAAAGATGGGGCCTACGAACTGATGAAACAATTAGCCAAGCAGGATACTCGTCTGTTTGATGACCGTAGGCTCACAGCACTAGCAGAACCAGTGGCTGATGACAGGATTGACAATCTCACGAAAGTGGTACAAGACTTAGTTAAAAAGGTGTATACAGAAAAGAAGACCGTGGCATCAGTGGATGAACCTGACCTCGACGCAGCAATTCTGGAGCTTCAGGCCGAAGATGCCAATTATGTTCAGCATCAGTGGGATCCAAGCCGCTACACCTCGCACACGTGACCATCCAGGGTTCCGTTACGGAAACCCCAATGCAGTAGTTTATGCACCAAGGTTTCAGCACAGGCCACAGGCACAACAGACAGAACCAGCACAGCAAGCACCAGCAGCACAACCACAGCTAAATTTATCACAACAACATTTTGAGTCCTATATGGAGAAATTCAATAAGCAGTGGGAAGCTAGATTTTCGTAGATGGAATCATTAACTGCCGATGTAAGCCAAATGAAAATTGCTATCCGCAACTTGGAGGTACAGAATGCACAGAACCAAGCAGAACGAGCCCCAGGGAATTTACCATCAAATACTGTGAACAATCCACGCGCTCAAATCAATGCTGTCACAACTCGGAGTGGAATTGCACTGCAGGATCCGCCGTATCCCAGTCATGCACGTGCAGAAAAGTCAAAGATCATTGAACACGAAGTGTTTGACGGGGAAGACAGCTCAACCGCTAACCCTCAGCAAAGGGGTTCGGTCGGGCAGGAAGCAGAGCAGACTAATGAGGGTAACCCAGAAACAGTGCCAATCTCTAAAGAGGTACCTTACCCTCTTAAGACACGTAAGAGAGATGACAGCAAAGACTACGCCAGATTTCTGGAGGTATTCAAGCAATTACAGATAAGCATACCTTTTGCTGAAGCACTCGCCAAAATGCCTACTTATGCGAAATTTCTCAAGGACATATTGTATGGGAGAAGGCGGATGAGCGACTTCGAAATAGTAAATCTCACAGCAGAAGCGAGCAAATGTGTGAAAAACGGTCTACCACTGAAGAAGAAAGACCCTGGCAGTTTTGTTATTCCAGTAACTTTGGGCAGTGCATACACAGGAAAAGCCTTGTGCGACTTGGGTGCCAGCATTAACCTGATGCCACTAACAATCTTCAAAAGTCTGGGAGTCGGAGAACCACGGCCAACAAGAATGATGCTTCAAATGGCTGACAGATCTGTAAAACCTGCCTATGGAGTCATTGAAGATATCCTGGTAAAAGTTGGAGAGCTTATTTTTCCAGCAGACTTTGTGATACTGGATATGGAGGCAGGAGAGGTCCCACTAATTTTGGGCAGACCCTTCCTAGCAACTGGTGAAGCCATTATCAACTGCAAAAGTGGAGAGCTGTCCATGCAAATCAATGAATAAAAAGTGAAATTCAACATCTTCAAATCTCTCCAACTCCCTGATCATTATGGTCATAAAAACTGTTTTGCAGTGGAAGTAATTGATGATCTGGAAATTGAGGAAATGGAAAATTTATGGGGGGGATTTGAGGATATGTACCCAGAAGAAACAGAGGAGCACCAAGCTGAGCAGATCATGAGAACAGAAAGCTTGGTCACTCTATATAAGGATGAAGGAGGCGAGCAGAAAATGACACTGATCCCATCACTTCAGGAACCACCAGTTCTGGAATTGAAACAGTTGCCAGACCACCTCAGGTACGCATTTATTGGTGAAAATAATACTCTGCCGGTAATTGTTTCATCTCTTCTATCTCAGGAACAGGAACAAAAGCTGCTGGAAGTACTTCAAGAGCATAAAGAAGCTATCGGGTGGACAATTGCTGACCTAAAGGGAATCAGTCCTGATTACTGCATGCACAAAATAAGAATTGAAGAAGGAAAGAAACCAGTCATCCAACCTCAACGGAGACTAAACCCAATCATGAAAGATGTGGTACGTAAGGAGGTCATGAAGTGGCTAGAAGCAGGGATTATATACCCCATATCGGACAGCACTTGGGTTAGTCCTGTCCAGTGTGTACCAAAGAAAGGGGGTATTACAGTGATACAGAACGTTGATCAGGAGCAGATCGCCCAGCGCACTGTCACTGGCTGGCGAATCTGTATGGATTATAGGAAGCTGAACGACGCAACACTGAAAGACCACTTTCCGCTGCCATTCATGGACCAGATGTTGGACAGATTGGCCCACCATTCTTATTACTGCTTTATTGACGGGTACTCCGGTTACAACCAGATCTATATAAATCCGGAAGATCAAGAAAAGACGACGTTCACCTGCCCATACGGAACATTTGCTTTTAGACGAATGCCATTCGGATTATGTAATGCTCCAGCGACATTCCAAAGATGTATGATGGCCATTTTCTCTGACATGATAGAGAAAAATCTGGAAGTTTTCATGGACGATTTTTCGTTATTTGGGGACAGCTTTGATGATTGCTTATACCATCTGGCCAGAGTTCTGATTCGATGCAGAAAGACTAACCTGGTACTCAACTGGGAGAAATGCCACTTCATGGTTACTGAAGGTATAGTGCTGGGACACAGGATTTCCAGCAAAGGCCTGGAAGTAGACAGAGCAAAAATAGAGGTGATCAAGCAGCTACCATATTCGACTACAGTAAAGGCAATCAAGAGTTTTTTGGGACATGCAGGGTTTTACAGAAGATTTATCAAGGATTTTTCCAAAATTACAAAGCCACTATGTAATTTGTTGGGAAAATATGTGCCCTTCATATTTGACGAAGCATGCAAAGAAGCCTTTGACGTACTCAAAGACAGACTGACAACTGCACCCATTATCACGACGCCAGATTGGACCCTCCCATTCGAGCTGATGTGTGACGCCAGTGATTACACAGTGGGCGCAGTGCTGGGACAGCGAAAAGATAAAGTGTGCAGTGTCATTTACTATGCTAGCAGGGTTCTGCATGAAGCACAGATTAATTCTGGGACTACAGAAAAGGAGCTGCTGGCAGTCATTTTTGCTCTGGATAAGTTCAAATCCTACCTGGTAGGTTCAAAAGTCATCATATTCACAGATCATAGTGCGTTGAAATACTTACTGGAGAAAAAGGATGCAAAACCAAGGCTGCTGCGTTGGATTCTGCTGATGCAGGAATTCGATGTTGAAATCAGGGATAAAAAGGGAGTTGAAAATGTGGTAGCTGATCATCTATCTCGCCTGGAAAACCCTACAGAAGAACTGGTACCAATTCAAGAAAATTTCCCAGATGAGCATATTATGAAGATCAAGACCAACCGACGACCCTGGTATTATGCAATAGCCAATTATTTGGTCAATGAAGCACTCCCTGAAGACATCACCCCTTGGCAGAAAAAGAAGTTTATTTCAGAATGCAGGCACTATTTCTGGGATGATCCTTATTTATTTAAACAAGGTGCAGATAATATTCTCCGACGTTGCATCCCATGTCACGATATTTTGGAGGTAATTCAGCACTGCCACTCAGCACAGTGTGGGGGACACTTCAGCGGTCCAAGAACAGCCCACAAAGTGCTGCAGTCAGGATTTTTCTGGCCAACAGTCTTCAAGGATTGTCATGACTATACACAAAGTTGTGATCGCTGCCAGCGTACAAGAAATATCTCCCAGCGAAATGAGATGTCGATGACACTTTGGCAGGAGGTTGAGCCTTTTGACGTTTGGGGTATTGATTTCATGGGTCCGTTCCCGTCTTCTCTGGGAAATCTCTACATCTTACTGGCAGTAGACTATGTGTCAAAATGGGTGGAAGCTATGGCCTTTCAGAAGAACAATGCAACAGTTGTGGAACGATTCCTCAAACGCAACATTTTTACCAGATTAGGAACGCCAAGAGCCATGGTCAGTGATGAAGGTTCTCATTTTGTCAATAAAGTCTTTGCCAAGGTTCTAAAGCAGTACGTTGTGTCTATCCATAAGGTGTCACTGCCTTATCACCCTCAAGCAAACGGGCAAGCAGAGGTGTCCAACAGAGAGATAAAGAGCATACTGGAAAAAACTGTGAATCCTGGACGGAAGGACTGGTCATTAAAACTGAATGATGCGCTCTGGGCATACAGAACTGCTTACAAAACCCCGCTGGGAATGTCCCCATACCAGCTGGTTTTTGGCAAAGCATGTCACTTACCAGTAGAATTGGAGCACAGAGCATACTGGGCAATCAAGCATCTTAATATGGATCACGGCTTATCTGGAAATAAACGGAAGATGGCACTCCTCGAACTAGAGGAATTTCGTAAAACAGCTTATGAGAGTGCCAAAATATATAAAGAAAAAACGAAGAAGTGGCATGACAATCGCATTCTACCAAAGAAGATAGAAATTGGGTAGAAGGTTCTCCTTTACAACTCAAGGATGAAATTCTATCCAGGGAAGCTGCGCTCAAGATGGTCTGGACCATTCATTATGAAAGACATTACATCATGGGGAGTGGTGGAACTAGAAAACCGAAGGGATAGTACAGTTTTCAAGGTGAATGAGAACAGAGTCAAGCCATACAGGGATCCTCAGGAGATCATAGAGGTAGAGGCGATCTACCTCGACATGCCTTAACAATAAAAGAGGTAACAAAGTCGGGTTGTTGACTGTAAATCACAAGAGCTAGTTGGGAGGCAACCCAACGTAGAATATCTGTTTCCATATTTAGTTATTTATAAATTGTTCATAATATGAGAGAAAAGTGAGGACGAGGGGTCTAATGTTGAATTGAGTGTTTCAGTAAACATACGGAAGCTTGCAAGGCGTGCGTTCAAACGCATGTAATATGCGTTTAAACGCATACCTGCGTTCAAACGCACATATTGCGTGCAAACGCAGAAGCACCACCCAGCCGCAGAACTCAGAAAAATGGCTAACAAGGCATGCGTTCAAACGCAGACGGCATGCGTTCAAACGCATACAATAAGAAGAAGATTTCCAGCTAACACATGGGCGTTCAGACGCAAGAGGTGCGTTCAAACGCAGTAGATAAAGACTGGAAAAGCCTAAGGAAGTGTGTTTAAACGCAGAAGGTGCGTCTGAACGCAGAAACCAATCAACTGACGTTTCTAGAGAGAAGGCATGCGTCCAAACGCACAGAGTGCGTTCAAACGCAACTCATCCGAGAACTGCAGAAACAAGCGGTGCGTTCAAACGCAGCTCATATGCGTTCAAACGCAGTTCATCAAACCCAGAAATTCAAAGAACTGCTAATTGTGCGTTCAAACGCACATTGTGCGTTCAAACGCAGTTCAAGAAGATTTACAAATCTCCAGAAAAGTAAAGCATTGCGTTCAAACGCAGAAGGTGCGTTCAAACGCACAATCGAGCGGGATCAGAAAATTTTGAAAAATTTGAATTTCAGGGGCCATTCTGTAATTTCTGAAAGTTTGCCTATATGTACTGTACGGGTGAAAGTGACTCATTTTCACTTCAGTCAACCAGTTTTCAACTCTCTCTCTAGAAATTCTCTCTGCCCTAGCAGCCGCCAGCAGCAGTCATCCGCCAGCAATCTCCGACTACCACCGCAGGGACACCAGACTGTCAGAAACAGTGTGGGGGTGATCACACTCATCCGATCCAAACACCTCCAGATCCGCTTCACAGAGCAGTTTCCAGATCTGTACCCGTAAGATTCACTCCGGGTAGCCAGGTTCTGTTTTTTCTCTCTCTTTGAAGATTTCCATTTTTTTTACTTGATTTTTTGAAATGGATGAGGACATACCATATATGAGGCCTGATAGGGAAATCGCACCCTTGAACATCATAGATTGCAGACTGCTTAGGGTCGACCATTTATGTGACCATAGGTTTGTCAATATGGAGGCTCACCGTTTCTTTCTGCAAGACAAAAAGATTAGGTATGACATACTCGCTGAGAGAACTTTTCCTCGTGATATTGTGTCTATGGGGGAAGACCTGTTCAACTTTACTGGGCAGGATCATTTTGGGGACTTGTTTACCGGCTTTACCAATCTGCAAGTCAGTTCTGTGCTGGCTAAGGAGATTTTCAGTAATCTCCAGCAGTGCATGAACAGTGAAGCCCAGTCAATTGACTGGATTTACTGCAGAAAGACCTGGATTAGGATCACCCTAGAGAGTATTCGAGAGAGTTTGGGTCTGGAATTAGTGTTGGACGATTGTCAGTTTCAGGAAATGCGGCGTCATCCCTCTGAACAGCTTAGTGAACAAATCCTTCACACCCTGTGTGCGGGTGTGCCAGGCGCAGCTTGGTATTACCCGCACCGGAGTCCTTCCTACCGGAAACTCCCTGCTACCTATTTGATTCGAGAGTCGAGATGGTGGACTGAGTGGGTTAACAACCGGATTGTGGGCATTAAGCACATGACCCGTATAGACTATAATGTTGCCCTTTTGGTGTACTGTCTGATGGCCAGAGAGCCTGTGAGCCTCCCGGAGATTATTTGTGAGTTTTTTCGGGAAAGACGAGAGTCCCACAGTAAGAAGGGTTTGGGTCTTCTGGGGATGTTGACTAAAACGGCACAGGATTGTAAGGTGCCAATTCCTGGTGAGCTGAGAGATATCCGACCGGTTCAGGTACGCAAGTACCGCAAGATGAGATGTGCTTTGCACGAGGCTCTGCATGGGCCTCCAGAATATGTCCAAGTGGACGATGATGATGATGATGATGATGGTGCTCCGCCTCATGGTGGGGGTGATGGCATGCCACCACCACCTCCACCCGGTGAGGGGGGTTTTCCAGCCTTACCAGGTCCCCTTCGACTACCCAGATCTGCTAGTTCCAGTGAACACAGGTAGACCGAGCCCGACCTAGGGCAGTCCAGCAGAGGGGCCAGGCACAGTTCTTTTGGGCGCCTGGAGAGGACTGAGCATGAGGAATGGGTCAGGAAGAAAATTAAGGCCCAAGAAAAAATGCAGAACTACCTGGTAAGGACGGTCAAGAAAATGGCCAGGGGCCTTGGAAAGTTGTTCAAGACCCAGGAGCATATTTACCATGCTAACACACCTGCATTGCGAGCTCATGAGGCTGCCCTCGCTGAGATTCAGAGCAATATGCGTGGTAAGAAATTTAACTTCCCGGACCACTATTCTAGTGACAACTGTCCCAGTTGGACAATGGAGGATAGTAGGCCCTATGACAGCTTCTCTGGCCATGACCCCACACCGAGTCCGGAACACGCAGACAGTGTTGGTGATCCCGGCAGACCCAGTACCCAGTACCCACCCAGGCAGCATGTAGACCCAGGGGCCAGCAGTGCCCATCCCGGTGCCAGCCACGCTCGTACCGCTGCCGCAGCACGACAGGCTGCGAGGAAACGTCCCAGAGGGCGCACCCCTGAACCATCTCCCGAGCCGACTGACCAGTCTACTCCGGAGAGCACAGATTCGAGTTACAGGCCAGATCAGTAGCGTCGCGAGGACGCGCCACCTCTAGTGTGGGGGTGGGGAATCGTGTCCTCCTGCATAGCCATGTCAGCATATTTTTGTCAATTTTCTTTTAATTTTGTTTTAATTTTTTTGAGTCAGCACGTTTATTCTTTTGAGTCTACCTGCCTATTCTTCTGACCTTGCATAAAAAATAAAAAATAATAAAAATAAAAATAAAAATAAAAAATAAATAAATAAATAAATAAAAATAAAAAAATAATAAATAAAATCTTAAAATCTTTTGAGAAAGGGCAATTTAAGACCTAGAAACTGAAGAGAATCCAGTGAAAGAGCTCATAAGAATAGGGAGCACCGTAGTAGGAATACTTTCATTTTAGTATTTTGTGCGCGAGTCTCACGACAGGATGTCCCGGGTATTCAGGAATGGTGAAAGTAGATAACAGGCATACTTTTGGCTTCTCTAGTGTGCTAGGAGGATTTAGTCTCTAGGTAGTTGAATACTCCGTTTCCCGTGGAAACTTGTGGACTCTTGGAATCTGGGGTGGACCTTCGTGTAGAGTCGGTTTTATGTGGTACGAGTCTTCGGCCTAAGCGAAGTCGGGGAGCGTACACCACCATTTCTTAAGGTGGTTCCAAGAGAAAATCCTAAAAAGACCACACTCTTAAGCTCTAATGCACGGTTGTAAGAAAACAGAGAAAAAGAAAAAAAAAAATTGTGCTACAAGGAGAAACAACATAATGTGCTTCCGTTCAAGCGGAAAATTTGGATTCAATCCAATCTAGAGCTTAAGAGGGAAATTAAAGTCAAGCCGTATTACACAGGAGTTGTGTCTCCCAGAAATGGGACAATTTGCATTTCAAAAGCAATAACGGCTAAGAGGGTCTGAAAACCTCAAATGACTTGGCGAAGAAAAACCATCTAGTGACTTGAGATGCCTAGACCCTCAGAGTCAAAAGACGTGTCGTATCTTGGTTTGGTTTGGTGGATGTTTGGGGACGCCTTAGTGAGTTTGTGCACAGGATCATCATATATCATTTCTTGCTACGTGTTGTGAAATTTCAAAATGAGCTTGTGAGGATTTGGTGATTTCGGTTCATGATAGAGAGGTTGCCAATCTCAGAAAAGAAAAAAAAAGAAAAAAAAATTGTGTCTTGGGTCAGTTTGTGTATATTCTCTGTCTGAGTCAGTAAGCTGTTGAGTCTTCTGGTCTGTAGGATGAATCTGGGAAAGGGGGAAGTATGCAATTGTAGTATGCAAAAGAAGGGTCTGCAAGGCAGTATGCAAGGGTCTGCTCGGGACGAGCAGAGTGTAATGTGGGGGTATTTTGATAGCTTGAAAATGGGATTAGTTTGGGACATCTTTTTACCATTGGTTCCAACCCTGCGAGAGTTGAGTTTGCCCATTTTCAGCCTATTTTCCACTTGATACGAGGTAGAGACTTTTAGGACGTGATCGGTAGATTCGGGTAATTTCTTGCATAATTGTGTTTGTTGGATATGATCGCGGGTACATGTTATGATGTGCAGGTAACAGGTGCCGAGAAATGCATGAGATTGACTTGGATTTGGAGGCAGCGTATCAAGGAAGCTGAGAAGAAAAGATGCAGAAAAGTTTAAGTATGTGCGTTCAGACGCAGGACCTGCGTTCAGACGCAGGACCTGGCAGCAGAGGAAGAAAGGCAGAAGAAAGGTTAAGTTTGTGCGTTCAAAGGCACAGACCTGCGTTCAAACGCAGGACTTGACTCCAAAACCGTGAAGACCAAGGGGTGCGTTCAGACGCAGGGAAGCTGCGTTCAGACGCACAAGTCCGAGAAACCAGAAGGAAGAAGGAGAAAATAGGCTAAGGCCTGCGTTCAAACGCAGGAAACATGCGTTCAGACGCACTGCGTTTAAACGCAGGGAAGCTGCGTTCGAACGCAAGAGGGGTTTCCAGAAGCTTCCAGGACGGGTTTTTGCAAGGGTAGAACAGGAATTTCGGGCATCAGTTTTAGAGACTGTGGCAGTAAAAAAGGAGGTGTCCCAGCACAGAATTAGGGACACACATACACAATCATCATCACAGCAACCAGTATCAGAGCCGTCAGGATTGGAGTAGAGCAGGATTGGAGCAGTTTTTCAGTATTCAGCCATTAACTCGTTTGATCTTTCTTCTTTATTTTATGAAACATTGTCTTTCAATAATGCAAGCTAGTTAAACATTTTACCTAGGTTCTTGGTGAACCTAGGGTTTATGAATTCAACAGTTTGGTTTGTTTGATTTTCAGATGCATGACTAGTTTGAATTCTTAATACAGAGTGGATTGTTTATTATCTTGTCTTTGATTTTATATACATACATAAATGGCTTGATCACCCAGGAGTGTTATAGACAGGATCTGGTGCGCGAGAGTGGCCAGTGAGAGTTAGGAAGAAAATACATGATTTAATACCCTATCTTGATGGACCGAGAGGCGAAAAGAACCAGGGTGTTAGCCCAGAAGCATTAGACTAACTGCTAGACGTTTAGGGGGAGACCGAGAGGAGAACCTGTAACCTTAGCAGACTTAGAACAAACCTGCAGATTTAGGTGGACCGAGAGGACCCAAAATCTGTAGGAGAGTGACAGGTACATGAGACCGAGAGGAGATTGTATGAATGGTATGCTGGCATAAACGAGACTGCTGTGTGTTTCTGAAATCAAATAAACCAGGCAAGCTAAAAAGTAACCCTAGGGGATCCTGGGACCTAGATTATTAAAATCGTCAACTTTTACAACTACAACAATTCCCAGAAAATTACTAAAAAATAAAATAAGCTTTTATAAGTATTGCTTTATTTACTGCAAATTAGTTGAGTATAATCACATCCCAACTTTCCTCCTTTTTACAGCTTTGTATTTATTTCTAATTCTTATAAGTACAACTTAAACTGTTCTCGTGGGTTCGACAATCAGAGTCCTAAATACATACTCTATATTACTTGTTCCTACACTTGCGAAAAAGCAGGTTTACGCTGTCAATACTTACTTGATATTTTCTTTGAGAGTGTTAGGAAAGTCCAGGTAAGATTGCGCAAGCACATAATCAATTTGACAACTCTATTTCCTTACCTGCAAACACACAGATTAGGAAACTGTTCCTGCAAAATAGGTAGCTAATTAATCATACATAAGCTAAGTCAAACAGAGAGATTAGCAAAAGTTCTTAGTGATATGATAGTTTTTCTTTCATCATCATATAAATCATAAACAGGTATAAGAGAATAAGAATCAGATTGGAGTGAAAAAATCCCCCTAAGTTCATTGCATACACTATAGTAAAGTTTCAAGCCTGTGAAAGCTGTTTCAAGGCCTTGAAACAATGCAGTTTCGAACCTTTGAAAATATGCTGATCTTACAATATGTATATATATATATATATATGTTTGTGTGTGTGTGACATATACAGCTGTACAGAGGTCAGGTGTTTATGTTCAACATGTAGCAACTCTGCAATGAAGGAAATGTTTCGTCGGTGTTTTTAGGATTGTGAACACACCATACATTTGTATACATTTCCTAATTTATGTTCTTAACACAATCGTACCTGATTTTCAAACAAAATCACAATATGAACTCAAAACACAAACTATATAAAAAAAAAATTCCTCTGTGGGGGTTGCACATATTTTCTTACTCGAGCAAATATTTACATATCATTTCGTCCACAAGGGATAGTAGATATATTTTGCACATAAATCATGTACATAATATACATGCAAAATTGTGTGCATAAACAATCTTTAAAGGAAGAAAAATGAAATATAGTCATCGGAGAAAACATGAAATATATGCATTGGATATCTTCAACATATTCGGAACATTATGTTCTTAGCATCTCGCCTTTCAATTAGAGCAAAAAACAGCTTTTTGGATCTTCATCCTAACCGTATGCTGCAAAACTCTGAGTGCATATCATCAATTTTCCCTACACATCTATAATATCTAGTTTAATAGGATAACATTAATAATTAACTTATGAGAACAGAGCCGATACAATGGCTTGAACCTCATTATGGTGTCTCATAAATTCGCATACATACAAACGATCTCATACAGTATATTCACTTGCTACTAATGGATTCTGACACACCATAATGATTATTAGTTAAACAAGCATAGCTCGTGGGTCAAATAACCCTATTGTAATTGTTTGTAGTGCCCTCATCCAAATTTTAATTTTACATGTTAAATAAGATAGGGTTAGTTCCATTTCACCCCCTCTGGTTAGGGGTTTGTGCGAATTATCCCCTTGTGGTTTGAGATGAAGCAAAAAGCCCCCTAGCAGTTTTGTTTTTTTGCGCAGAGCGATAACTTTCTGTTAAGTGTATGTCAAAGACTAAAATACCCTCTTATATACCTCATTCCTCTCATTCTCTCCACTTTGTAAAGACATATCCAACGGTAGCCTCCGTGGAGCTTAGGGGTGATTATCAGCTCCAATGGGTGGGCTCGATGACTAGGGAGGAAACTAATCCAATGGGAGGTCGCTGGGGCGAGGGTGGAAGGCACAGCACCGAGACTTGTGTTTGGTGCTTTCTACCCTCCTTCTCATGTTTTCCATTTTTTCCCTTCTTAGTTGCTGGTTTGTTGAATATTCAATAGCGTGAGGAAAAAATAGGAGGAATTTGCGATTAGTGACTAGGGAAGATTAGTGAGAAAAAATCAAGAAACTCTCGGATTAGTGAGGAAAATTATAAAACTCTTGAAAGAGATTAGAGAAGATACAAAGTTCCACTTACAAAATTAAAAGTACCTGATAAGAACGGAAAGTTGACTTACAAAATAAATTTTGACTGATAAAATAAGTTAATTGATAAATCGTTAAAACGGAGTTTGACTGTTAAAAATATGGTTGACCGAGAACATTCGTATTAACTAATAAAATGAAATGCGGCTGGTTGAAATGATCTTTGGATAATATTTTCCTATGATTTTCTAATGTTGATTTTGAGGGAACTTGTAAACGTTTTATTTAGTAGAAATTTACTAAAAAAACTAAAATATTCAATTAACTTATTATTTAAAATAAAATAATATTATTTAAAGTAATTTTGTAATAACTAATTGATTAGAATCATTATAAATGAATACACAAAGAAAACATTAAAATAAATAAATTATAAAATAATGTATATTAATGCAATACATGTACGGAAATCTAGAGTACTACACCTATGGCTGAGATAATTTACTGTAATGATCATGAAGGAAAAAAACTTTATTTTCAAACATTGCTTTACCATTGGTGAAGACGATGTAGCTCAACACTCATCACCAGATGTACCTGGACGACGTCGGTCTCCAAGGCCAATCGCCCCCTCGCAAGGTACAATGTTCAATGCACCGTCATTCATGTCAGAGTAACTACCGTGGGAAAACCAATTTCAAACATCGACACTAATCCCGAGAGGGCAAGTGGTTCTAGGCCTTGGGGGAGAACTCATGAAAAGGGGAAGAGGACGACTCGTGAACTGTAATACTCCGATTTTATACAAGGTAATTTGATGATTTTACATAAAGTTTGGGGGTATAATTGTGATTTATAGAAGCTTGAATTAATTAAATCAAAGAATAGGGTTGTAATTGTAGTTTTGAGAAAGTTATAAGGTAGTTGGACAAAATTTGGATGGTTATAATTGTAGTTTTCAAGAATATAAAGTTGTTAATTTGAAGAATATGGAGGTAGTTGTAATTTAAAGAAGTTATATATTAATCAAACTAAGTTGGGGGCCTTAATTGTAGTTTTAAGAAGTTATAAATCAACTAAATTAAAGAATATGGTTATATTTTTAGTTTTGAGAAGTAATAAATTAGTTGAAATGAAGTTTAGGGGAGGTGACTGTAGTTTAGAGGAGTTAATAATCAATTTAATTAAAAGATTGGGGGAGCTAATTGTACTTTAGATAAATAGTTGTATGTATATACGTATAGTATAATTATCTTCAACCCGTATTTTAACCAACCCGACCCGTTAAATAGTATAACCCGGTAATATATACCGTATAATTATACATACCCGTATTTTTATTTATAACCCGACCCACAACCCGTATTTTTATTTAATTATTACTTTTTCTTCCTCCCTTCTTTTTCTCTTCTTCCTCCTCTTGTTTCTTTTTCTTCACCCGTACACACACCCACACACACACCCAACACCTCATCCCTACTTCTAGCAATTTGATGCATCCCCCTTCCTCCTCCTACTCCCCTATTAAAAATTCATCATCTTCCTCCTCCTTCCTCCATCACCATCCTTCTCTTCCACAACTCTCCACCCCTACACCTTTACCCCCTTCCTCCTCCTATTTCCTATTACAAAATTCATCTTCTTCCTCCTCAATATTTTAATCATCCTTCTCTCCAAGTTTCTCTATAAATAGAGCCCTCCTCCTTCTCATTTTCATCACCCACACTTCTTTCTTCTTCTTCATCACCACCTTCTTCTTCTTCTTCTTCTTCTTCTTCCCGTCGGCATAACACCGCCACCACCACAATCTCCATCAGCATGGACAACAACACCACCCACCTCCCTCTCAATCTCACTCCTCCCTCTCGGTAAAACCCAACACAAACGACACCCCCACTGTCACCATCACCAACAGCCGCCACCACTACACCACCTCCACCTCCACCATCACCACCGTGTCCTCCTCATCCCCTCCATAACTCTATGCCTCCACATCTCTCCCACCTCTGTTTCTCTCTCTCTCTCTCTCCTAAACCCAGCAGCATCAACACCCCCAACATCACCCATCGTCACCACCATCATCATCGACCTCACAACCATCACCACCACCATCACCACCATGCCTCCATACCTCTTTCTCTACACCTCTGCCCCCATCTGTCCCCACCTATGTTCTCTCTCCCTCTCTGCAAAACCCAACAAAGACGACACAAACAACACCCACACCACCATCATCACCATCGGACTCGACACCACCACTGTCGTCACCACCATTGGCACCCATCACATCCACCCTATGTTCCACTCTTTATCTCTACACTTTGTATCTCTCGCCATCTCCCCCTTCCTCTCTGTTTGCCAGAGCCATAAACAGAGGAAGAAGCAGCAGCGGTGGCCAATCCGCCGCCGAACCAGACCCGAAGGCCGACCCGATGGCCGACCCAAATAAATTTATATAACAACCCAAGTAATCTAAGTAAAAGGTAATATCTTTATAACTTAGAAGTTTTATCACAATTAAATAACTATAAAGTATTCCATGGGAGATTTTATAAATTAAATATGTTTATATATATATTGTAAGGAAAAGTGGTGTTTCAATTAAGCATTGGATAAGGCTAAGAATTTACTTTGTCTTGGAATTTATATGCTATTATTATATTAAAGTTAACCAAATTATATTGAGAAATAATAATAATTAGTAAACTCCAAAATTTCCAATTTAATTGGGGGATTTATGGCTAATGATATGTTTAATTGAACATGAGTTGTTTAGATAAAATTATTTAATAATCATCTAGCCAAATATTTTAAATTTTTCACCTTATTTGTAAAAATTAAAAGACCACTTATTATCATTAGCTTGAATTTATTTTAAATAAATAAAATGATGGACGTTGGTTGTCTTGAAATAAAAATAAGATGTCAACTTAATCGATTACTTGCACTTCATGGGCTAATTAGAATTAATTAGAAATTATAATTTGTAGGCGACATGTTCGTAGACGAATGTTACGTCTACCCGTAGGAGCTATTTCTTGATATTTGATGTTGCTACTAGAGGTAAGTAAATACGCCAGGCTTAGAGCCCTATCTTCATTCGTGTCGAAATTGTGATTTCGTTATATCTCGTCTCAAAATGAATATTTTCTTTATGTGTCTTACTTGAAAGCTTGTTTTGTTTATCGATAATGATTTTTGAAACTCTCACATGAAAGTAATAGCACGCAATGACGTAAAGTGGAAAGAGTTGTGCGGGTGAACAGTATTTGGTTACTTATATATTTAACTCGGACGCAACCTGCCGAGTCGCTCCATGTACTTACCCTTCTGGCCGCGAGGAGTCTTTAGGGGGTGTCGACACTTATGGTAATGGTTGCTAGTGAAAGGAAAGGAAAGGAAAGGAAATGAAAGGAAATGATAGATTATTCCCGCATCAACAAGATGATAAAATGACTTTTTGAGAAATGGATGTTTATAATTAAGACAAGGAAATTTTGGGGAATATATCCCCCATATTGAGATACAAAGGAAAGTTGAAGGACTCATATTTTGAGCAAGAAGTCTTATTATGTTTCTTCACTACGTGAGATCATGCTAAGTTACTTTATTAAAGTCGATATCGATTCATTATTTTTCAAAATGAAAACATGCCTCATAATCTGTTTACACGTTTGGGTGTTGGTTACTCAGCATTTCTTGCTGACTTTTGAAAAATTTCGGTCTTTGTTTTATTCCCTCGCAGGTCTAGGAGAAAGGAGCTCGGCGTAAGGGGATCATCGTATCATGTGATGTCTAGTAGTAGTTTAAATAAGGCGAACCCTTAGTTAATCTCACCATGTGTAATAGTACGTAGAATATTGTGTTAAGACAATTTGTGAGTTGTAATATATAATTATGTTGGTGTTTGTTTCAGTTACCATTGTTCCTAGCATCAAGGCGTAATCCCGGGTGCGGATTGGCGTTCTCGTATTTCCTCCCCGGCGGGAATACGTCGTATCAGATCAGGCAATCCAAAAAGAAATTAAAACCTGTAGAATTATATAAAATGAATTTAGGGCAATAAAATCTAAATTTTGTCAAGCCAATTGGGGTATGGGTAGTCTGAGTCTTACTAAGTCCCACCCACCAGCGGCCTTTATTTTAGTTGCCATAGATAATTTATGGTTTGATAATACATGCGTTGATTGATTGATCGTGAGATATTTTATTAGAATTGATCATCCTTGGGACGTATATCACTCCCTCTATGGAGAACAGTATAGAATAATTTGGATTATGAGAAGGAAATAGAAAGAATAAATTTATGTGTAGTTATTGCTAAATGATGCATGCTTCAGTTTTACTCGTTAGGGAATATTCTATGAGTAATATTCGTGTGTTGGGAAGAGATAAGTGTGCATTTCATCATCTAAAGTTCATTACCCCGCGTTACAATAAGCAATGATACAATAGGTGATAGTGTAGGAATATGACTGATAGACCACTGCGATACTACACTAGGAGAGCTCAACAAGAACAGATGGCACAAAACAACAACAGCATGGAGAAATTTTTCACCTAGATGACTCAAGTGATAAACATTAACGAAGCTGAGGGAGAACCTAACTGGGCCAAGAAGGTGGCGGACATGAAACCGACGAGTTTCATGGGGAATGAAGATCCTGTCGAGCTGGAAGACTGGATCATGGAGATGGACAAAGTCCTAGAATACGTGAAATGCGCAGAAGACCGAAAGGTCAACTGTGCAGTATTCTACCTGAAAAAGTGCGGCCAATCTTTGGTGGGGAACCTCACGAGATACCCTGTTGGCCCAAAACAACTTCAATTGGGAAGCCCTCCAGACTGCCATTGGATCTCGTTTCTATCCTTCTCACGTGAAGAGCAATAAGAGGCGAGAATTTTAGAACTGACAACAGGGAAGTGACTCTGTGACCACGTATTTACGGAAGTTTATGGAACTGGCTCGGTTTGTAGGCAACATGGTGCCCGATGAGGAAGAAAAGGTTGACAAGATTATGTCAAGGCTACACCTGCAGTTACAAAAACATATCTCAAACAGGACCTACCCCACTCTGCAGGAGGCCTATGGTGAATTCAGGAGATCCAAGACTACATACGGGGAAAGCGCAAGATGGAAGGTTCAGGAAGCAACACTAACACTTCTAGAGGCAACCAGAATGGTCAAGACAAGAGGCTTAGGCTAAACAACGACGGACGCAATCAAGGACAGTATCGAGGAAACCATCAAAACTAAGCAACTCAATGAGGTCGCTGCTATTTCTACAAGAAGTGCCCAAGGAACCATCCAGGTGAGGACTGCGGGAAACATAGTCACTTGCAACAATTGTGGCAGGAGGGGACATTGAGCGTATGAATGTAAAGCGCAACAAGCGGGGAACCAGCAACCCACGACCCTACAGATTGGATATGGGAACTTCTGAAACCATCAAAAAATGGAGGAAATGGCTAAGGAAGGCAGCAGAACTTCAACCAAGGGAACGCTAGACAGAATGAAGCCTAGAACCGCAACAACAATGCTGGTCAGGGGGCTAACACCAACAATGGGGCTGGTGCAGGAGGAGCTGGAGCCCATAATGCCAATGTGGGAAGAATTGCAGTCATGACCAAGACTGAGGTTGATGATGCACAAAGAGTTCTCACGGGTACATTCCTTGTCCATGAGCACCCAGCTTTCGTATTATTTGATTCTGGTGCATCATACTCTTACGTATCATCATCATTTGTTGAGAAATTGGGATTGAATAAGTCATCTAGCATACTCACCCCCGTAGAGACGCCCACTGGCCAAACAACAATATGTGACACCGTATTTGAAGGAGTAGGAGTGAGAATTCTAGCATGTACCTTGCCTGAGAATTTGATTAAGTTCGATCTTAGAGGCATAGATTTCATCCTAGGGATGGATTGGCTTAGTAAATACTGGGCCATCATTTATGATCAGAAGGTTCGGTTAAGAGGACCGAACGGGTAAAATATCTCGTATCGCGGGATTAAGAAGGAACCTTGCATTAGACTAGTGTCAGCAATGACCATAGTCAACCAAGTAAAGAAGGGGAATTCTGCCTACTTGTGTTACCTCCAGGATGTATCCAAGAATGAGAACGTGCTGGAAGAGATACAAGTTGTGAGGGAATTTACTGACATATTCCCAGATGAGATTCCAGGAATGCCACCTAGAAGAGAGTTGGAGTTTACTCTGGACATAGCACCTGGAATCGCGCCCATATCAAAAGCACCATACCGGATGGCGCCAGCAGAATTGAAGGAGCTGCAAGAACAATTAAAAGAACTGCTGGAGAAGAGATACATACGATCAAGTGTTTCACCTCGGGGAGAACCGGTGCTTTTCGTGAATAAGAAAGATGGAAGATTGAGGCTATGCATTGACTACCGTGAGTTGAACAGTGCAACCATCAAGAACAAGTACCCTCTACCTCGGATTGACGATCTGTTCGACCAATCACAAGGGGCTTGTGTCTTCTCGAAGATTGATTTGAGATCATGATACCATCAGCTTCGGGAAGCCGAGAAGTATATCCCGAAGACGGCCTTTAGAACGAGATATGGCAATTATGAGTTCACTGTGATGCCTTTTGGTTTGACCAATGCACCTGCAGTGTTTATGGACTTAATGAATCGAGTCATGAGGCCATTTCTGGATAGATTTGTAGTCGTCTTCATTGATGACATCCTCGTGTACTCGAAGAGAAAGGAAAACCACGAGGAACATCTTAGAGAAGTTTTGCGGACTCTGAGACAAGAACAACGAAGTACCAATGGAGCGAAAGCTGTGAAGGGGCGTTCCAGACCCTAAAGGAGAAATTAACTACAGCATCAGTATTGGCTCTTCCAAATGATTCAGGCGAGTTTGAGGTGTACAGTGATGCATCGAAGAAGGGCTAGGATGTGTACTTATGTAGGATAGAAGGGTGATTGCCTATGCGTCAAGGCATGTGAAACCCCACGAGGAGAACTACGCCACTCACGACTTAGAATTGGCAGCAGTAGTCTTCGCCTTAAAGATATGGAGAAATCACTTGTATGGAGCTGTTTGCAAGCTCTACATGGATCACCGTAGTCTAAAGTACATCTTCACTCAGAAGGAGTTTTTATCACCCAGATTTATGGCTAATGATATGTTTAATTAAACATGAGTTGTTTAGATAAAATTATTTAATAATCATCTAGCCAAATATTGTAAATTTGTCACCTTATTTGTAAAAATTAAAAGACCACTTATTATCATTAGCTTGAAATGTATTTTAAATAAATAAAATGAGGGACGTTGTTTGTCTTGTAGGTGACATGTTCGTAGACGAAGGCTACGTATACCCGTAGGAGCTATTTCTTGATATTTGTTGTTGCTACTAGAGGTAAGTAAATATGCCAGGTTTAGAGCCCTATCATCATTCGTGTCAAAATTGTGATTTCGTTATATCTCGTCTCAAAATGAATATTTTTCTTTATGTGTCTTACTTGAAAGCTTGTTTTGCTTATCGATAAATGATTTTTGAAACTCTCACATGAAAGTAATAACATGTAATAACGTAAAATGGAAAGAGTTGTGCGGGTGAACAGTATTTGGTTAGTTATATATTTAACTCGGTCTCGCTCCATGTACTTAGCCTTTGGGCCGCGAGGAGTCTTTAGGGGGTGTCGACACTTATGGTCATGGTTGCAA